>JAHSPW020000008.1:28614041-29214041 GCA_019985065.2 Arctostaphylos glauca
GAATCCCTCATCTTTTATTTTCACACAAATGCTGATGATAATAAATGTTTTTTATTTATTTACATGAGTTCTCTCTCTCTCTCTCTCTCTGATTTCTCTGTTGCTGCTGCCTTAGATGATAGAGGGGAATATGTGGTTGAATGACACCATCGGTGTTGTTCCCAAAAATTCTTGGGCAATAGATCCTTTCGGTTACTCATCTACCATGGCGTATCTTCTACGTCGCATGGGCTTTGAAAACATGCTTATACAGAGGACCCATTATGAGCTGAAAAAGGAACTGGCTCTGAATAAAAATTTGGAATACGTATGGCGTCAAAGCTGGGACGCGGAGGAAACAACGGATATTTTTGTCCATATGATGCCCTTCTATTCTTATGATGTTCCACATACTTGTGGGCCAGAGCCTGCAGTTTGTTGCCAATTTGATTTTGCAAGAATGCGTGGCTTTGTTTATGAACTCTGCCCTTGGGGAGAACATCCCGTGGAGACCAATCAGCAGAATGTGAAGGAAAGAGCGCTCAAACTGCTAGACCAGTACAAGAAGAAATCAACACTATACCGAACAAACACACTTCTTGTTCCCCTTGGCGATGATTTTCGTTACATCAGTATAGATGAAGCAGAAGCTCAGTTCAGAAACTACCAATTGTTATTTGACTATATCAATTCGAATCCCAGCTTGAATGCCGAGGCAAAGTTTGGAACTTTGGACGATTATTTCCGAACACTTAGGGAGGAGTCTGACAGAATAAACTATTCACGGCCTGGTGAGGTTGGTTCTGGTCAAATTGGAGGATTTCCTACTCTATCTGGTGACTTCTTTACTTATGCCGATAGACAACAGGACTACTGGAGTGGCTATTATGTATCTAGGCCTTTCTTCAAGGCTGTGGATCGTGTTTTGGAACATACACTTCGTGCCGCGGAAATGATGATGGCTTTCTTATTGGGATACTGCCAGAGAGCATCATGTGAAAAATTGCCCATTGGTTTTTCCTACAAGTTGACAGCTGCAAGAAGAAACTTGGCTTTATTTCAACATCACGATGGAGTTACTGGTACTGCAAAGGATCATGTGGTTGAGGACTACGGAACACGGATGCATACCTCTTTACAGGATTTGCAAATTTTCATGTCCAAGGCTGTTGAAGTACTTCTAGGAATCCGCCATGATAAATCCGATCAGCACCCAGCTCAGTTTGAGTCAGCTCAGGTGAGATCTAAATACGATGCTCAACCAGTCCATAAAGCAATCAGCGCGAAGGAAGGAACTGCACAATCAGTTGTTTTATTTAATCCTCTGGAGCAAACAAGAGATGAAGTGGTGATGGTTATTGTTGATAGGCCAGATGTGACTGTTTTGGACTCGAACTGGACTTGTGTTAAAAGCCAAGTATCTCCTGAATTGCAGCATGATAAAAGCAAGTTTTTTACTGGGAGGCACCGAGTCCATTGGAAGGCTTCTGTCCCACCCCTAGGGTTGCAAGTGTACTATGTTGCTAATGGGTTTGCTGGATGTGAGAAGGCCAAGCCAGTGAAACTCAGGTATTTCACAAAGGGATCCAGCTTTTCTTGCCCCTCTCCATATTCATGTTCAAAATTAGAAGGTGACACTGTGGTGATCCGGAACAGACGTCAAACTCTCACTTTCGATGTCAATCTTGGCTTGTTGCAGAAAATAAAACGAGATGATGGTTCCCAAAATGATGTTGTTGAGGAAATAGATATGTATTCTAGTTCAGAAAGTGGAGCATATCTATTCATACCCAATGGAGATGCTGAACCTATTGTCCAATCCGGTGGTCAGCTGGTGGTATCTGAGGGTCCTTTGGTGCGGGAAGTTTACTCTTATCCCAAGACTGCATGGGAGAAAAGCCCAATCTCACATAGTACTCGTATTTATAATGGCGGTAATTCCCTACAAGAATTTACCATTGAGAAAGAGTATCATGTTGAGCTACTTGGTGGGGCGTTTAACAACAGAGAACTAATAGTCCGATACAAGACAGACTTTGATAACAAAAGGGTATTTTATTCAGATTTGAATGGATTTCAGATGAGCCGGAGAGAAACCTATGACAAGATTCCTCTACAGGGAAATTACTATCCGATGCCCTCACTCGCTTATATGCAAGGACCTGATGGTCATCGTTTTTCTGTCCATAGCAGGCAGTCATTGGGTGTGGCAAGCCTTAAAAATGGATGGCTAGAGATCATGCTTGACCGTCGATTGGTAAGAGATGATGGACGTGGTCTTGGGCAGGGAGTGATGGATAACCGGCCGCTAAACGTAGTTTTCCACATCATTGTGGAGTCCAACATTTCCTCCACTTCAAATCCTGTTTCAAACCCTCTCCCTCTAAGCCCCTCTCTCCTCTCTAATCGCGTGGGTGCCCATTTGAACTATCCATTACACGCATTCATCGCCAAGAAATCACAAGAAGTATCTGTCCAGCCGCCTCCTAGATCCTTCTCTCCTTTGGCTTTCTCACTGCCTTGTGACTTACATATTGTGAGTTTTAAAGTACCTCGTCCAGCTAAGTATTCTCTGCAGCCCACTGAAGATCCAAGATTTCTTCTAATTCTCCAGAGGTGGCATTGGGATTCTTCATTTTGTCGGAAAGGTAGGGCCGAATGTTCGAGCGTGGGTGATGAACCCATAAGTTTGTTTGACATGTTTAAGGGGCTTGCAGTCTTGAATGCAAGAGCTACCTCTTTGAATCTTCTGCATGAAGACACGGAGATGCTAGGGTACACTGAGCAAGGAGATGTTGCCCAAGAAGGACATGTACTAATCGCTCCCATGGAAATACAGGCTTACAAATTGGAAGTACGGCCCCACCAATGATTTCAGAGTACTAACCCTGTTGCAGGTCGCTCAACTGTTGCTGACTTCACTGGGCTAAATAGCAGAGAGGAGGGTGAACCTGCTTTTTCTTTGAAACTTCCAATTGGAGAAATATCAGGTATCAACCATCTGTACATTGCTCTTAAGTAGATTATATTTGTTGAAGTTAAAGCTGTTTCCAGGGCTGTGACTGTTTATGGAAGTGGGAAGGCATTGTCATAGCTCAACCAGACGATGTTCGGGGAACGCATTGTTGACATGGAGTTGTTATGTCCATAGTAAATGAATCTCTTCGAGGTGTTTCAGAGTTTTTTTTTTCCTTTCGAGAACTGTTGCACTGACATACATACCACTTCCACAAAATGGTAATTGTAGTATGTGTTCGTAGTGACTTTGTAGGAATAATGAAATACAGGCACGTGAAGCGGATGGAAGATTGTAGTGCTATAGATTATCCCAGTCTTTTTATAGCTTCTAGTGATCATAGATTACTATAGTTATTCTGTTACGCTTTACTTGTCCTTTGAAAAGTTTTGCTCGAGTGATCCTTTTGTACCCATTAAAAGATGTTTACGACGCATCCATACACTTGTCAGAAGTGATTGATTTAGCAAGGAATAGAGTATGTTTCGTATTTGAGTATGTGTTTTTTAGCCTGAAATACTATTGTCTAGATATGGGTAGTCGTAGTTTCTTATCATACTTCGTATGAAATCTCTGTGTAATGCCTTCGGGCTTTTGAATGCAATTACGGATGTTCAAAAAAAGAAGTATGTTTTCCGAAAGCAATATGTGATGTTTTGTATAAGCCTTATCGAGGCCATATGGTACACCTTGATGGCATTGAGGAGCCTGTTGCAAAGCAGGGCAAAAAAATGTTGTTTTAGCACACAAATACTATTTGAATACTGTCCGAACAGTATTTTGTATGTTAAAAATGATGTTGATTTGATACGCATCACGTTTTACTATGCACAAAAAGCCTCTTGTTAATGTGAATGAATGTGTTTGAAGTTTGTGGCATTGCAACCTACGAGATCCAAGTCCATATAAAAAAGGCGGCTATGTTTGATTACTCCATCTACATGTTTGGATTGATTTGAGTTCGAACAAAATTATTATTTTGTAAATAATAGATATTATTAAATATTTTGTAATTTTTTGTCAGTTTGCTTTACGTTTTCTCGCTGAAATATATGAAGTATAGACTGATTTAAAAAAAATAGATAATATAATATTTACAATATTAAAAGCAGTTCAATAATTTTTTAAATTTTTTTCGTCTATAGTGAACTTTTTGAGATTTTTGATTGTTATTTTTAACTTTTTAAAATTTTTTGTCACATCAAGATGAATGATTAATTATAAAAATAATGCAAATTTAATAAAAATGTGAAATAAGAGGGCCAAGAATACCATAACGACAGTCAATCAAATTGTCCGAAAGGGCATTAGTTTTGCGATGAGTATTGCAAAGTTTTATAGACAACTTTGCTTTCCCGTTGCTTTTTTCTGGCGACTCGTTTCTCAAGTGGGTGGCTTGATAAATAAGCATAGCTTTTCAATAAGAGGCCGGAATGGTGGAGAACGAGGCCCTCCCTACTTCAATGGAAAGAGGTAATTGCCATTTCACAACCGCTCCTCAATCACCGTTGAGAAATGAGGCTTCAGTTGCTCACTGTGAAGATATTAATGAGGAAGAAGGAAGAAGAACATGGCCCTGTTCTGGAAAAATCATTCAGTGCTCTTGAGCATTGCCCAAGGGGAACTCCCGACCCCATATCGGTACGAGTTCCACCTCAAACTATCCCACACTAATCTCAAGTGGCGATGCTCCAAGAGCACTGAATATCGTCAATAAAGTATGATCTTTCTCAACGGTGCAAATATCTGCTCGAAAGGAAGCAAAAACTAAAAACGCTAACAGGGCACATAGAAAATTTTATTCATAGTAGGCAAAATGAATGGCTCGTGTCGTGTCTCACTTTCTAACCTCGTGTGTGTAGACAAAAAATTGCTTCCCATTGAAACTATACTTTAGTAATGTGAATTCAATTCCTGTTCTTCCAACACCTATAAATAAAAGCTACGGAATATCGCCAACACTTGATTTCACGTATTGTCTCTAGCAGTCGGGATTTTCTGTTTATGTGTTATAACTAATTACTCTCGAAATAAAAAGATAAAAGAGCCGCAAGTAAACAGGACCGCAGGGAATCCGAGTTAGACCTGATCAATGTCTGATCCTCATAAAATGATATCCTCCTGTACACTGACATTAAGGGTCTTGTTCGGGAGAACAATGCTGTTGATCACCACGACTTCGTCTTCAACCGACACAGCCTCTCCTGCATAACATCAAGAATCTGTAGGTGAGTTGGTGTCCCGGGCTGGAACAGACAAGAGATGGGAAGGCGAGAGAGTGAATACCGAGAATGGTGATTCCAAGCTTGGCATTGAAGTCTCCTTCGGCCTGAACCACACAACCAAAAATATTACTCGACCGTAGATACTAGAAAGATTGCTTAAAAAGGCTTGGTTTCACCAGGTACTACCAAGGTTCTGCAGTACTATTTCAAAGGAGATCACGGATACAGCCCTCTCTTGCTTGTTAGCCATTTAATAATAAGATAGAAAGAGCTTTTTTAGCTTCATCAGAATCTATTCTATGATTGAATAGCAGAAGTGCTACTTAGTAGTAGAAACTCGGAGAGACAGACAAAGAGGGGATTCTATCATGCCCGCTAACTCTTAGGATGAGAAGTAAGTCTCTTGTTTTTGGCAGGAATAGTTCCAACCTTTGTTGCCCCTTGGGAGAGTGAGTCTACTTAAGATATTTATAGTTAGGACTTGATCGAGGGCCGTATATATATAGTTAGGACTTGATCGAGGGCCCAACCTATATATACGGCCCTCCTCTTGCTCGTTAGCGCTTTACTAATACAATAGAAAGAGCTTTCTTGATCAGAATCGTTTATATGATTGACTAGCAGAAGTGCTCCTTAGTAAAAACTCGGAGAGATAGACAGATAGGGGACTCTATCATATGCGCGGTATAAGATATGTGTGCCGAGAGCATATAATGCTTTTTGTTTTATTTGATTGTACTAAAAAAGGGAAGAAAAGAATGCTACATTGAAAGACGTTCGCCTCGTTCTTATATCAAACGAAGCACTAGGCTCACTCCTAAGGTATGAAACCTAAGGGAAAGTTCCTAAGTCAGTCAACTCAAATTAATGACAGTACAATCAAATAATAGAAAAAGCATTATACGCTCACTGCATACATAACTCATATGTTGGACTTCCCAAACCCTTTTACAAGTTTGTTAAGGAGTTGTTTAATGATTTACCATTTTGAAAGTTTATTTCTAGTTTCGAAGCCTGAAATTTGACATTATTGACGAACCAGATGGCTCATCATTTCTGCTTAGTACAAATTAAGTGCCCACACTTACTTGGACACGCGACCATCTCCCGATGGAAGATTTCCATCCAACAATAGCATGCATAACTACTGCATTTTCCTGCAAGAAGAGTACATAATATATGAATGAAATCCACGTACAGATGTCATTTTATATAGGGTTTTATCTTCTCACCTTTATATCAGCATCATCTAAGATGATGCAATTTATAAGCCTGACACCTGCTGCTATCCGCACGTTTGCCGAAATTGAAACATCCGGGCCAATCTGTTTAAAAGGAAACAACCAATTTACAAAGAGTATGCCAAAGAGAGGCTAAAACTCTAGTCAAATTCCCACTTCAAAATCCAAAAATTAATCGAACACTCAATATGGGGCTTCCGAAATACTTTCTGAATTCTCAGCAAGTTACGAAACAATACTTGTGATTATTTCAAAGCTATTTCCACTATGTTCTTGTCCTCCTTACGATATACAGTTAGCTAAAATGTACAGGAAGCATATGCAGTTCCGTGGCAAGATAAAAGAGAATCAAAGAAGAAGAAAGAACTAGAAAAGAGGATTCATCTTCAAACATTCACTTGTGATGGCAACAAGTAGCGGACTATTCTGAGAAGGGATGTAACAGTCAAACAGAATACTAAATCCATTTGGCTCCTAACGCATAAGTGCATTGTACTTGACAGATGGAACAAGAAGAAAAATGGTAGGATCGCTGTTAGTGAAATTGCTAGGGTGATGGGATGACCTATGAAACCAATGAAGCAGGTCCAAGTATGGTTTAAAAAGACAAACTTGATGGCTGAGGGCAACCGAAATGGAAACCAAGTGTTTCGGGGTTCAAGACGGATTCTATCATAATTCGTTTCTAGCCAAAAATGGACCACGTCTAAAATCAGGTTGACCCGTGGACCTTCTACCTCCACGCAGCATTGCTCCATGCTTTGTGCATTCAGTTCTAGCTATTTCTGCACCTTTTAATCGACCTGGAGTGGGAGAGTCAAAGTCGAAAAAGAGGATTCCTCATTCTTTCTATGATATTTCTGATCGTGTGAGACCTAAGGTTCACTGAGCATATAGTCATTGACAGACTAGAAGGACTGACAGACTAGAAGGACGAAAAATCTTTCACGTAGCCAAGTCAATTGGTAAGAATATAAGGTTTAATTTGGTTTGCTTTTATTATCAACACTTAGTCATGCTGATGGTATCTATTAAAAAGTTTTCTGGAAGTTCTTTACCTTGCCATGAACAAGATAGAAGGCAGATAACTAAAAGAAATCATTTGGGAGAAAAGCTCTTATAAATCAGGTAAAAAGCATGGAAGATAAATGATTCTGCTAAAAAATGTGAAACAAAAACTAAGGGATCAGACCGATCTACCTTTGCGGTTGGATGTATTTTTGCAGATGGATGCACATACACATCACCAACAATTGAAGCACTTTTAGTGCCATCTCCACCAGCTAATAGATGGGGGGAGGTAACTCGAAACTGAGCAAGGTAGAGAGAAGAACACTTCAAAGACATCCTGCAGAGTTGGATAAAGATTTAGATGTGATGGTCTAAGGTCAAAGGCATCTGGAAGAGGCGGTGCAAATATGTATACACTCTACCCCGGAGTTTTGATCTGTTCCCAGAAGTCCTTAGTCTCGTACGTATACAATTGCTTCTTTCCGGCAAGAGGTGACAGGATATCTTGATCCAATCGTACATAATCTGTTGAATGAGTCCTGTTCAACATAAAGTAGGAGCATGGAGATTGAATCATGCGTGTCATTACAACGATAACCAATCTGGTAACTGCAAATTTAGCAATAAACTACTGTTTTTCGCAGTACACACAAAATGAGTAAAAAATAACAGATAGTCGACAGTGAATTTTAGACGCACAGCAACAGTACCTGTGGAATCATGTATGGACAACCTATCCCAGCATACTAACTGTGAAAGAAAATCATTACCACATTGATTGAAAGATTCTATCAACAGAATCTCTGATAGGTGGCATAACTTGGTGTAAGGTGATTCAAAAGTATGTCACTTTGTTTAAAGATTAAAATGCAAACAAGAGCTCGAGCCCACTCAATCATTCAGAGAAAAAGCTTTGAAAAAATTGCTTCATCCATACACGGGGGGAAAATAAAACCGCAAAATTCTCCCAACACAAGGATTTGCAATAATCTCATTTAATACCAACGACGAATAGGAGGATTACACAGAAAGGGTCCGGTCCGTAAAAGTAGCCTGCTAATGAAAATTTCACCAAAGCTAATAGCATTTCGAAAAAAATGATCATAATCTCTCCTTGAGAGAGAGAGAGAGAGAGAGAGAGAGGGAGGGGGAGACAGAGAGAGAGAGAGAGATTTACATCAGACTTTAGATTATGGTGGACACACACAAGCTACTCAATACATTGTCCACAAAACATGTGGAAGATAGTGTTTGGTGAACTTAAAAAGTGCTTCCTTCGCAGGAAAGATGTGCAGTGTATTATGTTCAGGTGAATACATAAGTCTATTCTCAATGGATAAGGCAGTAATCATAATTATCAGTTCCGCATATATAATCCACCAGATTATTTCCATGTATCTTTATTTACATTTGAATACAGGTATGCACGCATCTTGCATGTTCTGTGAGAACATTTCTCACAGGCTCGTAGCCAATTTTCACACGTATTATCGGCAAACTCAGAGGTAGAAAATTCAAGTTCCGAACACCACGAGGAAAAAAAGTTGAGATTTCATACCTGTTAGCTGACTGGAGGGCTTCCCAGCTGGAGACACTACGTGAATTAGCTGCATATGACAAAAGACGGCACACATATCAAATGATGATAATTTTTCCCCAAGCCAGCATGAAATAGCTTGTACGGGTAGCATAACTAGTTGAATATAACACATTTGCGAGTAGTTACGTATATCTAATGAAAAAATCCAATCTATCAGGTATGACCACTTAATTGCAAACTAGCTACCATAGTACATCTAAAAACAAACCACTATTTCTGCCATATGAATGTACCAAATGGTACTTACACAGACAGGACTTAATATGGAAGAAACCAAGAATGGCAAGATGATGGAACGCTTGACAAAAGAATTCTACCTCTCTTATTATTGCACATGCTTCAACCACAGAGCAAAAGGGCCAAGAGGGTTACAGACTAATCCCTGGGCAAGGTAATTTCCAAAATCCACTGCTCAAGCCGACCTTGTGGCATTATGTGATCAGTCCAACTTTACTGACAATTTTGTAAGACAAATGAAAAAAAAATGCCCATAGAAGGCAGGTCAGCCTGGACTAGTTCTGAATTCCGATGCCCAACCACACAATGCCACAAGGTCGGCTTGAGCAGCGGATTTTGGAAATTACCTTGCCCAGGGATTAGGAAAGAGCCCCGAGATGATTGACATGAGGGACTACAAAGGAAAAAGGAATAGAAAAAGAATTTTTATCCAGGACATGGTAACTTAGTTTGGTCAGCATCAAAATTCTTGTGCTGAAGCAAAACCTTTAGGCCATAAGACAAACCTATCTCAAATTCCAGCCGATTCAGAGGAAAAGCACTGACAAATAACCCTCTTTACATTACACAATATTCGCAGAATAAAAAAGGAGCGAATGTATCCCCACCAAATCTGAAAGCATTCCCCGCTTGAGACATTTACTGTTGACTTTTTGTAATTGTTGTCTCGAATGTGGACTTGATCTTTACCAGCCACTATAATATCAGGACCACCTTTTATTTTGACATGTACTCTCTTTCGTTCAAACGAAGAAATGTGCAATAGACTCTTATTTAGTACATGTCAAAGAACAAATTCACCTAAACAAGAGACAAACATATAGGACACAAGTCACTAACATCTGTGCGTTATATCCTGATTGTGGAAGGAAATGAGTGAGCAACACTATACACAAATCTTGCTAGCAAACATGCTTTCATGGGGAAAGAAAATAAAAGTGAGCCGTCATTAAACAGCATTCGTCTAAGACGGAGGATGAAATACAGAGTTTGAAATCAGTTCAATATGGGCACAAATCTCCTCAAGAGGAATAGAAATCAACCTCTGTCTTCCCGGAGTATGGAGACATCACGAATGGCAGCAAAAATTCCAGGAGTGAAGACATATACACCGCAGTTTATCAAATCACTCACCTGCACCAAAGCAGAACATAAGGAAATGCAACAGGAACAAGGAAGTTCAAATTAACCGTATAGCGTATCTTGAACATAATTGCAAACTACTTGATCTGTAATTTACATACAAAAGTCTCAGGTTTCTCTGTGTAATGCAAAAGTTCATTAGTGATTGGATCTGCAACCAACTCACCAAACTGGTTAGCTGATTCAGCAGAAACCTGCATAAGAAGTGTAATAGAAGCTGAGCACATGAGGACTAACTGGAAAAAAAATTCTGGCATAAATCTTCAAGGCTTATGAACTCGTGAATGGAAGCTGACCTTGATTACTAACAGTGTGCCCATCCCACCGTACCTTCTATGGGCATCTGCAAATAGAAAGACAAGTAAAAGCAATTAAAATTCTTTACATAATCAGCGCATGAGTTAGCAAATATTGATCTTGTTTAACTATTAGAAAAAAGATCAATAAGTTAGAAACCCGTTATCATTAAAGAAGAAAAAGAAGAGTATGCCAAGAAACAAGATGAGACATGCAGTTCTGAGAAATATGAGGTAAGGCTTACGGAGCATGTCTGGCAGTGGAAAACTGCAACATACATCGCAGTTCAGCAGAATAATATGCGACTGCAAGGAAAAAGAAATGTATGAGAATACTAAAATTACTTTTGGTTTGAGTTAGCTAATTCGTTGTTCATATCATACTCTCTTGAACATTTACGTGCTTCTATTTTTTTTTTATCATTTTTCTCATACAAGAGGTCGGTTAGAATTTTCATTCAGTTCCCATTCTGTTACAAGGAAAATAACAATGACAAGCACCAACACCTTCAACAAATCAGATTAAGAGCTACACAACAGAAAAGCAAGGAGGGGAACATTCTTACCGGGGCATCTTCCATAATCAGATCTCTGAAGTAGTACAGGGCACCAGCTGATCCATGGGGTTTATCTTCTCTCAAGTACCTAGAGCAGCACAAGAAACAAGAACCAAGTTTTAGATCCAACACTTTAACACTTCCACAAATTTGAAGAAAGCAAGAATACATTTAAGTAGAATTTAGAATACTAGTCACCTCACTGGGACTTTAAGCTCGTTAGAGATCGAAGAGACATATAATGCGAATTCTCGTTCCTCGTACAATCCAACAAGAAAAACTTGTGCCAAATTGGGTATCTGCATAAGAGTGATCAACAAAACCAACTGCAGTGAGACCTAATCACTTGGAATCAAATCAGATATTAGCATTTTCTCCCTTCATCAGTTTTATGCATTGATTTGAATACAAGGTTTGGTATGATTTGGTTTTGATGTGGTGAAGCAGGAATATATTGAAAGGAGAAACACACAGGGCCCGTTTGGATAGCTATGGATATCAGGTCAAGGGATTTGACATTGTTGTTCATAAGAATTGCTCAAATTTGGGTTTGATAGCTTACATAGAGTCAGAGAGATTTCAAATTTAAGTCTGAGAGCTCTACCACGTGACAGGAGTAAATTGAATTTTCATGCTAAGGATTGTAGCTATATAACAAGCCCCCAATACACTGCATCCCTTCTACTTCTAAATAATACATCTACCACTTCAGTTTCAAAAAGCTCCCTTGCTTCAAAATCCATTGCTTTCAAAACGGAACTTTCAACTCGACATTTTTCACTATACTTGGGATTGTGGATCCAAAACAAAGAAAAAAGTGAAACAATAAATTACGAATTGATGAAGATTAAGGCATTACCCTTCTACAAGCCGAAATGGGGTGGTGAATCATTGGGTGACCAGCTAAAGGGAACAGAGGCTTCGGATTAGTAAACGAGACCGGTCTAAATTGAGTACCTGTATACAAATTCACACATGGTACCATGACAGTTAACAGAAAGAATGCACGAGATGTAAGAGAAATTCAAATCTGTCCATAGAAATACTAATTTCTTAATCTGGAAGAAGAAAAATACTACCTTTGGTGGGTCCACCGACCATGATCACAGCAACCACCTTCTCTTCGGAGCTACCCATTTCGAAAACACCCAGAAAAGAAGACACCCAAAATCTGTAACTCAAAAAGAAGACACACAGAACTCTGAATTCTCAAATCCCTTTAATCTGAAAAACGCCTTCACAAAGCAAGAAGAAACCCAACTGGTGTGTGTGTGTAGGGAAGTTGCGTGAATACTGAGAGAGTGGAACGTGGGTGCTTCGGATCGAGAAAGAGAGACGTATAATGAGGAAAATTGGAGTAAAATCACAGTCACGGTTACAGGTGACGGCTTCTTCTTTGTATGTATTTAGTTGAAGTACTCGTTTGGGAAGAGAGAAACTGCGAAGGGTATATTTGCATCTGACACAGTCGAACAAAACGGCGTCGTATGGTAGGAGACCTTCTTCTAGGAATACGATGTCGAGGGCAAAAGTATTTACCGAAAATATCGAACTCATCCAAATATTATTTGGTCGGTCTTCAGTAGTTATCGGTTTGTTTCGATTTACTTGTATATATTTTTTTGATTTTTTAATTTGATTTGGGATACTTTTTTTTTTGTTCTAATTGAACAAAATATACAATACACATCGTACAAAAATTGAATCGGTAAAAATTTGACCCTAGATATTGGAGGCACCCCAATTTTTTATGAAGTTATTTCAGTCTATTTTCAGTGAATTGTGAACCGTGGACTATCAATGTGGTTTGTGGCCAAATTAGGCTCATTTTTAGAATTAACTTGACTATCTTGGCCTGACTGATCTCACCCAAAAAATTGACATCATTTTGTTGTAAATTCGCTCAAACTTGGCTCTTTCAATTTCGACTTATTTTGCTTAATAGTTTTAGACAAGTTCAATAATCAAGCGGAGCTTACAATATTACACTCGGCTTGAGAAAACTCTTGAATATAAGAATACTAGTGATTATATTGTGAAGTGAGTCCCACCTTCTAAAAATACCTTGACGTAAGACCAAGACCATTTAACAACCGAACCGAAGAAAGATGTAATTTAACTTCCTGATGACACATTCCTATTAAGCCATTATTCCTATTAAGACCACGTTGATAGTTCTTTGCTAGTCTTCTTATGAGTTTAGGACTCTTCCAATCTAAATGGAGACCACGTTGAGATCCCTAGAGTTACATGTAAGCTCCCCGGCTCATTGTCCTCAAGGGCTTCTCTAGGACCAAGCAGCTGAAGAAGGCCGAGGAGACCATGCATGGCCAAATCTGCTCAGCTGGTGATTCTACGCCCGTCAACAGATTTTGTGTGGATGCGAGTCTTGAATATTTCTTTCGAGCTTGAGCAGAGTTCGAGTTTCTTGAACTCTATACGATCTCGATCTCGATCTCAGTCTCACTTAGTTCAAATAAATATAACTATACAAGGGACATTACTATGGTGGAACTTTTTCTCTGATTGAAATCAGTTTCAAAATCACAATAAGTCTATCTTTACCATACAATTAGGTGCAGCCTCAAATAAAGCCCCAAAAGAACACAGAAATGCTAGAAGATTAAACCATATAAGATTAAACAGTCAAAATCCAGAACTTAAGCGGGTGTTTGAATCTTCTCCCTGCCTGTTTTTCTTCTTCTTCCTCGTATTACAATATTCTCAGCAAGAATTTGACACTCAAAACCTAACTACATCACTGATAATGCAGAAAAACAGCGACAAACCCGTACAAGTAAAAGCCACCACCTTTTTCTTGTAGACATCCTCCTGCTGATCCAACAAGAACTACCATCTAACAACAATTACGGGGGCGATACATATCGATGATTCACGAGTCCATTCCATGTATCAACAACCCTTCTAAATCCATCCGAATTCAAGTACAACCGGGGTGATCTCGTGGAGCAGTTAAAACTCAGCACTGTATCATTTCTAACGTTCTTGTAGCAGTTCGTTATAATCGTATCCAATTCTTAAAAATGATGAGCTATTTTGCTACATCCAAATCTTTCAAGAAGGTGAAAAACTAAGAACCCAATCCCTTAACTACCCTTGACACATTCAACCTGCACTGTCAAATCCTTGATTCCAGCATCATGTAGTATATCCGAAACCCGTGCCTTTGCGTTGGCCTTGTCTGCCTCTGTTGAGACATGAAGATGAAGGGTGCCCACAACATCTGTGTTTGTGAAACTCCAGATGTGCAAATTCTGAATGCCACTTACTCCCTTCATCTTCACAATATCATTTACAGCTTCCCTGAGATCTTGCTCATGAGCCCTGGGGACTCTTTGAAGCAGAACTTCTGCAGAGTTCCTAAGCAGAGAGATCACAGAAGCTACAATTAGCACCGAGATAAATATTGAGCAGATGGGGTCTGCAACAAGCCATCCCTTGTACTTGATTAGAAGGGTTGAAACAACAACACCAACACTTCCCATGGTGTCCGCCAAAACATGTAAGAAGATGCCTTCCATGTTGTGGTCAATGTGGTGGTGTTGCTTTTTTTCTCTGTGAGATGGTAGTTCTCTATGTTCGGAACCCCCCGTACCAACATGACTGTGAAGATTCCGTTGAACACGAGAATCTCCCCCTGAATGACCTTCAGCAGAATGGCCATTGAAGCTTGTAGAAGAATTAATGGTGGTGCCTTCATGTGGATGCTCGTGGGCATGCTTGTGATGATGATGCTCATGGTGGTCATCATCGTGAACATGGTGACACTCAAGGCTATGCCCGTGATGATGATTCTCATGGTGACCATGGTTGTGATCATGGTGATGCTCGTGGCTATGCCCGTGATGATGATTCTCATGGTGGCCATGGTCGTGAACATGGTTACGCTCATGGCTATGCCCGGGATGATGATTCTCGTGGTGGCCATGGTCGTGATTGTCATGACGATGGGAACTGGCACTACAAGTTTTGTGATTTTTGGTATGATCAGTACCATGATTGTGATTACAATCATGGTCATCATGAGTGTCCTTGCACAAGTCATGTGCAGGACTTGATTGTTCATGGCTGTCATGGGAGACAACATTACATTCATGATGAGTTTTATGATCATGTCCACAGTCATCATGTGAATGATGGCGCTTGTGCGAGTGGGAGTCAGAATGGGAGTGTGAATGTGTACATGATCCCGTTCCACCGTGGGCATGATGATGCTCTTCATGAAAGAAGATCAAACCAACCACATTGACAAGAAGCCCTCCAATAGAAACTGTTAACAGACTATTAGTTGAGATTTCCTGGGGGTCCAATATCCTCTCAAATGACTCCAGAACTATTAGGGCTCCAACAAGAACCAAGAAAACAGCATTGACATATCCAGATAGAACCTCAAATCTCCCACGACCATAATTGAATTGACTGTTTGCTGGTAGCCTTGCAATATATGATGCATACAGTCCAATTGCAAGAGCTGCACAATCGAATAACATGTGACAGGCGTCTGATATCAGCCCCAGACTGTTACTCATAAACCCAGCAACAAATTCCACAACCATGTAACCCATGTTGAGCAAAAGGAAAAGTGCAATCTTACGGGACTTTCTTTCGCTGAGAACGTGGCGGATAGGCTTCATGATTAAGGTAGTAAATGATTCTGAAGATTCCACACCCAATTCCACATATTTTGAATACACAGGATCCAATTCTCTAACAGCAATCCCAAGCAATAAACCACATATCAACAATCCCCAAAGTGAAAGCTCCGGAAAATAGAACAATTCCAAAAGAAGAGTACATACGAAGGTGACAAGAAATTCCCTCTGAAAATCTTTGGAATTGAATAGCTTCTCGTCGCTGAAATTCTCGCTCAAAAGTACCCCAAACACAACAGTATTAGCCAAAGGCCAACCTAAACTTCCAAGTGAAATACTGTCTCCATCCGCTTCAAACAAAAACATACTGATAATAGCAGGAATGAAAAGCACAACTGTTGTGAAAAACAGCGAAATCAACCGTACCCGTTTCCGACCCAATTCCCTGATACCTCCCCAATTCATTGAAACACGCTCATAACAACCTAAGAACCCACATAGAAATGGCAGCAACATCGGCCAAATCCTAACACAATTCTGACTTTGGACCAATTGAAACCCTAATTTGGAAACATTTACAGCAGATAATGGAAAACATTCGACACGATCCCAACTAATAGATAATAAAAACAACCCAACAAACAATGCAAAGAACCCACCAACCTTAGACGATCCAATTCGATCTGAATTACGATTTCGGCCCTCGACAAAGAACCTGGCCGCCACATTTCCTGACAATTCGGCTAGAATCATTGCGGCAGTGCCGCAGTAGCGAAGGGCTTGGAATCGGAGGAGAAAGACGGTAGCAAGGAGGAGAGATTTGGAAACAAGAATCTTGTGCTGGGTTTGGGTAATCAAGGTGAGAGAGAAAATGGGCTGGTTCTGTTTTTGTCTGAAAGAGTCTTTGGATGAAGGAGTGAAGAGAGAGAATGACAGGGTGAGGAGGAAAGAGAGGAGGGAGACGAGGAAGGAGAAGGGGAAGATAGAGAAAGAGGAGGGGGAGGAACGGAGGAAGGGGAGGAGGGAGTAAAGGGAGCGGAGAGAGAAGAGGAGTAGGAAGAGGAAGGAAAGGGAGGTTCTCTTCGTGGGTTGTGATTTGGGGAGGAGGGAGAGGCGGTGTTTGGACGGAGTGGGGGTTGGGGTTGATGGAAGGTAGGGGTAGAAAGGGTAGTGTCTCGGGGTAGTGGTGGTGCTGGGGACAGTGGCGCGTTGAGGGAGTGAGAGGCGGTGAGGACGATGATGGTGGTGGTGGTGGTCGTCCGCCATGGCTGTTGGTGGTGGAGGGGTTTTGGCGGAATCTACGATCGATGAGTTTCTGACTCAATTGCCTCGAACCCACTTGGATCAAAAGGAGAAGGACTTGCTGACTCTAGTCGCTGCCTTGGTTCCAAGTCTACGGGACCTTTTCATAGGGAAAAGTCCATGGATTACAACCGTTACATACGACGAGTTCACAATCTGACATCTCAACGAAATTTTGCTTCCTTCCATACTGAACTTTGGATTCAGATTGGGTAAGTTTACGCGTATTTTAATTAATTTTTAACAATTTTATTTAAAACTTTAGTGATAGATGGTTCAATCGATTGTTCTTGGGATGGAAAAAAATCCAACCAAATCAAATCGACCGAAAAAATTGACTAAAACTTTGAAGATTCGTTATTGTAATTTCTATTTCGATCGGTTTTGATTTTCTGTTTAAAAAAAATTTCAATTTTCGATTTGATCCCAATTCTATACAAATTAAATCCGAATTGAATCGATGGAGGCATGTGGAGGATTTTTATGCTTTAATTTGTTTAGTGGTCTAGTGACCTGACGGAAAGAATTTTTGGCTATTGGTCCCATTTAATGGTAAGATTTAAGAACACGAACACGAACACAAACACAAATTGTGAATTGTTTTTTTACCTGGCCCAAATATTATTACTAGACCCAAACCATTTGAAGCCCCATTTTTGATAGGCCCAAATAATTTTTAAGCCTAGTCCGAAATCTTCGAATTACATAGCCGGGTCAAACCACCTTAGACCGATTTCAGTCCTCAATTTATTCTGATCGATTTTGATCTCTTAAATTTTCTCCCCAAATTGATCGATTCGGTCTGATATACATGCAAAACAAAAGAAAAATAAAATAGAAAGGCTGCAACTTGTTTTTTGATTGGCCTTATTGCTTAATTGATTTCAAAGAAACTTGCAGAATGTGTGGATGAGTTATTTATAACTGGGTTCTAATTATTTAGATTTGATTGTTAGGAAATTCAAAGGGCTATAAATGAAATGGGACATCGGAGAGTTTTACGATAATCAAAAAAATTTGTTCATGCACACCACTAAAATGATTTCATGTCTCTATTCATGACATGTACATCGAAAGTTTTTGCCGTTCAAAAGTCTTTCTTTGACTCTATAAATATCAGTCTCGTTTCTTGGTTGGAAGATACATAAAATTTTGGTGTACAAATTTTCGTCTAATTTCTGTGTTATTTGTATGAGAGAGAGACATATACAGTAAATTTAACAAGCGGATGAAAGTCGGCATTCTTTCGTCTGATTGAGTTGTTTTTTTTCTAAAAAATAGACGTCAATTGCAATCCTCTAATATTCGCAGTGAGACGACAAATCTGTTATAAGGAGATTGTGAATTTGCAGGACTTGGTTCAGTATCTTATGGTTTACATTCTGCTTTACAATTTATTATTTTACTATTCATTTCGATTATGTTATGTAATTTAGGTCTCGATTACCAATATCAATCAATATATATTTTATAGAATTCGAGTATTTTTGTTCGAATTATTTTTTGCCTATATTGCTTTGCTATGGCAAGAAATTGCACAATTGTGCGATTTTTTTTTTTTTTTTCCATTGTTAGTAACAATGAGGAAAGGATCGAGTTTGTTCCTTTTTTATTAGAGTTTCAGTAATTATTTTGGGAATCAGATTGAATTTAAAAATTAAAAAAATCAGGTCCAAGTACTCCTGGCCCGTTTTAAATAATTATTGAATATATAGCATTTTATTTTTTACCCCTTAAATATAAATAATTACATAAGATTAGGTTTGTATAATTAGGTTTTCTTTACTTTTATATTATAACCTAGTTTTTTCATTTAAAATTAGTATGTTAGTTATTTGAACAATTTAACAATATTATATTTGAGCTCCAGATTTATTGTTTGAAAAAGTTGAATTAGTTGTTGTATTACATACTTTACGTTTGTGTAGTTTGTATATTCTTACAATTATGAATTTGTGGTTAATTTTTTCATAAGATTAATTGATATTTATTTTTTTAAAAAAAGGATACACGGTTGGCCGGGGATTCTCGAATCCCGTTTGGGATAGGAATAGAGGGTGAAGTTCATTTTTCATTCAGGAATCGGGAACAAAAATTATCAAATAATTCTTTTATTCGTCATGTTGTCATCCCTAATACTAAATTCGATAGTATAATGACAAGATAAGACACATACATCACAGGAGAAAGGACTATTCAGCAAAGGAAGGGTGCCATTGCTCGAATGCGTGATTACAACACACCCATCGCCCCAATACAACACCCGTAGCGTGGTTTTTAACTTCTACCCATTGGATAACCATGTCTTTTGAACTTTCTTTTCTGTAAAAAAAAAAAATATAGTAAACAACAGGGGGAGATCCCCGAACATCGTTTGGGGTAAGAATGCAGGGTGTAGTTCATTTCTCGTTCGGAGAATATGATGGGAATGAAGGTAGATTTTTAATTTCGGAGATTAGGGATAGAAATTGTCAAATCCGTCTCTTATCCGTCATGTTGTCATCTCTGATACTAAATTCATTTGTATAATGACAAGATTAGAGCAAAGGACTATTCAGCAAAGAGAGGGTGCTATTGCTCGAATGCGTGACTATAACACGCATACCATCCCGACACGACACTCTAAAATGAAAGTTGAGTTGAGCAAGAATAACATAAAGAGGCATAATTGCACAAACCATGTGAGGGAAGATAAGATCATAAGATAAAGCATTGAAGCCGTTTGAAAAAAACAAAAACAAAAACAAAAACAAAAACAAGAAAGAAATGAGAGGGAAGATCTGAAAAGACATGGTTATCCAGTAGGTAGGTGTAAAAACCATGCTGCGGGGCCGGCAAATTGGGATGACTTTCGTCATTTTATGGGACCCATATCCACTGCAGCAAATCCACGAGATAGGCCAATCTTCTTGACTCATTATTGGTAGGGATAATAATAGGACGCAGTATACTTATTAGGATAAACGTATTCGATTTTCAAACTGAATGATCTATTCAAAATTGTCCCGATAACTGAATGGGAAAGAGAAAATGTGTCATAACCAAATCAAACAGGATTCGAGTATTCTCCGAACCAAATGACTAATTGATAAATTTGGTTATTAATTTTTCGAATTGAACTGAATCATAATTGAAAAAAAAAACTTATAAATATCAAAATATGTAATTTTTTTTTATAAACATAAAAACCGTAACCCGAATAGTTCGGTTATCAATTCAGTGCTTTTTTTGAGTGATAAACATTAAAATAAGGATTTTCGTCAAAGGGGCTTATACGGTATCCAAATTGAAACTAGATGTTATAATATTATAAAACAACGTTATTTTACTTTCGATTCGATTTGAGAGAACAGTTCGGTTATTTTTCAAAATCATAATTGAGTCGAACCCGAACGAGTATTTGTTCGTTACTACCATATCCATACTTGCAGGAAAAAATGGTTACCATTCGGAAAGCGGTTCGGTTTGGGTAATCAACAGTTCGGTTCAAATTGTCATTCATAATTATTGGCTAGGTTAGAAGTATTATGTAACACCGCTTAAATGGTACTCTCGACTAATTAAATTTCGAGCAAGTCTACGAATGCACTCTACATGCCTAGATTCAGATACAGACGTGTCCAGTACAGTTCGATACAAATAAAACTTGTATCATTTTAAAGGCCTCCACATGCATCGAACGGTCTATATCTCTATGCATGAAATAACGTGTTAGTAAACTTTTTCTTAAATTTTTTTACAAGTAAATAAAAAGAACTTGTTAATCTTTGAACATAAGATCAAAAAACTGCAAATATAATAGCATCACAATGAAAATACAAGATTTCCAACTAAGTTGGTACCATAGCTCCGGACAAAATGGGACCTTGTTGTGTTGTGCACAAAATGTACGAACGTTTCCCTACTCTTTGAGCAGTTTTTATATGTCAAAATAACGTCATTCTGGTACGCACACGCTTTGATGTGAGCAATATATAGCAGGGCTCCCAGGTCCAGCTCATGACAAGTTATGCTATTTTTGCGAATCATTATTCGTCTCCCAATAAGTCAAAAAATATATGTGTTAACATTATGACACCCAAAAAATTGTTGCTATGTAATTTGATTGGAGTATTTCGTGAAATGAGGCGTAATATTTTGGGAGCGCTCAATAATTACTCAAAATTTCTCATAACGGTGTATTTTTTAAAAGCCATAAATACCCTTCTGTCTCATGGATTACAAAGTTAGGTAATTTGCAGGAGTCCTGTTTTGTTCACCAGCATAATTGTGTAGGACCAATTCAAAATATCACTTTAATAATCGCAATTGTGTATGTTATTTAGATTAAATCTTTAATTTTTTTTTAAAAATAGCTTAATCGAATATCAATAAGTGCTTAACCTAAAAAATTATATTTTTAATTAAAAATAATTAATATTTTTACTTATGAATTAATTTCATAAACAAACGAGTTCGGTATCTTTCCATGCACATGAATTTCACACAATATTCATGGACCACAAGCGTCATATAGTGAACACATATTGTGTCTAGATATACGTTCAAATATTTGCGTTTGTAATTTTCTCTATTATAACGTCAAATACATTCAAATTTGTTAAAAAATTATTCATATATGTTAAAAAATAAACCTATTGTTGTCATCTTATTATTATTATTATTTTATATTCTTACCTATAAAAAATAGATATTGCTATCCAATAGGATATAGATGAGAATGATATTACAAAATATAATTTGAGTTTACATATCCAATTCTAAATGCTACAAAATCAGGGGGGATCAAATCCCAATAATCATGGTGTTATGTGTATCTATTTTTGTATACACCTAAAATATATAGTTTAAAAAATAAAAATACGTTTCAATTTTCCTTAATTTTTGTTAATCTTAATTCTTATGTCTATTTTTTATAAATTATTAATTCGTCTTAATGAGAAATATATAAAAAATTATTTATAAAAAATTTAAAAAGCACTAATGGTGAAAATAATAAAAAAAGAAGATATTTTTATTTTATTTTAATTGTTTTTATATTTTTAAAAATTATTATTTTTTACTTATTTAAAACCTGATGAATTAATAATTTAAAAAATTTAATGAAAAACTAATAAATAAGAAAAAAAATTAAATGATAATAAAAATGTTAGACCCTATTTATACGCAAGAGGTCCTGTCTTCACTTCGTCTTCACTTCATACACAGATAGAGGGGGGAGAGAGAGAGAGAGAGATGAAATTCAAAGGCGTTTTTGATTACTTTCTTCTTTATCTCGCTCTGTTATTGGTTTTTCAGAATCTCGTCGAAGGACGGCTTCTTTCCCTCTCCAGACCAAAGCCCGATGCCGCCGCCCCCTTCGCTCGGTGGTTGGTTTCTCAGAGCTCTTGGGGCGTTCTAAGGTACCCCCACTTCTCTCCTTCTCTCTCTATGTATATACATAGTGTTTGTGAAAATAGCTTATGTTCAGTCAATTTTAATAGATGTCGGTCATGTCTTTGGATTGTATGTTTGACTGTTTGTTGAAATGCCCAGAAGACATCAGTGACTCTTTTGATTGCTTCTTTAATTATTTTGTTTTTGGTATCATTTGACTTAACGTGCTGAATCCAAAGGGTTGTGATTATAATTGAGTTCTACCAGTGAATGCATAAAGTATGCTCGTGATTCTAAACAGCATAGTACTAAAACAATATGGGGAATTTATTTGCAGTTGCAGTGAGTGGGAGATTGTTGTTCCTACCATTTACGATTCAGCTGTTGCTTTATTGAAATGTGCAGAAGAGATTAACAACTCTTTTGATTGCTTGTTTAATTATTTTGTTTTTGGTGCCATGTGACTTCACGAGCGAATCCAAATGGTTGTGATCATAATTGGGTTCTACTTTTTAATGCAGATAGTATGCTCATGATTCTAACAGCGTAGTACTACCACATTATGAGGAATTTATTTGAAGTTGCAGTGAGTGGGAGATTGTTGTTCATAGCATTTAGGATTCAATTGGTGCTTTATCATGTGATTAATTGTGTGTCTGTGGCAATCCTGTTTGATTTTTGCTTCTGGACATGTTAGGGTTGCAATTTTTTTGAGCATTTTTGTCTTTTTTCAACTGAAACTTTATTTTGGAATGGATGAAGATTCATCTCATGCTATAATCTGCCATTTTTGTGCATTGGAGCTATTTGTTCATGGCAACATTCTGTTGAATTTTCGTTTCCTCATCAATGAAAGAGATGTATAAAGGCTTCCATACCTAGATACGAAGGAAATGGGCAGTGGGATTCAAAAGGTTGAAGGATCAAAATAGACTTAGATCAGCAGTCAGATAGAATTTACTTAGAAATGGGCAGTTGAAGGATATGATATTAGTATACTTTTTGTTCTGTAGCTTACAAATAAAGCTTGGACAAAAGATCTATCTGTAACTGTAGACAAACTCAAAGTTGCTTACAAATATATATGATGAGGAAGCAAATCACATATAGCTTAATGAAGATTAATAAAGGGAGCGAGCGAGAGAGAGAGAGAGAGAGAGAGAGAGAGAGAGAGAGAGAGAGAGAGAGAGAGAGAGAGAGAGAGAGAAGGGAGGGGGAGGGAGGGAGGGAGGGAGGGAGGGGGAGAGAGAGAGAGGTTTTGAATCCATTTGGTATTTGCATCTTGATAACTGTCTCATGTTGCAGAACAGTGCCACCGTAGAGGTTTTGAGTTGTATTATTTTCAGCCACTGGTTAACTTCTTTATGCCCAAGACTTACAACCGTTGTCCTGGCACTGTGATGATATGCATGCGGGCAGTGGTTAAATGTTTTGAAACTCAAAGCTGACGGGTTTGTTTATTTTTTGGCAGTACCATTTCAAGTGATTTGGGAGGTGCACCTTTTGGGTACGTTCTACCTTATACTTCGGTGTATTTCCACCACATCTAAGTGATTTATGGTTCATCTGCTGCATTTTCTACCAGTTTTCATTGGATTAGAATGTGATTGAATTGAATCACAACAATGCAGTGGCATGTTGCGCCTGGCATTGGCTCGCAATTCAACTGTGCTTCTTGTTTTCGACTCTATTGCAGATTTATTTTTAGTACCCAGTTACCTTTACTTTCAAGTTTCCACTCAACTGAAATAATTAACTTATATACAGGAATGTTGTTTCATTTAGCGATGGGTTACCTGACAAAGGTCTTGGGATCCCATACTTCTATTTGACAACTCTTGATCCAACAGCAAGTAATGCATTGAAAGACCCAAGGTCTTCCTTTACACTCAGTGAATACCCTGTTGGAACTTGTGGCAAACAGGACCCTGAGATGCCCACCTGTGCAAAAATTACCCTCACGGGAAAGGTGTGTTGCATTGCATGATCTTCTTTTACTTGGGTACAGCATAGCATTTGTGGCTTCATGAATACTTCTCAAGTATACATTTGGCAGTACTAACTTATTTCTTTTAACCTGTGGTTATTCCACTGTGCATTTCTATGGCTAGTTTCTGTTGCATGTCTTAACTGAGGGGACACCTCTGGACTCTTTTACCATTGCTACATGGAACTACAGCAAAGAGGCCTATTTTTCTTCTCTCTCTGAGTGTGTGTGTGTTTTTTTTTTTTGGGGGGGGGGGGGGGGGGGGTGTTTGGGGGTGAGTGGGGTTTGTGCGCACAAGAGGATGCCCTTGATGTCAAGGTGAGAGACCTAGAGAGTTTTCAATACCCTACAAAGATGGGAAGAGGCTGTTTAGTTACCAGTCCTGGACAGGTTGTGATTTCAATTTCTGTAATTATTAAAGTTAATGATGAATTTGTCAATGGAGGCCACTTGACAGGATCATCTTCTTACAAAATTTTGGTGGGATTGAGAACCAGAATTTCTTTGTGGATATGTGAGACCAAAAATGTCATGCAGTTAAATTAAGAGGCAGTATTATCAGTGTAACTTCCTAAATATAGCTAAAAATAATGATTAAAAATAGGAACAACCCTTGCTGATTGGTAATTGTCTCTAGTATTTCTGGCTAAAATATTTCCTCCATTGTATTTAGTTGAAGCTTGTTGATGGGAAGTCCAGTGAAGCTGAATTTGCTAAAAAGGCCTTGTTCACAAAGCACCCTGATATGAAGGGTAATCACAAAAATTCCGTGCATTAGCTGCAGCTTTCTTTATCAGCGTGCTTCTAGTTGCTAACCAATACCAATCTTTCTCCTCCAGTCCTCCCACTCATTTTCTTATTTTGGTGTTCAACAGGTTGGCCCGAGGATCACAATTTTCAGTTCTTCAAATTAGATATCAATAGTATATTTTTGATCGACTGGTTCGGTGGTCCTAAACCTCTTACAGTGGAGCAGTACCTGGATGCTAAACTGTGAGTATCAGATTGGTAGCCGCTATCCATATAGTTACCAAACGTATCATATGACAAAGTATGGCAAAGAAATGTAATACTGTCTGTTTCTCTTTTGAGAATGAATAAAAACAACTGAACTCTTCAAGGTGTCTACTTTGTCCTAGTGGGGAGGTTCTTGAAAACCTTTGCCTGGCTTCGGGAGGAGGAGCAAATTCTATTATGCTCCTCATATACAAACATTCTCTTATAGTTATTAGCTTCTCTATCCAAATACAAGACAACTGATACGATTGATTGGTCTGTACACCTCTCTTGCTATCTTTTTGTTTTTCCTTGTTCTTTGGATACAATTCGATCCTCTAGGGCCAAATTCAATTTTTGGAAAGCCTTTGATGGCTTCCTTATGAAAACATCAACTTTTATTTGGGTATAGATGGTAGCTCTTTATTCCTCGAGATGTTGACTACATTTCTTTTGTTACCTGATGCATTTGTTTTTTCCCCCCCACTTGGGTATCTTCCATTTTACAGGAACAAACCGTATGCTGCGTGATTAACTTTCTGAAACTCCATCCCTCTGATGTATTTCTGTGTTCGATGTGAAGTAGCCAGTGTACAGAATGCACTCTTTGTAATTAAGTATAGGATACATCTGTATGTATATGTCAATTGTTTCGTGTACTCCCCTCGCCCGCTCGTATCTGGTAACAAACACCTGTTGAACGTGTACGTATGTCAATTGTTTCGTGTACTCGCCCGCCTATGTTGGGTAGCAAACACATATGTTGAACCTTTAATGTAAAGCCTAAAGACAGGCTCACAAATAATCTGTTTTCAGGATGTACATGGATTTGTGTTTGCTTTCTTTAACATAAGCTGAAAACCCGAGATAAAGTATTACTATGTTCTATGGGTTGTTTTATAGTAATGTGTTTCTCCCCTTGAGCAAGTTTACAGACACAAGCACACATGCATAGATGTATTCGGAACCGTACGATACACGTGAAGCCCACATTATGTTAAGAGTGTTCAATGTGCATTAGATGGTTTTGAACACATTTGTATTCGGATTTGTGCACGCATGTCTACGTAAGAAGACTCTCTCTTCTCCCTTTCCCCCCTCTCTCTCTCTCTATCTGGTGCTGGGATGCATGTGTTATATGTGCAGGTTTAAGCAATCTGGGAGTGTACCTCTGATGGCAGTCTTGCGATGGCGATTTCTTTGAAAATTCCCTGGCAATTGGAAGGCCGTTTGCGATTTGTAGTTAGAAGTCTAATTTTATTTTGTTTTATGGAGCAGGCACTCGATTGGATTATTGAACTATTAAATTATAAAATTTTGTATAAAGAATAAGTTATTATGATTAATTTGAACTAAATTATTTTAATACAACGGCGATCAATAATTAATGCTTGTATTCTGAAAAAATATGTAATGGAATATGACGGTTTCGTCATGAGAAGGGTGTTGGATCAATAAATATTTGTTGTGTTCTTTTGACTTGTGAAAAATATGTAACTGAATTGAGAGGTTAGCTTTGCAGCATTGTTTTAAACGTATGAGATTGTAAAAAGAAGCATTTACATCATTTTGCATCCAAGTCCAACAATTAAAAAGTTCATTAGAAATAAAAATACTCTAGAATAGGCAATTATTTTAAATTATTTTTGTTTTCAAAAAAATTAATTTATATTTTTTATGAAATATCTCGAGATAAATTAATAATTCATAAACATTAATAAATTTTTTTAAAAAAAATTTCTTAGGCCCCTGCGAGTTTTGTGGCTTCTTGATATTTCAAAATTAATTCGCACTTAAAATTTTTCCTAGACGAGTCCAGTATAGTTTGATTCTCAATTCGATTTTTGACTTTATTTTATCAAATTAACATGCAGTTCCAGTGCTCGACTTGTCCAACAAAACGTTACTCTTCAAAAAATAATTAATTTTTTTTAGGACAAACTTAATTAAATTTATAATGTAAAATAATAAAGCCATAGAATATATATGGAAGGAAAATACAGAAAATCAGATCTCTAAACAGAAAAAGACAGTGATATATAAATGCGGTGGAAGGAGCGGGATAATGTTCTTCAGCCAACTGCAGTAGCTGAGGAAGAAACAAACTGAAACGAAACCAATATCCAGCAGAAATCCCACCACCCAACTGGAAAATTTGGAGAAATATGATCAGATTTCCCTTCTCTCGTTGATCAGATGATGATATAGTTCAGATGATTCAGTCGTAAACCCAGTAATCGAATTTCTTTCTCTCTCTCTCTCTCTCTCTCTCTCTCATCGCTAAATGTTGCTTCCACTATTCAATTGCAACTACCAGACCTCTCTCCTTCCAATCTCATTTTTCCCATCACCCTTCCCCAAATCCTTCCACTCTCAACCTCCCAAATTCCTCCTCCTACGTCCCCCGGCCGCCACCGCCGCGGACAATCAAACCGTTCCTGAATCCGCTATCAAGAGAATCGCCGATAAGCTCCGCAGCCTCGGCTACGTCGAAGACGACAATAAACAGTCGGATGAAAGTTTAGACTCGAATACGAACAATGTCGGACCCGGTGAGGTGTTCATTCCTCTGCCTAACCAATTACCGAAGTACCGAGTGGGCCATACGATCGACCCGAGCTGGAGCACGCCGGAGAATCCGGAGATGGGATTGGGGAAGAAGAAGAAGGGGGAGGGGAGAGAGAGAGTGCCGACGTTGGCGGAGTTGACGATGCGGAAGGAGGAGCTGAGGAGGCTGAGGGGGATTGGGATTGAGTTGAAGAAGAAGTTGAAGGTTGGGAAGGCAGGGATTACGGAAGGGATTGTGAATG
This sequence comes from Arctostaphylos glauca, assembly GCA_019985065.2. Taxonomy (NCBI): domain Eukaryota; kingdom Viridiplantae; phylum Streptophyta; class Magnoliopsida; order Ericales; family Ericaceae; genus Arctostaphylos; species Arctostaphylos glauca. Next base: position 28,642,431 of record JAHSPW020000008.1, read on the forward strand.
GGATTCATGAAAGGTGGAGGAAGTCGGAGGTTGTGAAGATTGTTTGCGAGGATGTTTGGAGGTTGAACATGAACAGAACTCATGACTTATTGGAGGTTTGAATCATAGACTTATATTTCCCTGCAATTACGTACTTCTGAGATCATATGTAGTTCATGGTGCATCATAGTTCAGTCACAAATTTTACTGAGGCCCAACCAGTGGGGGAACGACTCGAGGGTGCCAAGCCCGAGCCTTGTCCATTCCCCAGTCCCCACACAACAACTTTCAATGAATGTTCATTGTAGTGCATGCATACTTTCTATTCTAGAAGGAACAAACACCCAAAATTCATATTGTATCAAGTTACCTTAGTTTTTATGCCTTCCAGACTTCATTTATTAGTTTCTTACGTCGATTTTAGTATACTATATCTCTAAAAGTGAGTTTCCACTTTCTGATAAGGTTGTAAGAAGTGAGAAATGAGTTCAATGTAGCTAAAAAAGATAATCCATGAAGAAAAATTAATGATGTGAGTTTTTGGCACTGGGATTTAAGGGAATATAGAATCAAATTATGATCTGATTTGTAAAATATGGAAGGGTAAAGTATTATTTGTGTCTGTCCAAAGGGCTTTTAAAAAAACCTCTGCTGAGGGGGTGCAGCGTGATGGATTGAATAAGTATTTTGTAGATCTAAATCTACCACTATATATGCAGAGGTGAGTGAAAGGTTGGGGGTGTGCTGTGGCACCCCTTGCGTAGATTTAGAGCCTGTATAGTTAGAGTTTTGTGGCTCGCCTGATCCTTTGGCTTGATTGCATGCAACATAAGTGCATACGGATCTAGAAGAAGGAAAAAAGTTAGACTAATGATTTCTAGGCTAAATACTACTCAACGGGAAAAGATTACTATGTAAAGAAAAAGTCTAGGAACACAAACTTTCACACACAGATCCGATGATCTGTGTATGCAGGGTGCGTGTGTAGACTTGTTGCTATTTAATTAAGGATTTTACAGGGGATTGGCAATAAGTGAATTTTCATAGGTCACAATGCACAAGTGAATTTCCAAAAACATTGGAGGGGTCATGCCCCCCACGCTTCACCCCAGTCGGTGACATGAACTGACCACCAATGGCTTATGGTGAAAAATCTTAGGCTGGTGTTCGGTAAATTCTGCGACATTTAGCTTGGTTTGTGTTGTTTATGCTCGAGTTTCCATCTGGAAAGATGCAGGGTGCAAATATGTGGAAGTACACATACTGGGTGGTTTCTAAGCATAAATGACATTTTGTGCTTTAAAATAAAAATTGGTGTAGGATTTTTCTCCCGAGTGTCCTCTACCTTGAAACTTATGAATGTGTTTCATGCCTCGAGGGGTTTTGGGTATGAAGTATGAAGATATACATCTTTTTACTTCCCTGACTCTCATTTATAGTCCATCACAAATGAATTCCTCTTGGCTAGATTACATGATCTCGCTTTAAGAGCCCAAAATGGACCAAATTTTGGAAATATTTCTACAAGAGTTGTGGGGGTCGCGAATACTGTCCTATCTGATCCGATTCGTTTCCTCGATCCAAGTTGCTCCTGTAGCTTGCGCATAGAATAACTAATTAGTGCCACCCGGTTGTTTCCAACCGAGGGCACTCTGATGCTCAAGTCAGAACGTGTGAGACCAAAGCACAATAGTAATTGCACGATGAATGATAGCGTACCTGATTAATGGCCTATGATCTCTATAAGTCATCGAGTGTCCGTATTTGGTAATGCAACCTTGGGGAATTTTCCCTTATTTAACGATATCAAATCTCCGTATTTACATGCAAGAGGACTTTCCAAACCTGGTGTATCCTCTAAAGTTAGTCATTGCCATATTTGCACTTTTCTAATTAGGGTTTGCCAAATTTGGCTATTTTGTTATAGCATAAGGGTTTCCTAAACAGGAACATTCCCAAAATCTTGAGTTTTCCTATTTGAGTGCTTTCCAATTCCAGAAGATTTTAACCGCGTGATCGAGTGGTGGATCAGTCAACTAGGCATGGAGGCTGCTCATGCACCGAGCCCCCAGTCTCACATTAGTAGTCTCTTGGCCCGGTCGGCAATATAATTGTGGCGATGACCCACGTTGCCGACACAACCCATCTATTCGGTCTATCTTATCGGCGATGGGTTAGCCCGCAATTCGACCCACCGCAAGAGTAACCAGAGCAGAAACCTAACACTATTTTAGAGCATTATTGAAGTTCATATAAACAGTTTTAAAAGTTTAATTTCTTTTGGGTTTTTTTTAAGCATGCCATTCTTGTATAGTCTCTCTGGCCTGCAATTATGCCGGACAGGATCATTCAGTTTATAGAATTACTAGGTTGCTCTTAAAATTTTCTCACAATACATTTGCTAATTTAATGTGTATGTATTGATTGAGATAGAATGTTGATTCCATGGAATGAAATCGCCAAACTACCAGGTTCTAGCATGCCCTTTACATTTTGCCCCATGCGTGTCAACTTAACTTGAATATTTGTCCCAATATTCTCAGCGGAAAACTGGAGGTTCAGTTATTTGGAGGTCTGGGGGTATCATAATACTGTATCGAGGAGCTAATTATAAGTTTCCTTATTTCTTGTCTGATCCCAATTCAACAAACGACATTTCTGCTGGTACTTCACCGAGTTCAAGCACAGACTATGGGGTGGATGTTGGAGAGGAAAGCTTCTCATCTGATGCAGATCGTACTAATTCTACCATAACAAATTTACCCAACAAAATGCCTCAACCACAACTGGTACAAGGTGTTGGTTCTCCAAATAGAGTACGATTCCAACTGCCTGGTGAAGCACAACTTGCTGAAGAAGCTGACCGTCTACTAGATGGACTTGGTCCACGCTTCGCTGATTGGTGGGGATATGACCCTCTACCCGTTGATGCTGATCTTCTACCAGCTATTGTTCCTGGATACAGGAAACCTTTCCGCCTTCTTCCATATGGTGTGAAACCTAAACTGACAAATGATGAACTGACAATCTTGAAGAGACTTGGCTCGCCTTTACCTTGTCATTTTGTGTTAGGTGAGTTACTTCCAATATCATGGCTGTTTAGTCGTGCTTTTTGACATTTGGTTCACTTGGATTTTGTTCTTTTGTCAGGAAGAAATAAGAAACTTCAAGGATTGGCTGCTTCCATTGTCAAGCTGTGGGAGAGAAGTGAAATTGCCAAAATTGCAGTTAAGAGAGGCGTTGAAAACACCAACAGCGAACTGATGGCTGAAGAGCTAAAGGTTAATAAAATGTGGCACTTAAATTTTATATTCTACACTGTTTCAAATTCTATTTCATATGTTAAGTTCTCCTAGGAGATACATATTGCCTATGAAGGATTTGATTTTGTAGTTCACTTACCAAAAGTCGTACAAGTACAGATTATCTAGCCGGTCTTATAGAATGAAGTCATTTTTCGCTTTGTGGGCGTTATATATATTGTCCAATCTTTGTCCCAGTGATTCAAGCAAGTGGAGGACTGCATTTATACCCACGTGTTTAGTGAAAGGGTAAATAATTAAAGGTAAGGGAAGGGTTTTAGTTTAATTAGGATTCGATAGGTTAGATTGGGATTTATAGTTTGGGGTTCCAGGTAGAGCTGCATAGTATTCAAGCTTTATGTTGCTCATGCTCGGCTTGCTCATTGAATGAATGAACAAATGCAAGCCACAGGTCATTGATTTTACGACCTTAAAGAGATGAATTGGACATCTTGAGGATGCCAAGCTATCTCGAGGTCAAATATGCTCCAGGCATGCACGTTCAAGTTCAGGTACCCTGGTTTTGACTTTTAACCAAGATCTCATTTAAATCAGATTGGGGAAAATGAGCCAAGCATGAAAGTAGATTATTTTGTTAGTACTGTAACATGCTGCTATAATGTAAACCTGAAAAGTTGAGGGAGACACAAAAATTCTTGAATCATACTGTAAAAATATTGGACAACATGTTCTTCATTGTCAAATTTGCTTTTGTACTACTCCAAGAGTTGGCCTTCTTGATGAATGGTGCGATTGACCTACTGATGTTATTTAATAGCATACAAATTGCAGGAATAGTGTTTTAACTTGCTGGTAGAAAGGTCTTCTAGATCATTTCTCTGGTGACAGGTTTTGTTATGACTGATTTTCTTGATAGTTTTCTACTTACATCTACTTATTAGAAATAAACTATTGCAGTGGCTGACTGGAGGAATTATGCTTTCAAGGGATAAGGAATTCATTGTCTTTTACAGAGGAAAGGATTTCCTTCCGGCTGCAGTTTCTTCAGCAATTGAAGAGCGGAGAAAATGTGCTATTCCTACGGAGGAACAGGGAACAGTTAATATTTCATCAGTTATGACTATGCAGGAGGGTCAAGATGGAATTGTGGATTCTAGACATGAGGTTGAATGCAATGGGATGAAGGACCCCCAAAAGAATCTTCTTTCCGAACAAAGGCAGCCAAGATTTACGGAAGCAGCTGTGTATAGTACTAGCAACAAGCTGCATATGGTATGTGTCTATGGCTACCTTCTTATCAGCTCTTTATTCATGTTCTGATTGGCGTATTTCCCAGAACAGGCATTGGAAAAGAAAGCCAGGGCAGAGAAGCTTTTAGCAGAGCTGGAGAAGGGAGAGATTCCCCAAGAACCTGAAATATACAAAGAGGGCATAACTGAAGAAGAGAGATATATGTTGAGGAAGGTCGGCTTGAGAATGAATCCTTTTCTTCTGTTGGGTGAGTTTTCTTTCTGCTAACTTCTGTTTCAAAATCTTCTTCCTCCCTCAAAAGCAAATGAAACGAATCTAAAAAGCTTCCAGAATAATTGGTCTGACTTCAGGTAGGCGGGGAGTTTTTGATGGGACGGTTGAAAACATGCATCTTCACTGGAAGTATAGAGAACTTGTGAAAATAATATGTGGTGGTAGACGCATCGAAGAGGTTCAGAGAATAGCCCAGACATTAGAGACAGAAAGTGGTGGCATATTAGTGTCAGTGGAGAGAATCAGCAAAGGTTTTGCAATAATAGTGTACCGTGGAAAGAACTACAAACAACCTTCTATCTTGAGGCCCCGAACACTCCTGAGCAAGAGAGAGGCAATGAAGCGCTCTATTGAGGCACAGCGTCATGAGGTAAAATTTGTTAAAATTGGCTTCATTGTGTTTGTACATCTACTCATGCTCGACCTTATTTGTTTTGCCTCCCCGCCCCCAACCCCGCAACTCCTCCCGACACACAAAATATGCACATACACAAAAAGGAAAAGAAAAGGGAACGTGTAAAATTGATATCCAGAGCGTTTCATTCCACTTCTTATATTTTCAAAATGGTAGGCTCAAATTGGTGGAGTTCATAGTGTTCTTGGAAGGTTTTTCGGAGTATACGCCAATTTGAGTTACTCAGTTGTCTTGGCCCATAAATGTTTATCTAACACTCTTATCTTGTTTATATGTGATTAAATGCTCGGGTTACCTTTTTCTTATTTTCCAAAATTTTGTGGACATTTCACTTAAAATGTTAAGCTCTTCTTATCGTATTCATTTCTCTTTCTTGTATGATGCAGTCCTTGAAACTTCATGTTTTGAAGCTTACCAGAAATGTTGATGAATTAAAGCTTCAGCTGGTGAGTTATTGTGTTTCTCCCTTGGTTTTATTTCATCTCTACCGAGTTACTTTATGCATCTAAGTAAATCAGAAAGTTTGTTTTGTGACCTAGGCCAAAGACAAGGAGACAAAAAACTTGCAGCCAGCTAAAAATGGGAACTTTCAGTTGGTAAGCAACCCAATGCTTTCTTTATCATTCTTCCCTACTCTGGTAGTCGTATAGTGTAACAATTTTTGCCCGTTATGCCATTCTGCCATGATCATGCTTGTAGAGGCGGAGATGGTCAAAGTTCAGTTAACTAGTTCAAGAGACCAGATTATGACTGTCACGAATTTACGATTGTTGTTCAGTACACACAAGCAGTTTGTGGATTTCGATTTTCTACGGCTTGCATCTTCTTGTGGTCATTGCAGCAGGCCAGATTGCATTTTATTGCTAAACTTTGATTCTCAGGCACTACAACCAACATTTGAGGCCTCATATACATGATTACAACTGTAGAAGTTAAGTCTTGCCCGGAGTCCGGGGTCATGATTCATAGCAGGTCATGACCCTGAACTCAGGGTGTGATGGGGCACAGTGTTCCAGTTGACTGATGATGAACTCCATTGGTGTCTTGTCTGGGTGTATTTGATGTTATTGCTTTCTTCACAATCGACTTATGCATTTGCTTTCAATGAAGGCTAGAGAAAGATCGGAAGTTGATTTAAGTTCCTTGAACTTAAATGATGGTATTGATTCTTCAAGGGACTGTCCAGAAACTGATCAGCAGGATATGCTAAAGGATTCTCCATTATTGTGCAAGGATAAGGTGGATGAGCTTAACATAACTGAGCCTGAGCCTTTATCTGATTCAGAAGGTGAAGAAAACAAACTCGTTATGGGCACGAATGGTCTAGGTGGAGATGCTCAGTCTGCATCTTGTCCTGATGATACTAAGGTATTGCTTAATGGCTGGCTTTTTTGTGGTTTGTCTTACTTCCCATGATTGTGGAACTGATATAAAATTTGTTGAATTAGTCACAAAGTTCATCCTTTTTAACGGCTGCGAATGCTGAGTCGCATGTTGGTGAAGAGAAGGCCGTCACACCAGTTGATTCACCAAAGAGTGAAACAAATATTCAAGTTCCCAGTGCTGCAGAGAACATGCCTCGTGGGGTGCCCATCAGAGCTGTATGGCTTTCTAACAAAGAGAGACTTCTTTTGAGAAAGCAAGCCCTTAAGATGAAAAAGCGCCCTGTGCTTGCTGTAGGTAACATCTTTGCACCTCTGTACTGTTCTGAACATCAGTTCATTGTTAGTTTTCATTTCTCATTTTGCCCAACTGGCCTCCCTCTTTGCAACTATACACACTTATAGGGTGGCCTATAGCTAAGCTACAAGAACTCGGTCTGGGTATGTGTCTATGTTGGCTGCTTCCTGCTTCTAATTCCTAATTCCTTTCTATGAAGTTATCTTGAAAAGTAAAATTGAGATTTTCTTTTACATGCAAAATATTTGATTTCACATGATGTTTATGGTACACTCAATCTGCAGACATCTTAGATGCATAATGAATTAAATGTCGAACACATATCCAAACGTACTTACTACTTACTGAAGTCGTAAAATGTCCAACATGAGTGGTTCACCCGTTTAATAACTCCATGTAATAGTGGCCTAGAGTTCTTTTCTTTTTTGGGTACGCAATAGATTCCTAGAGTTGTGCTCCTCTCTTGAGTAGCTTCGCTGGGCTATATTGATGCATTGCGTAGCTTCTGTTTTTCTGGAATTTGATAACCTACATGTTTACCTCCAATTTCTACAGTTCGATCTGTCAGATACAAACATATTTTCATCTTTCATTTCAAGTCTATTAGTATGTAATGTTGACTTCAATTGTTCTCAAAACATTGAGATTTATAATGTTCCTACATCGTTTCATCTTTCTTTTAGCCAGCATAGCACGATTACCACAGAAAGTAACTTATCACTTTTTGGCTTCTCTGGTACCGTATCATATATCAGGGAAGAGCAATATCGTAACTGGAGTTGCTAAAACGATTAAGACACACTTTCAGAAGCACCCTCTAGCTATAGTCAATGTCAAAGGCAGAGCCAAAGGGACTTCAGTCCAGGAAGTGGTTTCCAAACTTGAGGTTTGTGCACGAGAATGCCTCTTTACTTGTGCATTTGTTTAGCTCTACACAAATTAGCTGAAAACTGTCTTTCCCTTCTGTTTTCCTCACAGGAAGCCACGGGCGCAGTTCTAGTTTCTCAGGAACCAAACAAAGTCATACTTTACAGGGGTTGGGGAGCTGCGGTTGGACCAGACCAAACTGTTGAGAAGAACAATATACAAGTTACTACGAAACCATCAGTAGGAACACAGGGTGAGGTTTGGCCAGCCATATCTCCGGAGCTTATGGACGCTATTAGACTTGAATGTGGGTTGCAGAGGACCCAAGAAGAAGAACAAGCTTAGAAGGCTATAATGGAGGGCCATCTCAAATGGTATGCTCGCAGCCTCGCACTGTTTTATGCCCCAGTTCGCCTTTGGCACTCATGTGACTTGATCAGTAGAGTGTTTCGGAACCAACAAATTTGGAAGCTGATTTAGGTTTGAGTGTAGTTAGTCTGAGAATGCCAATTAGAACTAACTTTCAACCCCTTTATTTGAGAGGTTGATTATATATGTCGAAATGTATAAAGTAGTCCGTTAGATCAGTATGATTCAGATGCATGTCAAATGGATGTATCATGCAAGTGCAAACAGCCTGCCCTTGGAAATGAAATGCAAAAATTTGGGTGGACAACACGGTCGATACTGTCAATTTGATAATTATACTACTTGCTTATGTTTGACCCGTTTATGAAAGAGAGTAGACCCTTTTGTGTGAGGGGGTTTATTATGATATAAGCAGGTTTGAGATGTTGTAAAGGACAATTATTGGCTATCATATATATCCAGAATGATCGTCAAAATTGTCTCCAGCTACTAGTCATATAAATTCAATGCTCAGTATGAACCAGAAGCGATTGGCATGTGGGTTAAGTCTTAGGATTAGGAATTTGCTCTTTTCTATGATTTCAGGTATGAAACATTTTGGTTGTATCAACTCTTATGTGTCTGGTTCGTATAGGATTTTACTCTGGCTTTAATTGGATCTCCTGCTAATAGACAGTGAGACTGGTCTCTCAAAAATTAGTCGAGGTACGGGTAAATTGGTTCGAATTGTGAATGTAGTATAGCTTATTTAGTTATTTGTTCTTACTTTAAGGGTATTTTTGTCCTTTTATCTTATTAGGGTTTTAGGATTACTAGGCTTAGCCTATTTAACCACATTGTATTGTACAATAAACTTATTCAATAATACAGGAAAATAAATTCTCCTTTCTATCACTTTGAGTTATAAAAAAAACTCAATGCCTCATCTGATGATCATTCACTTTCACTGCTATGAGGTAATTAATTTTCCCACAGCTGGTGAAACAAATTGGGACAGTAGCCAATCTTGGAAGAAGTAGTTAGACCTAATAGTCCTTGTTTGTCAAGGTGCTGCTGAATGGCTGATGCTTGTTTTTGTATAAATTCCCAGGTCAAAAGCACATCAAAAATTCTTGTTCTTTGGTGTCTCAGAACTCTTCCCATCAGTTCAAGATCCAATTGGTGGGGGACTTGAACTTCCCATCTTTATGTAGTTTGAAGCCAAGCTAGGGTTTCTCATAACTAGGTATGATACAAATACAATATGCTCTCTCTCTCTCTCTCACACACACACACACTATACACATATACACACACACACTCTCTTAGAACCAACCCCATTGTGTCAATTTCCAACTTGACTTGTTGGGAAAAAGTGGGGGGAGGAGTTGGTGTATGTGTATAGTGGGAGTGGTTAACTTCTTGGCTTATTCAATAAAATTTCAAGTTATAGGAGGACAAAATTTTAGGTTGAGTTTGAACTAAATTATTATTTTTGTTAAAGATAATGCGTATTATTTGATGTTTCACATACTTTCATATAGTTTTTCGTCATTATTTTTACATTTTCGTATTTGTCTTAATAGGAGAAAATAAAAAAACATAAAAATATGAACCGAAATTTAAAAAAGTTCAAATAAGACGACGTCGAAGATACTAAAAAAATATATAATTTTTGATTTTTGATTTTTTAGTGAATTTTTTAAGGACTTTTGGTCGTAATTTTATACTTTCTAGATGTTTCTTATCGAGATGAACGATTAATTTAAAAAAATTAAGAGGAATTTGATAAAAATTAAGAAAAAATATTAACATAATTTAATACAAATGGGACAACGGATACCGTTTGATAAGCAAATTTGGTTTTTATGGTGAGGGCGGTAAATTAAATGCTTATTGAATAAGATTTTACTACTTTTTATTTTTTAATTTAGTAAACAAATAAATGAGAGAGAGAGAGAGAGAGAGAGCATTTTTCATATTTTTGTTTAGCTAATAACTAATTTTAAATGAATAAGTTAAAAACCAAACCAATGGAAAGAAATTGATAACAAAATAACATTTTTTTTTTACAAGTGGTAGAATGGATGAGCCGTAAATCTAGACGTTCTGCGGTCGGAACTCAGTAACTTAATACTTGGGACCATTAAGGGGTTTACCTGGTTGTCTCCACCTAGGTTTCGAAAACTAGTCGATAATTTAGGTGTGATCTTTCCTAAATTTTATCCCAACTTTAGTCGACTGAATACATCAATGTTAAAAAAAAAAAAATAGTTTGGAGCGGGTTGGCATCATCCAGGATACAAAACAAATCTGACCCGGCCGACCCGACCCGGGTCCAATCTCCACCTTTTGTTTTCTCCTCTCAACGTCGCCGATATTCTCAAAAATCTGAACAACGAGTGGCGGTTAAAGCTTCAACCGAATTTATTTAAATTTCTGCAGAAAAATTTAAAATTAAAATTAAAATTTACTTCGCCGATAATTCACCGAAAAATAATATTCACACACAGCTTGGCTCTATTCAATTTAGTTGGCAGTGGTATAGTAATCTCTCTCTGGAACCGAATCGAATTGGATCGAATCGAATCGCCACCATGAGAGCACTTCAAGCTTCCACAACTTACGGCGTCGGCATTTCCTCCGTCGTCACCGCCCCTCGGCTTCGTCTCCGCCACAGCCGCGTAATCTTAGCAAAAGGTATAATTTTTTTCTGCGTTGTTAAACCCTAAGCCTGATGATTCATATATGAGGTATGAATATACATACGAGTTCGCTATGCTTGATTAGCTAAATTGATGTTCAATTTTGATTTCACATTTGTCCTACAACTTGAATTTTTTATCGGCTTCGGATTTCCAAGGTATTTATCTTTTTGGCTGGCATTTCTGTATCTAGCTTTTTCTTTTTCTCTCTGAATTGCAGTAGCTTAGAATGATTAGAAGGTTTACGTGGTGGAATTGTTACCTTTTGTTGGGTGGTCTTTACCAAAAAGAAATTATTGAGCCAAGAAACCAAACCATAAGAACACACCGAATTTTTACGTGGTTCGGTCAAATTTGGTTTTTGCCAAATTTGCCTACTCCACGGCGACCTCATCCACTATCATTAATAAACCTCAGTGATTACACATATGCACTTGCATCAACTATATCTCATTGTATATTGTACAATTTTTCAAAATAAGTGTATTCACATTAAATCGAACTGATGCGAGGAAATATCAATTTCTTTAAGGAGATTCAAGCCCTCGGTGGTTGGTAAATTCTTGAACCACCGATGCAGCAGTACTCATCTTATGGTCTACAACAGCCTGACTATAAGTTGTGTTGTCTCGAACCACCCTGCACAAGTAGGTTGAGCCCGAGCTCCACCACAAAAACAGCATTACAGTGGTAATCTCTTTGTAATGGAATTACAGAATATAGACATAGCCAATACATGAACAAAGACCATGATCACAACCTTTAGGCCTCAATGGCTTTCGGCTTATGCATCTCTGTCTCTTCCTCTTTTCTCCCATCAATGATCAGATTCATGTGGGGGAAGAGGCACAATTCATTTAGGGGAAGAGGCACAGTTCATTTAGGGGAAGAGGCATGCATGAATAAACAAAATATGTATGAAAAATGATAAAGGTAGATGCATGCATGATAAACAAATGCTATCTACTCCATCACAATTCAAATGCCACACGTCAATCATGCATGAGTCGTTCATTATTTAGTTTTAGAATACATGGTGCATGAACCATGCACCAACACCTTTGATTTGGTGTGGATTTTGATTTAGTTATTTTTGTTTCTCTATTTCTTTGTAGTGGAACCGACGGAGAAGTCTGTAGAAATAATGAGAAAGTTCTCGGAGCAGTATGCTCGGAAGTCAGGCACATATTTCTGTGTTGACAAGGGAGTCACCTCTGTTGTTATCAAGGTATTTTTCTTCTTTTCCATTTCTCAAAAGAAGTGAATCGAACGCTTTGGATTGATTTTTTATGGAACTTTTTTCTTCCTTTGTTTTTTCTCCAAAACTCGTTTTAGTATTCATGTGCAAGTTTTCACTAACCACATAAGTTGAGTCTCAGATCATAAGTTAATGTTTCGTGTAGAATTTTGATTACTTACATTTCTTTGTCAACCCATATATCTAATATGAATGATGGCTCATTGTTGCGTTGAATCTCATGAAATTGGAAGCTAGTATAGGTAGTCTGAGGTTGTATCATTTATTTGATTAAAGAAGAGCTTCAAGTTTAGGGTTTGTTTACTGTTATATTTTCAGCAACATTATTGAACATCATTTGGTTGTTTATGTTTCTAACATATAGTTTGCGTCATGTTATGTATTGGAACTGGAAGGAATTACCGAGTGTTACTGTACCATGTCATTGTAGTGGACCACAATTGTTTGGAAACTAACACTTACCCTGGTTGGGATGTCTTCGGTTTGGTTTGGCTGTACCTTTATTAATGTTTTGTGGAGATGTGAACATTGTCGTCTTTCAAGTTTATTACGGAATTTGGTTCATTTTTTTTTTCCACTTTGTAGCTCTAGCGTTTGCATGCATTGGCTCTTTAGGTAAGCAGTCTATAATTTAGTTCAATTGATGTAGTAATAGTAACCTTGATATCTGAGTTTCTGCTAAACTAGTGCTCTTGAAAGGTGAAGATGCACGCACTACTCATAGTCATAGACTCATTAAGTAATATGGTTTACCTTCTTGCAAATATATTAAGTGTGGTTCAATTAGTTATCAGCTTAAAAGACCGTCAGTGTTGCAAAACTGTGATGGGTACGCACTTTCTAAATACTACAGCTGCTTCAGACCACCAGGAATATTTGTTTCAAACAGTTAAATCGGTAATGACTTATTCTGTTCTAAGGCTAAGGACTCGAACCTCCTCATCAAGTGGAAAAACAAGAGCTTTCTATTTTAGTGCCCTCTGCGTCTTATCTATTTAATTAAAACTCCACTCACCCCAGTATCATGAACGTAGATAGCAAATCCTTCTGATCTTCATATTGGGTTATAGATATCCTAATTAAACCTGCATAAATCCACCAGCTGAAACATAGAATATATTTGAAGCAGTTATTCTTCTATTATCTGATTCCTGTCATTGTAAATTTTTTCTTCTTCCAAGTTCTAAAACACACGTATATCCATTTGTCCAACGGAAATTGTCGGTAGTTTTTAGTTGATAAAAAACTGTCTTGGTATACAAATAGGGACTTGCAGACCATAAAGATTCATTGGGTGCACCACTTTGCCCGTGTAGGTAAACATTCAGCCTCTACCCATCTTTTTCAGAAGCATTTCGGTATTGTAACTTTACCTTACCCTTATACTATCCCATGTTGGGGTCATTTTACTTCAGGCACTATGATGACAAAGCTGCCGAGGCCGGGCAAGGCTTTTGGAACTGTCCATGTGTCCCTATGAGAGAGAGGTAAACCCTATACTTATCTTCATTAGTCTTGGCCAGATTGCCTCGAACTCAGATCGCATTTTGACGGAGGTTCCTCTGTCACTTTCTTGAGATGAACAATGAGAACGATGTATGTTAATGGGCAGGTTTTGTGATGGCCACTCTATTTGTTACGTCCTTCCATGGTTTCGTTTGTGCTCAGTATTTCTTTACAACTATATCCAGCCTTATTACTTGAAAACTTATGGGTTGATATTTTGTCCTGATAATCGCGAGAAAGAGAGAGGAGAGGGAACCCTTAGTGGGACTTCTAACTCCCTAAGTGAGTTTGCTTCTCCTGCCCAAATGGATTTGGACAAGCAATAGATTGCACCTAGCTTCAAGTGGTAACATACTAACATGTGTCCTGACGTCCTCTATGTTCCTGATCCACTATGCGTTGGCTAGGGAAGCGTCCTGTAGGAACCCTGTATACCATTCCCATGGAGGTGGCACAGGGAAGGCCCCAGTTGGTAGAAAAAAAACCCACAACCCATTGGAGTTATCCTGCATAGTGAAGATGAACTAAATAAAGAATAAATATAGCCATAATTTAATTCTTTGTCGCTATTGTAAATAGGAGGCAAATTCTATTTCTCTCTTCATCTTTAAAAAAAAAAGCTCGATTAATTCAATGTCGTTGACGAATGGAAATTTGCCTGAAAACTCTTGGTTTCAATAATCTATCACATAAAGACTTCGACCCCGGGTGCCCGAAATGTATTGCATAAGAAAAAAAACTGAAATCTATCCAATTGTATAGCAGGATCTGTTTTTGGACTGTTTGGTTCAACTATCTGGTTTCTGGTTCGTGGGGGGAAACTGATGTTTGGAACTTCTAAAACACGGAGAGATTCCTGAAAAAATAGTTTTTTCACTATCTGGTTTGCAAATGAAAAGAATGAGGATAGTAATGTGGTAGCTTAATTAACTGTGGAATCTTTGATCTGGTTGTTCGTTTGACCTGAACTCTATCTGAAAGCTTTCATGAGAACTCTCTTGAACTGCAAAAACAAGAACTAGTTAGTGCCGTCCGATTGGAGTTAGTCGAAAAGCTATCCGATGCTGAAGTCATTTCCTGAAGGAGAATGATAATCTGAAAGCACTTTTAGAAGGATAAAGAGCGTTATTGTACTTTTCACCTTTAGTTACCTTATATAGTTGGACCTAACTTGGCCTCCAACTTAGCCTGTTCAGAGCATGCTCTTGACGACGTTAATAAATGAGCTCTTGATGACGTTAAAAATAACTGTCGTCATGCATGACACACTGGACGCTAGGTCAAACATCACTTGTCAAGGTCGAGCCACCTGGAGACATGTGGAAGACAAGCGTGGCCGGGTCATTTGGGTCGGGTACTGCTTTAGTCTGATCCACGCGGCGTGCCTGCCAAACAGGCTGGTTGCATAAGACTGTGCGGACCACTTCGGGCTTCCAGTCCATTGTGCTTTCTTGGCCGTTGGGCCTTGCCCAGTTAACGGGCAAATCTGTTGCTGCTGACTCGGACCACTACATTAACAGAGGCAGACAGAGGAAAGGAAAAAAGGAAAGAAAAGATTTGAAAGTGAGGAGGATTATAAATTTCTAAAAATGTACACTTCAATATTATCTCCTTTGTCTGTGGAACCAAACATAGGGTAGCTAATGACCGTTTTCAATTTATTGTTTTGTGTTTCCACTGACCGTTACTTCTAACTAGATTGGGAAATTGCTTTTGCAGGAAGGAGTGTCACTGCATGCTCTTTCTCACCCCTGATAACGATTTTGCTGGCCAGGAACAGGTAACACTTTATCCACTTCGTTAATTTCCCTACATTTGTGTCCTACTCCTAAGCTTAGCATTCAAGTTTCGGTCTACATATGCCTGTACATACATACACAGAGAGAGAGAGAGAGAGAGAGAGAGAGAGAGAGAGAGACCCAATTGTTTGTTGTTCTTTTGTTGCTGTTAGGGTTGAAAAAATGACCGACCAAACCAGACTTACCGAAAAAATGACCTAAAATTTCGGGATTTGGTAAATGTGAACAGGTTCAGTGGGTCTTGGTTTTTGTAAAAAAAAAAAAATTGTGATATTCGGTTCGGTTTTGATTACATGAAATTCCACCAGAACCGGAATACTATAAAATTCAAGTCACATTGGACCGCATGTGTTTTAGTTTTTTAGCGATCTTGAATCAATCTCATCTTGTGATCTAAGATATAGGAGTTTTGGAACTACAACCAATTTAATAGTGAGATTGATTTATGTACATGTAATATAATTTGTTGTTCTTTCTTTTCTTTCACAAGGTCCAAATTTTTTGTTAAAATAATACTACTATCCATTCAAAACCGAAATTCCCAAACTCCTTGACCGGACCGAACTTTTTCGAACCAATTATGGTCCCCTAATAATTCATTGAGATATGAATTCCAAAATCCGGACCGACCCAATCCGATTTCACCCCTAGTTGATGTGACCTATTTGGTAACAGCCAAGCCCTTTAGATCCAACTGTGCAACCCAAACCTCCTGGGGAAACAAATGTAGCAACACACTACCATGGCCCACCGCTTAAATCAGAGTACTCGTTTAATGGAGAGTTCTCCCGAAACTTAACACTTGCCCTTACCACTGCGGCAACCGCGTGGTAGCATATATTAGTTGGTGGTGTTAATGGATTTTGTTACCCTCGTTATCTCATTTCTTCTCTGATCTCTTTGGACACAGGCCATTACCTTGGAAGAAATCAAAGAATCAACGGCTAGTATGTCCTGATCTACTGTTTCCGAGTATTTCTTTTTGAAAGAAAATGTGTGTGTATAACTTTGTATTTTTACGAGAAGCAATCTTGGTCATGTTGTTCCAAATAGTTGTAAGCTTCAAACCATTGGGTTCTTGCTTATGGTGTACATTACATTGATTCTGTTGTTACGTGTGGAGCTATTAGGTCCGTCACTCTTATCAGTTCTCTCATCTTTGATCCGAATAGACTTACTAGCTGACGACACTTCAATGTTTAAGTTACACTTCAGAAGAAATAAATACAAGGGTTCTGCACTTTAGTTAGAATGTACTTTTCTAAGGTTTCGTGTCATTTTTTTTTTATAGTTAATTCTAATCTAATAGTATCATTAAGATCCCTTCAAGATTTTTTCCAAATCACCTTCGAATTCCCTATGGGATCCCCTCGAGATTCTCTTTGTATCCTTTTAGGATTCTTGTAATATCCTTCCAAGATTTTTTGGAAATTCTGTCGGTTTGGGTTCTTATTCGGGTCAAATTGCCAGCCCAACCCAGCATTCAGTCTTCAGCTAAAGTTTGCAAATTCTGTTGAGCCTCCGGCCTTGTCGGTATCTCGATTTGGTCGAATCCTCTTTGTACCTGTGTCGTCGGGTTAGAGAAAGACCCGTCGTTCAGACCCTCTACATTATGAATCCTTTTCAACACCAGGAGAGGGCACAATCTAGTGTTCAACATGGTAAAGGATTTACTTCAGACAGTCTTCAACATCCATTATTTGGTAACTAATCTTTTTTTATCTTTTATAAAGTAAAAGGCCTTGTGTTAGGCACTAATAAATGATGATGATTTGCAAATCCAAGTAGGGTTCACCAACAACCTTGTAAGTCAAGATTAAGCAGGGATGATTGAATTATGAAACCATTCATTGACTCTGGCAAAACAGAAAAGCTACATTCTAATTTGTAAAGAAGGAATAATCGCGTTATAAATTTTTACGGGATCAGTTATACAAAACTTTGACATGCCTATAATTGAACCCCTTATTAGTGTACGGTGGAATTAATCTCTCAGAGATTAGTCACGATCCAGATCCATATAAATTGACCAAAATACTCGAGTTATAAAAAAAACATAGTCAAGGGTTTACTTGTGCCAAAGTCTTCAACATCCAATTGGTAACTAATTTTTGATCTCTTATAAAGTAAAAAGGCTTGTGTTAGGCCCTAATAATAATTATGATTTGGAAACAACCTTGTAAGTCAAGATTAAGCAGGGATGATTGAATTATGAAGCCATTCATTGACCATATGGCAAACAAAAAGGGTACCATGCTAATTTGTAAAGAAGGAATAATCTTCTTTTATAAAGTTCAAAAGCATAAATATGTTGTTTACATACTTTATTGTGAGGACCAAAGAGGCCACTAGAGCCAAAATTCTTAATTTCCAATTTCATGTCATAAAAGCAAATGAAAAGAGACATGTTCAATTCTCGGTACAAATAACTCGTATAGATAAGTAATTCACCATTTTAGTTCACTCAACCATCTCTTTCAACTTGTCTTTCAACTTGACAATCCGATTGAAGAAAGTTATCACGGTGTAATAGGATCTGTCTGCTCTAATCATACAAATTATTTCAAGGAAAGATCTTCTTCTTTTGTTTATATTAAAAAATAGATATACAAATGGATTGCTTCGCGCATTAATCAGATAGAGTTGTCTTCAACACGACATAATCATCTACAAAGGATCTTACCACACTTATGTCAGGGATGAAGTTAAAATTCTATCACATGCTATCGGTGCTAAAAAGCTAATCATTTTTACGGTCCTTTGTTAGCAGACAAAATTTTACTTCTCGCAAATAATATAGAAAGGGGCACATCCTATGAGTGCTAAAAAGCTAATCATTCTTATGGCTCGTTTGTTAGCAGTCAAAATTTTATTAGAAATATGGTAAATATATATATAAAAAAGAAATATAGTAGAACGGAAGATTTATTATAAAAAGTTTGTTTGAATATTTTTTTAGGAAGCAGGATATGGTAGATATAAGTGGGTAGATGATATTTTTGTAATTCACATGTTATTTTTTGTAATTAAAAATAATATTTAACGTAAATAAAATGAGGATATAGAATGGGATAAGATATGAATATGTATATGAAAAATAGTACGATAATTTTATCTATTTTCACGGGGATAAAATAATTTTTCGAATCGTATCCGACACGCAAGAAAATAAATGAACTCTGACTATGACAAACTCGAGTAACCATATTCGGGATGATAAACACTTTTCTATGACTACTAACAGCAAGCAACCCCAAGGGTTTGTCCGAATGGTAGAATGGATAAGTTATAAACTTAGATATTCTGCAGTCCAAATTCGGTAACTTAATATTTAGGGCCACTGCGGGGTTTGCCTGGTCGAACCTGAGGACTAGGCAGTAATTTAGGTGGGAATTCCTCCAAATTTTATTCCAGCTTGGTCCTAAACTGACCAAATACTTCGATTATAAAAAAAAAAACCATTAAATTAGGAAAGATTCTTAAAGTAGGGAAAATCCTTTGGATGCTCATGTTGGACACCTTTTCAAAAGAAGTTACTTTTAGCATGAACAAAAGCTTAATGGTGGTTGTTGCTAAATGGGTCCTACCCAAAAAGATTTACAGGCCTAAACTTCAAAACAATTTAATGGATGCCAGTAATGTCCACAAGTATAACATTATATCATCAAATAATTGAGAATATTTAATTTATGGCACAACCCATTCTTCACAAGAAAACTAAAATGGTTGTAAATATATATCAGTTAGTTTGTAAAAGTTTTCGGAGCTTGGCTTTTCAGACGTAGCTTGTTGTTCGTTTTTGATTGATTTTTGCCTTAATCTCCAGCAATGAATCAAAGATTCTTACGGGAGAGGCGGGCCAAGCGGTAAAAGAAACGGCAAGACGAGGTTGCTTGCTCTCAGTCTCAGCCTACTTATCAAAACAGAATTCTCAAAGGTCAAGCGTGTTCAGGGCCAAGGGCGGATCAATATTGGTTGTTTAAGGAAAGCATCAACACTACTTTTGAGATAAACTAGCTCCGTCGACTTCAATTCAAAGGGGCACAAACTCTTTACCAACAACTTGGTGATTCGGCAGAACATGCCCTAGGATTGGTTCAACAATTAGTTAGCTCCTTGCATGCAGCTGCGCATTTCGAACATGTAACCTTTAGGTCATGGGCCTGATGAGTTGGGTAGGTCGCCAGTATGATTCCCTAGTATTCACATTTTCACTCGCATGTCTAGCATACTTTCTTAACGACTTGAAGGCGAAGTCGGCTATTTTTTAGGACAAAGGATGTTCTAAGGAAATAAGACGGAATGGAATAATACAGACAGAGACAGAACTTGTATTGGCCGAAAGAATTACATCAAACTATTTATCTAACTTTTTATAATCAACAACATTAATCAAATCAGTAGAATTCATGTGAAGGTAGGTAAAATATCACACCAATACTCCAAAAATGGAGGTAGGTAAAAGGCTCTAATGAATATAGTGTCATTTTATATACATTGTTAAATAATCAGTAATTACATATCCGTACTGTTTAACGATCCATTTTTGTTTTTTATGATATTATCTGTTTTGATTGTTCAAATTTTATGAGCTTCTCAATAGGTCACTGTTCCAGGACGAACATATTTAAATGTGAAGTTTTACTAGGTTTTGACACCCTCACCACTATAAAAAAACCTTGTATAAGATATGATCATGATCATGATCATGATCTATTATATATAATACTAAGATTTGATAGCAGTCAAATGAAGGAGATAAAATTTAGACTCCAAATATGATAATTTGGGTTGTCATATCTAAAGTTTGTTAGCGGTTTTGAACCCCAAATATGATATCGGGGACCCAAATTTTATCCACCGGGAGGAAAATAAAAATTAGACACCCCTCTTCCTATCTATTATCTTATCATTTTTTCATATCCCTATTCTATTTACGCAAATATCATTATTAATTACAAGAATATCATTATTAATTACGAGAATGCCATTTATATACTCATATTTACCATATTATTTTTTAAAAAAATACTCAAATAAATCATTTATAATTATTCACCTCTTCATAATAAATCTCCTTTTTTATTTTATCCCCCTCTTACTTTTTCTATCATATTCCTTCCATAATTTTAACTACTAACAAACGGGCTGTAAACTTTTACATCCACCAAGTGATGTGTCATTCTTGATCGTCTAATATTCACTGAGACTCTCTTCAGGACGTCCTGCCTCACAACAAACACCATAATCTGACTTGAATGGCACACGCATGGTTTTGGAATTGTGCATAATTAAGTGTGACAAGGGAACATTTGTCGACCCTCACGAAACTTCGCCCTACTTTTGAAAAATTATTGTTTGTTCTTACAATATACTTAATTGGTGTTTCAATTTTCTTTTCAAGATTAATGTGTTTGTATCATTATGGGTAATAAGTTAATAACTTAGAAGAGTGAACTTGAAGGAATGGGAGTGGATGGGCCCTGGCCCTGTGTTTAGCTCAAAAAAAGGAGAGGAATAATTCTTTCTTTTATGGGTGAATTACACTAATTCCCCTGAGTTTTTCATTAAATATACTAACCTCTCTTGAGATTTTTGAATTTATTATGATTTTTCTTACTTTTGAAACTATTATATGGGCGCTGTTTTATGGGTGAATTACACTAATTCCCTTGAGGTTTTTGTTATATATACTAACATCTCTTAAGATTTTTGAATTTATTGTGATTTTCTTTACTTTTGAAACTATTATACAGTTGCCTTCTATATCAGCAAAATCAGTCAAACGTCATTAGTTAAACTATTAAAATTTTAAGTTTAAGATTTTTTTTACAAAACCAATTGCAACATAATTCTTATCACGTATGTTGAATTATTAAAGAAATTTTAAATCAAAATTTGGACAGAGGCTTTCAGTTTTGTTCGAGTTTTGATTTTAGAAAAATCTCAAAAAATTAACATAGGCTATTTCGAGCGTGATAAGAAATTATATTATATTTAATTTTGTTGAAAAATTTTGAATTTCATATTTTAATAACTTTGATGAGCCCAGTTTGGCTCTGATCAGTAACAGACCGATTACGGTCGGTTAATGTTGTGAGCCGCTTAGAGACAGCTCAATTGAGCCATTGGTTAGCAGGCTGACCGACCGATTAGGCATACGTTAGATCAATTGGTAGATTTTCATCCTGATCGGTTAGAGTTCACTCAGGAATGTTGGGTTGATTTCATCTTGAAGAACCAAACAACAAGTGCATACCAAAAGAGCTCCTATGTGGCGCCCTTGATTACTTGGGCAATTCCAACAATGAGGCTGTTAACTGCTTCGCATCCCGAGAATAATGCCTAGAATTAGCGAGCCATTCTTCCCATTATGGAATATATGGAGGAGTGATCAGCACCTACAAGCCCACCTAGGATCAACTGCTTTCCCAAACTACTAAAAGGAAACTCTAGCCACTATGATCAAGTATGTTTTCTAATCATACAACCAATGCATTCACACATACTTTACTTTGTCCCATTACTAACTTGATCGTCGGAGGTTTCTTGGCCAGACAACCGCCTCCCAATCAGCAAACATGTTTGTAGGAGTCTAAGTAGGAGTACATGACGTCTCGCCAGTTTCCAGTATTATCAAACTTAATTAAGGATATATTTAATTGATTTTGATGACCTGATAAGTAAGTGTACAATAAATTCAAAAGTAAGAGATCAAGTTAAAGGAATTTCTCAAATCTAAGGTTTGGTCGATGTAGTTTACCCTTCTTTTTATAAAGTAGAGAGAGAGAGAGAGAGAACATGCACAATCCAGCCTAGAAACACCCAATATTTCAACATCACAAGTGGTTCTTGAAGCTTAGCTAAGAAGAAAGCAAGCACCAATAATGATACACAGAGAGCTGATGAGAAAGCTTTTCTCTTATTCTTTAGTACTATAATTTCTGCATGCAAAGTAGTCAGACCCCTTCTGCTTACATTATTGAAGTCCCCTTTTGGACCTTTCTGAAAACATGGAGTAAAGCAGTGTGTGTGTGTGTGTGTGTGTGTGAGAGAGAGAGAGAGAGAGAGAGAGAGAGAGAACTTCAACTTGGACTGTCTAGATAAATAAACCCACACGAGCTCCTACCATGGCCCTTTTGGTCAAGAAATAATTATCTTTTGTTTTGGAATAAAAAAGTGTTTTTGGGTGGAAATTATTGAGATATGGGTTGACACAAATGGGTGAGAACCATATAAAAAATAGCTCAATAATAAGCACAAAAGTCTCACATGAAAAATGTGGATTGACCTTACAATTAGCTAGCAAAGGTAACCCAAAAGAGTTAAAGTTTGGCGATTAGGGTTTGAGATTTAGAAATTTAAAGATTAAATATTTTATACCGGATCTTCTCTTTACTCGTGTTTCGCTATTTTTTTGGCCATTAGATTATGTAACATTTTAAATAGAAAATATATAATTTGAGTATAGGGGATTTGAGGGAAGTCAAGGGTGGAGGCAGCATGGGTTAAGTGATTCCACTCAGTTTTCTATAATTTTGATAGTTGTTAGAGAATTATTTGCTAAATGTTATATAATAAAAAATATATTTAATCGACTCTTTCATATGTCTTAAGTTGAAAAGTCATCGATGGTTGTTTTAAATGAATGTATAGGTGCATGTTATGTGATATTATGTGATTTTAGTTGAGATTTTTATTCTACTAGCTATGCTTTCTAGTTCTCCCCTTGTCGTTAACAAATGTTATGAATAAACCCATAAAGATTAATTGAGGAGTGAAAAAAAACGGGATCAATTAATATGTGTAACTTTGTAGAGTAAGACATAATATTATGTAGGTAAAATTTATCAAAATATCAAAACAGTAAACCTATTATTATAAGAAGATTTTTCATCTTAGTAGAATTAATTGATCCCACTTATCACTACATGTGTTTGCCTATGTAATCAAACATAGATTCTGCTACATATGTCTTCGAGCATCGTCCAATGTTCATAGAAATTTATACGCATTAAACGGTTTCGTACATCTTTATCCTCAATCATCAAAGAGCTCTAGGTCCCACACTATGCCAATGCCACTTCAACATTTTGGTTTTAAAAGTATAACCACCAGAAATATGGAACATGAGGTCTTGTTGCGTACTAAAATAACATCGTTTAGGCACAATAAAAAATTACCTAAACAGTCGAGCAGTGTTTAGATAGTTTTCGGGTAACTTATTATTGTTTAGACGCATAACATGTCCTGATATGCACAATGCCTCATTCCGAAATATGAATAGCCAATTGCAACCAAAAATCTCGAAAGAAATGAAAAATTTTGAGAAAGAAAGAGGCAATCTTGTAAATTCAAGAAAACCAGGGTTAAAGATGTGAAAAGGTAGTTGGTTTCCCAGGGGGGCATATCCCCTTATATTTCTCTCTTCCCGGGTAATATCAGTGCAATATAACGAAGTTTCGTTGCGATCTCTCTCTCACCCTCTCCATTTTTGCCTAAATTTCGCCATGTTTTGCTGTTCTCCCAACAACAAATTATGCTCAATCGCTAAAGTAATGGACCAAAATACCATCTGTATAAACCCTTCGGATGTCAAAACCCATCTATAGCATTTGAGGATTTTGTGAAAACTACAGAGTGAAGGAGTTGCAGACAGAGATGGGCAGCGGCAAGCGCAGGTGGAAGATTTCTTTCCAGTGGTCTCCATCGTTCATCAAAAAGCAACCACCGGAAGAGTTCACATGCCCACTTTCTGGGTCTCTAATGGCTGACCCAGTTATCGTCTCCTCCGGCCAAACATTCGAGCGTAATTGCGTTGAAGCGTGCAAAATTCTGGGTTTCGAACCGATTTTAGCAGATGGGTCTACACCCAATTTCTCCGCCGTTATTCCCAATCTTGCTCTCAAATCCACCATCTTCAATTGGCGTAACACGTACCTTGTAGACCCACCCAAACCCATAGATGAAATTTCTGCGGAAAAGATCATCCGTAAGTTAATGGCGGCCCAGAAGCAGCAAACGCAAGAAACCCCCTCCAGAAATCGATGTCAAGTACCCAAATCACCACTCTCTGTGAAGACCGAGGTGACTCGGATTCCGAGCCAGTTCAGTTCAAGTTCGGAGGAGTCGGTGGCAGCGGCAACCTCCGGTTCCACGACTCCCCTGCCTCTGTACTCCTATTCGTCTTCCTCCGACATAGAAACCTTAATCCCTAGCTCTACTAGCTCGGCCGAAGAAGAAGACATCATTTCGAGGCTCAGGAGTACTCACGTGTTCGTGCAAGAAGAAGCCGTGGCGTCACTCCGGAAGATGACGCGAACCAGGGAGGAAACCAGGGTTCGTCTATGCACGCCACGGCTGCTCTCCGCCGTCCGAGCTTTAATGGCGTCGAGATACGCGGCGATTCAGGTGGACGCCGTGGCTGCTCTGGTGAACCTCTCCTTAGAGAACCAGAACAAGGTGAGGATCGTACGGTCGGGGATCGTCCCGCCTTTGATCGACGTGTTGAAGGGGGGATTCCCTGAAGCGCAGGACCATGCTGCGGGCGCACTCTTCAGCCTAGCCCTTGATAATCAGAACAAGACTGCTATAGGTGTGCTAGGAGCGTTGCCGCCGCTTCTCCACGCGCTCCGATCCGACTACGAGCGGACTCGGAATGACTCGGCTCTGGCCCTGTACCACCTTTCACTCGTTCAGAGCAACCGGGTGAAGCTAGTCAAACTCGGGGCTGTTCAGACATTGATGGGCATGGTGAGGTGGGGTCATATGACGGGTCGGGCTATGTTGGTGCTGTGTAATTTGGCAGTTTGTGTGGAGGGTCGAGCTGCTATGCTGGATGGTGGCGCAGTGGAGTGTTTTGTGGGGATGTTGACTCGGGACGAGTTGGACTCCGAGTCAATTCGGGATAGCTGTGTTTCGGCATTGTGGGGACTGAGTCATGGTGGGATGAGGTTCAAGGGGCTGGCCAGGGACTCCGGAGCGGAGGAAGTGTTGAGGAAGGTGGAGGAAGTTGGTAGCGAGCGGTCGAGGGAGAAGGCGAGGCGGATTTTGGAGATAATGAGAGGGAAGGATGAAGAGGAGGAGGAGGAGGTGGATTGGGAGGCATTACTCAACTCGGAGGACGTGAGTCGGACACCTTAACTCGGTGCTAATTTTATCCATTTTTTGAGGTGTTCTAGTTTAGGTGGATTGTGGGTGTGAAATGTAGTCAAGTGTAGGAAGAAGAGTCTAGAGTGATGAGCTTGATCAACTGGAGCAGACATGAAGTAGAGGTTGTCCTTCTGAAAACTTTTAGCGAGGAGGTGCCTTGATCGGAGATAGCAGACTTGGGCCAGACGGCAGAACAAGCCTTTTGTTCTTTAAGTAAAGAGCACCGTTCAGAAAAACAGCTGCGGGCGCCACAATTGGTTTAGTTGGATTGTGGGTGTGAAATGTGGTGAAATGTAACAAGAAGACTCGAGTGTGATGAGCAGCAGAGAGGAAGTGGAGGTTGTCATTCTGAAAACCTTTATCCAGCTAATACCCTGATTGGAGATCCTTCACTACACTATTAGTGATGAAGCCGACTCGGGCCAGCCGTCGAAACAAGCCTTTTGTTCTTTAAGTATGAAGCATGGTTCAGAGAAACAGATGCGGGCACCACATGATTCATGAAGATTGAATCCAGTTTCAAGTTTAACTTTCGGCTTGGTTTGCCTCAGGGCCAAAGGAAATGGTTTGCTTATTTGGTTTATTTGATCTTTTGAGGAAAGTTGTGGATTTTGACATCGTAAATAAGATTTTTGGAGGGTTGCTTTTGTAAAGAAAAAGGTTTCAATTTCCATGACTAGTTTAATTTTACTTCTCTTCAACTGTTAATGGTTTTTACATTGACAAAATATTGGGTATTTTTCTGTTCCTTACCAAAGTAAATGGAAATATTTTACTACAGGTTTTTCACATTTTGAGTGGAATGTTGGACTTTTTTGCCTCTTTTTTCTTGCTGAATAAGTCGATCCCCAATGTGTGAGCGAGTTTTTTTCTTGCCTTGCCTTGCACTTTCACAAGTGAGCCTTTGCCTTGCCTTCTTTGGTCAGTCATGCCATGTCGTGCCCATCCTTTCCCTCTCACCGCATCTTGCCATGCCAACATCGTGTATGTTGGTAGGCAACGTTATGCTTTCTTCGGCCGGTGACATGTGATGTCTCGTACGTTTGTAGGCCATTCGTAGGCAACGACATGCTTTCTTCGACAGGTGACATGCCATGTCTGGCATGTTCGTAGGCAAATGACATGCTTTCTTCGGCCGGTAACATATCATGTCGTGCACGCACATTTTTGATAGTTGGAGTGGAAACATTCATGGAGGGAGTCTTAAAATTAAAAAAAAGGAGGTTTTGTTTGGTGCTATTTTTGCCAGAGGAAATTTGTGAAAATGAGAAATCTGATCTAGTTTGATGATGGTTCTCCACTGATGCAAGCTGCTGCTGCCAGTTTGGGGTCCATCCCAATCACATTTCTCAGAAGAGGCCTAATCATGAAAAGTTTACCAGTGGACAAGAGTTCGGTTCACTATAGAGAATCAGTTGGGCAAATGGACATTTACTTAAAAGCTTCAATTGCAAGAGAACAAGCAGTACTCCATTTGCCAATGCCAGTAAGTTCTTTGGTTTGGTTCTCATTCTTGTTTTTAAGTCTCCGCATCCTGCTTGCATTTATACTGCCCCCGTTAGTGGATGGTGGGATTGCATTCATATTTGCCATACGGCTGGTGATGATAAGATTAAACTTGATACGTCTGAAATAAACATGCACGGCATATACAATTTCACACAGTGGGATATAAAATCCTATGAGATGTGGGATATACAATTTCACTTTATTATTAGTTCCGTCGAACTCATGAGCCCTTCAGGTACAAAATAGTTGCCCTAGTATGCATAAATTTAAGAAGATACGTGTTAGTTAATCTCACAAATGACATTATCAGTATCTATGCTTTCATCACTTTCCACTTGAAATATTACTTTGTGTAAGAGCTGTTTTCTTTCCCATTTGCAAGAGCACTTTCATAAGGATCAGGATGAGGGTGTGTGACACTCCAGTCAAGTTCCACCATGAGACTGGACATCTAGAAGAGAGTCTTGATGGACGTCCGGATGAGTGGTCAGAGTCCCACATCATTTGGTAGATGCAAAAATTCGGTTCTACATATAATAAATTATGATCTTACCTTGTACAAGGTCTTCAAGAACCGTGGGAGAGCCAAAACCCGATGGAACTTGTCAAGTGTGCTCGTCTTCTAACAATGCAAGGATGGGTGACCTAGTGGGAAGTCTATGGGGTTTAAGTGGTCAAACCAGACAATATTATACAAGGCAGAAACAGATCGTTACAGGATGGGTAGGTTTAGGTTGATTGAAGTTTTCAGGTTACAGATGAATATACAAATCAAACAGTAACAAAGACTAGTAGTTGATATTCCAATGGTACTGATAAGTCAGTTTCTTAACTTTCTTTCTACTTCCCCCTTTTTTTGGGTCCATTTGTAGAGATTTTGGGCCCCTCTGAGTGGTATGGATGGGCTCAAGAAATGCAGCAATCTTGCATGCTTATCTGATTCGTCTCCTCACAATCAGTGTTTCTTTTTGCACATTTTTTAAAGATTTTTTGCCAGCAAATATCTTCCCCACAGTTAGTTCAATTGAACTGTAAGCTTGACTCCTAGCTGTAGTGGATTTCATGAGCTACTTTATAGAAACCTTTATTCTGTCACCGATATTATGCACTAAATGTTGCCTTTTTATAATGCATAAATTACACTGACCTCCCCCGAAGTTTCTGACTAATACTCTGAGCGCCCCTGAGGTTTGAGAAATCCTTTTGACCTCCATTATTTTTGAAACTATTATGCAGTTACTTTTCTACCTTTAAAATCAGTCAAACATCGTTAGTTAAGTTATTGAAACATTAGGTTGAGGAACTTTTTGGCAAAACGAATTTTAATATAATTCTTTTCACATTCAAAATAGCCTATGTTAATTTTTTTTGGTTTTCCTAAAATTGACGCTCGGACAAAGTCTCAATGATTCTATCCAAATTTTGGTTTTAGAAAAATCTAAAAAATTCAACATAGGCTATATCGGACGTGATATAATTATGTTGTAGATGGTTTTGTCAGAAAAGAAAATCCCGAACTTGAAATTTCAATAGCTAAACTAACGACGTTTGATTGATTTTAACGTTAGGGGAGATAACTGCATAATAGTTTGAAAAACAAGGAAGGTCAGATCAATTTCATAAAAATCAGGGGAGGTCAGTGTAATTCTGCCTTTAATAAAATGGTAATGCTAAAGCACTAGGTCATATTGAAATGGGCCAAACAGATAAAGTATCATTTAGCTTTCATCAAATATAAAGGCCTTTTGCAAAGTTTTAGCATCTTTCTTTCAGGTATTTGCATGCATTCACACTTCCTTTAACATATAGCTTTCATCAACTACAATGGCTTTCTTTTTTGTCAATCTAAGGCATTGAATATTTACTTAATGTGCTTAAGTGGTGTAATAATTGTATCCGACATCGTTTGCACCAAGTGTTTTCGGCAGCTGGATGCCTTCTAATTACCAGAATATTGCATTTGTTTTGTGTTTAATACGGATACATAACCAACTGCATTTGTTGCTGATAATCTGCCATGTCTGTAGAATGAGAAGGCCCGTTGCCCAGGCCTACCATGCTTCGTGCCCTAGGCGTTTTCGTCAGACGGTCTTTGCCAGTAGTGCCATTCTGCCTTTCGGTTGTATTGGCGGATTGACCCTAGCTGGTGCATTTTGTTAGGCTGTGAATTACATGAACAAATATAGTTGTATGAAACAGATGGGTTACATGTTCTACTGTGCTGAGATGTGAGGTTCACCCAGTCATGATCACACTGGGTTATGTGCTAGCGCCATTGACAGGCACTCCAAAAGTCGCCAAACTTGTGAAAACTCGGGTCGATCAGTCTTCTATTCATCCGACTTTAGGTGTGTGTCAACTTTTCTATGCACATATATGAACTCAATACTCGATGATACTTATTCCCTTTTTAGTTTCCTAGAAATTATTTTCATATGTCATTGCTTTTTGGTAGTAACAATCCTGTCGGCCTTGTAGATCGAGGAGTGGGGGAACCTAAAGGACTTAAATGTAAGCAGAGCCAACCACCTCCCTTTCAGTGCAATGGTTTGGATAGCGGAGGTTGTGGTGAACTAGATTTTGCTACTGCTCATCAATTTTCTGCAAGTTATTGATACTTCTGCTTGATCATGCAAGTCCGAGGAAGAATCTTAGTTGTTGGACTCAACAGTGCATTATTCCCGATGCCTGCAAATATCCAGTTGGCACAGAACTTTGTTCTTCCTTTCTCTTGATGAAAGTTCCTGACTATTTCAGGTGCTAGCAGCATGTTGTGAAGATGTTCCCATCCCGTATAAAAGTTGACTGATGAGGACTAACCAAAACTTCTACTGCCTTTCGATTTCTATGCGCAAACAATGGGAACCAAGTGGCTTGGTATGAGGATGGAGGTAAAAAGGTGCAATATCCATGCACATGGTCCTTTCGATTGAGCCAGTCAGAACCTTTTTAAGAGAACCGGAAATGAGGAGGTATGAGTGTCAATCTTGCTGTAATGAAGTCTTTCTTTACGAAATCCACTCCTGAAGTCACGTCTTTCATACCGGAACTTAAGTCAAGTACTTTCAAGGTGCTCTTTGTTCGAAGCCCTCTTTCCTGCTTAGAAAGACTTACTATAGATAGCTTTAGCTTCTCGTGAGAAAGAAAGGTTTTTCATGAATTGTGTATTTTAAACCCGAGTTGATGGGTTCATAGCACGACAGACAATGTGACTTCCAACGGTTATATTGTTCATTGATTTCAGCCCTGATCTTGATCCCAGAGAGGATAGAGCAATCGGATACAGACATCAAAATGCCAACAGAAAGGAGAGGTTGAAGACGAGATCAAGAACGCAACTTGGGGTGTAAAAAAAGGAAGCATCAGTTTCTTCCTTCCTTCATTCCACCTCGGCTATCTGCATGGTATTGTGATGCTGCTCACTGCACACGAGAGTTCGATTACGCTATTTATGTTCATGTTTCGGTTTCTGCAAATTGAATGTATATACCAGGCTACCACCTTTCATATGAATATACACTTCTATATGAAAAGTTTGTGCAGGGTTTTCCTTTTCTGCAAATGGATCTCTCTCTTTCTCTCTACACACACACACACTAAATGGAATAAGGGTGGACTGGTGGAAGAATCGAATGCAACGGTAGGGTGATGTGTGGGATATTTCAAGTGTCAAGAGCTGGGCAGAAACCGCACGGGAACACGGGGTCTCGGCTACCTCGAGTACATTTGAGATATGCAAACAAAATAGGTCAGAAGCTACCTCAAGAAAGACTGCACGACTTGGATTGTTGAAACATACATGGTCTCTATCCATTCGTACACGTTCGGTTTGGGCGATGACATGCACAAGTCACCTTGCAGTTTTCCTACTAGAATACCCACCTACCAGGACACATATCTATATTTGGATCATTAGATATACATGTGGTCGAAACAATACAGAACAAAGATAACAACACTTTCTAATTATCAAATCCGATCACGTATTACTTCGAGCAAAACCTTGGCCCAAATTGAAAAGTTATGCTAACCCTATTTAAACAAGAAACAACATATGTCGAAGAAGGGTAGGGCAGAAACAGATAACTGCTCACATAAAGAGTCCTTCAATAATAAGACTCTTACATAGGACCAATCGACACCTAGGAAATTAGAGGAAGGCACATAGGCCACTTGTGACGTATATATATGAATTGTGTGTGTGTGTATATGAATATGAATATGAATATATTGTCACATATATGATACATGGTTAGATGTTTTTCACTTTTAATATCTGGATTTGATCCTGAGATTGTGATGCCCAGAGACTGGCATTAACAAACGGGTAATAATTTAGTTTGTCAGAACCCTTAATTCTCATAAGAGTAATATTAGAAACACAGATCTTTCAGACACAAATGTGTTGGGATATATCTGAACACGTATGTGTTCTTAGACTTTTTGTTCTCATAAAGAAACCAAGGGCTAGTTTGTTCTGGGGATTTGAGGGTGGAATTGGAGATAGAATCCTGTTATGCCACAATTATTTGAAAAATGGCTATATCCCAACCAATACAAAACAAGGGGTGCGATAATGATTGGTCCCCACCCATTTTTATATATCCCACGAATTTTAATATACGTAATTTTAAGAATTATAATATAATATTGGTCCATTTCATTTACGGTTTAACTAATTATGCCAAAAAAGAATTATGTATCAAATACTTCAATAATTACTCAACTGTAGATGACGAGGACCAATATTAGTGTTAAATAAAAGATGAGATACTTGGGGCTTGTTTGATTATTCCATCTTATTATTTTATTTTGAATTTGAATCTAGACATAAATATTATGTAGATCTGAACATAATTAATTATGTTTAAATTCAAATCTAAGATAAACGAATAATTTAGTAAGGGGTACAATTTTCTTGTTTCTTCCGTTATGATGCCGTCTTGTTCGTAGTTTCTTTACTCTTTGTATTTTTTCATGATAATCTAGATCTGAACATAATTAATTATGCCTAAATTCAAATCTAAGTTAAACAAATAATCTAGTAGGACGTATAATTTTTTTGTTCTTTTTATCGTGATGCTGTCTCACTTGTGATTCTTTTATTATTTTTTTTCTTTTAAAAATTGACGAATTTATTTCTTTGCCAATCAGTTAAAAATAAGACGTAAAAATCTAATGAGTCAATCTTAATGGAGATTGCGCTAAGAGTATCCAGCAAAGGGTCGGCCACAAGTGGTGGGGACATATATTTGAGATGACAAGGGTTTATTGATTCATCTTGATAAGAGAAACATAAAATCTAAAAAATGATAAATTTTTTTACTAAAGATGAAAATAATTCAAATCAAACATAATTTTTTAATTATTTTCTTCTTTTCTAAACTTTTTAAAAGTTTGGTTCGTATTTTTTTATTTTTTTAAACTTCTCGTCGAAACGAACTAATAGTCTAAAAAAAATTAACACAAAACTAATGAATGCTAAAAAAAATTAAACAAGGACAACAAATGATCCAAAAGAAAAATTACTTCAAATTTAGCTAAAAATCTCTATTTTTCTGTTTGACTCATTAGTTTTTCAGTGTTGTTAATACTGTCTTTATTATTATGTCTGTATTTCATCAAATTCACATAAATTTTTTAGATTAATTATTTGTCTTCGCGTAATGGATTTAAAAATAAAATAAATTGATTTTAAAAATAAAATTTCTTCTAATTTTTTACTATTCTACCCTTATCGAACAAGCATATAATATTTTGGAGCATTTAGTCTTTCAACATTGGAGATTTTTTATCAACTTATTTATTATTTTTACGACATAATTACATCTAGCCAAAAGTGTACTCCTTCGAGCCGGTAAGGGGTGGCTGCTGAATCTTAAAATTTTTCTTATAAAAAAATATTAAATGAGTGAGTGTGAGTTTTGGATATATTGAAGGGCATAATGATCAAATTTAAGGACAAAATAAACGACATCTACCAAAAGTAATAGGAGGGGAAAAATAATCAAATATTTTCAAAAATAGGGAAGGTCTATGCATTTTCTGAAACCTCAGGAGAGGTTCTTGTATTTATTAGTAATCTAAGGGTTAGTTAGTGTATTTTACTCTAATAAATATCAGAGAATGCATAGAAAAGAATAAAATTGTACCGAAGATTAGGTGTCACGACTCCGTCGACACTCCTGTCGTCTAGTGCACTAATTATGTTCCAAAATAAACCGAATTGACCTATAAAAAGTGGAGAGAATCTCATCCTCTATGCTACTTGAAGGAGAAGAGAAGCCACTTCGGGAACACGATGTTAATGTGAATGAATATGTTATTGAATAAATGTGATCGGATTGCAACAAGATAAGAATAAGTTTTAGACCCGTATAATTCAGGACCCAACCTAGATATAGACAAGAAGGGTACTACAGTCGTAGAAAAGAAATGAAATAGATTTTTTTTGAATTCAAAATCAAAAGTCACGATTCACTTAGATTTGTGAGACAACAAATTATACAAATAAATCATAACTATTGATTTTAAATTCAGAGAGATTTTCTTGGTTTATTTTCTGGAACCTTAGACTTTCTCAGTTAGACAATGATGGGAAGTAATTCGACTAATAACGAGAAATTAATAGCTAAATTTGTAATGCCCAATGTATACCACTGACCTAATAACTTATTGGAGTCTAACCACATGACCCAAAATGTTCAAGTTCAAGTTACTAGTAGTAGTATACATGGTTCCTTATATACCCAAGATCACCTATGTAGACTTTTGATCTAGGATGAAATGTCACAATCTCTCAATTTTTAAGACTTTGCACCCTCGTAGGAGGTTGAACACTAGAGTTACCACGGCCTAACTTCGGGTCTGTTCCTAGCCTAACCCCTGGTCTATTCCCTAGTGACCAAATAAAATCCTGACTCCACACTTGATCGTGCACACAAGTCGTTCTGATACTATCTGTAACGCCCCATGTATACCACTGGCCCAATAAATTGTTGGAATCTAACCACATGGCCAAAAATATTTAAGCCCAAATTAAGAGTAATAACATGGCTCATTATATACCCAAGATCACCCATGTAGACTTTCATTGTAAGACGTGATGTCACAGAATTAAACTATAAGAATAAGAAATAAAATTCTGAGAGTCTATATAAGACTTGTCTTGTTGGGGACTACTTGTTAAAATATTTATTCGGCTCTTATGAGAAATTAAGATATGAGAAATGATTCAAATTGAATGAGGGTGAACCTCGATCAATTGAGAAGCCATAAAGGTGTAGATATGTTGTAATTTGTTATTACATGAATTAAACTTGAGAGCTTGACTAATTAAGTACTGACTCAGTTGTCAGAGTGCCTTCCTGTCAATAAGAGGTGGAGGATTTTTGACAATATATTCTATTACCCATTAGATTTTCGAAGAGTTAAAGACTTTGTGTGTTCAATCGCGGTGTGAGAAGCTAAGTTATTCAAATAAATGAGTTTTTACCCATGCACTAATCAAAACTCTTTGATACAAATGTTATTAAACATCATCTTTCTCAATGTCTAAACACATGGCTCAGTAATTTACAGATGACCATATTATTATAGTAATTAGAAGCTTAGAAAGGAAGCATCCTTTAGCATGTAAATTGATTATATTACATTATAGGGTGAATTACACTGACCTCCCCTAAGGTTGATAACAAATACAATACTCCTTTGAAGTTTCTAAAATTACTTCAACTTCTCTTAATTTTCAAATTATTATGCAGAAACTTCTCCTAACGCTAAAATCAGTGAAACCTCGTTAGTTAAGATATAAACATTTTAAGTTTGATTTTTTAATAAAATAAACTGTAACATAATTTGTATCACGTTTGAAGCCTATGTTGAATTTTTGAAATTCTTCTAAAACTAAAATTCGGACAAACTTCAAAACTCTGTTCGAATTTTGACTTTAGAAAAATATTAAAATATTCAACATAAACTATTTTGAATGGAATAGAAATTAAATTGTAGTTCATTTTGTCAGAAAAAATTTCAAACTTGAAATTTTAATAACTTAATTAATGACGTTTGACTGATTTGAACAGTAGAGAAAGTAATTGCATAATAATTTGAAAAGTAAGAAAAGTAAGAATAATTTTAAAACCTCAGGAGGAAATTGTATTTTTCATAAATCTCAGGAGAGGTCAGTGTGATTCAATATATATATATATATATATATATATAGAGAGAGAGAGAGAGAGAGAGAGAGAGAGAGAGAGAGAGGAATAATATGACCCATTTAGTCATATGATCATACCATGTAAACATGTGCAAATGTGCCCCATGAGTTGGACAGTGCTTGCTGTAAAACAGCTCTCAACCCAATTTTTTTTGGGACAGAGGGACATATTTGGAAGTCCCACCGCCTTGAAATCCATCACCCTCAATAAAAATTGCCCATTTTCTCACTTCAATAATCCAAACCCCCAAAAAAGCATCTTTTGAGTAACCCCCCATTTCCCTATAGTTTTATTCAACTTATAATAAATAGTAGAAGAAGAATAAAAAAATGTGTATAAAAATATGAATTTTTGAACATAAGTCTACGGCGAAGAATTTTTAATACTGTCAGTCTACAAAAAATAAGTCTCGACTCTTAAACTTTATTATATTAAATTAGACAAAAATATTCTTATTATGCACTAGGTCCTTAACGACGATGAAGTGTTACTCCTCCGTCTTGCTCTAATTGAGGTTTCTGAATGGGATGGAGCACTTGACGAATGGGAGATTGAGGATCGTTACCCAAATTCTATCGATTGAGTGTCGTCGATTGTTTTCTTTGAGCAGTTATACATATAAATTTATTTGTTTTGTTTGTTGTGGTCGTTAACAATATTAATAGAAGACGTCTTTGATAGCTGAGGTGACAAACAAAAGCTTATTGTACAGATAAGTTTATCTGTTCTCTTCGACGGGATTGTTAGAAATACAAATGAAAAATATCTCCAGTCGCCGAGATGATAAATAAAAACAGTTTGAGAGGACAGAGAGGAGAAGGCATAGAAATTAGAAAATACTCAGAAGAATTTGAGAGAGTATATTCATGAGACAATTTTGTTTACAAAATGATCCTTTCTCAAATTAGAAATCTTTTGTACAAATCCTAAATCGTACTTAGTTCATACTAAATAGGTCAATGTGTCCATTTGACTCGTAGTAATTATTTCATTAATTGCATTATATTGTTTTAAATAGAACTTAATGTATTTCAATCGTTTAGATTAAATGATCTGTGATGCATTTTGAATGCATTTAATGCAGAATTTTATTCAACTATAGAGATATAATGACAAAAATACACTTAAAACTAAATCAATTTGAATTAAAGTTGTTATGTCCAAATGTGCACTTTCATCGTTTTTGACTTACCCCACTTACCCCAACTTTGCTGTCACGTCACCTACAACAAGTCACAAATAATTTCTTATTCCGAAACAATTCAGCCCCAAAATACATAACTTATTAAATTCAAATAATTTAAAACGCAAATAATTACCCGATACCAAATGGAGTCAAAAGGAACAATATTTCAATATCCTCGAAACATATAAAGCTCAAAATCTGTACCCTTTTCTAGAATAAAAGATTGTTTGGAGAAATATATCGTATAAAGCTCAACAATATCAGATTGATACAAATTGGAAATTTTATAGTATACAATTTTATCAGCTGATGATCAATTACCCAACAAAAAAAAAATTATCAGCTCATCATCATCATCAACCACCACAATCCAAAGAAAACCCTTTAGAAATTTCCTAATTGAGTTCATCACACCTGTGTCTGATCTCTCCTTGATATCCCGTCTTCACACCATAAACACTTAGTTTCTCCATTGCTCGACTGAACGCTTCGAAGAAGGCATTCTCATTCGCAGCGTATGTTTCCACGTAAGGCCTCGTCCTCGGATCGGAATACAGTATCCGATCCGAGTGCAAGAGGCCTAACCCCGCCGGCAAGTTCTGGTAGTACTTGTTGTCGAATTTGTTCGGCGTCATGATGTCGTTGAACACGGACAATGTGGGGTTTTTCTGGTAATCGGCACAGGCATTTCTCAATCCGTCGGCGTACCGGGGGTTGTAGGTAGGATCTGACTCTGAGTTTTTGCTGTAGTTGTAGATGTTTGTGATGAATTCCTTGCAGTGGGAGAACCCAATTGTGTGGGCACCTGTTAAGGCCACCATTTCTTGGGTTGTGAATCCTTTGGAAGCGAAAAGCTTGATGAGTTGGGTCACTGACATTGTTGTTCTCGGAAGATTACCTTCAAAAAAAGGATGATTCAGTGATCAGCAAAAGATTATAACCTAGTTTTTACGTGAATCTCGACTAATATATGAGGGATTAATTTCACTGCCACCAGCAGGGATTTCAATTAAAGCAAAAAAAAAAAACACCATATAGACTAATCCCGTAAGAGTTGATAGCATCTAAGATGTTTCGAACTTAAAACTTTAGAAATTTCTAAATCCCGGGTCATGATTGACATTAGTGATTTATTTGAGGTGTGGAAGAATGAAATGGGCATAAAAAGATCGCGTGACAATAGAACTATTGTTCGACTAGATGTCCATGTCCAAAAAAAAAAAACAATATAGAGGAAGAAGCCTTCATTTTTTGACAGAACTAAGCATCGTGCTGCTGGATAAAGGCAATAGGAGAAGTGAATCCGATTGCTTCGGGTCACGGTCTATGATACTGTCGGAGTGAAACACGGAATCTAACCCAAAGAAGAACCACGACTAGACTACATTGATCTTTCCCCCGTGTGTCTAGCAAAAGCCCCTGAATCTAAAGCAGTTTGACATTTCAATCCAATTCTAACAATGCATTAGAACTGCTTGACGTTACATATTAAACTCATGAAAACAATTCAGATAGTTAATTTGAGAGTTATAAGTCTAAATAAAATTTGCATTTCAGTGATTTGGGTTTCTTATAAGACTGATTCAAGACATTTTTTCATGGAATTAAGGTTATTTTTTGAAAATATTTTCCAAATTTGGAAAGAACAATGTGGGTAGATCTCTTCCTTCTACTTCCACACACACACACACACACACAGAGTACTCTCTCTCTCTCCCCTAAATCTGATTGAAAGACATTCTTAGAAAAATAGGAGAATTAGATGAAGAGGCGGAGACAGAGGTATTGGAAAGATTACCTTGAACAAGGGATGCTTTAGAGATAAGTCCATCCTTACGACCTAATTTCACTTGGTAATAAGGGCCTCCCATCATTGTAACGAGATCCCGGGCGGCAACGGCGAGGATGTCGGAGCAGGAGACGACGGAGGGGCAGGCGAGCTCGAGGGCAGTCTTGGCTCGGACGACGACGTCGAATCCATCGCCGGGGAGGGAGAGATTGACGTCGGCGTCGCGCTCGGCCTTGTTGAATGCTGTGGAGGAGACGAGTACGGAGGCGTCGCAGCCTTGGACGAGGCAGTCGTGGAGGAAGATGCGGAGGGTGGCGGCGGCTGTGGTCGGGGAATTGATCTGCTTGTTTGTGACGGTGTCTCGCACGATCTGTTCGAAACTGGGGCAGGATTTTTCGTAGTAGCTTAGAGTGAGCTCTTGGGAGTGTGAGAGAGTGAGGAGAGAGAGGAAGAGCAAGAGGAGCAATGGTAATGCCATGGGTTTGGGTCTGACAGAGCTTCCTACTGGTGCTTTCTGAGAGAGAGAGAGAGAGAGAGAGAGGGAGGGAGGGAAAGGGAGAGAGGGGAAATGGCGTTAAATCTGCGAGGGAGTGGAGGGAGGGTTTTACTGGGAGGAAGACAGAGGAGAGAAGTGAGTACACGCGCCAGTTTCTTCTAATTGTAATCCACCAATCACGGGATCTATGTTATGAAGTGGGGCCCACTTTAACTGCGCCTCATTGAGCTACGCACACAATATTTCGTGTACAGATTCAGACATAATTATATCCGAAACGATTCGATGCACGTGAAATTCTCATTACTTTGTGGGCTCCACATCCGTTATTCATCCAACGATTCTAAATCTAATTGTGTTTGTGTACAGACTTTTCTTTGCGCCGAGTTTATGTTTTATCCCATAGTTGTATTTACTACAATGTTATATCGATTAACTATTTGAAATCAACTCTAAGGGGTTGTTCGTGTGGAGATCGGGACGAATCGTAGATTTAGACGTCTTGAGGTCAAATTTTGTTGGCAATAAGGAAAGGCCACAATATTTTTGTCCTGTCGATAAGCTTAGGGCTCCAAGAATTAGTCGCATTTAGGTGGGAATTCTCCCAAACTTTACTCCAGTTTAGTCTCAGTCAAATCCGAATGCCTCGATTATAAAAAAAATTATTTCTAAAAGATCTTCAATTTAATTAGGTATTTGTAAAAATTTAATAGAAGTATTTCTGTTTTGAGAGCAGGGAGAGTAATGTTTCATTGCTCTTAAGATAGAAATTATTCATTCAATTAGGTATCAATTTCTTGACAAAATTAGAAATCCCGATCACCAATCGATCTAATAGTTTTCTATGAAGTATTGATATTTTTAGATTATGAAGTATTGTACTGATACTTCTAGATGAACATCGTACTCGTATTGTATTCGTATTGAATATCGATACTCGCTGATACATACCAAAGAAGTATTCACAATAGTAAAATTATTAATTTTATTTTTAACGTAATTAATAGGTTTTGGATACTCCATATAAAGTATCTAAAATTTTTATGAACGTAAAATTATCGCACTTCTTGTATTGTATTAAAGTAAAATTACTTGGAGTAGAAAAAATTATAAATTTCTAACAACTCTCTTTGGAGTAAATGATGTAGTATAGGAATAATATTCATTGTGTGATCCACACTTTATAAAACTTTAGATTTAAAAATTTAAAAATAACATAAGACAAAATATAATAGTTTATTATTATTATTATTAAAATTTTATATTTTAATTTAACGTATCCTAATCGATAAAATTTTCATTTTATTTTTTAGTTCATCTGGCAAAAGTCATCCTTTTCTCCACAATATCTCATAAACAATCTTATTTGAAGATCAAAATTTTTTATTTTAAAAGTCTCGATGTACGGATCATCCACCCAGAAAAGTTAAGTTAATTATCTAAATGAAATATATTTGTCAAAAAAAAAATAGACGGACAAACACTGACAATTTATAATTTGATAAAGTCTTTATCGATGACTGAACAACTTAATTATTTGTATAAATGATAAGCATACCCAAATTTAACAAATACTAAATGATTTGAAATCGTCAAATAAAACACAATGAGTCTCTTTTGCGTCAGATAATTATGTACAAGAGGAATTTTCACAAAAAAGTTCTTTTGAAAAATTATAAGAAGAATCTTCACAAAGAAACATCTTCATTTGTCTCTAATTTTCAATTTTCTTTAAATATGAGTCAAATTTAAGAAAAAATTAAAAAGACAAAAATAACCTAAAAATAAGGTTCATTTTAAATTATTTTTCTTCTTTATAAAACTTTTTTAGATTTTTGGGCATAATTATATACTTTATAATTTTTTTTGTCAAGACAAATTAATAATTTACAAAAATTAGAGGCAAAATTAACAAATAAAAATATTTAAATAAAGACAAAAAATAGTGAATGAAAACTTTTGGCCAAAATATCTAATTTTTGTTGGGTAAATGTATCACATGGGAAATTGAGAGCTTGTT
This sequence comes from Arctostaphylos glauca, assembly GCA_019985065.2. Lineage (NCBI taxonomy): Eukaryota > Viridiplantae > Streptophyta > Magnoliopsida > Ericales > Ericaceae > Arctostaphylos > Arctostaphylos glauca. The sequence goes on from JAHSPW020000008.1 coordinate 28,683,146, forward strand.
GCACACAGACGTGTAGTGACAATAAAATAATATCATTTTGATATAAAAATAAAGACTCCTAGCAGTTGGAGTTTGCTCGAAATATTGTTTTGAGTGCCAAAATAATATTATTTTGATGTATAATATATTTTGTTGTGCACCGTGAATAATAAGGCCCCCAAGTTGATATCATATGTATATGCTGGCTGTGTCCCAAGAAAATACAGGTGGTGGCTGGGGTCCATTATAGCTGTAAAGCAAGGCTGCATTGACACCTATATTGTGGGTGTTCTTTCATGAACTGGCTACAACAATCTTTTTGTTAGATTTGGTTTCTCTCGATCTATCTCGATCCTGTTAATCTGCAAAAGAAAGTAATTTATGGGTGCTGCTCGGCCGATATGAGAGACACTTCGATATTTAAATCGGATCACAATCAAAGAAAAAGAAGTACAATAAAAGTATTGACACTTTCCGTCAGAGCTTAATTTATTAGGATTACATGTCACCCATTTTTTTAGTTGGTTCTAACTTAAAGTATGTTGTCAAACGCGCCACAGACAAGCGCCTTGGTTGACATCATCATCACTATAGTTGCTTTTCTTGACGTCAGCCTTAGATCCTACTTGGATCTTTTGGAAGTTCGATCGATTCGGGTCTCTAATTGGACCAAATACCTAGGCTAACCTGGCATCCGGTCTTGGATCGACGAGCGGTAACAATAACTTAGAAAAGACATTCACTTGAAAAAAGAACTTATCACTTTATAATTATAAAAGTATGATTCAGTCAGTTCGGAACGACAACATATAGGTCAATTTGCGTCCTTAATTTTAAAATCTAGTTATATATATTGATATGCAAATGTCATCAAAGTTAGATACAATCTCATAACTTTACAACTTTATTTTAATAAAAAAAGGTATGATTATACATAATTATGTTTTGAAATTTAAAAAGTAAAGATATTTGGTGAACTCATCACATTGACTGGTCAAATTAATTTTTTTTTAACCCATCCCATGATTATAGGGTTGTCATTAGAATCAAGCCATAGGCCCAAAATTATTGTGTTCCACCTTTGCTGGCAATGTCTGGTTTTGCCCTCTAGGGTGGGCCCAAAGTTGATATCTTTTTATTTATCACCTTTAAGTAACTTAAATCACTACGTTTGCACAAAAAGGGATAGACAGAATATTTGATGCGTAGTGAAAAAGAAACTAAAAATCACTTACTACAAATGCTTGTAATATGAGAGAGTAGGACGAAATTGGATGTCTACGTGACTGAATTTTTGGTTTATTTATAGGTCAAATCGTACCTTTTGAATAGGCACGTACCGGATCGATTTTTGATTGTTGGATTTAATATGAATAGTCCAAATCACTGAACTATTGAGATGTTTCACTCATACCCAATCGAAACAGTGTGTTGTTACGCACATTCCCAGATCAACGGTAATACCCATCCGATTAGGCCAAGTCACCCTCCACACGGATGCCGTGCGGCATCCACTTCAATGCCACATCATTGATCCGCAACAAATAGAAAATGGTGCCTAGACATCGGCATGCTAAGTACAAAGCACGCCATCAGAACGTTACATAGTCCATTGCCACGCTCACGCACGTGCACATAGTGCCAGTGTGATTTCTGCGTGCGAAGCTAGTTATATATTGTGCTTAGCACGATAGCATGGCAACTTGAAAGTAAGTTGCTTGAACACTACTCTTGGCGTCAATTTTCTTACAACTTTTCAACGTAGGATTAAATCCAACATCAAAGAGAAACACTCTTGGAACAAAGAAAGTTTCTCAAAAAACATACTAAACCGAACCCCTTTGTTTTGAAAATCTCTTTTTAACACTTCTGGTATATACAATGCCCCAGAGATAGCAAAATTTGGCCTAAGTTGGAGGATTATGTGGTCAGAAAATAGAACTGTCTGTAAACAAGTATATAAGCATTTGCCAAAAGGTCCAAAATGACAATAGAGGGAAAGACTCTATATGAACCTTCTAAGAATCTTTGAGCAATAGTTGGATGGCACTCGCACATAAGACGTGTTCGTTGCGTGCCTCGGTCTACGGTCGGGCAGGTTCCAAACGGGGAGCCCATACAAAGAAAGGTCCAATCTCTTGTATTTTGCTTATAATCCAGTCCTGTCAAAATTTGAATCCTGGCTTGTGTTAAAAATAATGAGAAGGGTGAAGGGAGATCAATTCTCGAGAAGAACTTATTACTCCTATCAAACGCGGGCGAGGGCCTTCTATCCAAAGGAAGACAGTAATTAACGACTGTCCTTTTGTAATGTTCTCATACAGGCACAACACAACGGCTCATGCTATTTTGAGATCTCAGATCTGGAATTTGATTAAAAAATGTCTTGAGCATAAGCTTAGCATGAACTTCATCTTATCAATTTTTCTGGGGGGTAAATTCTTACCATTTTCTTGGTTGTTTACAATTTTGGAACTACGAAAATGGATTATAAATTCCTGCTCATATCCTTGCAGCTGATCTTCCAACAACAGTTGAATACAGATGATAATCACAGGGAAAAACAGCCTTTTGCGCGAAAGAAAGGCAAAATAGGACTGATTCTTCTCACAAAAAGGATTGAAAACATCAATATATACAATTACATGTACAAGAAGTCGTTTCGACGCAGAACAGAATCGACAAACCGAGCATTTTTTTTTCTTCCTAATAACAGTATAATACCTACTACTTCTCGGTATGTTACAACTTATTTGTATATTTCGTGCTGAGCTCACCCGAGCTTATTTTCTATAAATGGCACTAGTTTCTGTTTGGTATGCGACCTTGGATTGCGCAATTACATGTACAAGAAGTCGTTTCCACGCAGAACAAAAATCGACAAACCGAGCATTTTTTTTTCCTAATAACAGTATAATACCTACTACTCTCTCGGTACGTTAAAACTTATTTGTATATTTCGTGTTGAGTTCATGCGAGTTTATTTTCTTGAAACGGCATTAGTTTCTGTTTGGGTATGCGACCTTGGATTGCTGTTGCATTTCAGCTCCAGTTGCAGCCGCTACTGTGGTGCTAAAGCATACTTTTTGTATTGAGAATTCCTCATGAAATCAGCAAGTGATGAATGATATGAAGTACCTTGAATGGTCTCATAATCTTTCCACCATTGCATGAAGCTGCTTTGTTTCAAGAAAATCTCAGCATCTACTGCATATTTCCCTACCAAATCCATCACACAGTCTTCAAACTTGACCAGCTTCTCCCTCAGTGATTCTTTCGCTTCTGGGCTAGTTTCTCCATCCTTCAGCAATTTACACGAAATCATAGCCTCCTCGACATATGCCCAGAAGCAAGAATCCTCGGTTAGACTACAAGCCCGGGTTCTCTCCTTTGCACCGCTCTGACTCCCAGCTGATTTTTCATCTTCCGCCCATTTTTCCAACAACTTGTAATGTTCTGATCTTGTTGCTAAATAGTCTTTCTTACGCTTTTTGTAGAACTCAGCTATGTCAAGTGGTTCAACCATCCTTCTGTAGTTTGTTCCCGCATAGAGCCATACATAGAGAAAGAACGACCCCTCCCTCTGAGGCATTTTCTCCGCTTCTTTCACCATTTTACCCCAGTATTGCGTGAGGATATTCTTCCGTTTAACAATCTCCTCTCTTTGTTTAGACTCCTCGTTTTTGAAAGCATCGTAGTAGCCTCCTCGTGCGGATGAGACCTTCTTGTACCATTCAAGGTAGGTCATGTTTATTTTCATCTGGCCTAGTTTCTTCTTGGGGTCAAACACATTCCTCTTCCGGGCTACAAGATCCTTCGCTCTTTTCTCAGTTTTTGCAACAAGAGAATTGATCTCACTATCCTCCAGTCGTTGCTGCCATCAAAATTTAGAAAAAGGATTTAAATCCTATCCTACATGAACTATGCATCAAAACCTAGTATTATGCACGAAAAGCCCAGAGGTATCTTGCAAACAAAATATATCGAACACATGTATCCAGGTCCAAATTATGTATATACATTGGAAGTTATACAAGTATATGAACTGACCTGACTTCTCCCAACATTAATACCATCTATCTGAATGAAAATTCCAGTCTGAAGAGGATTAAAGTCCCTTCCTCCTAGCTCAGAAACTCTCTTATAAATCGCTCTACACTTAAACTTCTCCAAAATCTCTCCATAGTAGAAGATCTGTGCGCGTTCACTAGGACCAGAGTTCCCAACACTAGCCAACCTCATTGCCACCATCAAGTCCAAAGCCGATTCAGGTTCCTCAAAGCAAGCAACACCCGAGTCTGAGCACAGCAGAAATGTACCAAACGGCTTGTAACCCAACGCGTTAACGCGGTCATTTCCTGGTGTGGAGGCAAAGAGTTTGGGAATTGGATCATCATCGGAGGCTACATGGAGAAAGCAAGAATTCCAAGTTGGGCGTTCTGATATAGCTTTTTGGAGGCCAGTGTCACCTATAAGGGGTGAACCAAAAGTGATGCACAACAGGCGTTTGGCGTCTTTTGGGGAAATGGTTTCGAGCAGCCATAAGGTGAAGAGAGTGGCTATGGATCCCCCTATGGAGTGTCCGGTGACTACCAACGGTCTGGTTTTCTCATGCTGCATTTGAACAGACATAACACCAACATAAAATCTTGTTTTCTGAAGCTATATGAATCTATGTTACAAGTGTTAAGTTACTAGTTTTTATAAAAACTTAAAGCTGTTAATGGACCCATTAAGGTATATCAAGCTATTCAACAACTTTGCTGAAGTGCAATCCAATCTTACACGTGAAGATACAGATATTTATAGGTAAAGCTAAACAGAAAACGAAGGGGAAAGCAGAATACAAATGGAGAACAAATGCAAGTGGAGAGACTTGAATATTGTCCCCAAAGCTTAAGCAGTTAGAAAATAGATTCAGCAATGTGTAACAAGTTATTAAACAGTATGAATTCAAGTAAGGGTGTCGTGTCCGGTATGTGTCTAAACGTTGGATCCAAATAATCAACGACATCGAATATCATCCAACATATTCAAAATTTCCTTCAAATTTCTTAACATATTGGATTCATTTTCTCGAATAATTAGTGGTCACAAAGTTTCTTTTATTTTCTCGAATAAATGATGCTTGCAAAGTATTTTAGGACATTTCATGCATAATATATGAGTTTCACGCATAGTTCATAGTAAATTCAAATTCTGTTAAACAATTAAATGTGTAAACATTTAGAGGACTTGCAGGATACATCTGCACCTCCTAATGTGAAAATATATCCACTTGTGAATTGCGAGTCATTTAGTCTGATATCTAGTTTGCATTGCATCTAACATCTGCTTTGCCCGTATCATTCATGTCGAATTTAAAGTTCAACAATTTCTTCTTAGCTTTGATCATCTCGATGTTGCTACCAATGATGAGCGTGTAATAAACATATAGGCAAATAATTACATGTCCCTTATTTGTCTCCTTCACATATGTACACTTATCACATTCAGATATTGAACCCGCTTGAAACGATGACACTGTCAAATTTCTCGTGCCATTGTTTTGACGCTTTCTTCAAACCACAAAGGGATTCAATAAGTTTACAAACTTTCTTTTCTTAACCTAGAACCAGAAGCCCCTTGGGTTGTTCTGGGTAGATTTCCTCATTTAAGTCACCATTCAAGAATGCCGTCTTTACATCCATTTGATGTATCTCGAGATTAAATATTGCTACAATAACAATCAACATTCTAAAAGACACTATTCTTCTACCAAGTGAGTAGGTGTCAAAATAATCTACCATCCGGTTTGTCTATATCCCTTAACAACAAGCCTTGCCTTGTATTTATCTATTGAACATCTGCTTTTGTTATCCTCTTAAATATCCATTTGTATCTAAGAGACTTATAGCCAGGAGGAAGATCCACTAGCTGTTATGTATGATTTTGTAACATGGATTCAATTTCACTATTAGTGGCCTCTTTCCAAAAAGTTGCCTCTAGAGAGGACGTGACTTGCCTGAATATTTGGAGTTCATCTTCTAGGTGTATCATGAAGTATGGACCAAAGTATTTAGATGTCCTAGCTACATCTAGGTTCTTCTTTTGTCTTTTGGACCTCGATCTTTATCTAGACTTTGATTTTGGTCTCCACTACATCCAACAAATTATATCAGACACGTCACTAGATAAATACTCCACTTCTGTCGTGTTTGCCTGAGCATGTTTCGTCTTCTTGTTGACATTCTCTTTGTCTTGGCAAGTACGGAAATCCTTTGCACGATGCCTTTCTTTGTCACACTTGAAGCATTTGTCTTTGAATTTCTTAAAACCTCCGACCTTAGAGCTTTGACCATGTCGCTTTCTTTTCTTGTCTTTTGGCCCTTGTTCCACCATATATATTCACTTTACCCCTAAATCGAAAGCCCAAATTTCCTACTTTCTTTTCTAAAGCCCTGCTATCTTCTTCAATCCTCAATCGGACAATCAATTACTCGAGTTTCATTTCTTTGCATTTGTGCTTCAAGTTTTTTTAAAATCTTTCTTAGACGGTGGCAATTTTTCAACTATAGCCACCACTTCAAAAGATTCACTTAGAGCCATTTCTTCTGCTTGTATTTCATGAAGAATCACTTGAAGTTCTTGAACTCAAGTAATAATTGTCTTTGAATCCACATCCAAGAACCAGCCCACCACAAATTTCTTTGTGCCGTCATCTTTTGTTTTATACGTCTTATCTAGGGATTCACATAACTGCATGGCGGTTTGCATTGAATAAATACACGTTGTACAACGTATTATTCAAACCGTTGAGATATAATTCCCTACCAAAAAATTTGAATGCTTTCAAGCATTCACCGCTGACAACTTAACGGTCAGATTCATTTTCATTCAAGTGGAGATTGAATAACATTTTCAGTTGCCAACTTAACGGCCTTCGTAGCCTTGTCCTGGCTCATGGGCCTCGTGGCCCAAGTTTCTGTTGGGATTAATCCCAATCCCACGAACACCAACAAACACACACACAAGAGCGAGAGAGATTGAACAGAGAAAAAAATCCACTAAAACAGCTTACAAAAAACTCTGACCGCGAAGAGGAACAACCAAATCCGGTGTTCGACACTCAACTCGCACAGATCTTCTCTCAATCTCACCGGTGTATTGTTCGTAGCACAATTCCGCTTACGAAACAATGACACACTCACTCGTCTTATAAAACCTACACATAAGCACCTATATATAGGGGAGGAAAGAAGAAGACCTAGTAGACCTAGAAAACCTAGACCTAGCCCACTAATGGGCTAACCGGCCCACTTTTGGTGGACCACAAACCCAACAATTCACCCCCTCCACCACAAGTGGGTAATTGTCGGTTAAACTACTCTTTAAGTCAAAGAGTCCGCACCCCCACAATGGAGTGCCCGCACCCCCTCGACGGATGCCCGCACCCCCTCAACGGATGCCACGCAAGGACTTGCTTCTTCAGCCCGTGACTCCACTTCTCCAACGCGTGCACGCAATCTTTCAGAAGTGTAACCGTCACTAATCAAACCAGGTGCAAATGAGACACGCTTCCTGGTCGTTTCCGTGGTCGCCATTCCAGTGCACTTTTTCAAACACGACCTCGTCTCAATGCCCTCTTGAGCTTTCCAGTAAACATCCCGGAGCCCACGCTCACATTCCAGCACAGGAGAATCATTTTGGGCCCACCGATTCTTCCTACGCCAATTCCGTGAACGTCGATGCGACCTCCTTGCTTCCCGTTTACTCCGTTGCCTTCCCTTTCCGTTGGAACCATGTTTGTCAGTTGCTCCATCTGTCCAAACACTCCCATCCAACCTGTACAGATGCCCAATCTTCTTACCCTGTAGTGAGGGCCCATTTTCCTTGCGAACATTTAGAACGCCCCCACTAGCAGAAAAACTGCTACCCTTCGACTCCAGCACCCCCAGAGAAATAACATTCTTCCTCAACCCAGGAACATGTCGCACATCCGTGAGTTTCACCCGTCTTCCATCTGACATACGAAACTGGACTGCCCCTTTGCCAACAATCTTGCTAGCTGTTCCGTTGGCCATCCTAGCACTCCCCTCATCGCATGCTTGATATTCCGTGAAACTCTTCCTGTCCGCGCACATATGGGCTGAGCATCCTGAGTCCAACACCCAGTCCTTTCTCCCAATTTCAGTGCCTGCAGTAGTGACCAGAAGTGCATCTGAATCATACACAATACCTGCCGTGTAATCGTCACCCCCTGCTTTGTCTCCTTTCCCCTTCGGACAATTCCGCCGAATATGCCCTTCTTGGCCGCACCGGTAGCAGGTGACCACAAACTTGCGACCCGGAGACCCAGACCTGCCGTGATTAGAACCTCCAGCCCTTTCCTGAGTTCTTCCACGCCCTTCAGTGATGAAGGCTTGCCCTCCATTATGACTGTGAATGTCCATCTCCTTCCTCCTTGCCTCCTCACTGAACATAGCATCCGTGACCATGCTCATGGTCAAGTTTCCGTCAGGAGCTGAGTTACTGAGAGAAACCACCACCGTCTCCCAGTCATCTGACAAAGAACTGATTAGCAACAGGGCCTGAAACTCGTCGTCAAACTTCAACTTGACACTGGCTAGATCATTCACCATACTTTGAAACCCACTAACGTGTACGGCAACAGAAATCCCACTCGGGAGTTTCAAACCAACAAGTCACCTCATCAACAGCGCCTTGTTCCGCGATAACTTAGACTGATAATTCTCCTGCAATGTAGTCCAGAGAGTGTACGCATCAGTCTCCTCGCAAATATGATGAAATACCTCCAATCCGACGTACTGTCTAATAAGTCCGACAGCCTTTCGATTGAGCTTCCTCCAATTTTCAGCCGACGTTGCCTCTGGTTTAACCCCCTTGAAATCAATGAGATCCATCAAATCCTTCGTGTATAACAGATCCTCCATTCTCGGCTTCCAAATTGCAAAATTCTGTGCCGATAACATAATCATTGAACTCAAGCTACTAACGGCAACCTCCGTCATCTTCCTAAACGCTCAAACAGCAAAATAACACAGCAGCAATAATCCCAAGACTGACCCTCAACTCAAAAACTCCAAAACAGTGCCCAAAACGGTAAAAAACTTACCAAACCAGAACTGTAGGAGTTGAACCAGCAGAAACGGATCACGGAAATGGATCCGGCTCGTCGAAACGAGTCAGGAACCGGTCCGAACCGGCCAAGAACCAGCCTGGAAGGGCCTGAACCGGCCACCGGAAAATCGGGTCAAAGAACCGGTCTGAACCCCTTTGACCTGCTGACGTCAGCCCTAACCTTACTGCGCGTGAAAACCAACCGCGGCGGCGTCACAGCGATGCGCCACCTTCAAGCCGCGCGTGAGGGCGCGTCCGGCGTCCTTTCGCGACCTTTCGACTTCCGTTGAACTCGTCTCGTCGAGATCAACCCACTCGTGTCCTCAAAATCCCAAACCGATGTGTTTTGACCCGAGCCCAGTCGTTCGATCCGTGCGCCTCCGTCCGTTTCGCGTTCAAACGGACCGTGTGTTTCTCCGGCGTGTTCGGCCACCGAACCAAAGCTCTGATACCAGTTGTTGGGATTAACCCCAATCCCACGAACACCAACAAACACACACACAAGAGCGAGAGAGATTGAACAGAGAAAAAAATCCACTAAAACAGCTTACAAAAAACTCTGACCGAGAAGAGGAACAACCAAATCCGGTGTTCGACACTCAACTCGCACAGATCTTCTCTCAATCTCACCGGTGTATTGTTCGCAGCACAATTCCGCTTACGAAACAATGACACACTCACTCGTCTTATAAAACCCTACACATAAGCACCTATATATAGAGGAGGAAAGAAGAAGACCTAGTAGACCTAGAAAACCTAGACCTAGCCCACTAATGGGCTAACCGGCCCACTTTTGGTGGACCACAAACCCAACAGTTTCATGGGTCCAAGTCTCGTGGGCCTAACTCTTTTGGACATGGCCTACAGTAGCCAAGTGCCTGTTCGGAACAGATGAAAGGACACCGGTGACTGTTCAGAGTGAACAAGTTTGGCTACAAAGTTCTAAGGCCAAACAAAGATAAGTGCACCGGAGAAGAGGCCCAAGCCCAAGACCCAAGCTTAAGACCGGCTCAAACAGATGGACGGCGACACGTGTGATTAGTGGCAAAGTGTGCGCTTGCTCGCTCAAAAAATTTGTATGAACAAAAGGGCCAAGCCCTTATCACCACTAGAGTCTTATAAACTCATCGTATTCTCACTTCTAATCAATGCAGGACAAGCTTCCGAACCCATCAATTTAATCTCCCGACATTGGAAATTGCCGAACAACGCATGTTCGTCAATCGACTTTTGAGACCCGCTTCAGTCTTGTTTTTCAGATAGCCGGGATCTGACGTTGATTTCCGATTTAATGTTAGCTCCAGATACAAGCAGACAACATCATTGTAAACATCAGTCTCAGGCACTGGAAGATTGCCTCAGGAACTCATTAAGGTCCTGTCGAGCAAACCACGTTCTCCCCCGTGGATCGATAAGTAGGTTGAAACCTTCAATGATCTTACAGTTAGTTACCGAAGTTAGATTAATAATAGTAATGATGTCAAAGGTTTCCAAACGAAAAGTTTAACTTTTGTGAAAATTTCAAGGGGCACAGGGGACTGGTCGTGCCAAAACTATTTTTTTCTAACAATTACGAAATACACTTCCTAGGGAGATGTTCAACTAAGGATGTATGAAACGAATGCACGCCTCCTTTTGAGTGCCAAGTATCTGATAGTATATTCTATACATGGGATCTCCGGTAGGCCTAATTAAATTTGGCTTTATAGCTTAGAATAGCTATTCTTTTTCACTAATTTCCTAGCAACCGAGGAAGATAATAATTGAATAAAATGAATCAGACACTCCCTCCATTTTCTTGGGAATTAAAAATTAGTTTTTTCTCCACTTGTAAATTGAAATGGGTGGTTGTAAGGAAATTGTTTCTTTTCACCCAATCATACCCAGATACATGTTTTCCATAGTTAGAGATAGAGAGAGAGAGAGGTGCAAAAAGGGTAATTAGTGATTTTTCTCCACTAGTGAATTAAAATGGTGTATGGGTTGTTAGGAATTTGATTCTTTATTCACCCAATCACAGAGAGAGAGAGAGAGAGAGAGAGAGAGAGAGAGGGAGGAACCTGGGTTTTGAGGAGAGAGAGCTCATCCTGGAGAGAGGCAAAAAGGGTAACTGCAGCTTTGTGAAGCGAAAAGGTTGGATTGACTCTGGTGCTCACAGATTGGAAGAGAGGGAGAGTCTCTGTAACAATAGCTTCTGAAGAAACACTAAAATCTCTACCTTCTGATTGAAGATGGTGTGGCGTACAAGGGGGAGAAGAAATGAAAGATATGATTGTTCCCATGGGTGTTTGCTGATGAACTTTGTGTTTAATTGAGAGAGTTGATGATGTAATTGGATCATTTGGAGTGGTTTCTCTGTAGAGTTTATCAATTGCAGCCCATGATTGGTGGAGGAGGTCTGAGCTGACTAACAAATTTGCTATTTCCAGTCCACTGCTGAACCTGTGATTAGATGTTATACCATAATAGTGTCAGAATTGGGAATGCAGACATATGCGTGTGTGTGTGTGTGTGTGTGAGAGAGAGAGAGAGAGAGGGGGGCGGGGGGGGGGGGGGGGGGGGGGGGGGGGGGGGGGGGGGGGAGGAGAGAGATTTTGATACAGACATGGTGGGTTGATTCATGATCTTGTGGTGCTGTTGCTTAGATTGCTTCAAAAAACAGCAAAGAAGGAAACCACAGTTGCATAAGTAGCAGCCTTTGTGGAAAGGTATTTTTATTGAGAAAGTTTACAAATAGATATTTTTGTGTACAGATTTAGATATAAATATGTTCGAAACTATTCATTGTACGTGAATCTTACAACATAATGAAAGACCCTACACATATCGGACATTGAGTAAATTTGTGTCTGAATTTATTAGGGGTGTAACCGGTCCGGTTTGCCCTATAAACTCGGACCAAACCGCTTGACCGATTTGAGAAAAACGTAAATAAAAAACCGGACCGATGGTGTTCGGTTTGGTCCGGTTTGGCTTGGCCGATTTTGGCTCCGATTTGGTCTGGTTTCCGGTTTGGGTGGTCTTGGGCCAAAATCATCAAAAAATGTAAAAAATAACTCAGAAATCAGAAAAATAACTTAGTATATGAACCCACAAATCAAATGCGAAATTAGTAAATAAATAACTCAAAAACATAACTTAGTATATGAAGACCAGAACTAAGAAATCACTAAAATAAGTACACGAACTCAGTAAAAAAAATACAAAATCAGAGAGAGTGAGATATAAAGAACCTAAACACTTAAAATTATAAAGTATAAAATGACTTAGGGTTAAAACCGGTCTGGTCCGGGCCCAAAAACTCAAAAACCGAAAACCAAACCGAAACAATTAAAAAAAAATCAAACCGGATCGAACCGGACCGGTCTGCTCCCAAAACCGAACTAAACCAACGGTTGGATCCGGTTTACCGGTTTGGTCCGGTTTTCCGGTTTAGTCTTACACCCCTAGAATTTATACATAAAAATTATATTTGTAGCATTACTTATTTTTATTTGGTCAATGGAGAGTTGAACATTGTTTTCAAGGGGAAGCTTCTCTATGCTTTTTTTAGGCCTGTGTCCTAAATCCTAATTGGTGAATTCTGAAAACAATGAAGAAAAACTTGGCCTGTCTATGATAGCAGTGATTTGAGCAACGGATATTGTAAAATACGACGTGTTACGGGTCAAAACGATATTATAATTTAGTACAGTTGACAAAAAAGGACTCAACTGTGCTGTATTTTTTTGGTTTGAGAAAACTGAAACCGTAAGTTATATTAATAAACAACAATTACAAACAAAAAGACTTAAAGGTCTAAACAAATACATAAGAGCCCAAATCGGATATGTCGACACTTTGTTGCAAAAAAAGTAAAAGAATTTGTCACCGTGACAAATCGGATATAAGAGCCCATAAAAATCTAAATCCAAAACTAGATATGAGCTCGAACTTTTTAGACTCATTTGTGAGACATTCATGACTTACTTAATGATTGGAAAGGGTCATTTTTTAAAGCTCGTCGAGAGCATAAATCATGTTAAAATTTATATTTATCGAATATCAATAAATAAATAATTGCATCACAAACTTTCTTGAGGTAAAGCAATTTCGATCCGGAGTGCCAATAGTTTTTTGAAAGCTTAATGCATTTATCAAATTAAACATGAAAAGACCCACAAATAATTTAACAACACGGTCTAGTTCCTTTTTGGGATTGGAGAGAATTCACAAGTGATTTATATAATATTTATATAATATTTCTTTGGTTTTCCAAAGCAAGGGGTTTAATGAAAAGAGAGAGTCTGTTGCACAACAAACGTGTTGTGTAGTAAAATGACGTCGTTTAGGTGTAAAATAGAAAATTCATAACGGTCTGAGTCTGTTCGAAACAATATTTTGTGCATTAAAATGATATCGTTTTGATTCACAGCACGCTCTGCTGTGCACTGTGCATAACAAGGTCCCAAATTTGGTTTAATAAGGACCTCTCTTATTAAATTAAGAAGAATCAAAATTCCATTAGAGTAATTGATATCATTATTTTTTAGTTATTTATTATTATTCTTATTATATTCACGTTAAAATTTTGAAATAATCATTTGTCTTGACGAAATGAATCTAATAAGTCAAAAAATATAGTCAAAAGCCTCAAAAAATTTCCTAAAAAAGGAAAAAAAAATGGGGCAGTTTTTCATTGTCTTTTTTATCTTTAGCGCTGTGATAATATAAAATGTCCACTGTCATTTCTCACATACCGATTAAAAATCAAACTTAACTTCAAACTTAAGATATCAGAATAAATTTCCAAATCTTTTCTCAAGACCCTTAAGCCGTTCGGTCATTATATTGTTAATTGCTGATACTCTTACCTTCTTGAAATATTGAAGACGCTAAATCTTTTCGTTACCCTGGGCACAAGAAATGAATTATAAGCAAAGTTATTAACGTCGTACCGATAATGTGACACCACAGCCAGGCCGTGGTGCCAGCTGTGAGGTCGGCATCTGGGAGATGGTGTCTCAGTGGGACGTCCGGATGGGTGGTCAAGGTTCCCAAATCGCTTGGTGGATGTAAGTTCGATGGTATTTATAAGATTATGAACCTTCCTTGTATAAGGCCTTTTAAAACCGTGATGACGGCAACACCAAATGGAACTTCACAGTTAAGCGTGCTCACCTTGGAGCAATCCTAGGATGGGTGACCTACTGGGAAGTCCATGTGGTTTGGGCGACAAAAGCGAACAATATTGTACAAGGCGGGAGCGGGTCGTTACAAATGGTATCAGAGCCTGCACCAACCGAAAATGTGGAAAATCTCGGCCCCACACGAGGACGTGTGTTCTTAAGTGGGGGAGATTGTGACACCCCAGCCAGGCCGTGGTGCCAGCTGTGAGGCCGGCGTCTGGGGGATGGTGTCTCAGTGGGACGTCCGGATGGGTGGTCAAGGTTCCCACATCGTTTGGTGGATATAAGTTTGATGGTATTTATAAGATTATGAACCTTCCTTGTACAAGGCCTTTTAAAGTCGTGATGGCGCCAACACCAAATGGAACTTCACAGTTAAGCATGCTCAGCCTGGAGCAATCCTAGGATGGGTGACCTACTGGGAAGTTCATGTGGTTTAGGCCACAAAAACAGACAATATTGTACAAGGCGGGAGCAGATTGTTACAGATAAGCATCTTATTATTATTATTGGTACATTATACATACTTGTATAATGTGCATTGAAGAACCAATACTTTACGGGGGAGGGGAGAGGTTGTTGTTTTGAGGCTTTTCAACCTGCTCACATGCTCCTATTAGTTGCTTTTAAATGAGCAAACTACTCATATAAAAGCACTCGGTCGGTTGATAGGCTTGGAGCACACCCATTTTATCCCCTGAACTGGGTAGAAGCTATTGTTTCGGGTCAAAGCACAAAAGAAAAGGACCAGAAAAGCAGCGGCATAGGAACCACGAAACCCCCTACTAGTAAAGGAAAACAGAAGTGCGCTCCGTGTGTGATAAGTTGATCGAGAAGCTTCTTCTTGTGCTATCTTTTGGTGTTCACCAAAATAAAAGTCCTACTCGTGATCAACTGACCTCACTAAGTTGAAAAATTCCTCCAAGATAGATAATAATAACATTATTTTAAAAGTATCTAAGTAGACAATGATACAAACCAGCGCCTTAGATAGCCTTTTCTGAGAAATCCCATAAATAGCTTCATTTCTCATCTTGATACATTGACAAAAAAAGCAGTTCACATTTACAGGAGATATGTAAATTATAAACATGTCACAAAGCACCCCCACACATTGTTTGTGGAAATAAACAGCCAAATGCAAAGATATATTTTACATGCCAACGGATAAATACTGCATTCACTGCTTTTTGGGTTCAGACTAAACCATGAAGAGGGCGAAGAGGGATAGGGAGTTGAGCGTAGACGTGGAGGACGAATAGAAATTAGCACTGTTAGCCCCAAGGTTTAGCTTCTTATGATAACAAACATATTATGAATTCAATAATATTACTTTAGTGGACTGCGTTGATATTATTTAATGCCATTGGCCTTAATGTGTTATATGTAATTTTTGAAGAGTTTATATGCAAGTCTGCAAATATACATACTTTGAGAGATAATTTATTCTAGAGTTGTCGATTGAGAAGAAAAGAAACAAGAGAAATATGTGAAAAGAAAGAAGCGATCCATTATATATCTCCAATAATCAAGTAAAATCAAAAGATGAGCAAAATCAAAGAAGATCTTCTCCCAATTATAAATGGCTAGAAAAAGCATCTTTTAAGGAAGGAAGAAATCTGTTTGCTTGAAGAAAGAAAGATTGAGAAGATTGAGGGGATATTTTAAGGAATGAAGAAATTTGCTTGCTTGAAGAAGGAAAGATTGAGAAGATTGAGAGATGATTTCTTGCAACGGTGAAAATTCTAATGGTCAAGTTGACTCCAAAGAATGGATGGAGCCGACTCAATTATGCACAACTATTCTTGAAGAATATTATTGAGCTTGCTACTTGAGAAGTCGTGTCATACATTTCTTTTCTTTATCTTGAATATCAACATTATTTGAGTGTTTTTCTATGAGCCATCTTTGAAATTGTTAAACCCTTTTTGTGAGTTATTTTTAGGTTGAAAAATCATTTGCTAAAAATCAGTTGGGTTAGGTTTAACTAGTGCCGGATTCTTAGGTAGTTTGGAGTGGATTCGGAGTAATCGCTCGTTGTAAAGGTTGCTAACACTTGTGAAGTTAGATGATTGTAATAACTATTGGAGATAGTGCAACAAATCTCGAGTAGAATACTTGAAAATGAATTTTGTTCACCCTATGGTGAACATTACCCTCTCTCTTATTGGTTGAGATAGATAGGGTGAACATTACCCTCTCTCTTATTGGTTAAGATAGTCATATCATTATCAAAAACTATTTTGTAGAGACAGAACCTACACTATCTCAACCAATGAGAGTGAAGGTAATGTTTACCCTTTTTAAAAGAGGGTGAACAAAATTGCACTTGGATACCAGGAGAGCGGAGTAGACTGGGAAGTGTGGACCAAAGCATGATAAAATTCTTGTGTTTAATTTCTCTTTCCCTACTCTTATACTTTGTGCTTTATATATCTTAATTACTTCAGCTCATATTCATAGTTAATTTAGTCTGCAGACTAGTAACTAGATATTGCCCACCAAGTGTTTGTTGATTTATCTGACTCAATCTGTTGTGCTGAGTCTACTATTATTATACACTATTACAATATCACAGCTTGAACATATTGTGCATTTAGTTTTAATATTCATTAGCATCTATTGATGTTGCAAAAACCAATTCACCCCTTATTGCGCGTTTAGGCCAGCAAGCACTGATAGACATGTGGGATAAGAACCAACAAAACTGAAAAAGATGAACTGATCTAATACCTAAGAAGCCGCAGTGACAGTGTAAAGCCTCAAACTTTGGAAGAAACAAAAACATAAATAAGAATGCCTTTTTTGGTCTAAAGATCCCATCTTCCCATTCAGAAAAAAGCACCCGAGCCTAAGGAGCTTTCACGAATGGAATTTGAGTACCACGGAGAAAATCTAGCGTGGGTATCCACACGATCCTGCCAAACGATACTCGTTCTGTTTTCTAGGTGAAACGTCTTAAACTGTTTCAGACTTTTGAATCCATCTCCCTTCCTTTGGAATTGTCCTTCCCAACAATTAGAGTTACATAGCTTTCCGAGAAACATCCAGCTTCCGGTATTTCTAACCTGTTATCTGTAACAAACATCGATCCGATGAGATCATAGAACCAAAACACAACCTTGTCACCGCTAGCTACAATCTCGTGGGATCATACAAGGAAGTAGAAATGGATTGTCATTACATCTAACCAATATGACGAGGAAATAGCATCCGAACCATGGGACTAGAATCGACTTTGTTATAGCAATAAACAAAGATTTACAACGAAAAAGTACGATGAAAAAAGATTTGCAAGAGATTAGTTGAGATAGGCGCGATGAGTTTTTTTTTTTTTTTTTAAAAAGACACTTTCCAAATGGTCTAAAATGACAATAGTGGATCTTCGTTAGTCCTATGTCCGTCCGGCTACTCCTGCTGAAATCTTTACTCTTCATTCTCCCTTGCTTTAGCAATTGTATGAATTAGAAGGGCTACCACCTTCAAAGGATCCAACAAGAAAGCTTGGGTTGGTAGGCAGCAGATCTGCCTACTCACTCGGACAATGCTTCTGGTTGTTATTGATTCCTTTTACGGGGATAAACTCCTGCTCATACTCTTGCAGCTGATCTTCCAACAAAAGTTGAATACACATGATAGCAGGGAAAAAAGCCTTTTAGCCAAAAAAAAAAGAGCTGAAATAAGACTGATTATTCTCACAAAAAGTAATGAAAACATCAATATATACAATGACATGTACAAGAAGTCGTTTCCTTGGGGAACAAAAATCGACAAACATGAGCTTTTTTGCCCTAATAACAGTAGAATATATACCTCCCACTCTCTCAGTATGTTAAACTTATTTGTATATTTCGTGCTGAGTTCACGCGAGCTTATTTTCTGGAAAAAAAATTAGTTTTCGTTTGGTATGCGACCTTGGATAGCTGTTGCTTATTCAGCTCGTGTTGCAGCCACTACTGCTGTGCTAAAGCATACTGTTTGTATTGAGAACTCCTCATGAAATCAGCAAGTGATGAATGATATGAAGTACCTTGAATTGTCTCATAATCTTCCCACCATTGCATGAAGCTGCTTTGCTTCAAGAAAATCTCAGTATCTACTGCATATCTCCTTATCAAGTCCATCACATAGTCTTCAAACTTGACCAGATCCTCCCTCAGTGATTGTTTCGCTTCCGGGCTAGTTTCTCCATCCTTCAACAATTTACATGAAATCATAGCCTCCTCGACGTATGCCCAGAAGCAAGAATCCTCGGTTAGACTACAAGCCCTCGTTCTCTCCTTTGCATCGCTTTGATTCCTGGCTGATTTATCATCTTCCACCCATTTTTCCAACAACTTGTAATGGTCTGATCTTGTTTCTAGATAGCCTTTCTTACCCTTTTTGTAGAACTCAGCTATGTCAAGTGGTTCAACCATCCTTCTGTAGTTTGTTCCCCCATAGAGCCATTCAATGACAAAGAATGTCCCCTCCTTCTGAGGCATTTTCTCTGCTTCTTTCACCATTCTACCCCAGTACTGTGTGAGGAAACTCTTCCATTTAACAATCTCCTCTCTTCGTTTAGACTCCTCGTTTCTGAAAACGTCATAGTAGCCTCCACACGAGGTTGACTTCTTCTTGTACCATTCGAGGTAGGTCATGTTTATTTTCATCTTGTTTAGTTTCTTGTTGGGACTGAACACATTCCTCTTCCGGGCTACAAGATCCTTCGCTCTTTTCTCAATTTTTGAGACAAGATAATTGATCTCAGTATCCTCCAATAGTTGCTGCCATCAAAATTTAGAAAAAGGATTTAAATCCTATCCTACATGAACTATGCATCAAAACCTACGAAAAGCCCCAAGGTATCTTGCAAACAAAATATATCGAACACGCGTATCCAAGGCCAAAATATAACATTGAAAGTTATACGAGTAATGAACTGACCTGAGTTCTACCAACATGTATAGCCTCTATTTGAATGAAAATTCCAGCCTGAAGAGGAGTAAAGTCCCTTCCTCCTAGCTCAGAAACTCTCTTGCAAATCGCTTTACACTTCAACTTCTCCAAAATCTCTCCATAATAAAAGATCCGTTCACCTTCACTTGGACCAGAGTTCCCAACAGTACTATCCAGCCTCATTGCCACCATCAAGTCCAAAGCTGATTCGGGTTCCTCAAAGCAAGCAACACCCGAGTCTGAGCACAACAGAAACGTACCAAACAGCTTGTAACCCAATGCGATAATGCATTCATTTCCTGGTGGGGAGGCAAAGAGTTTGGGAATTGGATCATTATCGGAGGCTACATGGAGAAAGCAAGAATTCCAAGTTGGGCGTTCTGATATAGCTTTTTGGAGGCCAGTGTCACCTATAAGGGGTGAACCAAAAGTGATGCACAATGGGCGTTTAGAGTCTTTCGGGGAAACGGTTTCGAGCAGCCATAAGGTGAAGAGAGTGGCTATGGATCCCCCTATGGAGTGTCCGGTGACTACCAGTGGTCTGGTTTTCTCATGCTGCATTTAAACACATATAACAGCAGAATAAAATCTTGTTTACTAGATTTCTGAAGCTACATCAACATCTTTGCTAAGGTGCAATCCCACCCTTACACGTGAAGATACAGACACTTATAGAGAAAGCTTAACAGAATACGAAGGGGAAAGCAGAAAACAAATGGAGAACAAACGCAAGCGGAGAGACTCGAAGACCTGTCCCAACTTGAGCTCAGATACCATACTAAGTTAACTATTGTCCTAAAAGCTCAAGTTGTTAGAAAATAGATTCAACAATGTGTAACAAGTTATTAAACAGTATGAATTCGTGAAGTAACGAGTTCGGTATGTGTCTAACTGTTGGATCCACATTTGATATCGAATAAAATATGCACATTTTCCTAATGGATTTCTTGATATATTGGCTTTATTTTCTTGAATAAGTAGTGTTCACAAAGTTTCGTTTATTTTCTTCAATAAACAGTGGTTGCAAAGTATCTTAGAACATTTCATGCATAATAAATGCGTTTCACGCAAAGTTCATGATAAATTCAAATTACGAACTACACTTCCTAGGTAAATGATCATCTAAGCAAATAGCAACGGATCTGATGGTAGGGATTTTCATAATATTAAGTGGTGTCAATTTTGGATTTTTGTAAAGCTTCCTTGTTCCTTTAGAAGGGTCATTTCTTAAGTGTGTGTTGTCCCACATTGCTTAGATATGGAAAGTTCGGCTTGCATACCTATAGTGTTCAAGTGTCTTGGCTCTTAAGTGGCTATGCTATAGTCCTTCAAATCAGCAAAGTTGGTGCTTCGCATCCAAAACTCGCACAATCGTGCCACACGAGCATGCATGCATGAGCATGGCAGTGAGCTATGAAGCTGCAATGTGGACTGTTAGTGGTTAATTAACCATGGGGTGCAATGGGTAGTAAGATTGGGACCACAACCATTGGTTCTAAATAGGGTGATCAGACTGACAAGATCAAACCCGAATGGGTGTGTCTCATTAACTCACTGGTTCGGTGTAGCCGGGTAATCTACACCATACAGATTGATCCAACGGTCAAGATTGATTGGGTGCGTGCCTCCTCGAATGGGTATGTATTGGCTTATTAATAGACCATCACACATCAAGTCCACCACTTAGAACTTTTTACTTTTTCCTAGTCTAAATGCCTATACTTGAGTATTCAATACTGAGGTTCCGTTATTCCGTAGAAACAAAATCTTAGTGGTTCCTTGTTCTCTTCTTGCTACACAACAAATATTTTGATTGTCTTCGTTTGTGCAGACACCGATAGTAAGAACTACGAGTTTGGACTTCGCTTTATCTTGAAGGCAAATTTGTTGTAACCCGGAGCATACCATACAATAAGAGAAAATATTATATTTAGGAAAGTGACATAGTAACGCGCCTCAAAGTATTTTGTTTTACAAATCAAAGAAACCACCAAATTTCTATTTCCTAGGCCAGGTTCTCCAACAATCTAAAAACAGTATCTTGTAATGGTGAGGTCTCTACAAAAATGACGCAGGAGGCAGGACTTTGTGAAACTTGACCGGTTCAATGGAGGCAGTTTTAGGCTCTGGAAGAAGAAGATGCATTTCCTCCTCACCACACTAAAAGTGGTTTATATTCTGACTACACCAAGTCTAGAAGAAAAAGAGGATGAAACCTTGGAGCAGGTCCTTGAAAGGAGTAAATGGGATAATGATGACTACATTTGCCAGGGGCATATCCTTAATGCTTTATCTGTACTAGAATTCAAAGATGAAGTGGGAACTTTGGGAAGCACTACATGCTAAATAAGAGTGACGACGCTACAACTAATTAAGAAGTTTCTTGGTAGTTAATTCATGAACTATTGCATGACTGATAATAAGCATGTCATTGAGATGCATAACATACAACATATTCCGAATCAGTTTAAACTTAAGAATATGAATATGGATGAATTCATATTTGTGTACGTCCTCTGTGATTGATAAACTACCACTGTTATGGAAAGATTATAAGAAGGAACTCAAACAGAAAAATGAGGAACTTACTCTTCAACAATTGGCTCAACGCCTTCTAATGGAGGGGGAGACTAGAGGTCACGAGAGTAAGGATGACATCTCTAAGGTTCATGTGGTGGAGGAAGGTTCCACAAGCAGAATTGTAAGCGCGAGTATCAAGACAAACTTGGGCATATCAAACGATATTGCGGAGCCCTAGAAAGACAAAAAACTAGTGAAAAACCAGGAGTTTCAGAGGCAAAGAATTTCAATTCGTTCCTGTCATTTTCAAGTTTAATGTTCTTGAGGATGCTGGAGATTGGTGGATTGACTCAGGTGTGACAAGGCCTGTGTGCAAGGACAAAAAATTCTTTACTAATTATGATTTAGTTAGAGATGACATTGTTCTTTACATGAAAAATTCATTAACCGCAACTGTGAAGGGCAAAGTGAATTTGGAATTTATTTATCGCCAAGACCTTTGACACTTACTAATGTGTATCATGTACCTGAAGTTAGAAAAAAATCTTGTATTTGAAAACCTGCTTAATAAGCATGGTTTCGAGTTAGTGCTTGAGTCAAGTAAGTTTGTTATGTCCAAGAGTGGTACTTTTGTTGGAAAGGACTCTGCATATGAGGGCATGTTTAAACCTAATATTAATATAGTTGGTTCTGCTTATATGCTTGACTCTCTTTTTTTTATGGCATACTCGCTTAGGTCATATTAGCACTAGGAAAATATATTACGTGGTTATATCAAATTTAATTTCTAAATATGAGATTCATATAGTTGATAAATGTAAAGTGCATATTTGTTTGTATGGTGATAATATGCTCATATTTGGGACAGACTAGGAAATCATCCAAAGTGCAAGGATTTTCTTTCATCTAACTTTAGCATGAAAGATATGGGCCTTATTAATGTGATTTTGGGTACTAGGATTAAAAGACGAGATGGTCATTTGACTCAAACACAGGCACATTGCAATGAAAAGATATTAAAGAATTTTAATCACTTGAATAGCACACTGGTTTCTATGCCTTATGATTCACATACCCGTTAGGTTCTAATGATGGGAGAGTTGTATCACAACTAGAGTGATAAGTAGCTTGATCTATGCTGTGAAATACACAAGTCTGGATATAATTTTTGCGGTGGCTAAACTTGGTAGGTACAGTAGTAACCCAGGACATATGCATTGGCAAGCAACGAATAGGGTATTGAGGCACTATATCCTATGATATTAAAAAGATACACGAATGTGAGTTGGATTACTGAGCGAATTGAAATGATCACTTGTCAACAAATAGTTGGGTGTTCAATTGGTGGAGGAGCAACGTCATGGGGATCTAAGAAGCAGACTCTCATTACAGATTTGACTATCTCTACCGAATTTGTGGCCATAGCTTTTTGCAGCAAAGAGCCAGTGGCTACGAAATTCATTGTTGGAAATTCCAATGTGGCCTAAGCCTATGCACCAACATCTTTGCATTGTGATAGTGAGGAGACTTTGTCACATGCTTATAGCCAAGTGTACTATGATAAGTTTAGGCATATACGACTTAGAAATATAGCTACGTAAGACAATTGATACCTGATGGGGTGGTAACCATTGATTTTGTTAAGTCAATTCAAAACTTGATTAATCCTTTAACAAAAGGTATTGCGAGAGACTTGGTGTGGAAAACATCGATGGGATGGGACTTTTATCAAGGGGTTGATACACTCGATCTCTAGATTCCAATGAGAAACTACACCATCCGTTATGATTGGAAGTACTTTACAAGTTATTTTTTCATCCCAAGGTAAGGTGCTTAGAATCCGTAATGTAAAACAAAGAAGGGTAAGTTATTTAGTTCTTAATTAATAGGTCTTTCTGGTTTTGTTATTATAGGGGTTGTAGTAGGCTGAAATACACAATCGTGAGCCCTCGGCCCACGATCATTCTTGGCTCATCTTTGTTTGGACCGAGTTCGGCTAGGCCCAAGAACTATGCTATGGATCTTCGGCTTGTGGCCCGAACCGCCTTTGATCAACATCTGAACTCGGCAGTCTATTTCATGGCCTCTCACTTGCATCGTCCTCAACTTCTCTCGTTCCTCGGCTTCTCTCGTTCCTCGGCATAATGATGCTCGGTATCACTACGCAAGGAATGCGTTGTGCACGTACAAACGTGGGAAAGAAAAACTACGGGACATGTGAACATGCCCGTCCAATCCGCACGGAAGTGGGACACGTGGTGGAACCGCCATGACTCTCGGACTACGATACTGCATTCTTGGCCGAAGACTCTAGCAGACGGTTGGATTCCTACTTTATAAATACTCCAGGGGTGCTCCTATTACAGGTACGTACAAGCTCGCGCTAAAACTATACTATCAATTTATTTTTGCTCTTTATAAAAGGCTAACTTGATCGTCGGAGTGTCCACCGGAGATTCAACCCCGGTCGACACTAATTCAGTGTTGAGTGTTTTGCAGGATAATCGAGAGGGTTCGTTGTATCAACTCGAGACGGCTAATTCGGATTCTAGACTCCACAATTTGGCGACCACAGTGGGAAGGTCACATGACTTCTCATCCCAAACCCTCATCCTAATTTTCACTAAACTCTTTTAAACTTAGCCTCATGGCAAGAACTCCAACTCATAAAAACGACCAGGTCGAATCTACTCGGGCTGGGAAGGGGGCAGTAGATGCCAGCGGGACTGACCCAGCAATATTGCCAATTCTTCCTCCACCTCCCCCTTCAGAAGTTCGTGCCGAGCTGAGGGATAGGGCATACATCGAACGCCTGAAATCTCGGTTAGCATAAAAAGACCAGCTCCTCCAACTGGTCAGGGAAGAGGTGGCGTAGTTCAAAGTTAAGATAAGGCCCCACCAGAATGGTGAAGCGTCTCATGCTCAGTGCCGCAGGCGCCATTTAACACGCTTTCCCAAGCGAAGGGAACAACGGAAGCGCCCGGCTCTCGAGCGTCTAGGAGCCGAGGCCGAAGCAGAAAGGTTTGACGAGGCACGCGGTCGAGAACAGGTTTGCTCTCCACCTCCTGAACATTGTTTGGGTGATGATCGCCGAGTTAGGCGAGTCTCGGTTCATAGACGTTTGGGGGCTCAGCCCGTCAGCAGCACCTATTCGTACTCTCCATCGTCAGTAGCACTTATTCAAGGTTTGGTATTCCGTACACTTTTATCTCCGACAATGGCACACAGTTCGTAGGGGATCTATTTACCAATTTCTGCGCCGAGCACAGGACACAATTCTTTAATTCAACACCCTCTTACCCTCAATGCAACGGGCAAGCCAAGGCCTCGAACAAAATCGTGCTCGGCGGGATCAAGAAATGGCTGCTAGCAGCCAAATGCAGATGGGCTGAAGAACTCTACAGCGTCCTATGGGCCTACCGAATAACTCTACGCCGATCAACCGGCTGAACGCCATCCTCACTGGCTTTCAGCATGGAAGCTGTTATTCCCCTTGAATCCGGCCTCCCCACAATGCGAACTGAAAGATTCGATCCAGAGACAAACGACAAAACAATATTAGCCGCTTTGGATGTGGCTGAAAAGCAAAGGGACTCCGCTCGGATTCGGATTGCGGGATACCAGCAGACAATATCTCAGGGTTATAACAAGAGGGTTCGGCCCAGATCATTCAAGCCCAACGATCTCGTCCTTAGAAAAGTGGTCGGCGCAAAACGGACAAATAAACTCGGTCCCAATTGGGAAGGTCCCTATCAAGTGATCATGTTAGCCGGAGTCCGCTCTTACAAATTGGAAGGGTTCCTCTGCCTTGGAATGCCCACAATCTGAGAAAATACTATCATTAGATCACAGGGCCACGCGATCTCCTCCCAAGTTCTTTATTTAATTTTTCATTCTAGATTGTGCTGCCTAGGGCCCTCCACTGATGTCAATTTTTTTTTCGTTGTACGGTCTCAGGCTCGCTATTATTTCAACATTGCATTTATTGAACACGTTTTTCCTCATTTCATTCTTACACGGTCAAACAGCCGAACACTAAAACACCAGCCTACATTTGGTTACATACACGTGAAATTTCTTAAAATTTCTCCAAATATCTTTTCTCAGTAAACACTAGCCTACGTCTGGTGACCCACATGTGAAATTTTTTAAATTTCTCCAAGTATTTATGCTCGGCAAGGTACTGACCTCTCGTGATTAATGCACGGTTCCTCCCTTACGTGTGTTAACAGTTCCGCGCGCCTACATCTAAGTCACAGCCCATCCGCCAATTCACCGCTCGGCTTTGACTAAGGGGTCAACCAGTATAAAACACATTCAAAATTTCAAAATCAAAATATACTTGGCAAACATTCATATGTAAACCAAACATTCATATGTCAAAACTACGAGAAATCAAACATTCATATGTCAAAACAACAAGAAATCAAACATTCATATGTCAAAACAACGAGAAATCAAACATTCATATGTCAAAACAACGAGAAATCAAAATCAAAGTACTAGGCTTCGGCACCAGCTGACAGCCATCACAAAACAAAATTGAAAGGAAATGTTGGTTCCAACCGAACATAGTTTGATGGGGACTTCCTACACTATTACATAACCCGAGCTCATTCATGAGACGGTGGATCAACAACCCTCTCGTCAGACACCGGGGCATGGTCTTTGACTGCTCTGGCAGCATCAAGAAGGATAGAATGTTCGGCCGGGGATAAGGGCTCGGTCGGGGGCTGGACTGAGGAATCGGTAGGAGCAGCAGACTCTGTATGGAAAGGAATCTTCTCGTACAGTGAGGATTCCTCTGGCACCAAAGCCTCTTTCAGGGCACGAAGCCAATCGCTCCTAAAAGTGTTCTGCAGAAGGTTGCCCAGTTCAGCGTTGATCCTCTCCATCTCCTTCTGATATTTTTCTTCGGCTTCGGCATACCCGTTGTCATAACCCTTGGAGTCCACCTCATCCACCTTCTTGGACATCTCGGCATCCTTCTCCTCAAGGGTCTTAGCCAATGCTTTAGCGTTCTCCTTGGCCTCAGCCACCGCGGCTCGAGCAGTGTTCTGCTTTTTTTGCATTTGAGCCTTCTCCTTTTGCTCCTTCTCGTGAAGTGCTCAGAGGGACCGGGTCTGGTTTGCATTCTTGAGGCGCCCGGCCTTCATCGACACTAGGTGCTGGCAGGACTGCATCACAAACATACAACATTAAGAATAAATGATGGAACAACGACGACGATAGAGGACCGAAAAATACGGATGATCGTACCTTCATAGTAAGTCTCGCCAGCTCGGTGAAGGCTGCCTCCAAGTTCTTTGGTAGGTTATCGACATCCTTGGGCAGCAATGTACCTTCGGCCAAAGCGAAAGCCGCATGCCAAGTTGGATCCACCGAATCCTCGATGGTCAGTGGCCGATCGGCCAACATGAGCTTGGGCTCGAAAGGTGGAGGAGGAACCACTGGATCCCCAGTATCAGCTTCGGCAACTACCGGAGTTGTTGTCAGAGGGAGAGATGGAGGAGGACGACTCTTCTGGGTGCCCATCTCAACCGGCCGGGCGTCCCCCTTCTTCTGTCTCCTCTTTTGCTGGTCGGACTCTTCAACACCCTTCCTCTTTCAAGGATCGGTCTATTCTTTGCTCAGCTTGGTTGAGGGGTCAGTTGTCAACTTCAGGGTCGGAGCCTCCTTCACCTTGCGTGGCATCTGATCGATCTCTATAAATATCTCTCTCAGCTCCGCGTCACTAACAGTGACAGATGGACTATAACACGAGGAGAAGTCAAAGGTAGCAATACCTGAAGACACGAGAATGACGGTGTCTGGTGTACTCCCCTCTCTCGGTTCACGAATGATGCCGAGCGGAGAGCTAATGCTTGAATGACTTGAAGCTTCGGGCAATCCTCGAGTGTGACGGCTTGCTACGGCCTTGGGATCGTGTGAACCCTCTTCGCCCACGTCACTCGCACTGCTGCTGCTGAAATCCCTTCGCGCTTTGAGCTTCGACCGATAAGAGTCAACGTACCCCAAGAGTACCGTGCAATCCTGATACCTCCTCCGGATGGTAAGCGCCCAGTTGATTTGTGCTCGCGATGCTCGATTCTTTAGCTGTAACACCACCTTCCTCCCTGCCGAGATAAACAACAATTGTTAAAAGATCAAGAACGGAACGCCGAATAAAACTCGAAAGAAGCAAGCATATGTGACTCTTACTCGCATATCCAATCGCCCTAGGGATTGGGTGGAACCAATACTCCTGAGGGCGAACTTGAACTCCCCACGGACAACGACGAAGTTGTTCGCGTATTTGTCGGAGTCCGATAGCCCCCTGATCAGCTTTTTTTGCCCGGCCCGACACCCGACGAACTTCCTCTTGGAGACCTTGTTCTCACTGACGAAGTAAAGGCCGAACAGGTCCTCGACTTCAAAGGTCAGGTTATACCTCTTCTTCAATTTGATGACCCCCATTACCGTGCGGTAGAAGTTTATGGTAACTTGGGAGGGGGTCAGTTGAAGGGTATTCAGCACTTGCCGAAGGAACGAGTGGAAGGGGAACTGCACTCCCCCTTCGATAATCGCCATCAAAGGCAGAATGATTTGGAATTCATCAGCAACGGGGCTCTCATTCGGCCGAACTAAGCTAATGCGTATGTTGTCGGGAATGCCATAGGTTTGGTGAAAGTCGGCAAGGCTTTCAGGATCGTCGAAGAAGCGCGTGTAACGGTTCTTACCCATCTGCGGCGTTACTTCATTGCTCGGTAATCCAGTTGAACCACTCGGCCCGAGTTCTTCGGCGTCAGAGGACAGCACCTGGGCTGAATCCACTTCGGGCTCGGACATCCTATTAAGAAGTGCATGGGTGTTAAAAAGTTACTAAGGCATGATTCCTGAACCATAGTCTAGGGTGTGTTCAGCCAAGTGCAGGACCCTCAACCAAGTACCGGGTCCTCGGCCACTAAGTTAAGATAAGGCGACAAACTAGAAAACGGTCCTATGCTAAAACTCAGGGAAATGCGTTTGAAATGTGCAGAAAATATGCAAAAAACAAAGATTCAACACCAGAAAAGGAGAGGGATCAAGTAACCATACCTTATTGCGTGACTGTGGATGGGAATCTAATGATTGAGAGAAGATTTGGTTGAAAACCACGGAGGGAAGGCGAGAGTTCTGGAATTCTAGAGAGAGAAAATGGCAAAGTGGTTCTCTTACCTAATTATTCCCTATTTATACCAATGCACGAAAATCGAAGTGTCGCACGCAGGAAAACAAAGCGATTCATTTCCAACCGTTAGATCAAGCAACCCGTGGCAGCATCTCTAGGGTTGACGGTTGATATGGCTCGTCGTCAGTTGCAATGTTCAGCTCCGGCCTTTGAAAAACAACCCCTCCTATTACTAGCTTTGATATGGAGGAG
This sequence comes from Arctostaphylos glauca, assembly GCA_019985065.2. Taxonomy (NCBI): domain Eukaryota; kingdom Viridiplantae; phylum Streptophyta; class Magnoliopsida; order Ericales; family Ericaceae; genus Arctostaphylos; species Arctostaphylos glauca. The sequence continues at coordinate 28,712,273 of JAHSPW020000008.1, forward strand.
TTGAGGGGCTATTGTGGTCAGCTGAAATACACAACCGTGGGCCCTCGGCCCACGATCATCCTCGGCTCATCTCTGTTCGGATCGAGTTCGGCTAGGCCCAAGAACTATGCTAGGGATCTTCGGCTTGTGGGCTGAACCGCCTGTGATCAACATCTGAGCTCGGCAATCTATTTCATGGCCTTTCACTTGGCATCAGTCCTCGGCTTCTCTCATTCCTCGGCATAATGATGCTGGGCATCACTATGTAAGGAATGCACTGTGCACGTACAAACGTGGGAAAGAAAAACTACGGGACATGTGAACATGCCCGTCCAATCCGCATGGAAGTGGGACACGTGGCGGAACCGCTATGACTCTCGGACCACGATACTGCATTCTTGACCGAAGACTCCAGCAGACGGTTGGATTCCTACTCTATAAATACTCCAGGGGCACCCTATTATAGGTACATATATGCTCGCGCTAAAACTATACTTTCAAGTTGCTTTTGCTCTTTCTAAAAGCTAACTTGATCGTTGGAGTACCATTGGAGATCCAACCCCGGTCGGCACTAATTTAGTGTTGAGTGTTTTGCAGGATAATCGAGAGAGTTCGTTGTATCAACCCGAGAAGTCTAATTCAGATTTTAGACTCCACAGGGGCATTGATAAAGATATACCTATAAGTGTGAAGGTGGTGCCACTTTCCATAGGTCACAGGGGCTAGACTTTAAAGCACTCATAAAATCAAGATACAAATCCAAGGCTAGTGCTCGGGTCAACGATTGGGATATCTGCAATGTTTTGAGGATTGTGTGTGAGAAACTTTACGATGTTCAAAGATATCTTCGGCTAGTCACTAGAGTAGCGCTAGTTCAAAGATATGTTTACGATGTTGTCTTGACAAACTTTAATATGTTTTTACTAAGTGAGTGGTTGAAGTCATGAGACACTGTTCATATATGCATAATGCTTTGTAAGAGAACTATGAGCACTTCTTCTGTATTTCGAAAATAGCAAGAGATTTTTAAGGATTTTCAAAATATTAAGTGCTGTCAATTTTAGGTTTTTGTAAAGCTTCCTTGTTCCTTTACAATGCTCACTTCTTATGTGAATTTTGTCCCAAACTGCTTAGATGTAGAAAGTTTGGCATGCATATAAAAAGAAACACACCTTGAGTGTTCAAGTAGCTTGGCTCTTAAGTGGTTATGGTATGTTTCTTCGCACCTATAACTCACATACCCACAACCGTGCCATGCTTATGCATGTGAGCACGACAATGGGCTGTGTGGCATTTTTATGACAAATTTTGCACTTCAGTGTGTAGGCACATTTCTTTATTGCGACTTGGTGACAAGTGGCAATAACATGACACATGCACGACGGTTGATTATGTGATTGTTAATGGTTAATTAATCATAGGGTGCAATGGATAGTAGGGTTGCGTCGCAACCGTTGATCCTGAGTACCGTGATCGAACGGACAATATCAAACCTAAATGGGTGTGTCTCATTGACACATTGGTTCGGTGTAGTAGGTTAATCTACACCATATTGATTGATCTAAATTTGAAGATTGATTGGGTGCATGCCTCCTCGAATGGATAGGGGCCTATAAATAGACCATCACACATGATCAAGTCCAAACATGTTAAAATTTTTGAATCCTAATCCAAATACATATACTTGAGCATTCAATACTGAATTATTCTGCAGAAGTAGAATCTTAGTATTTCATGATTCTCTTTTTGCTACATCACGAATATTCTGACTTTCTTTGTTTGTGCAAACACTGACAAGAAGAAGTACCAATTCGGGTTTCACTATATCTTGAAGGTAAATTTGTTACAACCCAAAGCACACTATTTGTGGGAAAAAAAAAATACTATTTTTAAAAAAACTACATAGTAAAAAGCGTCTCAAAGTGTTTTATTTTATAAATCAAGAACAATGTCAAGTTTCCAATTATAGAAAATCAGATTCTCCAACCCCCGGCCTCTTTTTGAGGGTCATCTGAAAGTGCATGAATGGGATCTCAGGTAGGCCTAAATTAGCTTTCACTTCTTAGAACAACCAAACATAAACTAATGGTTCTTTTTCACTATTTTAGTAACAACAAGGGAAGATAACATTAAAGATAGCAAAAATGGTACACACTTGAATGGGACCATGACGTGAGCCAAAGGACAATTCAAGACAAGACACTCCCTCCAGTTCCAGGGGAATAAAAAAACTAGTGATTTTTCTCCACTAGTGAATTGAAATGGTATATGGGTTGTTAGGAATTTGATGCTTTAGTCACCCAATCAGAGCCCAGATGCAGAGTTTTCATGGAGAGAGAGAGAGAGGGAGGAACCTGGTTTTTGATGAGAGAGAGCTCGTCCTGGAGAGAGGCAAAAAGGGTAACTGCAGCTTTGTGAAGGGAGAAGGTTGGATTGACTTTGGTGCTCAGAGATTGGAAGAGAGGGAGATTCTCTGCAACAATAGCTTCTGATGAAACTAATAAATCTCTACCTTCTTGAAGATGCTGTGTGGTACAAGGGGTAGAAGAAACAAAAGATATGATTGTTCCAATGGGTGTTTGCTGATGAACTTTGTATTTAATTAAGAGAGGTGATGATGTTGGAGTGGTTTCTCTGTAGAGATGATCAATTGCAGCCCATGAATGGTGGACGAGGTCTGAGCTCACCACCAAATTTGTTATTTCCAGTCCACTGCTGAACCTGTGATTAGATGTTATACCATGAAAGTGTCAGAATTTGGAATGCAGATCACATATATTTACACCCGTGTGTGTGTGTGTGTGTGTGAGAGAGAGAGAGAGAGAGAGAGAGAGATTTTGATACAGACATGGTGGGGTGGTTCATCTTCTGGTGGTGTTGCTTAGATTGCTTGGAAGAGCAGCAGAGGAGGACAACTACAGTTGCTGAGTAGAGTATAGACCACGTTCAATGATTGTTGCCTAAGTAGCAGCCTCTATGGAAAGGTTTTTATATTGGGAAAGTTCTACAATTAGATATTTTTGTGTACAAATTTAGATATAAAGGTGTTTGAAATTGTTCAATATACATGGATGAGTTTACAGAATAATGAAAGACCCTACATGTATTTGATAATTCTGAATATATTTGTGTTTAAATTTGTACACAAAAATTGTGTTTGTAGCGTTGCTCGTTTTTATTTGGTCAATGGGGGATTGACCATTGTTTTCAAGAGGAAGCTTCTCTATGCTTTTTTTTTTTTTTAAGGCATGTGTCCTAATTGGTGAATAGTGAAAACATTGAAGAAAAACTTGGCAATGTCCTAATTGGCATGTGTTAAAACGATATCGTTTTAGTAACTGAAAAGCTGCTTAAAAAATGAGCCACTGTCTAGTCTGCATTTTAGTGGCTAAAACAGTACTATTTTGACACACATGACACTATTGTGCACAACAAATATGATCAGCTCGAATACAATTGAAGAAAAGAACAGAACCGTCTTCAAGAAAATGAAAAAACAGTCATATTAATAAATTAACGATTATAGAAAGACTTCAAAGCTACATGCAAGTACAAAACCTACTTCAGAATACGAAAATAAAAGTCGCAAAAAATTAGCCGTGGTGCTAGAATTCATCGATCACCTCATAGAGATGAGTAGAATGATCATCACCTGCATCAAGCTCAAACACCTTCTTGTCCGACACAACAACCATTGCTACAAAAAAGTCCAAGAATCCGTTGCCGTGGCAGATCGAATCCAAAAACCCATAACAACCTGTATCTGAGCCCATACTATTTGGACTCGCTAGCTCGTCGTCATTCGTGGCTTACTTAATGATTGGAATACTTTATTATTATTTTTTTTAGAGTTCATTGAGAACATTAATAACGTTAAAAATCATATTGATTGAAGTAAAGTAATTTCGATCCAACATAAATGCATTTCAAAGTCGTATTAATCGACGACAAACAAACAAGATTTTTGACATTATCAACGTTCTCAATCAATTCTAAAAAATGAACAATTTCAATCGTCAAATTAGATAGATAAAGCCCACAAATAATTCAACAACACGGTCCAATTTCTTTTTGGGATTGGAGAGAATTCGCTATTGATTTATATAATGGCCTCTCTTAGTGGATGGATGTGATGTGACTCCAAAGTCTTACTAGGAAGGAAAATTTCATTTGACTAGTTGACTATTTTTTACCTAAATTTTTCAGTATTAATATTACTGTCTTTTTTATTATTTTTTTTAGTGTTATCATATTCATTTTAAATTTTTTGAATCAATTATTCATTTTTGACAAAAAAAATTTAAAAAATAAAAAATTATAGTTAAAAGTCTAAAAAATTCAGTAAAAATAAAACAATAGAAAAATAAAAAAATAACAATGTTTCACTCTTTTTTTGTTTTGTTTTGTTTTTAACATCGTGTTCTTTAGACTTTTATTAATTTCAGTCCATATTTTCAATTGGTGTTAACATCGGTATATTTTTGATATTTTTTTAGTTGTTATTAAGTTTGTGTTAAATTTTTTAGATTAACAATTCATCGCATAAAAAAGGTTTACTAAAGACGTTAAAAGTTCAAAAAATATATTGTTACTATTTTTAGTATCTTTAGCGTCGTCTTATGTTATTTTTTTCCAACTTCAGACAATATATGCATTCTTTTTCCATTTCTGTCGTCGAGATGCACGGGAAAATACAAAAAAATTAACGAAAAGTACAGCAAAAAATAATAAAATATCAAATAATTATTTAAATTGAGATGGCTATTCAAGGTCAATATACGTCCGTACCGTGTGTGTGAATTTCAGGACTTGGACAAAACATTTAATAGTTGATGAGGACAATCATGTTCGGAGTGATTGTTGTTGAGGAGGGCATACAAGTCATTTGGGCAATTTCGAATGTGACATCCACCAACCAACCCATTTGATTACTATTACAATTATTTGTGATAATATAAAATGTACATCGTCATTTCTCACGCACCGATTAAAAATCAAACTTAACTTCAGACGTAAGAGAGAATAATTTCCGAATTTTTATATCGAGACCCCTAAGTCTTTTCGGTCATTATATTGTCAAATTGCCGATACTTTTACCTTCTTGAAATATGCAAGACGCTAATCATTTTCATTATCGATGACACAAGAAACGAAGCATAAGCGAAAGATTTTTGCTTATTAGTTGCTTTTGTAAGAAGTTCCAAAAGATTTTTGACTTTTTAGTGAATGAATTTGGGATACCTGAAGGTCTTACGACAATCGAAAAGTTTCATTCATACATGTCATTATGTCTATCCACCTACAGGTTTTCATGCCTCCATTCGTGCATGCAATTCAAAGGTCTTTCTAAGGCTCTATAAATTTCAGTCCTATTTCTTGGTTTGAGACATTAAAATTTTCAGCAATATTTCATCTATAGTTTCATCTCATATTCAGATTCTTTGAAGGAGAGATAGACAGACGCAGTGAAATTTGACAAACAGACACATGTCGGTGTTCCTAGATTCGATTAAGCCGTTTTATTTTAAGAGACAGACGCCAATTGTGAACCTCTAACACTTACGGTGAGATGACGAATAGGTCTTAAGGGAACTGTGTATACACAATACTTGGCCCGATACCATATTGATTTACATTTTAATTTTACAGTTTTTGTTGTTCAGTTAATTTCGATTTGATCTGTAATTTCGATTATGTTATGTAATTATTGATCGATAGATGTATTTTTTAAAATTCGGAGTGTGCTTCAAATGAATTTTTCCCAACAGCTTTTAAATGAACAAGCTACACATATGAAAGCAGTCAGTCAATTCAAGACCCGGAGCGCAACCATCGTATCTACTGAACTGACTCGAAACTATTATTTCGGGTGAAAGCTTAAAAAAAAGACCAAAAACGCAACGGCATAGGAACCACGAAAACCCCCACTAGTAAAGGAAAACAGAAGTTTGCTCTGTGTGAAAAGTTGGCCGAAAAGCTTCGAGTTTTGTTTTACTTTTGGTACGTGACGTACTGACCGATACACAAAATGATAACATTGATACAAACCTGTGACATATATAGCCTTTTCTGAGAAGTCCCACAAATATTCATTTCTCTCTTGATTCATTGACAAAAAGTCAGTTCACATTTGAAGTACAGAAGTAAATTATAAACATCTCACAAGAGACCCACACAAAATGTATTGATTGGGGATATAAACAGCCAAATGAAGAGATATGTTTTACATGCCGAAGGAACTCAAATAGAAAATACCAAACAACTCCCTATCACCGAACTGATACAATCGAAACAAAATTCGAAACGAAGAAGAAGAAAACAAATTTGTCAATCTCTTTAAAGCCCCAGACGAGGAAACCACGAAAAGGGCGAAGAGAGATAGTGAGCTGAGCTAAGATAGTGAGCTGAGCTAAGAACTGGACGACGAAGAGAAATTAGCAAAAGACATGTGGGATAAGAACCAACAAAACTGAAAATGATAACCTGATCTAATACCTAAGACGCCACCGTGATAGTGTAAAACCTCAGACTTTGGAAGAAACAAAAACATAAACATAAACAAGAATGCCTTTTTCGGTTTAAATATCCCAGCTTCTCTTTTCAAAAAAGGAGTAGCGGAGCCTAAGGAGGTTTCAAAACAAGACAGGGATTGCCCGCGCGGGTATCCAAATGATACTCGTTCTGTTTTCTCGGTGGAATGTCTTAAAACTCTTTCGGACTTTCGAATGGCTCTCCCTTCCTGGAATTCGTCCTGCCCAGCAATTATAGTTACATGGCTTTCCGAGAAAATTCCTGAGCTGATCTAGTTTGGATATCTTTTGTGTATATATTTGTGAGGGCAAAAAGCAATAGAACAAACACAACTTGGGCACTCATGATTCCGAAATGGCTGATGCTGTTTCCGATTTCCATCCAGCTTCCGGTATTTCTAACCTGTTATTCGTAAGAAACATCGATCAGATGAGATCATAGAACTGAAACGCATGCTAACTAGAGAGTACCGTGGACCATACCAGGAAGAAGAAATGGATCGTCATTACGTCTGAACACAATATAACAAGGAAATAGCAACCCAACCGTGGGAGTCGAATTAACTTTGTTATAGCACTAAACGCACATCTGCATCGAAAAGGTACAATAAAAAACCAGTTCGTTAATTGTGCAGAAAGAGAAGTCAATTGTATTGAATCACTTCTATATTTGAATTGGAAAGCCAAATAGAAACTGTAGGTACTCTATAAAACAAATACACTCACAGATCTATCTAATGGGATGTAATTCAGGAACTAGAAATAAATAATCAAAGCTATTCTTCAGCTCTAGCAAACATGCTACAACTGGTAGTAAGCTATACATCAACTCTAGTAAACATCTGGAAGCCTTTCCATATTCTTACTTGTTCTTCAATATCAGACTTGAATACTGTAAACAAGTCGTCAAGCATGTTTGTCATTCTGGTCATTAATTTTCTGTAAGAACTCGGAGAACTAGAAAACCAAGCATATCCCAGATTCACCCCAGATTTTTACTGCGACAACCTAGCCAGGCTATGGTGCAAGTTGTGAGGCATGGCGCCGAGAGGAAGTCTCGGTGAACATCTGAATGGATGGTCAAGGGTCCCACATCACTTGGTGAATGCAAAAATCCAGTACTACATATAATAAATCGTGACTCTAAATTGTACAAGGCATTTTAAAGCCGCGAGGACACCAAATCTAATGGAATTTCACAGTTAACCGTGCTCATCCTGCAGCAACACAAGAATGAGTGACCTATAGGGAAGTACACGGGATTTGGGCGGTCAAAGCGGACCATATTGTACAAGGCAGAGCAGGTCGATACATTTAGATTCTGCAATGATGGAGTTCTGTTTTGCCGACAAGAAATTGATTTATTCTAACCATTTGTGCCAATTATTTTCTTTACACTTTCAATTTCCACCCACATTTATGCATTCCTGTGTGTTTTTAATCCCTCAAATTGAAGTTAGAAAAGTTCTAATTTGGGGCCTTTAAATTGATGTGGAGCCCATCAAATATATAATGGTACCAAGAACAGCAAGCTGTTATTTTTCAGAAAGTGAAAAAATAATGCAACAGAGGCAGCAGCAGCAGCAGAAAAGAGAGACGATTCGAAGACATTGAAAGATACAAGTTTAAAACCAAAACGCAAACGCAAACCTATTGTACAACCACATCAAAAGAAATACAGGAAATTTATGTGAGAATGATGCATACATGTATATATAAACAAACCAGCACACAAAATCATGTCTATATAAATGCAACATTAACAAACTAAGAAGTACAGTTGGTAAGACCAAATTAGGAAACCGGGTAGGCCACCTTAAGAATGCAATACAAAAGCACGTGAAAAACAATCATAATCTGTAAGTCAAAAGCAGACGGAAGGCAAAAAATCCAGTACAAGAACATACAAAAAAGCTAGCTTTTTAAATTACTGTGTTTGAAAGGACGTGCGATCCCAGTGTATCTAAAACATTACCAGTGATAAAATAACAGATGGGGTGATATACTTACATGACGAGCATGAATGGTATAAATAGTTTGAATACAAGTAGAGCTGCCATCAGAAATGGCTGCAATCCAAAGCAGATCATATCAGTTCAGCACAAAATATCCTAGAGGAAACAGGAACTATCGAGAGAGATTAGAAAATTTGCTTACACTGAAAACAGTTATGAACCGATATACAGATGAAATTTCAAAGCTTGCAATACTCGCAAAGTTACCGGTTCCAAAAAATGCAACATTGAATAAGACCATCTAAACAGCAAAAACACATGAGAGGAATGTAGATGAGGGATACAATGAAAATTCTCTTTACTTGATGAACGAACAAGTAAACAACAGCATAACTTGTTTAACTTACAAAGGTCAAAGGAATCCTCATGTCGGACAACTGCAGGCATCTATCACCATTATCCAGAATGATGTTATCTTCCCCAGCTTTACTTGAAGTTGAAGGCCTTTTCATCTTACTTCTGTAGAGAACCGTGTTTTCATATAGTATCCATGCAATAAGCGCAAGGCCAAGTGCAGCATAGAAAACAGCTTCATATCTGCACATTTCAGAAAAGAAGAAAAGAGAAAAGTACTGCACCATAAGATTGTGCCATTGAACAACTTTTCAATGGTAGCATACTACCATGAGAGTAATCATAAGCGAGAGATACCCAATCGATAGAAGTAGGAATGTGGGTGCAAAACCAAGAAATATTGAAGTCAGACGCGACAAAAGGCCAGTTGCTGAGAACAATGGGAGGACCATTGAGAAACCTAGGGCACAGCAAATCAAAAAATACCCACAGATTACCACACAGTATTGATACATGAAATGACATACTGTAAAAAAATCATTCAATGTTGAAAAGAAATTTGGTAAAACTACAAACTGTAATATGAACTAAAACCAGCAATCATAGGGTAGTCAATTGAAGCCATACTTCTATAAAAGAAACTTGAGAAACCAATTTTACAGTTTTTTTAAGACAATAGGAGTTACGACTGAAAATAACTGAGTTTTCATAAAAAGAAAAGAAATGGTATGCTGTAAGCATTAGTGAGATATGAAATCTCAACTAAAAATTGTTCCAAAAAAGAATAAAAACAAGGAAGGGGGCAATAGCTCCAACTTTCAAAGTAAAGCTTAGAACAGTGCAAACAAAAAGACCATGCCTGGGAGATGAAAAGTCATATATACCAGCAATGGACCAGTTTGTCAGTTGGTGTATTGCAAGAAGTTCTTGCTTTTCCGTTCTGTGAGATGTCGATAAGGGCACCATCACCGATGATAACCCAACCAAAAGAGCCTGAGTTTAACGAAGAAAAAGAAAGAATGGTGCTCAAATAAAGTTTATTAAGTATCGAAACCTCCACTTCCAACAAGAATTATAGACATACTAAAGACCTGCAAGTAGAAGAGCATTGGAAACCTTGGTTTCTTCGCCTCATGATTAAGAAGACCATGCCAATACTTGTTCGCTTCAGCATGCAGATCCACATAGGTCGCAAATCCTCCTATAACAACAATCATTGCTCCACTTGCAACCCTATCAATAAAGTAAATTGAAAATGCATGACTAGACTTTATAGGAGGTAATTACACTGACTCGAAATGAGCTAAAACTGTGATGTGTGCTGTATTTATAATTTCCAAATTCCTCAAGTAATCACACGGTAAACTTAACCATAAAGCCACAAGGCGGCAAACATATCATGCATCTAAAACACAGCGATTGAATTCTAACAAGTAACAAGTCCTTTATGGTGTACACTTCCAGGGCTTAATCACCAGATGGCCAATATTTTTATCTATCGTTATTGAAGGCGATTGAAAACAAGTTTCAAGTGACGATTGAGTTATTAAAATAAAAACCTCCTAATACTCAAGCAAGCAAGAAATTGAAGCAAAATTTCATGCGCTCCGACATGATCGTACCCAACCAGTGGATGTACTCCTAGGCTCAGCTGAACTATTATAACGTCCATACTAGGCTCCCGCTCCACTCAACTAGTTCTAGATAGTAGCTTAAAATAGCTTCAACAACCCAGCATGGAGCTGTTCACGAGCTACTGGGCTCACTTTATGGTCTTTATTTGCTCACTGATTTCACCCTAAAATCTCACTTTCAAGGAGACTGAATAAAGTCTTTCTTTAAAGAACATCGATGGTTCCTGGGATTGAATTAGGGTTTGAGGGATGATGAGTATTTATAATGGACGAGATTACACAAATCATGGGACAAAACTTGGAACTTCAATGGGTAAGGAGGAGAAAGGAGTGCCAGAGATATCCAATAGCAGTGGATAACTAAACAGAGGATTTGTATTAGTTATTGCTTTGTTGGGGTTATTTTAGTCTATCTGGACAACGTTTGACGCTGCCTGTGAAAATCTCACCCATGCCCCTATCAGACTGGGCCGTTGGCTTAATAGTTGGGCATACATAATTGGTAGGGTGATTTTTCCAAACTGAAGGGAATTACCAATAGCGCATAACCCTGGTATCCAATATCCTAGATGTGGTGAGATTGGTTTGTCCATTGGATGTGTAATCCGTTTCCACATTTTTTACATTTAAATGGAGAAATGCGTGCTCCAACTAATTGCAGTCCACTCTTATTTTCTAAAACGTCAATCAAAGTCATTAAATAGGCCCAAGACTACATAACCAGGAGAACGTAAAAACGGAATTCACGAAAATGAAGGCACTAAAGGAGATTCGAGGGGACTTACACTAGTAGAGTATTGTCGGGAATCTCTGCGGGCATCAAAGTAAAAGCAGACAAAAACCAGCATGAAAACCATACAAAGATTGGGATCCCAGATTTCCATGATATCAAATAATAAAGATGAACTGAAGCAACCATGCCCGCAATCAAGAAACACCAAGTATAGAGCTTCCTCTCAGTGAAACTATGCACCTAACAATACCAAACAAAATAACAAAGAATGTAGCTCAGTTTTCTAGACATCATTTTTCACCGTCAATAGGTGGACATTGGAACTATATGTTAGGCAGCCATACCAGTAATTCAAGAATCACTAATGATACAGCACAAGTAGCCACGAGTTTAGTCATGTAAATAGATCGTCTCCCAAGTAAATCCCTCCATAACGCTTTCAAAAACTGATGTTCACTAAATATTCGAGTCCAGAGAAATCCTGTCATTGCAGCGTATGCATGATAAAGGGGAGGAGAGTGCTCCAAAAGCAACACGATACAAATGGATCCCGTGAGCAGATATCCACAGAGATGCACCTTCATAGCGAACAAGAAACTTTAGAAACATGTGAAAATTGGGCACAAAAAGTGCAAAGTGATATTGCACACAGTCATACTAAAATTAAAGGAATGAAAGGAAAGTCAAGGACAGGCTGACTCCAGTTACTCAAATCGACGCCACGTATGGGGCAAACAAAGTCACATTCATGATTCATGTCGCGGAAGATAGATTATCTGTATCTACACTGTTCCTAGTTTTCATGCAGCTACATAGTAGTCATAAGATGAAAGCATCAAAAAAGCATTATCCTCATTAGCCTGTTTTCCCTGCAGCATAACATATCAATAAGATTTCCGCAGCAAGAGTACTATCTATGACATTTCTGGAATGCCTAAATGTTCAAAATATTAGGTAGCAAGGAAGCAGCTGGGGGAATTTTTTAAGGGGCTCCAAGAAGCAAAGATCATCTACACTTGCTCTTTCTGTCTCTATCCTCCATAATTCCCCTCTATTGCTTTATGTAACAGTTTCAAATGATAAGAAAATATAAATGATTACCATCCAAGTATTGTTTCTCAGCTGAAGCGTTTGCTCCTTGCTAGGCAATTTTCCCCGAAAAGAAGTATAGGATTGTAGCACATGGAGAATAAGATAAATCATCCAACCAATGTAGCCGAGAGTAACCAGAGTCATCAGCATCAACCAATCATAAGTTTGAAAATAATTTAGTCCTTTCAGTGCCAAGCTCCTGAGGCTTTGTGACAGCTCCATTGCAGCTCCATAGTCTCTAACAGATATCAGATATTCGATTTGATCCAAAATTGAAGAATAATCAGCCAGTGGTTTGAAAGGCTTGAAATGTAACGAATTTGACAGCTTTAGTACTGAGTTTTGTCAAGAAAACTGGCTCTTGAAAGCAACTCATTTCTCCTCTACCTTCTGAGATAAACCCAAAAGGCAACAAAAGTAGGCGATCCAATACAAAAACTGTGAAAAATGTTACAAAATAACAGAGTTCACAAGCCAGGTAAACATTTAGCAAAGCAGAAAATAGAGCATATCAAAGAACAAACAAAAGAAAACTTGTACTGACTAAAATTAGGAATTCAAGATGATTGTTACTGTCCAATTCAGAAAGGAACATCAGGCTATGAAATAACTTCACTTTTGAGCTTTGTGAAGGGAAAAAGTCAGTATTAGATTTAATCGGCACAAATGTTACATGTAAAAGATGCAAAGACAGGTAATGCAAAAACATCAAGAAAGTACCACCAATCAAATTCAAAGAAATAAAATACAATCAATATGCATTCATAAAAAGGGATACATGACTTGCGAAGAAACTGGTTGAGGATTTGCTTCGTATTAGCTAATACAGCTTCAACTTCTTCTGCCTGGACAGAAAATTATACAAAAGCTCACTCAGTTTTGCACCCAATTTAATGTCAACTTGAATAGGTTGAATCCATCAAAGGAGATTTAACTAGTAGAACATGTCGAACTCAAAACATAGCACAATCACCCTTTTGTATAAAAGAAGAAATCCAGTCCAACAGTCTAACACACAACTCACCTCATTTAGTTCAACATAATCGAGGGGCAAATTTCCAACAGAGTTGACAGGACATGGAAGACCAAGAAGAGTTGACTGTTGAAATTCAATTAGCGCATTAGAAAACCAAATCTGACGAGATGATTCAAAGGACATAAGGAGGCCCAAAACAGAGAATTCCTGAGAGAAACAAATTGTTCAACCATTAGTGGTGCAATATCAGCTTGGTTAACATCCACCCTTTCTGTGCCTTGAAGACCCCATTCTATAGGTGTTGGCATGTCATGAACATGTTCATCAACAAAGAGAACATCACTATCAGAATGCTTGTTGCTGGACGTTGACATGGGATGTTTAACACCTGCTCCCCAAGCAACAAGGGGAGTATCAGTGTTTGAATGATGCCCATCTCCGTGACTTCCTATCAGCAAGACCTCAATAATCAGCATCTTTTGTTGGAATAAATACATAACTAAAACAGAAAAAAATATATACATCCAATCCTTACACAGTACCTCTAGCATCATTCACATTCAAGGCCAAGAACCCATTATTCAACGACAATAAAGCCATCAGCTTGATAAAGTGGCAACATAGTGTCAACTCATCATCCTATTTTTAGTCGAACCCCAACACTGAAACCTACCGCATTTAGGTCAGATTAACTAATACATGTTTATTCACACTATGGAATCTTGTTCTTCACTACAAAACCGTAAACTAAAATAACTAACGCATTCAAGATTCTTTGCCATTTGGAAGCATTTTTAAAATGTTGATCAGTGTGCTCACAATTCCACATGCAAATTTCATCAACAGAAAACATGAATCGTGCTTTACTAAAAGTCTTAGTCATCGCGGGGAATCAGATGAATTATCAGGTTCCAGCTTCATATATATTGAATTAACATGGTGCAACTGAACCACTCAACTCTATTGGGAGATAATACAACCAAGTAAGAGCAAGTAAAGCTGTATTTTGAGGTAATGCATCAAGTAGGTGACCGAGTTATCTGATTTTAAAAATCCACTCTCTATCATAAACTTTTGGGTGGACACAGATTCGACCAAGGCTATTCTAGAGATAGTCCACATTTGTCTGGCATCGATGTTGTTTCTCTTTAGGCATTACATCAAATTTAACATTTTCATTGATTTTGAAGATTCACATTTGCATAAATTATTACCTCATTTAGGAATTGAATTCTGGATATTATATGCCCAAATGGTATAGTGCTAGAGTCAATTGTCAGATTTGTGCACCCGTTTTTCAAAGGAAAAAAGGTTACTCTAACTCTAAGGACCAACAAATTGTTGCTCAACATTCTAAGGACTAAGGAATCAAATTAGTTAAATAACAGATGAACCACAAAACTATTGAGTGAGAATGATTAGGTCTTTTTAATTCCAAACCCTACTTTGTCTAGTTAGAAAAGTAATTTTGCATTAAGTTCCGGAAGTATAATGGTATATAAATATGGTTAGCATAAAAGTTGGACCTTTCAGCATGCTATTCACAATCTTCGAGCAGGTCTTTATCAAAGTTGCATATGCCTAAGATAGAGATTCTAAATGTATTTATAGAAACAAAGAGACACCAACCAGGCAAGAGCCTAAAGGTTTTCCTACCTTTGTCACTCATTCCATGATCAGCTGTAAATATATATGCTGTCCGGTTGTCCTTGAAATAGCTTTCAACAAGATTATAAACACTTTCAGCAATACGGTCAACGACCTTCACATTATTAAGATAAATAGATGAATAGGGCCGATGCGCATGACCATTTGAATCACAACCAAGTAGGTGGAGAAAAATAACAAGATTATCTTGCTGTAGTAGCTGTTTCAACTTGGGATCTTCATCAGACCTATTCAAGAGGCTCTGAAATTGATCCAATGACCACTCATCCAGAAAAGATGCATCTGCATGAACAGTAGAGAATGAATAAAGCGTGAACTACAATTAGAATGCAAGACGATCAATAGATCATTCCTTATGAATTACATATAAAAGGAGTTATGGTTTCCACAAACCAAGATAGGAAAATGCCGTAGCATGTCTTTCATTTAAGAGCGATTAATTATGACTACCTTCTTTGTAGCATTTGGTGCCAAGGGCTGTTACACGAGTCAAGTAGTCGTTTCCGTGGCGGGTGTATGTCTAAGCAACAGTTGAGGAGAACTCTAAAAGCAAGGGAGAAGGAAAGAAGATATCTCGGGAAATGGAACAGTTCAGAAGGGGGTGAATAATCCTGTATACTGAAGAGGCAGAAGACCGAGGGGCATGCTAGGAAGTCAGTAGATGATTTTTTCTGCAACAATAGGTGGTTGGCTTTGTCATATTACGCAGCAATGGTGGCAGAGAGTCACTTACAGTGGCAATAAGGGGGATGGATGTAGAAAATGGTTCTATTGATCTACATGAGTTTTTGTATCGAAAGATTAGATGGTTCAGTGACAAAAGAGGAGGGTCTAGTAAGGGGGTCAAAGAGAACGCCTGTGGTGCTTTCCGGGTGGGGAAAACATGAAGGGCTGCAAACAAGGCAGGGCATCATCAATTAAAAGGCACATGTCAAGGGGGCAATAGAATGGCTAAGGAGTTGGTGTTGCAAGAAGGGAATAGTACCAGCTAGGGGAGGAAATAACAAGTATGGGGAACTCCATTGAATTGTACCTCAACAGCCAAGCTTGCACCAGTGAGTAATGGAGGTAACTATTACAAGGGACAGTAAGGCCAAGGAAGTGTAACATAAGCAGATGGGTAACATAAAGAACCAGTTGGTCTTTCAAGACAAGTGATGGGACTCCGGTATCAGAGTGGGTTACAACACACAAAAAAAAAGACCCAACAATTTTTTGATGAATTGCACGCTAGGCGTTGAGAATGATACTATGAAGCTTCCATACAAGACATGGATAAGTGAGAATTCCTCTTCGGGGAAGCAAGGCAAGAAGAGGACCAGAGTAAAACAAATTCGCTTAGCACCATCTACTATGATGGTTGAAAGGCTTGAGTAGAGGAAAATAGAGAAGGGGTTTATGGACCAAAACTGTCTCCTCTTACACGTCCTTCTATTCAAAACCCGAGCAGACCGGTTGTCCATTCAAATTAGAATTGGGCATCTGATTGGCCAACCATATCGTTTGTTTCATAGTATGGTCTTTATGATCTCGATAGGGGCTTGAGCCGATGTAAAGATTCTTTTTTGACCTCTTACTTTTGTATGCAAGTGATACCCCTTGGCACCTTCTTTTAATCAAATTTGGCGCACTTGTCAAAAATAGAGAACCAAAACGATGATACCAGAGAAACAGTTTAACTATAGAGTAATTGAGCTCAGAGATTGAAATCATACCAGTTGCAAAATCCTCAAACTCATGAGGATATGAATTCCAGGTGCTATGTGGCAACGCACTGCAGAAGATTGGAATTATATCAGGGCTACCGAAAGCAAACGTATGCCGGCTTCTGTTAAACACTGAATCAAACTCCACTGGATTTGCCTTCCATCCTAATCATTACAAGGGATGTAATCAGTCAGCAGAGCAAATTACCCTAATTGCGAACGCATTTCACAAGAGGACAGTTATCTCATTTTAAATCAACAAAAGATACAAACTGGTTCTGTTAACATAGCATAGAAAATTAAAAAGAAGAAAAGTCATACCTTTTGTAACTGCACTAGGATCCTCATAGAAACCAGCAATTATAGAAACATGCCCTGGCCTTGATTCTGTTGGAGGACGAGCATGAGATACACCCCAACGCCCTTGTCCTTTGATTACACTTCTAAGAAACGGTGCCCTGTAATTTCCTTCTGAATCCGGTTCAAAAAATTTGTCGGCCCTTAAACCATCAGCTGCAATTACAAAATTATATTCCCCCACCAAACACATTAAACATCATTCCATTCCACAAATAAATAAAAAAAGACAGAACTCTTGCTACATGGGAGGTTTAGATGTCCACATTTCAACCCACAATTTTTGAGAGAGATAGAACAAATAAGCCCCAAAGGCTATTCAGCAACATGATATATAACCATGAAAAGTGTTATAGTGGGTGTCCTGCATTGGTCACTTTGAACACTACAGTTAATCTAAAAGCAAAAAGAATTGAAGTATAGGCTTCAACTATGTACCAAAATAAACATATCGCACATCATTATCTGTACTGAATTGCGAATACAGAAATTATAGAATCATTTTTTATTGAACCAAATGCTGGTCTGCTATAGAAAAAATAGAAAAGAAATCAAAGAAGAGAAGAAGAGAAGACACTTTGGAGAGAAGAATCGGCATCTAACGAATTCAACTATTCCGGTATAAACTAAAGAAAGGGGGTGCCCCTGATATACCACACATTCTTTCATTCCACATACCAAAAAAAAGAACAGCATTTGCATCATTTGAGAGGTTACACGTTCATATTTCAAACGGTGTGTTAGAATTCGAAAACAGAGAGCTCGTACACATAAGTTCAAAGGCTACACCAGCTATTGGAGATAAAATGATGCAAATTATACTAGTGGGTCTGCTTCATTGGTCCCAATAGACCACCAAGAAAAGTGAAACCAAAAAAGGAAAAGACTATAGCTACAGTTAGTGCTGGATTTCGTAAACAGAGAGCTAGTACACATAAGTTCAAAGGCTACACCAGGAATCGGAGATAAAATGATGCAAATTATTCTAGTGGGTCTGCTTCATTGGTCCCAATAGACCACCAAGAACCAAAGAAAAGAAAAGACTAGCTACAGTCAGTGCTGGATTTGGTAATTAACGGGGACAAATCATCTAACAGTTGGTGGGTGAGTTAGTGGGTACGTACAAATGAGGAGGACGAGGCGTTTCGCGGATGCTTTGAAGCGGGGAGGAACTGGGTCCATGCCGTGGACGATGGGGGACTTGAAATAGATGTCGAAAATGCTGAGCATGTACACTGCGTGGAGTACTACGCCAAGAACAACCAGCCATGTCTCTCTCCTCTTCAACCACCTGTTTCTCCTTTCGGTGGAAGCAGCTGATTTGGTTGCTCCGGAGGCGTCTCTGACTCCCAAGATCCCATCGCCTCCCATGTTTCCGGTATCTGTTTCGGAAACAAACCGTCGGACGGAGTTTTCTGAAGAGTTCCGGTAAACGGATCCCGAATTGTGATCCGGCCCATGGCAAGCAATCTATCAAAGAATTAGTCTTTTTTTCTTTTTCTTTTTCTTTTTTTTTTTTTTTTTTTCCCCTTTTCCTTTTGCCTTAGTGTAAGTGTCTCTAATAGTAGCTATAGTAAGTTGAAATATCGAGTCATTCTCGTTAACTTGGCACACACAAAGCAAATCCTAACAAAGTAAATTTAGGCCGAATTGAGAGATGAACGGCAAAAGCCGAAGGCTCAATAGTCTACATGCTGAAGCCCGTGCCTGAATATAAGGCCGGGTTGATAATGTGGTCTGGAGAGAAAATCAAGCCGATATGATTTCTGAAAAACCCTGAGGAGAGATCTAGATCTACTATGGCAAGAATCTCAAGAAATTATGAAAGGGATCTCAGAAGAGAATATGAGAATAATTTGGACAATATCTTGAATTGATCCTAATGTTATTCTTGGGTCAAAATTGTCTATAAGAAAAAGGATATAGAATTTAGAAATGTACGTTTTCATTCAAAGTGCAAATATTTTCGTACTTTTACTTCATGGTTTGACTTAAGCATCAGAATGGCCTTCGGTTAGTATCAACTAGGTGATATTAACAAGTTACTTCTCTAGCAAGCAATAGATTCTATCGAATCAAGGAGGAAGAACATCATACTAGCAAATCTATCAACGCATTTTCAAAATATCGAAGTATTTTGCTTTGACATTTTTATATCTTACGTCACCCTCGTTTGACTTTAAATTCTTTGTGTGAAACTTCATATTAATTGTTTGGAGGATTTTTAACTTTCTTTTTAGAATAAGTCTATTAATACATCAAAAATTGGAGCATGACATGATGTTAAAACTTACTACGGAGCCCTAATGATGAATTTGACATCAAAATTGAAGATGCTCTAACCTTTCCTTTTATTTCCACTTGTATTATTATTTTGCGCTCATGCACTTGACGAAAACGTTTTTGTCACTAAAATACTGCTAAAATTGAAATACTATCCAAACAGTTAGATAGTATTTGAGCAGTATTCGAATGGCTAAAACGGTGTCATTTTGGACTTTTTAGTGTGTACCGTGCACAATAGAATTTTCCGAGTTTGCACTTACTTAAGGCCGGGGAATTAATCTAGTGAAGAAAATAAAAAGAAGGATGGTTATATTTTACTCTCATTTGTTTCCTTTATTTCTACTTCTTTTTGGCTCATGCACTTGCTTAAGGGATTTAGTGAAACAAACTAAAATCAGGAAAAGGAAAATTGAGAACAAAAGGCCGGGGAATGAAGAACTGACGAGTTGGGATTGGCTTAGTTCAGCGCTTGATGTTTTTTTTTAGGGCTCAGTTGCTTAGTATTCTTTCATTCAGTACTCAAGTTCGCTTCACACATAGCTACACAATTTAGGCGCTTGACATTACGTTGCCACTTAGCGTTTAGCCTTCTGAGAGTCAGCCCACTCGGCCAAGAAGAACCAATTAGAGAATCCATTTGGCAAGATCTTAGCAAATGAAGTGCAACAGTGCTCAGAATCTTGAAAACAAAATCGTCAATTTTTAACCAACTCCTCCCAAAAAGGAAAAGGGAGCGTGATCGACAGTCATCAAACCTCCTAAAATCCCTCCATCTTTCACCCTATAAAAGAGATCACTAGGCCAAGGATAAGGTACATTCTCACACTCACTACTTACACATCTGCATATTCTCTCTCTAGCGATATCTAACTTGATCGCCGAAGAGTCTTTGGTCAGAAAACACTACCGATCTTAGGACTTATGTGCAGAAACTATCGTAGGACCCCGAAGGGCCACCATCTAATTTCCGGCATCATGAAGAACAAAAAGGGGAATGGTTCGTCTGAATGTTCTGTTTGAAACTCAAACCAATCTCACCCGTTGATGTTTCTACTTATAAGCATTTTTCTTTTAAGCAAATTTTACAAGGCTATTATTACCTATTAAAAAAACCTACCCATTTTGTTAGAAATCTATCACCCATACTTACAGGAATGACTTCCATTGGATTCACTTATCTGGTATTGTAACAATATGCATAGTAACTCAACAATATCCCCTACAATTAGCATTAGCCCTTGTCCCTACATGCTAATGGACTCGAGACTGTAATGGACCTTGCATTATAATGCTATAGGGTAGCTAAAACGATGTTGTTAATTTTGTGTCGTTTTTCAATCCCATGCATTTCTGTAATAGTTTGACACCCTCACGGCTTTTTAAAAGGCCTTGTACAAAAAAAAATTCATAATCTTATAAATACCACCGAACTAACATCCACCAAGCGATGTGGGACCCTTGACCATCCATCCGGACGTCCCACTGAGACTTCATCTCATGGACGCTGGCCTCATAACTGGCACCACGGCATGGCTGGGGTGTCACAGTTTGCAACCAAAATAAAATTATTTTAACTGTCCTACAGTTCGCACTATAGCCCCTCTTATCCTATCTACATATCTCTAAAACCTAGTCCATTGCCTTGTAAATTTTGGCTAGTGCTTACTACAACTTGATTCTACCACATACCATGGAACCAAATTATTTGGAATCTGCTTTAATTCACAAAGAAACAGCCGGTGAATCAAAATCACATTCAACCCCTTAAAAGAGGTGGACATATATGCCCTTAAAGATGTTAAAAGGTCCAATATACCCTTGGAATATCTTATAGTTCTTTTGCCATAAAAGGGATCCAACCCACCTGATATCTGTTTGGTTATATTCTCAATATTGTGGCTTTTTAAGTCCTTTGCACAATGGTTTGGAGGAAGAAATTAAAAGGTAAGTTAATATAATAAGATTGTAAGAAACTTTGGCATTCCTGTTAATGGAAAACAATTTATTCTCTTTCGATTGCTCGAATTCGTGTCGAATTTATTACATAGTCATTCAGATGATACGACTGCTCAATCTTGTTAAACTTCAAGGGCACTTGAGTCTGCCGCCGGTTGTGGTCATGTCCGTGTAGCATTTACCACACTTCTCGCGGTTTCCAGAAGTCCCCGGTGGAACACATTTGCAACGGCCGCAACATGTCGTACAAGCTCTCATGCATACTCTCTTCCTCGAGTGTAGTTTGCACCTCTCCTCACATAGGGGGACGCATTCTGCACATTAAAGAAAAAATGAACAAGTATGATCTTCTCGTGTTGAGATGTACGATTAAATCAAAAAATGGGAGACATACATTATCATAGGTATGCGAGCGCGCGCGCACACACACACATATATATACATATATCTATATATAATTTAAGGGAAAAATGAGGTACCTATTTTTGGCTTAGTGTATGGGGAAGGAGAAATTGCTGGTGGGTTGACTGGAGAAATTGGAGCTGGTGCCTTGACAGGGACTTGAGTAGGGGGCATTGCCTTCACTGGGCTTGGTACCTGATCCAGGTTATCAAAATCTCACATTAATCAATTTAATTTGCCAAACAAGACATATTCGGACTGAGTTGGAACTAGAAATAAAGAGAAGCCAAACTCAGTTCTAGGCTTACTTCTGTCATGAATTCCTCATCGGTTGATGATACCTACGAAAGAAAATGTTAGAGATTTTCAAAATATTTAAGTGTTTTTTTTTTTTTAATATTGTTTTACGATCAAAGACACCGTCAATTTCCATTTGAAAAAGGACAGATTCTCCTATGCTGTTTGTTTAATAGCATGATTGTGGAACCCAATGAAGACAATTTTCAAGAAAACCAGACATTCTATTGTATACAGTGCATAGTAAAGTGTGTTGCGCGTCAAAATGGTACGATTTTTGACATCCAAAATACTACCGAAACTGTCCAAAACTGTCCCGCCATTTGGGCATAATCTTAGACGCCAAAAAAGTGTTGTTTTAGCGCGTAGCAGATGTTATTTCAGATCTGATCCGTTGTCGTTTCTACTTATAAGCATTCGACAAGACTATTACTTCTTTTTACAATAAACCTACCTATTTTGATAGAAACAACAACAATGATCAATCTAACCCGTCTTCGTTTCTACTTATAACCATTTCTACAAGGCTACTACTTTTTAAATAAACTTACCTATTTTGATAGAAACGACAACCACGTGTGCTGCGCAAAAAATGGCCCTTTTTTGGCATTGAAGAACTGTCCCATTGTTTGGTCAGCATTTTGGATGACAAAAAAGTACCGTTTTAGCGCGCAACACATGCCGCTTTGAATCAATCTAACCCGTTGACAGTTGTCATTTCTATGTACAAGCATTCTAAGAGGCTATTACTTCTTTTTTAAATAAAGTCTGTTGTTACTTATAAGCATTCTACAAGACTACTACTTCTTTTGAAATAAAACTACCTATTTTGATAGAACTAACAACCGCATGTGCTGCGAGCAAAAACGGCGCCATTTTGGCGTCCAAAATGCTACCCAAAACTTAAACGATCCCGTTTTGACTCGCAGTACACTCTCTTGTGTGCACAAGACCGGCCCGGTGTCTGGTTTTCTAGCACTAGTGCTTTTGTTTTTTTTGGCTTGACTAAGTGAATAAAAGAGAGTTGATAAAGAGGCATTTTACCTTTGATGTAACCACAAGAAGTGAGGCTATCAGAAAGAGGATAGCTTTGAAACCCATTGCAAAACAGTTACAAAAGCAGCAGAGAGAGAGAGAGAGGAGTTTAAGTGGCTGAAAGATGATAGAAGTATGGCAAGAAACTGTGGGGTTTTTATATAGAGTCTGTGTGATAAAGATCAGTGTCAAGTCTCAAGTAGATCAGGTGCTGGTGTCGGTCAAATTAAAAAAAAAAGAAAGATTCTCACAAATATCAGAGGGACACTGGTCATGCATTAGCTGTGCACTCTCTGTCCTAAATCTGGCTGTGAATGGCTCAAACTCACATGCCACAACCACTGTGTCTGTTAAAGTACTACTATTATCTCTGTACATCAGATTACAGTGTTTTTTTTTTTACTGTGAGTTTTCTAATATGAAATCCTAAGAGAACGCAAACTCTTGAGTCTCGGACCTTCACCATCAGGCCTACTCTTCGGTTTCAACCCACATGCCACAAGCACTGTCTGTTAAACTAGTATTATCTCTGTACATTAGATTACTGTGTGTTTTGTTCTGACAATTTCTAGACCAACTTACGTGTATCTTGAGTCTTGGCTAATTTTTCAAGAATTATCCCACCCTCTATTAGCGGACGATCCAATTAAAACTAAGACAAAGCCTGTATGACTGGTCTATAGGAGTTAACAGAACCCGTAAAGTTTCGAATCTGAAATCCTATAAAGGCGCAAACTCTTAAGTCTCACGTATTTACCACCAGGCCTACTTTGGGGTTCAACCCACAAGCCACAAGCACACTGTGTCTGTTAAACTACTATTATCTCTATTCATCAGTTTAACATGTCTGTTTTTTTGACAACTTCTAGACCAGTTTATGGGTATTTCGAGTAATTTTCCAAGACTTATTCGACCGTCTACTAGCAAATAGTCCAATTAATGTTAGTGGGCCCGTATGACTGGGCCATAAAAATTGACAACATCGATGAAGTTTCGAATCTGAAACCCTAAAAAGACACAAATCTTTAAGTATCAGGCTTTTACTACGTACCGTGCCAACCCTTAGGGTTCAGACTATTGTATCTGTTAAACTAATTATATTATCTTCCCCTTGTTAGATTGTGTGCTACAAATAGTTTATTAACCGGCACACCAGATCTATCTCAGGAACTTGAGGTGGAGATGCATTTCAAGCCTTTCATCACTAACCTCACCTACTTTCAAATACCCATTGGGTTTATTTTACGTCCTTCGATCTCGGTTCTCTCGTATTAAAGAAAGATACTCTCAATGCTCTAGAGCTAAAAAAAAATGGTTATTGTTGGGTTTATGTATGGAGTCATATGCCCAAGTGGAAGAGTGGTTTTGTTCTCCTCGCATCTTGGTGGGACGGTAAAATTCTATGGGTGATTGATTCTTTTTAGGATCCGTCGTGATTTTCGAGCCCTAGGGTTACCTGTAGAGTAGCTATGGAGTTCGCTCCCTCATTCGCCCTTTTTGACGAGCAAAAAGGGAAAAAAAAAGTTACGATTGTGCTCATAATTACTAGATTTTAGGCGTGTTTGAGATCGACTCGCATAACAAACAAATCATTACGTAATATATGTCGACGTTGGTTAGGCTATAAATCTACATTGAACAACTCACTACTATGCTTGACTCATCTAGTTTTCAGTCCGGATGAGTTTTATAAGTGGTATTGCCCTTCTTTACTCACGCGATATTGCTGGATCCAGCTTTCGCTCATTGTCCAAAATTCCTCCACCGTTGCCCCGTGGGAGTTCGTGCCGTGTCTCATTTTTAATATGACTGGTCATATTAAAAAGCCAACTAAATATCATTATTACCTGATCACCATCTACTTAATACTAGGCTGACGTGTCTTGATAAATTTATAGTATAGTAATGTTCAGTAATTTGGTGGCCATAGTACATGCACAGTGAGGGTTGTATATGTTGGGAAAAAACAATTCAAAAAACATATTCGGGAGTTTCAAAAAATATACATTTATTTATTATCAAGACAAATTATCTAACATAACAAAATTACAGATCGAATCAAATTAAATAACAAGAACAACATAAACTGTAAAACCAATATGTAAATCAATACGATACCAAACCAAGTCCTGTGTATTCACAGTCTCTTTAAGATTGATTCGCCGTCTCACTGTAGGGATTAGAGGATCACAATTGACATTTGTCTCCCAGGATAAATCAGCTCAATCGAATATAGGAACACCGACCTTCATTCACTTGTCAAATTTCACTGCGCCTGCCAACATATGAAGGAAAATTTCAGATGAAATATTGCTAAAAATTTCAATGCTTGAATCATGAAACAAGACAAAAACTTATAGTGCCAAGATTTTGAGCTGCAAAATCATTAAGTTGCATTCATAGATGGAGACATGAATATCTTTGGGTGATGAACATCAATGGCATACATGAATGAGACTTTTTGACTACCGTAAAATTCTTTGGTATTTTAAATTCATTCACTTAAAAATATCTGGAAAATAAAAAATAATTGTCACCCATCAAGGGCCAGCAGTGCAAAATAGTTGGTATAAAACCAAACACTGCAACTTGCCCTATATGCTTCCAAAATCTGTAATTTAATATTTCTACACAGTGCAAAAGATGGTTTCTTCCACCGATTTCTTCACATGTGGTGTTTCCTTTTGTTAGACTTGGTCAAAATAATCAGGGCATCCATAAAATAATCAGGGCATTCATATTTGGGGAGATGAAATATGAGAGAGAGAGATTAAATTTTGTTACCAAAACCTATTTGGTTGCAAGTCGAATGTTGTTTTCGGAGAGCTGGCAAAAAGATATATATATATATATATATATATATATATATATATACTGTACATAAGCATGTATTGTGACCAAATAGTTGGTTCAAGATCAATCAAGACATAGAATCTAGTTCATAAACCGCGTTATTCTTCAAGGAACGAAATCCAAGCACACAGAAATAATCAAAAGGAAAAAACACGAGATTTGTGTGGTTTCTCAAGAAACGGGTACATTTACGAGCAGGGAATTCACTATATTCAAAAGAGTTTATAATGAATTTCGAATAAACTCTCAATCTCTATGTATCTTAGATTGTATCATCATGACTACTAGGATTTCTGTCTTACTCTCTGATTTCCCTCCTCAAATTTACATCAATTTGTAAGGAAAGGTTAGGGGATTAGGATAAAGAAGAGATATGAGGGAGATCCTCCAAACCAACAAGAGACTACGAGGACTCGGACTTAAAACTTTCACCTACCCTACCCGAGACTCTAGAAAAGATAAAACACACCAATCCCAATTGATTCACCAGTGAATAACTTCATGCAGACGCTAGCTACTGGTCTCGTACCGTTGATGGCAAGTAGGCAGCTTGTATCTTATTACAGGGAGAAGAAATAAAGCAATGGAAGATCATCTAGTATTTTATTATAGGGGAGAAGAAGAAAGTGTCATGTGCATTCTTAATAGACACATTCGGAATCATTAATTCGATACACATGAGATCCAACTCATGTTAAATTTATAGTTAATTAAATCTCCTACTCCACGTAACATAACTTATTGTTATTGATTCAATGGTCCCTATAGGATGTGATCAGCGAGAGTTCATTACGGCAAACAAACTGGTAAAAAGGTAAACCAGATCTTGTCCAAGTGTGACATGCAACCACCGGTAGGACCTCCAAAACAATCTCTACTTCTCGATAGAAGAGAAGGTAACATTTAGCTAGGCTCGCCCAATAGGGATAGGCAAATGAACAATTGTAGGCTAGATCTGCATGTTGAGCACTCTTTCAGTCACCGAATTCTCACATCACGGATTGAATGACTCCAAATACATCTGATTCTGAATCATTATCCTGACATCTATGCCTTGATTAATAGTGGATGAGAGAGACATTAGGACAGAGAATTCATTACGACGAACAGTATTTGCACCATACAAATGCGCGTCTGAAGATTAAGTCGTGTAGACATTCACTTTTTATACATGTAAAAAAGGAAAAGCGAGAAAGCTATGCCATGTGCCTTTCATCTCCTCAAACCCCACAACTTGTGTTCTCCATCGAGAATTCATGATATATTCATATCATCAAGCTCTCAGGTACTTGAATTCGCAGAAAAAACTGAATCCCCATTAGTTATAGAACTATAACTGTTCTTAATGACTATCGGTCACCTAGAGACAACTGCTACATTAGAGGAGGGACAAGTTTTATCATCACTCAATGTGCTATGTGCAAAGAACCAACGAAGATGAAAGAAGAGTATGAGTAGGACGGAATAAATGATTACTCCAATAACAATAGCCTCTGCTCAAAACTACAAATTTAGTAATCACCATGAAAGTTCCCTAGTTACAACAATATGCCCACTCAGATTTATTACAACACATATAGATAATAGATAGTCGTGGGATTCCACTGAACTCATGAAGGGCATTTCGCTATTTTGGAGCATGAACTGGTGCTCCAACCTAGACCGGGGGATGCGCAGGAGCATGAGCATGATGATGGTGATACTTCTCTGGGGCGTGGGCCGGAGCCTTTTCTGGAGCATGGTGATGGTGATAGTACTTCTCGGGGGCGAGGAAAGGAGCCTTTTCTGGAGCGTGGTGGTGATAGTGATGTTCCTCGGGGGCCTTTTCCGGAGCCTTTTCTGGAGCATGGTGGTGATGGTGATGCTTCTCAGGGGCCTTTTCTGGAGCATGGTGATAGTAAGGACGCCCTTTAGGAGAAGGGGCTGGAGCCTTGATGAAGGGATGCCCTGGGAATTTCTCTGGGGGAGGGGCCACAGCCTTTGGAGGAGGAGCAAAAAAGATAAAGACCAATTAGGTCATGAAATCAGTATGATTGCTCTTGAATAGATTTATTACAAAAGGTAAGAGATTGGTCCAAACAAAGCTATATTGGTTCAAAGGGTCTGAGTATTTGTAATTTACGGGTGAAATTTGATCGTTTCAGTTCGAATTTTTAGTAGTTTTCTTTACGTATTAGTTAATTCAATTAGAGATTTTGAAAATCGTAACCGGACTAGTTAAATTCGGATTTGATGGGTTTATTCTTTTTTAAAAGATAAACAGTGACAACAACAAAACATAAGAAAAAAAGTACTCAAAATGTCAAACAGAATCCACCTTTTGAAGAGAAAAGAAAAGGAAAGAGATATCATGTTTGAAAAAAAAAAAAAGAAATTAAACTTTGAAATGGGAAATACAAAGATCTGAAGGAGTGCAAGCAAATAGCATCACAACGGACAACTCGAGTCCTAACTAGGTTAGCACCAGAGTTGCCGAACAATTATATGCTAGGGTTAGAAATTACTATATATATATATATTAACCTAACAAGTTGTACACATAGACGGTGAAATGCATGTAAGACTAGAACCGGCCAGTTACTGAATTTAGTTAGTGTTGAACTGATAATTTGTATAAAAGATATCGATTGATATCATCCAAGATTATTAGCAAAGAAACCATTCAGAAAGAAAATAGGAACAACAAAATGATGATACCAAATCACATTTGACATACCAAGGTGGTGGCCAAAGCCAAGAGAGCTAAGAGGAAGAACATAGCTTTCATTTCCATTGTGAGGCACAGAAAAAGCTCTGTTTTTGTGATGTATTATGCTGTAGAAAACAGAGGTATATATAGATGGATTCAGTTGACAAAAACAAAAAGATAACATGATAATTAGGTGCCGTGATTGGTGGGGGTTGAATTTTCAGAATCAACTTCCCCCAGATGAAGGCCAAATCTGATAGCAGCAGCTGTTGCATAATGTAAATCTGTTTTCAAACACTTATCTGCCGAACTAATTTTGTCTTATCCCTTTTGATAATGTGAAACTAGTTACATTTGTATAACTTGGCCTGAGTTTTATGACATTTTGAGAACGTGATTTGCTGCAGAATTTCATGGTTTCTCACTAGTTTTTTTTTTTACCTTACCATGTTTGAATAAATGGGTTTTGTTCGTAATAGCATTCGGTGGTGCTAGAGATATAGATCTTCAGATATAGATACGGGTATATATGTGTTTTGAGTCGTCTAGTACAAATGGGTCCTAAGTAGAAACAAAGTTAGAAATCTTGATTAGTATGATCCAACAAAAAATCTAAATCCACATGAACAGAAAGCTTTTTTCTTTAGAGCTTACGAGTTAAACGTTGTTTTTGGGGAGCTGAACAGAAGGAATAAAAACCTGTTCCAGCCCTGCTGATGAAACATAAAGCTTTTTTTTCGAGTTTGTTCTGTTAGGCCACCAATCTCGTATTCTATGAATGGGATGAGCTCCACTACGTACCCGATCTCTCCGTCTATGATTTGATATGGATCCATTTATTTTTGTTGAAAGAAAAAAATAACTATCACGGGTTAGAACGCGAGCCAAATATATGCTATTGTGACATAGCCAGACATCATACATATACTGTACATAAGCCTGTTTTGTGACCAAACAATTGGTTCAAGATACATCAGCACATAAAACCTATTCCTCCCCTGTGGAACTGCAAAATTAGTTAGATGATCCTCAATTCCTCATTGCTCCTGTGGATCTAGTTGCCATCTTCAGCTATTTAAAAAACTTTTGGATCATTCATAGCAAAGGATACATTCACGGGGTTTAGGTCGTTTTCTTAAAAACAAGTACATTCATGGGCAAGGAATTTACTATATCCAGGAGAATTAATAATAAATTTCGGATGAACTCATAGATTGTATCCTCGTTATCAGATTTCTGCCTTACCCTCTGTGGTTTCTCTATTTCTCTGGTTAATC
Source organism: Arctostaphylos glauca (assembly GCA_019985065.2). Lineage (NCBI taxonomy): Eukaryota > Viridiplantae > Streptophyta > Magnoliopsida > Ericales > Ericaceae > Arctostaphylos > Arctostaphylos glauca. The sequence continues at coordinate 28,742,052 of JAHSPW020000008.1, forward strand.
TATACACATCCGAGAGAGAGCATTGTTCACTATGCCCACAGCCATCTGCAGCTTCTCTTTCCATATCTATGTCAGAGCCGAAGCGTAGAGTTGTTGCGTGTCTAGAGTCCAGCAAGTAGGTTGATCAATTCCAACAAAGGACTACAAGGACTCGAACTTGAGACCTTGACCTCTCCAACCCGAGACTCCAACGCTGAACCAGCATTGGTTGGTCTATAAGTGGGACTTTTAGCCAATTTAATATCTGACTTTTAGCCACTCGAAATCAGGAACAAAACATAGACAGATTTTTCTGTTGGAGTTCTCTGAATTTTCAGTGCTTGAAACTATGAAAAATGAATTCATGTAGAGTCTTGGAGGGACCTTTGGGATACAAAACTTCCAAGACCTTTGAGTTACATGCATGAATGGAGAAACCTTTGGGTGGTAACATCAACCGTATGCATGATCAGCATGAATAGAAAACTTTTCGGTTGCAATGAGACCCTCCGTTATCCCACATTCATTCACCCAAAAATATTCCAAATCCTTTGAAATTTCCAACGGGTATCAACTCACCTAATGATTCAAACATTTACTAATTTGTAACGAATTTTTCCTAGTCTTGTCTTCTGAAAACTTTGGTCAAAACTGGATGAAAGTTAACAAAAGTTTTTGCTTATGATCTCTATTCCTTTCATCAGATTATAGGAGGAGACAATGTTTGGAGACAGTTTACAGCGTTTGGCAACAGTGTTTGCGCCATACGAAGACGAGTTTGGAGATTAAGAGACATCCACCTTTTATACATGGAAAAAGGGAAAGCTAGGAAGCTCTGCCATGGGCCTTTCATCTCCTCAAACTCCACAACTTGTGTTCTCCATCGAGAATTCATGATATATTTAGATCATCAAGCTCTCGAGTACTTGAATTTGCGAAAGAAACTAAATCCCACTAGTTATAGAACTATAACTGTTCTCAATGACTGTTGGTCGGGGGGGACAAGTTTATCATCACTCGATGCATTATGTCAGAAGAATCAACGACGATGAAAGATAAGTGTAGGACGGAATCGAATAATTACTTCAATAACAATAGCCTCTGGTAAAAACTACAAACTTAGTAATAACCCATGAAAGTCCCCTAGTCACAACAATGCTCTTAACGTAACATACTCTGATTTATTACATCATCAAATAACTGATGCAAAAGTAATAAGAGCTACAATATATATAGATAGATAATATATAGCCGTGAGATCCCACTAAACTGAAGGGCATTTCACTATTTTGGAGCATGAACTGGTGCTCCAACCTTGATCGGGGGATGCGCAGGAGCATGAGCATGATGATGGTGATACTTCTCGGGGGCGTGGGCTGGAGCCTTTTCTGGAGCATGGTGATGGTGATACTTCTCGGGGGCCTTTTCTGGAGCCTTTTCTGGAGCATGGTGGTGATGGTGATGCTCCTCGGGGGCCTTTTCTGGAGCGTGATGGTGATGGTGATGCTTCTCGGGGGCCTTTTCTGGAGCATGGTGATAGTAAGGAGGCCCTTTAGGAGAAGGGGCTGGAGCCTTGATGAAGGGATGCCCTGGGAATTTCTCAGGGGGAGGGGCCACAGCCTTTGGAGGAGCAAAAAGATAACAGACCAATTAGTTCATGATATCAATATGATTGCTTGAAAAGATTTATCACAAAAAGGAAAGGATTAGTCCAAATAAAACCATATTGGTTCAAAGGGTCTGAGTACTTGTAATTTACAGGTGAAATTTGTTCGGTTTGGTTCAAATTTTTAGTAGTTTTCTTTACGTATCAGTTAACTCAGTTAGAGATTTTTAAAATCGTAACCGGACTTGTTAAATTCGGATTTGATGGGTTTATTCGGTTTTAGAAGATAAACCGCGACAACAAAATCCACATTTTTTAAGAGAAACGGAAAGAGATGACTAAATATAATGTTTTTCTTTTATCGGCAAAAAAATATTATTATACGTTGAAACGGAAAATACAAAGATTTGAAGGAGTGCAAGCAAACAACGTCACAACTCGAATCCTAACTAAGTTAGCACTCGAGCCGTCAAACAATTATATGCTAGGGTCAGAAATTAGTATATTAACCGAACAAGTTATATAAACGCGTAGACGGTGAAATGCACGTAAGACTAGAACCAATTACTGGATTTAGTTAGCGTTATATCAAGAACCCATAATTTGTACGAAAGATATCGATCGATATCATCCAAGATTGTTAGCAAAGAAACCATTCAGAAAGAAAATAGGAACAACAAAATGGTGATACCAAATCACATTTGACATACCATGGTGGTGGCCAAAGCCATGAGAGCTAAGAGAAAGAACATAGCTTTCATCTCCATTGTTAAGGTACAGAAAAAGCTCTGTTTTTGTGATGTATTATGCTGTAGAAAACAGAGGTATATATAGATGGATTCAGTTGACAAAAACAAAAAGATAACATGTTAATTAGGTGCCGTGATTGGTGGGGGTTGAATTTTCAAAATTAACTTCCCCAGATGAAGGCCAATTCTGATAGCAGCAGCTCTTGCATATTGTAAACCTGTTTTTCAAACACTTGTCTGCCGAACTAATTTTGTCTGATTCCGTTTGATAATGTGAAACTAGTAGATACATATGGACCACTTGGCCTGAGTTTTAGGACAATTTGACTACGTGATTTGTTGCATAATTTCATGGTTTCTCACCAGTCTCTTTTGACATTTACCATGTTTGGTCATTTGGGTTTTGTTCATAGTAGGATTCTGCGGTGCTAGAGACATAGATATTCGGGTATAAATGTGTTTACAGTCGTCTGATGCAAATAGGTGCTAGATAGGAGTAGAGTCAGAAATCTTGATTAGGCGGGTCCACCAAAAAATCTTAAACCACACATGCATGTGCAAATATATATGTTGACCTTCCATGTTTGATTATGTGGTTTTTGTTCACAATAGAATTCTGCAGTGTAAAGAGACATAGATACGGGCACAAATGTGTTTGGAGTCATCTGATTCAAATGGGTCTTAAATAGGAGCGGAGCTATAAAGCTTGATTGTGGGGTCCACCAAAAAATCAAAAGCCCAATTTGGCTTATGATATTTATTTATTATTTTTATTCAATTTTTTTTATATTTGTTATGTTTTCACCAATTTTTTGATGTTTACCAGTTTGTCTCGACGAAATGAATCTAAAAAGTACAAAATTATGTCCAAAAGATAAAAAAATTCAAAAAAGACGAAATATAAATCAAAATAAGATCCGTTTTTGTCTGTTTTTACTTATTTTTTATCTTTAGTGAATATTTTTTTAGCTTTTGAACATAATTTTGTACTTTTTAGATTTCTTTCGTCAAGACGAACCAATAAACATTAAAAAAATGGTGCAAAATAAAAAATTATAAAAAAAATTCAAATAAGGATAAAAAAATAATTAGACAATAATTCAATAATTATCCTGGCCCAATTTGGCCTATGATATTTTTTTTTGTCTTTATTCAAATTTCTTTTTGTATTTGTTATGTTCACCGATTTTTTGATGTTTATTGATTCATCCCGACGAAAAGAATCTAAAAAGTACAAAATTATCCCCAGAAATTAGAAAAAATTCAAAAAAAAACGAAAAATAAATCAAAATAGGGTCTCTAGTGAATTTTTTTAGCTTCTGAATATAATTTTATACTTTTTATATTCCTTTCGTCGAGACGAACCAATAAACATAAGAAAATCGTTGCAAAATAAAGAATTATAAAAAATTCAAATAAGGATAAAAAATAATCGAACAATAATTCAATAATTACCACAGTCCAAATGGACACATGCACAAATATTTTAACCTTCCATGTTTGATTATGTGGTTTTTGTTCATAATAAAATCCCGTAGTGCTAGACACAGATTTCTAGACATAGGTACAAGCACAAATGTGTTTGGAGTTATCTGTATCAAGTGAGTCTTAAATAGGAGCGGAGCAGTAAATCTTGACTGTGGGGTCCACCAAAAAATATAAAGCCATGCAAACACAACATGCACAAATATTTTGACCTTCCATGTTAATTTGATTATGTGGTTTTTGTTCATAATAAAATTCTGCAGTGTTAGAGACACAGATCTCCAGACGTTGATACAGGCGTAAATGTATTTGGAGTCGTCCAATTCAAATGGGTCTTAAGTAGGATAATGCACAGTGTAAAGAAAGTAATAAGTACTCTAAATGTGGAAAGTAAAAACAAGAACAAATACAATGTTGTGTCATACCATCAATTTCGTTCCATAATATCCTTAACATAAATCTCCCTCATGATCATGCTAATTATCACGTTATCAAGATATCAAGCTTATCAATATAGATCATTAATGGATCTTTGTGAAGCTCCATGGATGTCCAAAAACAATGGAATAGAGTAATGGTAGTGATTATTTACCCTACTTTGAAGGATTATTGAGCTTCAAATGTGAAAAGTGGGGTTTCCCCCTTGGCTTGGTTTTCAACACAGCTCTCTCTCTCTTTCTCTCTCTCGCTTCAATCTTCTGGTTTCAGGTGTGATGAGGAGGGGAGGAGAAGGTGAGTATTTATATTTTATAGTGCATGGGGGGACAAACTAGTAAAAAACCAGATCCTGTCCGATTGTGGCACCCAACCATTGCTAGATTCTCCGAAACAAGTTTTACTTCTCAATAGAAGACACTACAAGAAATTTTAGATTTAGTAACGGTATAAACCGTCACAAAAAAACCAAGAAAGTGTTGCTACAAACCAAAGAAGGCTATACCAACAGTTGAGAAAATGTCGACCAAATCGTCGCGAGATGACTGTCGCTGTAGGGTTATAGCGACGCTTTTTTCAAGTGCTGGTACAAGTTATCTTTTACTGACAATTTATTTAGCGATGCTGTGGAAGCGTTACTATAGTCCAAACTGATCCAATTATCTCCTCCCAATTGAAAAATATTGAATAAGACATAAAACTTGATAATTAGTCCAAACAAAAAATTTGGCCCAAAAACCTCCTGAGCTATCAGAAATTTAACATGGTTATATCTCTGTAGAACAGAATTGATGAAAATAAAAATGATAGACTATTCAAAATCAAATCAGCTAGTACAATATGGTAGTAAAGATCTTCAATACAATTAACTGCAATTGTAGTACATTGTAACAAAATACAGCAGGAAAGCAAATGTCCATTGTAATTTGATCGCCATCTTTTTTAATTACAAACCACCACTGATTTTGAGCCTTCAAAGCAAAAAACAGGGGGATCCTTCAGTCTTGTTGTAACTAGCTCATGGATAAAACTATAGTTACGAGCTCGACTCGGCGTCTGCGAGTTTGGATTCGGTCTCGATTTGATTATAGATCGAGGATTTCGCCTCTGCGGCAACATCAGAATTGGAAGAAAGATTGGGCTTCTTGAACTGCACCAAGATCATGGCCATCATGTTATCAGACCCCTCGCCATCAACAGTAGATGGTGCCAAACACCTATCAGTACCCTTGTACACACCACTGAATGCTTGCTTTCCTGCATAATTAGGAAGATACAAATGCATCAACTTTATGTCAGGGCCAAGACTCACGGGTAAAAGACATAGATAGGTATAAATAATAGGAGTAGATTGAATAATTTCCAAATTAGATGCATCTAATACTTGATCCAGCCACAATCTTGGAGTTGGAAAATCACATCAACCAAATCGAATATGGTAAATTGGTAATACTTAGATTTGGCAGTACCCAGTACCCACTACATTGAAGAATAAAAATTACAATACGCATGAAGAACATAAAGGGCAAGGCAAGATGCCATATACTATGAAACCTATTAAGTTCAGACCCATACAAAATGGGTCATATCACTTAAGGATTATTTACAAACTGGCAAAAAAATCAAAAAAGGTAGAGCAATTTCATAAGTTAAATATCAATTGAGAAACCTAAACAGTTTAGATAACAGGTAGATGGTGATTACCTCAATAGAGAGGGTTGGAAATCAAATAAATACCTCTTTTGAGTAACCTGACATTCCTGTGAGTTGCAAATCATGCACTGCTTTGTAGAAATCAGCAGGAACGATTGGTTTCTGCATGGACAACCAATTATACTTAGTTATGCCGTATTGGGAACTTCCATGATCTTTTGAAATCATTCCCACTTTTAATATTCCAAATCAAGGGATAGAACAGGCTTGAAAGCTTGCTTATAATAGAACATGCAGCCTAAAGCTTTTGGACTATGCAACAAGCAAATCATAAATCAAAATTGAACAACACATTGTCTAATCATAGACTAACTAAAGGGAATAGTGCTTAGCTGGTTTTCAGATAACAATAACAACTCACCGCTAGTATAGCATCAATCTCGTTCTCTGTCCTCCAGTTTAAATGGTCAAGCAGCTGGGATATTTCATGTAATAGGTGAGAAATGGGTATTAATTGTTAATGACGTTAGAAAGCAACAGGTTTGTTTCCAACTTCTAAGTGAAAATTAAATCCTTCTCACCATTCTATGGGCTTTGGAAACTTCTCCTTCCCCTGGCTTTGAGAAACCTCCTCAGAGAATCACTTCGATATCCTTGATGTATATTCTGCAAAATCGATGCAAAATATCAACTGTTTTCTGTTAATAAGATCACGCAATGAATTTTTTTTTAAATGAGAACCCGCAATACATAGAATGTAGGCCATTTTTTGTTGAAACTGTAGCGATCAATAGTCATGTCGTACAAAATGTACGATTTACGCAGTCTTTCTCATGTCCGGGGACTTATTTTTGGTAGGTAGGGTGTTGTGCCCTCGGGGTTGGTCCCATTCTGAGTTCACAACTGCATTTTGAATCATTCATTTTCTTCAACTCATAGAGGTCTTCATCAATTGATTGGATATCAGCACCAAATCGATTCGAAAAACATGTGATACAGTGCAGATATTTGGTCATTCTCATTTCTTATATGAACAACAAATTAACTCAATCAGTTGAATAAAATGAACTATTTGAATCACAATCATAGACTCTAGATGGAATTCATGACGAGGGGAACTAACGCCCTCCCACAGCAGGACACCCACCCATCTCTCATGTTTGCAGGGGCTGTTTTCCTAAGGTGCGGCTGAACTATTGGTAAAAAACAAAGGCGTATATATGTGTGTATATATCTAAACGTGTATATATGTACAAACCTTTTTGCCCTTACTAGCACATAAATGTGCTCTAGAAAAGGAGAGAATTAGCTTTGAGATGTCGAAAAATACAGTAGATCTTAGCATCTTAGAAAATTGTTCATTACGAACACAAAATCACAGATCTGCAAAACGCAGAAAATAAATCAAAATTTTACGTATCTACTCCATCTACAGTACAAAACTCATCTGAACTCAAGTCCAAAGTGGAAAAAAATCGACCAAAAAATACAGTCACAAGTACATGTATGCACATGCATTCGTTTAGATATGGTACAAGCATACATGACTTCGAAGAGAAACAACGTCAAATAAGAAGAAAAAAAACTGAAATTAAATGCCAGAAATTGTAGAAGATAGATCCAACCCCTCAAAAAACTGAACTTGAACATACCTAAAGAGGTAAAAGTAGCCTTTCCGAAGCGAGTGCTCGAAGGAATGGCGCTTAGATCTCGAGTGGGGAGAGAGAGAGAGAAAGAGATAGAGGGAGGAAGGAAGGCGAGTAACCCTAGGAAAGAGAAACCCTAGGGAAGGGAACTCGAGAAGAGGAATGCTGAAGGTGTTCCGTTCCCGATCTTTGCATTTTCAATTTGCCATTTAAAGGGAAAAAAGGAAAAGGTAAAAATTCCCACGCAAGGCGACGATATCAACAGATTTTTTGGTGGAATTAACAAGTAATAAAAGAGTGCTCAGGGAATATTTTGAAACTAGTAGTATTTTATATTAAGCAGTTGGGCTATACTGATGGTTTGTTAGGGACCGTGACTAAAAATTAGGAATATAGTAACGATTTATTAAAAATCATCACTAAAGATCTCTTTCTAGTAACGCTTTGAAGCTATTGCTATTTCCTACCTATAGCATAGGTTATTTATACCGTTGGGATAAAAATTGTTGGGAGATCTCTATTTTTCTGTAGTGAGATAAGGTAGCAATTAGCTAGGCTTGCCCAGTAGGAACAAGGAAATGGACAACTCAGTGTAGACTAAGTCTGCATGTTGTTGTTAGGAAATCAAACAAACAACATTCAATCCAACAACGCCCCTTACGGATCTTGAAAATAATGAATCACCAAACAAAAAATAAAATAATTACACGTGCGTAAAAAAAACAGAAACAGAAACGAAAAAAGAACGAGACACAAAATATACGTGGAAAACCTCAACGCGAGGAAAAATCACAAAAGCCACAATAGTCTACTATTAATCGAATCAATAAGTACAAGTTTTTTCACAATCTCATAGAGATCTATGTTTTCTCTTAATGCCATAGGAAACCTTCTAAAAGATATATGTAACAAATCCCTAAACAATAGGAAAATATAGCATTCTAATTAGATTAAGAAAACAAATCTTGCAGAACTTGCTATAGGATTCGTGCGTATCCCTTTATTATCGGTAGTTTCAGGCACTGCCTAAAAAAGTCCGTTTTTGAATTCAAAGCACTAATTCAATCCACATTGGCATTCCAGTGGGGGTTCTTAATCTCCTAATAGTTGGGCACTCTTTCCATCACTAGATTCTCATATTACTGATTGAATGAAACCAAACACATTTTTACCTCAATTATTTTTAAATTTTAATAAGGGATGAGCTCAATGGGGAGAGGGAGAGGGAGGGAGGGAGGGAGGAGGAGGAGGAGGAGGAGGAGGGTGGGGGGGGGGGGGGGGGTGTAGAGCTTACAGATCACAATGGCTATCTCTGAAATAATCACATAACCAACACTCAGTAGTAAAAAAAGAAGCCCGTACATCACCCTCTTTCTCTTGGCAAGCACCACAATAATAAAAAAATCGGTGCATGATCCTGGGACACTAATACTCTCTATCACCGTATATTTATTTATGTGAGGTCCAATACTAAATATAGAAGCACTCATATGAATGTGTAGTGATTGAAAGTGTTGAAACACGAAGTGTCCCAATATCTCTAAATAATTACTCGTAATATAGTGATTAAAATAAAAATTAAAAAAAAGGGATTTTGGAAATTGGGGGTGACATGTGCCCCCCCCCCCCCCCCCCCCCCCCCCCCCCCAAACAACAACAACAACAACAAGGGTCTGCCCATGGTTGCCCTAGTGGATAAAAACTGTGATTTAAGAGTTTGCTCCTTCTTAAGGTTTTATGTTTGAAAACTCCCAAGTCTTATTAATGATCTTATTGGGTCAATCCATACAGGTTTTTGTCCTGTTTTTAATTGGATTGCTACTAGTAGACGGTAGAGTTGGTCCCCGGAGATTAATCTAGGTGCCTGTAAATAGACTCGAACACTTTGAGTTATCAAAAAAAGTTAACCAAAGTTTCTGCTGAAACATATATTACTCCAATAACAATAGCCTCAGCTGAAAACAACAAACTGAGTAATAACCATGAAAGTACTCCCCTAGACTAGTTACAACAATGCCTTTCAGGTAACCTACTCAGATTTATTACATCATCAAATAACTGATACAAAAGTAACAACCACCACAACATATAAGAGATAATATATAGCCGTAGGATTCCACTAAATTCAAGGACATTTCACTATTTTGGAGCCGGAGCTGGGGTTCCAACCTTGACCGGGGAATGCGTAGGAGCAGGAGCATGAGCATGAGCATGATGATGGGGATACCTCTCGTGGATGTGGAAATGAGCCTTTCCTAGAGCATGGTGATGGTGATGATTCTCGGGGGTGTGGAAAGGAGCCTTTTCTGGAGCATGATGATGGTGATGCTTCTCGGGGGCCTTTTCCGGAGCAAGGTGATGGTGATGCTCCTCGGGGGCCTTCTTTGGAGCATGGTGATGGTGATGCTCCTCGGGGGCCTTTTCTGGAGCAAGGCGATCGTGATGCTTCTCAGGCGCCTTTTCTGGAGCAAGGTGATCGTGATGCTTCTCGGGCGCCTTTTCTGGAGCATGGTGATGCTTCTCGGGGGCCTTTTCTGGAACATGGTGGAGATGGTGATGCTTCTCGGGGCCTGGAGCCTTGAAATGGAGATGCCCATGGGGTATCTCTGGGAGAGGGGCCATAGCCTTTGGAGGAGCAAAAAAAGATAAAGACCAATTAGTTCATGAAATCAATATGATTGCTTTCAATAGATTTATTACAAAATGATATTGCTTCAAAGGGTCTGAGGACTTATAATAATGGGTGATGAAATACGTTCAGTTTGGTTTTCAAAATTGAAACCTTGGACTAGATGAGTTTGGATTTGGTCCATTTATTTGGTTTTAAAAGATAGCGTAAGAACAGGGTATTCAAAATTTCATATAAAATCCAACTTTTTTGTAAGAGAAAAAATAAAGAGTACTAACTTTTACAAAGAAATTTGTGTAATACGATATTGATCGAAATTAATCATCCGAGATTGTTAGCAAAGAAACATTCAAAAAGAAAATAGGAACAACTAAGGGGGTTTAACAATGTTGATACCAAATAACATTTGACATACCCTTGCGGTGGCCAAAGCCACGAGACCTAAGAGAAAGAACATAGCTTTCATTTCCATTGTAAGGTACAGAAAAGAATAAAAAATGGGGTGAAGGATCTGTGTTTTTATGATGTATTAGGCTATACAAAACTGAGGTATATATAGAGTCATTTGACAAAAATAGATAACATTTTTAGGAGTCGCGATTGGCGGGGGTTGAATTTTTAGAATCGGCTTTCCCCAGATATCTGGTGTCAAACAAGTTACTGGATGGATCATTGGCCTGAGTTTTAGGACATTTTGAGAACGTGATTTGTTGCAGGATTTCATGGTTTCTCACTAGTTTTTTTTTCATCTTCCATGTGTTGATTATGTGGTTTTTGTTCGTAATAGAATTCTGCGGTGCTAGAGACACAGATAACCAAATATAGATACGAGCACAAATGTGTTTAGGGGCATTTGATGCAAATGAATCCTAAATAAGAGCAGAGCCAGAAATCTTAATTGGTGGAGTAAAATAAAAAGTCTAAAACCTGAGTGGGTGAAAAATGTTGGTATAAGTGTGTGTAGTTGTAGAAGAGCTCGGGATCAAAATCCTATATAAAGATGAAAAATGCTACCTACACGTACTTGCACGTACACTCAATATTGAAGGCTCACTGCATATTTGAGTGGAGATTACAACTTTGCCTTATCTTATCATTCAGTGATGCAGAGAAGCATATGCTTTGGATGAATGTAACACGATGACAATCTCAAACCTTATTTGAACTAGAAGTACTTCCTCCTTGAACAAACGAATTGAGTAGTAAAACACTTAGTTTTTATTAATAAATTAAGAACCATTTAGCCCTTACGCTTACAAAATAATTTATAGGGATATAAAACCGTATGTCAACTAGGAAATAAAATAACAAAAGATTTAAGCTTGCTAATCTAGCCTAAATAAAAAAAATAGAAAAATTACCAAAAACGAAATTTTTTGATTTGATTAGAAAATCAAATACTAGAAAGAAATATAAGGTTGTCAAAATAAATGGCGACTAAAACGAAAATTCGTACTAAAAGTTATAAGAAAAATAAATTTTCGCTAAAACGGCAAATTAGTTGATTTAGAAGCCTAAACGAAGAAATTAGACAGAAAGCCACTGGGGCGTCTTGATCAAAACGCTGTTTCGCTTCAACTGTATGACCCATGGGTTAATTTGCCACTGGTCCGTTTGACCCATTGACCAATCCAAGCGTTCTAGGAATGTGGTCGCGACCCGCTTAGTATCATTCAGGAAAAGCTAATGTTGTCGCTGACGCACTTAGTCGCAAATCCCAATGACATGTCGCCAGTTTGGTATTAAGAGAATGAAAAATATTGGGAGACATTCAAGAGTTTGGTCTCTAATATAATGAGAACAAAGGAGGAGCTTTCTTGTTTGCAATGACTCCTACACTGGCACTGCATGACGCGATCCTGAAAGTGTAGATTTGATCAAGAGTTTGACTTCATCAAACACTGGTTAATTAGTAGCATGAGAAGGTTCAGCAGGATGCACCGTACACGCTGACAAGGGCCTAAGAGATACCTAGGATGGATCTTTGTGCCAAATTTTGAGACACTACGGGAATCTGTATTGAAGGAATTCCACTAGTTAAATTTCGTTGTCCACCTCAGACAAACCAAGATGTATCATTATTTGAGACAATCATAATAGTGGAGCGAAATGAAGAAATGTGTGGCCAAGTATGTAGTTACTCTCACATGTCAACAGGTCAAGGCTGAATACCAAAAACTAGGAGGAACTATCCAGCCTTACCTATAGCGAGATGGAAATGGGAGCATATTGACATAGATTTTGTGACACTACCAAAATCACCTCAGTGACATGATGTGAACTGGATCACTGTGAACTGTCTGACAATGTCACACTTTCTACCAATCAAGATATTGTCGGCGCCTCCAGTCATTGTTATGATGGACTATGATATGCTTGATGATTCAATGGCATAATAATTAGCACTCTCAGTTGATGTTCTACAACGTGATAATTAACAAAACTAGAACGGTTGATTTGAAGATATTATTTCTTGGATACCAATTTGGGAATAGCACACCCATTCTCTCTTGGATTCCACGTAGGCAAGTGATTTGTCCTCTGTTGGACTGCCAACCTAATTGGCACCTTTCGATTCATGGTGATGCTGTTGTGCTGATTATCCTCTTATATTATTGTAATTTCCCTTTGTTCAATAAAATCTTTCTTGTTTTCCATTTGAAAGAAAAAATTGGGAACTCATACTTGGGCTGATACTAGTATGTTTGACATCATTTATTTCTTGCACTTATGTGTTACCGCCATGTAACTGTGTATCACGCATTAACCTTGTTCACTTTCATCTCTGAACACATATTTGTCTGGACCCACTTGGCTAGGCATAGAATTTCTGTTCGACCGATCATTGAGATCATAGTAATTCCATGAATGTTTATTTTCTACCAAAGTGTTGAAGTATGTGATAGCCCCAAATGGCTGTTTGTTGAGAAACTCAACATTACATATCATATAGATGAATTGGCAATTATGGATTGAGATGCCCTCATAGAAAAAGTACTCCTCTTCATTTTAGAAATTGAGTCCCTGTCAGACACATGAATTGGGATATAAGAATAAAATTGTTTACCGAGCTTTATATCTCATTATGGTTCTTTTTGCTCTAGCATTTCACCTTAGGTACTGAATACGTAAGCGATTACCAGGGGATTCAGTCCACCACAAAGCCGGAGAAGAAAACTTCTTAGAGCCATGGTTTACTTAGTGTAGTATTCTAAAATCTTATTGTAAAGTCTTTTATGAAAAAATTCCCTTTTGAAAGTTTACTTTTTGTGTTTTAATATTTTGTAACACAAAACTTTTGTTTTCCCTTTTACTATGAAATGACAAATATTTTGGAGTTACAAAATTTTTTTATTTTACGTCTTCGAGAATCAGGGATCTGCCTCTAATGAGGAATTATATGTCAAATGACTCTGACTAATTATCGGAGTGCGTTCTCGCTGACCAAAGACTAATATTTTTTGATAATTTATTATCTTGCAGAATAGGTTTCAGGCCCAGGTGACAGAAAAAAAACTTGTGTTCAACCAAAATATGAAGAGCACAATTTAAAATAATAAGTTTTACCCACTCACAGAATCACAAAATCATGTATTACTCCAATAACAACAGCCTCTACTCAAAACTACAAACTTGGTAAAAACCATGAAAGCCCCTAGTTACAACAATGCTCTTGAGGTAACCAACTCAGATTTATTACATCATGAAAAATAACTGATACAAAAGTAACAAGAACTACACACACTTATAGTCAATATATAGCCGTGGGATTTCAATAAATTCAAGGGCATGTCACTATTTTGGAGCATGAACTGGTGTTCCAACCTTGACCGGGGGATGCGCAGGAGCATGAGCATGATGATGGTGATACTTCTCGGGGACGTGGAATGGAGCCTTTGCTGGAGCATGGTGATGGTGATACTTCTCGGGGGCCTTTTCCGGAGCCTTTGTTGGAGCATGGTGGTGATGGTGATACTTCTCTGGTGCCTTTTCTGGAGCATGGTGGTGATGGTGATGCTTCTCGGGGGCCTTTTCCGGAGCCTTTTCTGGGGCATGGTGATGGTGATGCTTTTTTGGAGCCTTCTCTGGAGCATGGTGATGATGATGCTTCTCAGGGGCATGGAAAGGAGCCTTTTCTGGAGCATGGTGATAGTAAGGAGGCCTTATAGGAGAAGGGGCTGGAGCCTTGTAAAGGGGATGCCCATGGGGTTTCTCTGGGGGAGGGGCTATAGCCTTTGGAGGAAGCAAAAAACATAAAAGACCAATTAGTTCATGAAATCAATATGATTGCTTCAATAGATATATTACAAAATGATATTGCTTCAAAGGGTCTCACTAGATGAGTTCGGTTTTGGTCTGTTTATTCGGTTTTAAAAGATAAGAAGCGAAAGCAATAGAGCGTAAGAAAAGGGTATTCAAAATTTCACACAAAATCCAACTTTTTCAAAGAGAAAAGGAAAGGGTACTGATCATTTACGAATTTTTTTGTATAAGACGATATCGATCGATATCATTCAAAGATTGTTGGCAAATTAAGAAACATTCAGAACAACAAATAAGGGGGGTTTAATAATGCTGATACCAAATGACATTTGACATACCATGGTGGTGGCCAAAGCCATGAGAGCTAAGAGGAAGAACATGGCTTTCATGTCCATTGCTAGGCACAGAAAAATGCTCTGTTTTTGTGATTTATTATGCTGTAGAAAACAGAGGTATATATAGAGTCAGTTGGCAAAGAAAAATATGACGTTTTTTATGACGTTTTTAGGCCTTGATTGGGGGGCGTTGAATATTTGGGATCAGCTTTCCCCAGATGAAAGCCAAATCTGATAAAAAGCAGCTGGTTGTACATCTGGTTTCAACACTTGTATGCTAAACTAATATGTACTCTGATTCCTTTTGATAATGCGAGACGAGTTTTATTGCTATTACTCAGAGTGTTGGGGTCAATTTACACGTATATCGACTAATTTTTGAAGGAGAAATTTTACCGTCCACTAACGCAGGGCACTACTAACAAAGTCAGGACAAAGACCTCTATGGACTGATCTCATAAGAGTTGATAACACTTGATAGGTTTCGAAACTGAAACCTTAGGAGGGAGCTTCAAACGAGCCGAGCCATGGAGCTCGGCTCATTAACTAAACAAGTCTAAAATTTGAGTTTGAGCTCGGCTTTTTCGTAAACGAGCCGAACCGAACCGAGTCGAACAGAACTAAGCTCATTTACTTAACAAGTCTTTTTAAACAAGCCAAGTATCTAAAATGAGCCAAGCCGAGCCGAGCTTTCGAGACTCAAGCTCGGCTCGTTTACGAAACGAACCTCAAACTCGAGCTCGAACTCAGCTTTTTAACTAAACAAACCGAGCCGAGCTCGCGAATAGCTTGATTCCTTTGCAGCCCTTGTCCGAGAGAACAAACTCATAAGGCTTTGGGCTTTAAATACTAGACCAATCCTTAGAGTTAATGTGAAACTAGATGGGTCACTGGCCTGATTTTAGGACATTGAGAAACGTGATTTGTTGCAGGATTTCATGGTTTCTCACTGTTTTTTTTTTTGACCTTCCATGTTTGATTATGTGGTTTTTGTTATGTATAGACATTTTCTACGGGGCACATACCTGCCAAAAGGTGACGGTAGTGTGCAAAGGTTTCCTCGGACTGAATGGAAATTCCTCAATTTGAGTCTTTCCTAAAAAATACTTGATTGGATTTACTCTTTCAATCGCGACGATTGAATATGAATATGATATTATTAGTTTTAATAGAATTCCACAGTGCTAGAGGTACAAATCTTCAAATATAGATATGGGCACAATTGTATTTAGAATCGTCTGATATAAATGGGTCCTAAATAGAAAGTGGATCTAAAAATCTTGATTAGGTATGTCCAACAAAAAATCTAAAACCAAGCATACATGCACAAATATTTTGATCTTCCATGTTTGATTATGTTGTTTTTGTTCATAATAGAATTTCACAGTGCTAGAGACACAAATCTCGTGCTATTTTCTACCCAATCCTAGCTTTTTGGTATTTTTCTTGCTGATGATATATTTAAGGATAAATATATTTTCGGAGTAGCTTTTGCGTACCTTGACTAATCTCGAGAAGCTTTAAAGTTAAGATTGAAAAAACCTATATAACCCTAATAGTATGTTGTTGGTTGTGGAAGTCAAACATGAGAACTTAGTGGAGTTAACCCCTTGCTTGCTTTCATGTTCCCACTCGGCCAATCTTATGCGTACCTCGACTAATCTCGAGAAGTTTTAAAGATAAGATTTAAAAAAAAAAAACTCTAATAACCTTAACGGTATGTTATTGACTGTGAAAGTCAAACCCGAGAACTTCGTAGATTTAGCCCCTTGCTTGCTTTCATGTTCTCATTCGACCAATCTTTTGGCAAGGATATTTAATAATTAAAATTATTGACTTTGATTAATCGGGGTACTTCTTATTTATTTATTATATTGATAACTCAGAGCGTCGGAACCATCTTACCCGCACCTCGACTTATTCTTGGAAACCCGATTTCACCCTCCACATACTAGCGAGAATTCCAATTCAAGTCAAGCAAAACCCTTAATGAATTGACTCCTATAACAGTTGATAGCAACCGGAGAGTTTCAAATCTGAGACCTTATGAAGAACAAACCCCAAAAACTTAAACTTTCACCACCGGACCAACTCTTAAGGTTTATTTCTTTTTGGGGGAGTGCTTATTTGAGAATGGATGCATAGGTTCTGGGAAAACATTGACCATAAATTCCTGCACCCCTCTCCTTAAGTTGCGCCTAATTCACGTTAATAATGTTTCCTTAGGTTATGGGGTCCAGAAATCTACAGAATATGCACTGTACAGATGTGTTGACTAATGTATTTATATTAGTTTAATGGAAGTAGGTTGAAATTGATGAACATTGCATACAGCCAAGGCCAAATAGGATTACTACTCAATTAAAAAATAGGGGAGTCTGATGCCCAGCAGATGTACTGTACAGCAAAACGACGTTGTTTTTGGCGTAAAAATGAAGTCTCAGCTCCTACCAGTAGAGTCTGCCCGAAACAGTATTTTGTGCGCCAGAACGATGTCATTTTAACGCACAGTATGGCCCCGAATCCATCAATTAAATACATCTAAATGAGATTGCATTCATCTGATTGTGCTACCATAATCAGTCTTCAGAAATGATGATTGTGAAGAAGACCTCCGCATTTGCAAAGGTTTCTCTATTATGTCATGCAACTCAGAGGTCTCAATCGTTACGGCATCTCAAAGTCATTCTGTTGTTCATTCGATTCTTTTTTTGAAGAAGATCACTAGAAATTTCGTTTACAAAGAACTCCCAAATTTCGTTTTATTGTGAGTGAGAGAGACAGACGCAGTAAGTTCGACAGGTAATCAATAGGTTGGTGTTCCTTCAACTGAGGAGGTGTTTTATCTTAGGAGACAAACGCCGGTGCAATCTTCCAACAACCACGGTGAGACGGCGAATCTATTTTAAGGGGGACTATCAATCCACAAGACTCGATTCGGTATCGTATTATTTATGTTCTGTGAGGACCCAAAAAAATTTATTTTATTTTGGTATTTGGAATACTTTACGGTGATTTTAATTGATAATGATATGCTGTATATGAGATTCGATGATGATGTGGTGAAGTATTATGCATGGAGTGACATTTGACCTTTTTAAAAGCTTATATTGTGGAGTTACACGTATTCTGGAAGATATACTTAATTAACTCTTTATCTTAATTAGGTCCCCTTTTAATTCGTAAAATGTAATTTCTTATGTAATTAAACAATATTTTGATATATTTTTGGGCTTGGATTGCCCTTGGCATTGTAATATATTTTGGAATTATGATTTGAAAGGTTTGGGTTATGAATGGAAAGCTTGGGCGTATGAGTTTATTACGATTGAGTTTGAGGTTTTAAAGTGGATAATTATGGTTTTATCATGTTAAAAATTGAGGGCGTGACATGTTCGATTCTTACAGTTTATGACTGAATTGTTCATTTCGATTCATTTTCTGTAATGCATGTATCTATAATCAATGGATATAGTTTTCTGAAACATCTAAGTACATGTTCGCATTATTTTTGAATAATTTTACCCTACACACACTTGGGCTGCATGCCAAGCCTGTGATGAGCTGCACACCAAACCTGTCACTCTTCTTGACAACCAACAAACCTTCTTCTTGTTCTTCTTAACTTAGGCTGTTGTCAGGGGCGGATCTAGGATTCATACAGAGACTCCAGTATCTATAACATACGGCATCAGTCTCTCCACTGGTAGCAGTGAGAGTAGTCCTCTAGAGATTAGTCGAGATGCGTGTAAACTAGTTCAAATACTCTGAGTTATATATTAAAAAAAAAAAATTAACAAAAGATTTCTGCTATGAATCATATATATAGTACTCCAATAACACTAGCATCTATTCAAAACGAAAAACTTAACAATAACCATGAAAGTACTCCCCTAGTTACAACAATGCTGTTGAGGTAACCTACTCAGATTTTATTACATCATCAAATAACTGATACAAAAGTAACAACAACACATAGAGATAGAGAGATAATATATATAGCCGTGCGATTCTACTAAATTCAAGGACATTCTCTATTTTGGAGGATGAACTGGTGCTCCAACCTTGACCGGGGGATGCGTAGGAGCATGAGCATGATGATGGTGATACTTCTCGGGGGCCTTTTCTGGAGCCTTTGCTGGAGCATGGTGGTGGTGATAATGCTTCTCGGGCGCCTTTTCTGGAGCATGGTGATGGTGATGCTTCTCAGGAGCCTTTTCTGGGGCATGGTGGTGATGGTGATGCTCCTCGTGGGCCTTTTCTGGAGCATGGTGGTGATGGTGATGCTTCTCTGGGGCCTTTTCTGGTGCATGGTGATAGTAAGGACGCCCTTTAGGAGAAGGGGCTGGAGCCTTGATAAGGGGATGCCCATAGTGTTTCTCTGGGGGAGGAGCCACAGCCTTTGGAGGAGCAAAAAGATGATCAAGAACAATTAGTTCATTATATCAACATGATTACTTGAATACATAGATTTATTACAAAAAGCAAAAAGATTAGTCCAAACAAAACCATATGCTTCAAATGGGTTTAAAATCGAAACCGGACTAAATAAGTTCAGATTTGGTCGGTTTTAAAAGACAAACAACGACAACATGGAGTGTAAGAAAAGACTACTCAAAATTTCAGACAAAATCCAACTTTTTTCTGAAGAGAAAAGGAAAGAGTACTAAAGTATGAGACGATATCAATCGATACCATCCAAGATTGTTAGCAAAGAAACATTAATTAGAAAGAAAATAGGAACCATATGCTTCAAATAGGTTGAAATCAAAACCAAACTAGATAAGTTGGGATTTGGTCGGTTTAGTAGCGACAACAATAGAGCGTAAGAAAAAGGGTATTCAAAATTCCAGACAAAATCGAACTTTTTTGAAGAGAAAAGGAAAGACTACTAAGTATAAGACGATATCAATCGATATCATCCGAGATTGTTAGCAAAGAAACATTCAGAACAACAACTAAGGGGGTTTAACAATGTTGATACCAAATGATATTTGACATACCATGGTGGTGGCCAAAGCCATGATGAGAGCTAAGAGAAAGAACATAGCTTTCATCTCCACTGCAAGGTACAGAAAAGAACCAAAAATGGGGTGAAGGAAATGTGTTTTTCTGATGTATTAGACTGTACAGAACTGAGGTATATATAGAGTCAGTTGACAGAAAAAATATAACATTTTTAGAAGCCCTGATTTGGGGGCGTTGAATATTTAGAATCAGCTTTCACCAGATGAAGGCCAGATCTCTGATACAAGCAGCTGGTTGTAAATCAGGTTTCAACACGTATATGCTAAACTAATATGTACTCTGATTCCTTTTTGATAATGGGAAACAAGTGTTATTTTTTAAACTCAAGAGTGTCTGGGTCAATTTACGTGCACATCGACTAATTTCAGTGTGGACAACATACATCACATAATATCCAGGTGGGTCCACGTTCTCGTTCGATGGACCAATCACATTCGCAAGAAAAGGTATAAGTAAGAGACCCTCTTAGCAGGCCATAAGCAGATCATCCTGATCAATCAAGAGATTGGACATAGCAGTGGAATGGATAGTTGCATGTGCCAACAGTCTCCGTCAGTTATCAGATCATCATCGTCCACTAGCATAGGTGCACAATTAAAGTCAGGAGACAAAGTCCTGTATGGACTGACCTCGTAAAAGTTGATGACAATGGAGAGATTTCGAAGCTGAAACCTTAGCACGGTGCAAACTCCTAGGGTCAATGTGAAACAAGTTACCAATGGATCACTGGCCTGAGTTTTTGGATGTTGAGAACGTGATTTGATGCAGGATTTCATGGTTTCTCGCAATTCTTTTTTGACCTTCCATGTTTGATTATGTGGTTTTTGTTATAGCCGGTTTTTGCAAGGCATAAACCTCTCAAAAGGTTATGGAGGTGTGCAAAAGTTTCCTCGGGTCAAACGAAAAGTCCTAAAATTGAATCTTTTTAAAAAAAATACTCGATTGAGTTTACTCATTCAATCTCAACGGTTGAATATGAATAAGATATTTTGTCAGTTTTAATAGAATTTCGCGGTCCTAGAGATACAGATCTCTAGATATAGATACAGGCAAGAAAGTGTTTAGAGCAGTCTGAAACAAGCGAGTTCACGGTTGATTTGTTGCATGATTTCATGGTTTCTCAGTAGTCTTTTTTTTACCTTCTATGTTTGATTATGTGGTTTTTGTTCATAATATATAAAATCCCGCGTTGCTAGATAAACAGATCTCAAGATATAGATATGGACACAAATTTGTTTATAATTATTTGATGCAATTGCGTTCTAAATAAGAGTGGAGCCAAAAATCTTGATTAGTGGGGTTCAATAAAATTTAAAACTACACATACACTCCTGCAAGTGTGTGTGAAAGTCGAGTAACTTCAAAGTTAAGATCAAGAAAACCTCCAGTAACCCCTTGTGGAGTTAGTCCCTTGCTTGCTTTCATGTTCCTACCCGACCAATCTCTTGGTGAGGAGATTTAATAAGTGAGAATATTTTAGTTTTCTAAAAATGAATTATTGAAATAATGGTCAGCTCGACAAGAGGATACTTTTACTCACAACAGTGATGGCGAGATCATGGTAAGTCAACTGACCTGAAAAAGACGTTTGGTAATTCAATCGACCTGAGAAATGCAGTTAGTTGAGATAAGATAGAATTTTGATTATCTCGGCAGTACTAATTTTAATCAAATAAAGACGAGGAGTCCTAGACTAATTCAACTTAGAATGAAGAGTTTGAAGTTGAATGAAACTCTAACGATAGAGGATAAGTCTTTGGAGGTCCAAGTCAGATTTATCTCATCAGCGGCCAATCATAAAACACTTCTAATCCATTTCTAATGATGAATTAAAAACTGGATAGAACAAATATTGATTGGACAATAGTCTATAAATAAACGTCCTGAGTCATGAAAAAAAGTACATGCTATTACACAGTTCATAAGTGATGCACAGAGAGTTTCTTGTGAATCTTAGTATTCACTTAGCCATCAGAGTGTTTTCTCACCGCAGTGATGGAGGATCTTTTGACGGTTTCTTGTCTTGTAAGTCACAAGGGTTGAAATTGAGAGAGAGAGAGAGAGAGAGAGAGAGAGAGAGAATATCTATAGAATCAGTTGCTGTCATAACTGAGGTAATATCTTTCCATAATTCCGAATTTTACCTACTTACAAGATTATTTCTTGTTCCCTTTTTTTGGGGTTGTGCTTAGTTGATAATGGATGCATAGGTTTAGGGAAAACAGTGGCTGCAAATTCCTGCACATCCTCCTTAAGTTGCGCCTAATTCATGTTGGTAATGTTCCCCTAGGACTTGGGGATCTAGAAATCTACATATTCTGCCCTCTACTAATGTGTTCATATTGTTTATTAGTACGTAGTAGGTTGAAATTGATGAACACTGCATAGAGCCCAGGGCCATTAGGTTTACTGTATATTCAATTAAATAGAACTAATTGAGAAAGCAAATGGCCGACAAAGGTTTTTAAATCTCTAAAAACAGGCTATTGGGTGTAAAGCACTCCAACTACTGCTCGGATTGAGAAATTACTCTGTTATTTCTTATTTTTAAAACTATTATGTAGTTATTTCTTGTATCGTTTAAAATTAATCAAAAGTCGTTTGTCAAGCTAATGAAACTTCAAGTTTGGAATTTTTTTCAGTAAAATGAACTGCAACATAATTCCTATCACGCTGGAATAGCCTATGTTGAATTTGTTCGAGTTTTTAGGTTTCAAAAAAATCTCAAAAATTTAACATAGGCAAAATTGGGCGTGATAGGAATTATGTTGCAGTTCGTTTGGCCAAAAATAATCTCGTAGTTAGAATTTCAATAACTTGATTAACGGTGTTTGATTAGTTTTAGCTGTAGAGAAAGTAACTGACTAATAATTTTAAAAATAAATAAGATTAGAGTAATTTTTTAAACTACAAGAAGGTGGGTGTAATTTTTTGGAAACCTTCAAGTAATTTGTTAATAGTTTAGGCCCATCTCAAATCCTACCACTCCCAGCATCCTCATTTGGGATGGATAATGATTAGCTCTTTTCTTTCTGAAGCATGATTTGCACTTGTGCAAGGCGTGCGCTGTATTAAAACGATTTTGTTTTGACGTCTAAAAAACTGTTTGAACAAAAACAATGAGAAATCAAATATGGTACTGTCCATTCCACACAAATTGTACTAAAAAAGAGTCTGGATCCTTTGTCTCTCTTCTTTATCCCACTCCTCTAATCCATCCCTCTACATTGCTACGTCGTCAGAATTTTAAACCCATTCTACCTCTCCTAAACTCTAATCCACAGGCCAAAGACTTTCAATATTTATAAAAATATACATATATACATAGGCCCGCGCAGGGGGTTGCTCCAACCCGGGGACTTGGGGGCTTAACCCGGAGCCGGCACTGTGCAGGCCCATCTCAAATCCTACCACTCCTACCATCCTCAGCTAGGATGGATAATGATTAGCTCTTATCTCTCTGAAGCATGATTTGCAGTGTGCAGGGTCTGTGGTGTGTTAAAACGATTTTGTTTTGCCATTCAAAAAATTGTCCGAATAGTTGGGCAGTTTTGAAATAATTTTTTGAGCGTCAAAATGATATTATTTTCTGCACGGTCTATCGTGCACAATGCACCACAGGCTCTTTCATTCCGTATCAATAGACATTCCCTTAATGCAAAATCAAACATGGTGTCCAGTCCACACAACTGGTACTAAAAAAGAGTCTGAATCCTCTGTCCTACTCCTCTAATCCATCCCTCTACAATTGCTACGTCGTCAGAATACAAAACTCATTCTACCTCTCCTAAACTCTAATTCAGAGGCCAAAGACTTTCAATCTTCGTAGGTGATTTGGCGCGCAAAAACAATGAGAATCTTTAGGGCCCTTCGTGAGTGACTTTGCACTTGGAGCAAATGAGATTTCGAGAATTTTTTTTCATAATGATCATTATATTATTTAAAGAGCAAACCTAACTGGAAAGTTTATGGGACTTGGACAGTTAAAGTGGATAATATTATACAAGAGCAGTGTTATATGCCTTGTATCATACCAGCCCATACCCTTGTAAGGTTTTATTTTTAGATGTCTAATATGGCTTTTTGCTATAAATTATTATTTAAAAATCTATATATACATTAATTTTAGCGTTGAATCCAAAACTGTACGCCGGTACAGACCGATACTAGCCATGTATTGTACGTACAAGTAACAAAATGATACGCTCGCCGATATGAGATTGATAACTTTGGCACAAGGCGACAACGTACGGCTCTTACATCATGACATGAAAATATTTTTCGAAGTTCCTTCACTTTTAAACTCTCTATTAATAAAATTTTCACATTTAATATCAAATAATAAATCAATGAAAAAAATTCATGAATAAAGGATTTTCGTATTTCTGTCCATAGTACAGATGCCGCGCTTGTTTTCTTAATGAAGTTGTATAAGGCCCCAGTGCTAAACATTGTTTTAGGTCAATTTTCTTGACAAGTGAACGTAACGGAGAATAAGAAACCCAAAAAAGAAAAGGCCAACAAAGCCCTTCAAATTTCCAATAACAACATCATCGATCTTTTTATGATTTTATTCAAATAGAATTTGAACAGAAGTTCAAGCAAATGAGTAAATTCTGGTTACAAGAGGCTGCTGATCAGCTAACACAAACTCAGGTTTATTACACGATTATACAAAAGAGAAAGTCTATCCACACAAACTTATAAAGTGCACAAATTAAGACACAGATATGTCTGAAACCGTCTCATTCACGTGAAGCGTATCAAAATAATGAGAATCTCACATGTTTCGGACAATTCCAAACACATCTGTTTCCAAATTACAAGCTCTGAGAGAAAGTACATAGAAACAACAAGATCAGATAGGTGCATTTCTTTGTAGGTTATGGTTTAGCATTTGTGCTTGCCGCAGCAGGCAGTGCAGGCTTTCACGCATGGCCGTATCTTCTGGTGGTGATCTTTCTTGCAGTACTCCTCGCATTTTAAGAGGCAACCTGCATTTGTACCATATAGCACATTCACGATTTCAAATACGAATTAGGAGGGAAACAAACCACGAGATGTTTGGTTGGAATTCGGAAAGGTGGTGTGAATGGATTTGGGACATCGGAGAATCTCACGAGATAATCGAAAGGACCCATTTATGATTGTAGTTTAAAAGTTTCTAGAAGCAGTCATTGATGGTTGCAGTTCAAAAATTCCAGCAGTGTAGCATTTGAAAGTCTCTCCATGTGTATATGACTTCAACACTTTACGTTTCTAGAGACCTAAAACATCGTCTACACCAGCATATTCTAGTTTCGTGTCCTTGAGTGAGTGAGAGACAGACAAAAGTTTGGTTCAACACCCAATATTGGTAGTTAATGTTTCATCAATTGAATTAGTCATTTTATCTTATGAGATCGGCACCCGAATAACTTCCAACACTCACAGTGAGACAGAACATCTCGTTTTAAGGGGATTGTGTGCATGATTTGACAGGACTCGATTAGTTTGTACCTATTCTTTGCTTCTTTTCTTATTATGTAATTTCAATTTTGATAACTAATGGAAGTTAACTTTTGGACCTACATTTTGACAAACCATCCAAGTTCAAAACATATTCATGATAGTTTTAGGACTTCTTTTAACCATGTGAAGGAGCCATTCCAGACGGTTTTGAACGGAGAATGAATGAAATTAAAGAACGAGTCTAACAGAATCATATGATAGGAAAAGTGCAGAACCCCTCACTTATCGGGATTATCAAGCTGGCTAACCTAACTATGAATGTCTATCAATGTCATGACAAAGGTTTAGGAGAGTATGCGGTCGGAGTAAGAACTAGGCACAGTAACGAAATTACTTCGCGATTTCAAATGTGATTTAGGGAGAAAAAACCATGAGATGTTTGACATTTCATCGAAATTCAAAACATATTCATTATAGTTTTAGGAATATTAAATTTTGCCCTTCAAAAAAAAAATAGTTTTAGGAATTTTTACCATGTGAAGGAGATGGGACCGGAGCATGGACTGGAGCCTTGGCAGGGGCATAGGCCGGAGCACGCACCGGAGCCTTTACGGGAGCATGGACCGGAGCCTTTACGGGAGCATGGATTGGAGCCTTGGCTGGGGCATAGGCCGGAGCCTTTACTGGAGTTTGGACCTTCACTGGGGGATGCACAGGAGCTGTTTTGGGAGGATGAGCATAAGGATGATGATGCTTCTCTGGTGCATGAGCATGATGCTTCCCTGGTGGGTGGGCTGGAGCCTTCACCGGGGCATGGATTGGAGCTTTGGCAGGGGCATAGGCCGGAGCATGGACCGGAGCCTTTACGGGAGCATGGACTGGAGCCTTTACGGGGGCATGAACCGGAGGCTTGACAGGGGCATGGACTGGGGGCTTGACAGGAGCGTAGGCCGGAGGTTTGGCAGGGGCGTGGGTTGGCGCCTTCGCCGGGGCATGGGCAGGCTACAAAGGAAAGAAAAATCATTAGTTTTATTGCTTGTGCACGAGTACGAAGTTTGTTTAGAAAATGTCAATGAGACTGAGCTCAAGTTAGAAGAGGAAAAAAAAAAATCTATCGTAGAACAGAGTATCAACGGGCCCGGGCAGAACACTGCATGCTAACTCTACAAGATAATTATATTTTCCTCTCTAAGACAAGATAGGGTGGAGTAAGGATTACCAATGTTTCATAAGCCTCAGCAAAAGGTGAAAGCTGCAAAAGCAAAGTATATTAATTGATGAGTTTAAAAAAAAACACCAAAGGAGGAAGAAAATTCTCATAGGAATAAATTTGGAGAAAAAGTTCACGAACACGACCTATCGTGTATAGATATGTTCGGAACAATTCGATGTACGTGAGGTCCTTTAAAATAATGTGACTCTTACGTGCATCAGACGGTTCCAAGAACGTCTATATTCAGATCTGTGTATAAGAAGTATGCGTAAACATTCAAAAGACAAATAAAAAGAACAACACACTCTTACCCTTGAATTGACCAAAAGCATATAAGCTAAGAGAAAGAGGATGGCTTTCATTGCCATTGTAAGGAAGTAGAGGAAAAACAGAACCAAATGTAGTTGGAAACTGTGACAAGTGATGAATTAGGAAGTATAGAAATGAAGTATATATAGGCACCAATTGTCACAAAAACATAGGACTAACATTTTTTTAATAATTCAGATTGTCGAGCACCTTGACTAATTTCTAAAAATAGAGGTAGATCTAGAATTTATAGGCACTAAGTTCAAGTATCTGTAAGATATATAATTTTGTGAAATAAATTTATCGAAATACCAAATAAAACAAAACCCATCTTAGGAGGATTTTACAACTCAGTTTCAGTACATAGTCCGCCCCTTTCTCAGGACCAGTCTCACTGTCCATTAATGGAGGTCCAATTAAATCCGGAATAATTAGTATCAGTATGCTTGGTCCTATAGCCCGCTCGTCTTTGCGGACTTTAGATCCTTGCGTACAGCGTGGCATGCATCGAATAATTTTTGCTTTTCCTCCAATGTCTTCTGAAGTTCTTTAACTTGAGCTATTACCTCTGCTACGATGACGTTCTTCTTCTCCAAGATCACAACTAGATCAAACTTCTCCCATTTGCCTTAAACTCAACAGTTCAATTGAATGAACAACGATTTTGCTTAGAGAACGGCAACAGATCAAAGCCTAGTGACGCATTTCCACAAGAATTGATAGCACCTACCAGTCCGTTTCTTAGAAGTCAAAATTTTAGAAAGAATATGGTAAATATAGTAAGAAAGATATATAACAAAAATTAGATTTATTATAGAGAAATAAATAATTAAAAAGGATTTCTTTGAGTATTTGTTCAGGAAGGATGATAATGGATATGAGTAGTGATAGTGGCATTCTCATAATTAGCAATGACATTAATTTTCTGTACATAGAATGGATATATATTAGGGGATAAGACATGGATACAAGAGGGGGTTGAAATAATCTTATTTCCCTCCAAAGGGATTAAATATATAATGACTCGCTCTTGCCTTGTACAATGTTATCAATTTTGGCCGTTCAATCCTATGAATTTTTCAGTAGGTCACTCATCCCTGCATTATTACAGGACGGGTACGCTTAACTGTGAAGTTTCATTAGATTTTGACACCCTCCAACTTTAAAAGGTCTTGTACAAGGTAAGGTCATGATCTCTTGCATTTACCAAGCGATGTCCATCGAGATTCTCTCTCTCGAACATCTAGCCTCACAGCTGGCATAACAGTTGGCTAGGGTGTCACAAAATAGTCCGTGAATATATTTGGAGTACCAAGGAAGTAAACAAATCTATGTAATATGATAAACGAAGCTCGAATATAGTCATAATGGAGGTGACAGCATTCCATCCTTTCTATGGCCTCTAACAAAGAGGCTAAGTCCAAGGCATTAGTGGGGTAGAATTATCAGTTTGAGCTTTCCCCAGATGAAGGCTATATCAGATACATGCAGCTCTTCTAAATCTAGTACTTTCAAGCTTGCTAGGGCTTATTCACATGCTAAATTATTGAATCTCTGATCAGTTAATTAAAGAAATGTGGAAGGAATTATGGATGAATGGAGGGAGGGGTTTAGGGCTTTAACCAACGTGATTCCCTGCAAGATTCATGGTTTTTCTCACATATTGTCTTTGACCATCTTGGTTTTAATCATTTGTTTATGTCCAAAATAGGTTTGTTAGTTCACAGCCAATTAGAATAGGTTTAAATGTAGAGTTTGGACAGCTAATTTTAAATGACTATTTTACCCTCCTGTCCATGCTAATATTGCTCATCAATTTTTTGACAACTCAGAGTGTGAAAGTCAACGTGCATGCAATTCGACTCATCTCTGGAGAGCCAATCTCACCATTCATTTAGCGGAGGTTCTAAATTAAAGCTAGGGGAAAAAACCTGTTTGAATTGGTCCAATAAGAATTAATAGCACCTGGGATGTTTCGAATGTGAAACTTTAAGAGAAAGCAATCACTCTGTCTCAAACCTTACCAACCAAGCCAATCTCGGGTTAATTCTTTTTTTTGATAGCCGAGTTATTTGGCTAGCTTTGAAATTACTGTCAACCTAATGCCAACTAATCACTAGGGGATGAATCTCACTGTCAACTTGCAGAGACCCCATTTAAAGACGTGACTTTTGTCTTGTATGGACTGGCCCTATAGAATTAATAGCACTTGAGAGGTTTCGAACCTGAAATATAAGAGGGATCATATTTCTAAATTTCAAGTCTTGACCACCAGATCAACCCCTTGGAGTTAACTCTGGGTTAATATTGCTCATCAATTGTGCCATCATCAAAGTCTCTCATGCAAGACATAAGAATTTTCATTAATTAAAGAGGAATACAGATGTGTCCGAAACCGTTGAATAAATACTCTACATGCATCCAACGATTTGTGTCCAGATGATCTATGTATATACAGCTTTTCCTTAATTAAAAAGAAGATTCTTCATACCTACCTTAAACACAAAATGAGCAAGTGAGGAAGGTCTTTCCAAGGTGGTTAAAGTACTCGCATGGTACTTATCCTGTTGCATGGTTTTTCTCACAGTTTGTTTTTGACCTTCTAGGTTTTATATTGTTTGTTTATGTTCAAAAAATATTGGCTAGTTCACAACCAATTAGGGTAGGTTTAAATGTAGAGTTTGGACAGCTAATCATGGGGCTTATTTGTTAGGATTCATACCATCCGGGTTTGTTATGTGAAAGTATATAACTATCAAACTATGATTCTTTCTTTTACAACTTGATTGGTTGAAACAGCGATTTCAAGCAAGGCTCAATTAATTAATAAACTTTGTCATCTCCCTCTGAATGTACTCTAGGAATTAACAACAGCCCCCTCCACCGAAAACAACTTGAAAGCAACAAACCCTTCTCATTCTAATAAGTTGACAGAGAAAGCACTGTAAAGATCAATTTCTGAGGTCAATAATAGAATGGGTGATAGTGATATTATTTAATATTTGGGTCCAAGTGAAGATGAAGAATGCTAAATGATACTAAATTATTTATCATATTCGAGATTTATTTGCTTCCTTACACCCTATATATGATATCTAGGGATAAAATTATCTCACCTTTCAGCCTATCTGTATCTTATTTTCTTCTATTTACACAAATATTATTATTAATTATTAAATACAAAAATATCATTTACTTACTCATATCTATCGTATTCTACTTTCTAAAAAATACTCAAACAAACCCTTTATAACTATTTTACCTTTCATAAATGTCTCCTTCGACTATATCTATCATATCCCTCTGAAAATTTTGACAACTAACAAACAAGCCAATAAATGACTATTTTATCATGTCAACGATATTGCTCATCAATTGAGCCATCATCAAAGTCTCATGCAGAACATAAAAATATCCATTAATCAAGAAGAAGATTCTTCATCCCCACCTTAAACTCGCAAATGATGAGCAAGTGAGGAGATATATTATTGCCTTCGCGAAGGGAAGGTCTTTCCAAGGTGGTTAAAGTACTTGCATCGTACTTATCCTGCTGAATTCATCGAATCTTAAACACGCAAGGATGCATACAATATGCATATACATTCGCGTGCGTTTGAGGGGCCACACACACTACACGACGTTTTCATGGAAATCATGACTACACCAGAAGACCAAATAAATTTCCCGAAACAAATTCGATTAAGAAAATGAACTTGGAGTGCTTTCCGGGAAACAAGAAGTTGACAAAGACCATTCAATTACCAAGTACAACAAGTGCATACAATGGCTTTTCAGTATCATCCTAGGTTCTGTGATTCTGAACTCGAACATTATGAACTTCCTTATCGGGGGTTGGAGAGGTAAATCGAAATGCGAGATCTAAATGGTGTCTTCTTCATCCTCGAAACTCAAGCTTAATGTTTGCAGCTTGAATCCTGAACCTTGTATGACCTCAACCAAGCCGGAGGCCACTCCTGTAGCTTGTACTGTTGTCTGTTTAGTTAGCTGGAAGAAAGAATGATGGCCGAATTTAGCAAAGGAACCATGCACAGGAAAAAATGGGGCATAAAAGCTTCAACCAGATCTACAAAGGAATAGTTGGTTATTTCTCTTACGACAGTCGAATCAAGGCATAATTTGGGAAGGTAATTCTTGATTAATTGACCATAAAGCATAGAAGCACGAGTTATTGTGTTAAATATCATGCATTGTATCAAATGATTCACTTGTATAAATAGTAAGTACTTTTTATAATAATAAGTCAAGGGGCTGGTAGTGCATACTTCTTTCATTCTCTTCTTTTTGTCATCCCGGAGTCCAACAAATGGAGCTTGGGTTGGCCCATTCCTACTGGCTTTGACCTTACTCTAGTCTTATCGTTTCTGTATCTTTCCTGAGACCGTAACCCCAACCCCACATTTGTATGTTCTTCTATATTTGCGTTAGCATACTCGACATCACATCAACTTGCATGTGTTAAAGAGTATAGCTTCATCGCGATGCTCTCCTCGAGACATTGATCAAGACAAATGTGCCGTCTAATATTTCTCGTCAGTTTGGGGTACGAAGCTTGGTCACTCCGACAGCAAAAGCCTTCGAGCCAAGTCCGGATATCCGGAAGCTATGGACCGATCACCTTACTGGCCTTGGTAAGCCCAATTTGGCTTTCTGGGTATCCATCTGGCTCTTTTTGTACTCGACGAAATAAGATGGGAATATTGTCGGTAGGAACTATGAAAGATTTATGAATTCAAGCTCAATACATACTTTCTGTCAACTGTTGCAATTCAAGTACTGGCAACAATTTGTTTACAGTTTCGGAGACCCACGTTTCACTTAAAAAGTGATTGCCTAGACGAACTACACTTGTTGTAATACAGTACCATGTCGCAGATATTGCATTATGAGTTGTAACAAGTTGTAGATACTCACCGCAACAGTTGCGATACCCTCATCAACTTGAACCCTCAAATCAGTTATACCCTCCGTTGCCTACAAAATAAGAAATGAAAAGATAAGGAAAAGTCAGAAAGGTGATCGTACCAAATATGATGGAATGTTAACTAGAATTATATGGTGGAAAACCATGATTATGTAGAATTTCCGCAACTTTAGCTTTTAAATACTTCAATCTTTCAAGATTTTCCAAGTTTTGAACTCCAAAAATCTAACCAATTTAATTCTTCAACCTTGTTTCTCAAGCCTTGGGCTGTATTTATAAAATTTCAAGGAGTTTGCAGCTGCAAAAACATGCAAAACGCTTTCCTTCCCCTGCATTCAGCATGGAGCAGCATACTGGTAAACTGACCACTCAATCTGAAGCCGCGTACACTTATCCTCAAGTGGCATGCACCACTTTCCCAATGGTGCACGCCATTCCTTGGTAGCACACACTACGTCTGACCAGTTTCGTAGGCCGGTATGGTGCCAATACTCTTAAATCCAAGCAACAAGTGCAAGAACTTACAGACAAAAGTAACAATGAATAGCATTCTCTATGAAACAAAGAATAAAGAATAAAGAATAAACACCATAAAGAAAATTCAGTCATACTATATTCAATCAGGACAGATGGATCTACCTCTAAAGCCTTGGTCACGTTAGGAATAGCCATTTCATTGATTGTTCCTTCTGCCTACATATTTAGGAAAAGCACTGTTACGACATACAAGCATATCTTGATATCTCAGACAAATTCAAATGCAAGAAAAGAGTAAGGTTGCTTTTGGACGAATGGAATTGAAATGAAAGCATTTGGTATCACTCACTTAACAAGTATAACAGATTATTCAGTGTTTATTTTGGGTTTACCTTTCTAATAGAACAGATCTTTTTAGAGCCTTAGCAACGTGGATTTCAAATAACTTCGTTACATTTTTAATTTGAAATCCTTATATACATGATCCAACTTTACATAGTCAACTTTCTTACAGTTTTAAAAAGTTCAATATCAAGTCCCTTAATTTCAATCCACTTATCCAAACACAAAAGCATATGGCATTTATGTACAGAAGAATGCAAGAAGCATCTAGAAGTTAATATCCTAACAAAACATAACTATTGGAGTGACATCACAAATCTTTATATGAACATTGCCCCAGTGGTTTGTGATGTAGTAGAGATCTTTGATTCTTGTCCAACTATTCCAATTCGGTGGATACCTAAAATTTGTATTCCGTTTGCACATGAATGTGCTAAATAGGGCCTTTTGTGTTGGGTAACAAATCACGAGCTGTAAGTGGGAGTCCTATTACACCTAAGGTCAACTTCAATTCACTAACCAAGATTCATCTCTAGTAATTGTCCACTCATACAAGGCTATTGCATCGATGGTTTTCGTTGGAAGCAAGGATCTGCTCGGTTCTCCTCCACTAGGGGGTGAGGTGCATAGGTTCGTCCTACCTCTAACTATCGGACGTGGGGAAAGTGGGCTTATCCTCCTTCGTGAAGCGTGTTGGTGCAAGGTTAGGACTTGGCATTATGCCATCCCCTTGTGATATCTCCTCTTCTTTGTATGTCGACTGTGATTGTCTTATCTAATAAAATTTCTACCTTCTTTAAAATTTGCTAAGATCTCAAATAACCTAAAATAAAGAGTGCTAAAATCTAATTACATTTCAAAAGAAGCAACACTAAACATACAAAAAACTAGTGAAAATTCAAAGATATAATTCAGGACAATCCTTGTTAATCCGCCAAACATATAATTGCCTTTAGATTCATGAGAAACCATGAAGCTCGGTAATTTTCCCACCCATAGAGCAATTTCCAGATCATACTAATTACAGAAACCGAGAAAGAAACACAAACTGTAATATAAGAGAAACTGGCCAGTGCCAAATTTCCAAAGGTGAATTTTTAAACTAATAATCTAACACATATGCTAGAGACAAGGATGAATGGCACATCTGTGTCGGGATCTCCTGCTGCTGGTAAGTAGCTTCCTTCCTTTCTGTACTGGTAGTTTTATAAGGATAGTTCAAGCAGTCTGCTAGGAGCTAAGGTTTTCCTTCTCTTTGATTTTTCTTTCATGTGCCTCTCTTGAGGCTTTCAACTAGCCTTTCAATAGCTTCATGAGTTCCCCTCTTCTCTTTCTCTATTTGTTCCTACTAGCAGTTTCTATTTCTAAAAGAGGAGGACAGAACACACTGGATTCTATAGAGCTATCTTCTTGTTCTGTTAAGGCAAGCTGGTAGCGAATAGCTAAGGATAGATGGAGGAATTTAGGTCGGTATTTAGCTTCCTTGAGTGAGTCCTTTCTCTTTCTATCTCTCTACATGCCAGGCCTTTGTTAGTCTAGTCTGGATAGTAGTTAGCCCTTTTCCTTTTAGATAGATCTTTCATAAGGTAAGTACAGGTAATAGGTAGGTGTTTTGAGTCTTAAAGTCTTGCCTTTTATCTTGCTTCGATTGATTTAGAACCAAGAAGCCAAGCCCCTAGCAAGTAATAAAAACCTAGGTTTCGAGAAGGCCTCTATTCCTGACTTTTAGGAGGAAATAGAGTAGGGCCTTCACCTTTCTAACTTTGTATCCTCCAAATGCATCTGTTTTCCAGCTTCAACTCTGCCTGGTAAAGCAGCTATAAGACATTGGATTGCCTGAGACAGAGTAAACCATTTGAAGGCGGCCTAAAATACTCCAATTTGGAGATTTCTCAGTACATGATTCATATGACAATGGGCTAATAGAACAGGCACTTACAAGTAAATCTCCCTTGATTGTCTCCAAAATCAAGCCTTCAGCCTAATCTATCGCTACAGCAGGTTGATAAAATCTTCCTAAAATAGCCTTCAGCCTAATTTATGGTTTCATCTATGTCTGTAGCAGCTCTCATAATCTAATAAGTACACAAAGGTAGAAACACAAGAAGTCCGAGATACCAAAAAGAACATGGTGAGGACGTCAGAAGGCGAAACAGGAACAGAAACGGGCTGCTGGTCAGTCGTCGTCGTGGTCGATGAATCCACCTCTGCTGCTTCTGGAATTAGGGTTTCTTCGGCGACCGACCTCACAAAATTTCTCCTCATCCGCAACTGCTGCTGCTTGTTGTTCGCTACCAAGACCAAATTAGGTTCAAATTTGACAATGTTGCAGTTAATTTGAGGGTGAAATGATCGAATCGGAATGCTTGAAGAAGAAGAAAGATGGGATTTGGCTCTACAAATGGAACAGAGAGTGGAAAATCCTGAAATTGTTGCCATTGTTTCTTCTTCGAATTATCCTTCGAACTGCAGTGCAGACTGATACCGCAAAGAGTGGACCATTTTATAGTATCCTTATCTACAAAAAGCTAGTGGTTTCGTTATCACTTTGCATGCATATCGCCATCTTCTAATATATACCTGTTTGGGTTTTTTTTTTAATTTATTTTTACGGGTATCTCGACTAATTTCACGCGATACAATCCATCCCATCCTGTTGTTTACCCCGAACGGATTGAGAATTTGAAAAAAAAAAAAATGGAAATCAGATAACATTTGGAGACGACTATGGAAAAAAATTCAAACAAACGAATAAAATTCGAGAATATGCATTCCCTTTTCGATTCCTGACCTCGCCCCGTATTATTTAGGATTTAAGATTTGTCTATAATTGTCATAAATTATATACTTTAGAATTTTGTCAAATTTTATGTAATTCTTAATTTAGGATTTTTCCTAGTCTTCTTTTTATTTTTAGATCTCCGTTTCTCATTTAGAGATCTTCAGCTTCCGTTCGGGAGGGAAGTGAAAGATAAAATCAATCCCCGTTTGGAGATCAGAACAGGAATAAAAATTAAATATAAGTTCAAAGATCGGAAACAAAAACGCAACAGTAATATCCACTATCGATCCGCTCATTGTCATTCCTATTAAGATATGTATCTCTACATATTTTGTTTGTTGTTCCTTTCCAGGAAGACAAATGTTTCTTTTCCGAATAATAGAGTGGAAAACAAATCTTCAAGATACCTTAGCGGCTAGAGAAGCCACCCGCCTATAAAACACAAAAAATCAAAGCGAAAAAGAATACGAACTCAAATAACTCTCATTCTGGTTTTCGAACTGAACCGAACTTTGCCCATGTCCCGATCAATTGAATCTTCTACATGAATTTGTTTTCACCGTTTTCATATAAACAAATGCAAAAACAAAAACAGCAATTGGGTCAGAGAATGCAACTGCATAATAAGGTCGTTATTGGATAGGCCGAGGAAGTTCATTTCACTTAATATATGCTTGGAACAAAATAGTTTAGCTCTTCCGGATAACAAGACTAGAAATGCCTAAAAAGTAAAAACCATTATGTCCCATGGTTGCTATTTTCAAGCATTTGATCTGTTTTAGAAGACACATTCCTCTTGAACTTCCCCATCTACAAAAGCACAACAATCCATCATCTTCATGGAGGCAAAGCAGGATGAGACATCAAATTTGGAGAACACCCAGCAGAGGACTGGCGATGCAGTGAAGGCTCGTGAAATGGGATCACTGGGGTGGTGTCCCCGTTTCCTTTGTCAAAGGGCTTCTATCCGTTGATGAGGCACGTGTAATACACTTCTTCAAGAAATAGGAAGAAGACCGGAGTAAAGAAAGATAAAATGGATTCGTAAGGACAACTAATGCTCAAGAACTGCTTACTCTTGAGATATCTAGCCAGGTTTAGTTGAAGTCCCTAAAGAATGCAAAAAGTCAGAAGGTGAAACACAAAACTAACAATGCAGACAAAAATTGGATGTATCAAAGAAAAAATTTCAGCAGTGTAAAGCTATATATTTCACTGATTGCACCTCTAGATACAGAGAATTTGGAAGAATCCCATATGAATCTCTTCGAAATGCAAACAGGATCTCGCATGGGCTGAGTTCCTAACTACTCCTGAAATGCAAGTTGAGGGAACAAGATCAGTGAAATTTTATAGTCAAGGACTCGAGGATAAACTTCCCGGTCATCAATCACAACAAAAGCTTTAAGGGTTGAATCACCATACATACTGTATTCTCTGAATCTATATCCAAGTTGGGGAAGGCAAAATGCAATTCAGAGATATCTGTTAGCTGGTATTAGCTTCAGTAACTTGGCAAGGTCATAAGACTTGAAGTCCTTGCTATAGCATAAGGCTAGATCAAGGGGTGTTTTCCCATCCTGAAACATGAAGGGGCAATAATGTCAAATATGCTTCCCCGGAAACCAACCGAGGAAATTTTAAGATATTCCTGAACATCAGAAGGCAGTAATAAGAAAAAGTGGAAAACGTAACAAAAAAACCTGTTGATGCAGCAGTGCATCTCAACTGGGGAGAGGAGTCAATGGCACCCATTATTTCAGTGAACCATTCAAGAACATAAAAAAAGAAGAACCATAACCCAAGTATTCCATCAAACACAATCTTTTGCTATTCATTAACATTCACACCAACCATTCACATTCTTTTTGTCAAACAAATTTTAAAGTAACTGTCCCAAAACCAAAATTCAGAACCCAATGCTGCACTGCTGATATCAAAATTTCCAAGTGATAAGTCGAAATTCTAACTTTTTAAGAAGACTGGGTGGAAAAAAGGAAAACTGAGGATAATGAATGTGGCACTAACAGAAGGGTCCAATATGATAGCTAAAACCTATTATACTTCACAGAACTGTGAAATCGTTCCAGAGAATGCCAATCATCGAAAAAGTCAACCGTAAACTACAAAAGCAGGATATATGGCCAAGGCAATACAAGTTACCACACAATGTCAGGCATGGATCTTGCCCTCTGCGAAAGAAGTGAATATATATTAGTTTTCAACTGTACCTTATTTCTTCTGTTTTTGTCTGCTCCATTGACAAGTAAGATTTTTGATATGTCTCTATTTCTACCTTGGATGGCGATGTGTAATGGAGTCCATCCGTCCTGCAATAGGAGAAGGTTTTAAGAAAAAGTAGAATTGAATAGAGGGAAGGAGGGAAAAAATACAGCCAACAACCCTGTATCCCTCACATTATCAGCAGCATTCATATCAACATTGTACTTGATTAATAACTTCACAGTTTGCATGGCCCCAACTTGAACTGCATAATGAAGTGGGGAGGCACCATCCTGTTCCAAGGATAACACATAAACCCGTAGCTCCTTCAAGTTTCAATGTAAATAGAGCTCGGCAGATTGATCAGAGAAGAAAAACAGATAATGTCTCACCCGATCTGCAATATTAGGATTTGCACCTTTTCTCAAAAGATGGCTAATGACAGCCTCCTTTTTACCAATAATTGCTGTATGAAGAGCAGTCAGACCATCCTGCTTCATCCATGTAACCAATTACTTTCTTCAGGGGGATACATATATATCCTGTTCGAGTATTGAAAGCATGGTTTGGGTGTCTTATTCTTACCTTATCCACAAGGTCAATGTGAAGTCCGTTTGCAAGTAGCATGTCCATGTGATGTATCTGCCCAGCAAGGCCAAGGGAATGGAGAGCGTTCCATTTGGCCTGAAATAAGAGTCACAGTAGATTATATAACAGAAGATTTTGTCCTCCAATCAGCAACAAAAAGCATATTTCGCATTCATTTCACCGATAAAATGCTGAAGTAGCGAATCCATAAGCAGAATTACTGTCGTGCAAATACTACTAAATCAACAAGCAGGTAATTACACGGATAGGCTGCTTCCATGTTCGTTAAGAATGAGATGAACAAAGTAATAACAGGATGCTTATTGCATTGAATACTTACTGTTGATATTTTAGCCAGGTTAGGAGTTGCATTCTGTAGCAAAATATCCCTTTCTTCTGGTCCCAAAAGCAGTTCAACCTCTGCAAGAAATAGACATATCTGTAACAGTTGCGTCATCTTTGAGCAAGCAAGGAGACAATGAGAACTCAAGCATGAAGTAGGAAAACAATGACCGGAATTATCATCGATGTTTAGAGTTTGAAGGCCAATAATAAATGCTTTGGCACGCCATAAACTCAAAAAAAAAAAAAAAAAAAGCAAACCAAAAATGCACAATGTATCACAAACTTCACATGTTTTTCTTCAGTGTATGTATCACCAGCTCCACTTGCCCAGGAATCAACGTAAAAATTCAAGTGATAAATGGTGAATACTGGAAATATGCTACAACTTGAGAACAAGGCCAAGTTGCCGAAAGTCCAATAGGGGATCCCGAGCGAACAGCTATAACCACTGGAATGAGCAAGACTCACCACGAATACCCACGTAAGTTACGGCCACCTAGGTTATAACTATGAGTTGGTAATAGGAAGAACCTTAAGCAGTACCAAACAAGCTAAGTGACCCGCCCAAGAGCGTGAAATGAAAAGAAACGCTCCTGTTCTCAAACCTTGTCGGGTTAGCAATCCTCCGACAAAAATTCAACGATCCGTCATCTCTCTCCCTTTGACAAGAGATTCAGATAAAAAGTGCTACAAAGTTGACTTTGAGAAAGAAGGTGCTTAGAAATTGGATATGCTGTTTTGGGGTCAAATCTTTTACGAATAGGGCTACAAAGTTATGGTTCATTTATATTAACGTCTAAGTGAATTCAAAAAAGTCGTCGATCATTTCGCACGCTCAAGTAAAAGCACCCATACCAATTCGCTCACATTTGATTGGCCAGAAAACCGGAAAACTATGCACCTAGATTACTGAACATGAGGAGCACAGTCACGTATACAAATGTAACATGCAGGAAATCAAACTCAGAGCAATGATTTCACAAGGTACTAAATACTACAGGTTCTAATAGAAACCCAATCCTTCTCCCTTCGGTTTCATAGTTTAGTGTCCCACACAAAGCTCAAGAATTCATATTAGTCGTCCTCAAGAATCCATTTTATCTTTCTTTACTCCCGTCCTCTTCCTCTTCCTCTTTCTCAAAGAAGTGTATTACACCTTCCGCATCAACAGATGGAAGCCCGTTGACACACGGAATGGGGACACCCCCATTAACCCCGTTTCACGAGCTTCTCTGCATCCTCTTACTTAGTTGCTTGAGGGACAATTTACAAGACACCGAATTTCAATCAAAAAACAAAAAATTAACCCAAAAAAAAAAAAAGCAAAGAGGAAATGCTCGGAAAATATCTAAGAAAATAAAGCTAAATGGAAAAGGGAAAACCTTTCCAAAGATCTTCCTCGTACTGGTCAGTTATTGTACTGTCATTAAGAGAAGCAGTGGACGAAGAAATTCTCTCTCCTTCCTCTTCCTCTTCCTCTTCCTCTTCCTCTTCTTCTTCTTCTTCTTCTTCTTCTTCCCAGTCGCTCTCAAAATCCTGGTTATTTTTTTCTTCCTTTTCCTCTTCCTCATCCTCGTCGCCGTCGTCGTAATCACTGCCGCTGCCGTCATCAGGATCTTCCCAAAACGCTTCCTTTTTCGGCAAAGAATAGACTCGGGTTGGTTCGAAGGATTTATTGCTACTTAATTTACCAAAACTCGAACTTGTTCGATTACCCCTGATTGAATTGAACGCATTGTTGCTGAAACTAGAAATTGAGCGAGAAGGGGAGGCAATAATAGCGGGAATTGGGAGTAGTTGCTTCATTAGAAAAGTTGCAGAAGCAAATGAGACCATCATTTTCCCCGGAGATGAACCCCTGTTTCTAGGGTTTTGCCATTACGATTGATTTGGCGCCTGTTTCATCTTTCTGCTCCCGCTGGTTCTGTTTGTGTTGTCTGGATAATTCTATGTATGCAGACCCTCTCCAGTCCACCGGACCATGCAGTTTGGCCATTTGTAAAATCTTCCTTTTTAGTCTTTTTTGAAAATCTCTTCTTTTTTTTTTTTAGTCTTTTTTGAAAATTCAAACCCTTCATTTTTTAGAATTTGTCGATAAAATCAATCATGCCAAAAATTAAGTCGATCGGCCACCAATTAATAAGATTTCGAAACACATTTATTTTGATAAAAATTGTTTAAATAGATTCTGATTCAACGTTGCATCTCTTTTTTAGGACAAATATGTTTTTTTGAGTTTCTTTGAAAATGATGAGACATAACTTTAAGGTTCTCGTAAAAAAATACAGCTTCATTCAAGCACTAGTACTAAAAAATACTCGAATAGCATTGCTGCCGAGCTTGAAAGTAACAATTCTTTTAAAGAAAGTGTAATAGTTAACTGGTCTAACTTTCTAGTATCGAAAATGTATCAAGCTCAAGTGATTTATCGAAACGACAAAACTTTGAAAGTTAATTTTCAAGTGTGAATAGCAAAATTTTCTTTCAATTGAGAAAAGTTATTGACGACAACACTTGGTTATTGATTCCGTGTGTCCCCATATGCCAGTGAAGAGCCCATTATTTTGCGCTTCCGGTGGCATGCCCAGGAACCTTAGACACCACACATTTACGTCAAGTTCACGAATAAACTTTTTATGTAAATGTATAGTGTTAAAGGTCCTGAGGCATCACTTGATAGTGCATATGACTAGTGAACTATTCATATCTGCCAATGTGCAGTTCTAGAAGTAATTTGTTATCATGTACTGATCTACTTTCTTTTAGAGAGAGAGAGAGAGAGAGAGAGAGAGAGTAATGTATCTAATTTGCACTTTGCAGCCTCTCACACATTCATATTGTTCAATATATATGAATCAGAAAAAACATGAGCTCCATCAAATATTGAAGCTTTTGGCTCAACTGTAATTGAACATTCCATTACAAAGCAAAGGGTATTCTCAAAACCAAATGTTGCTGCCAACCCAAGTTCAAACAGAACAACTTCCAAAACAAGAAGCTTGAACCTAGAAACTTTCAACAGATGTATGTTGTGTGTGTGTGTGAGAGAGAGAGAGAGAGAGAGAGAGAGAGTAATGTATGTTATTTGCAGCCTCTCACACATTCAGATAGTTCAATAAATGTATCACAAAAACCATAAGCTCCATCAAATATTGAAGCTTGGATTCAGCTGTAATTGAACGTTCCTTTACAAAGCAAAAGGTTAATTTCAAATGCTTCCCTAGTATTTGTCTCCTTAGATATTCAACAAGATTGTACTCAAAATGATTAAACAATCAAAAAGATCAATTCCCTCTATGGTATCTCTTACCTTCTAATTGCAAAAAACCAAATGTATAGCCAACCCAAGTTCAACAACAGAACAACTTCCAAAACTAAAAGCAAGAAACTTGGACTCTAGAGACTTTCAACAGGATTGTGTGTGTGTGTGTGTGTGTGTGTGTGTGAGAGAGAGAGAGAGAGAGAGAGAGAGTAATGTATCTAATTTGCAGCCTCTCACACATTCCATTCAGATAGTTCAATATATGTATCAGAAAAACCATGAGCTCCATCAAATATTGAAGCTTGGATTCAGCTGTAATTGAACATTCCATTACAAAAGCAAAAGGGTATTTTCAAATGCTTCCCCTAGTATTTGTCTCCTTAGTTATTCAACAACATTGTATTCAAAATGATTATAACAATGAAAAAATCAATTCCCCTATGGTATGTCTTACCTTCTAATTGCAAAAAACCAAATGCTGCAAAACAAGAAGCTTGAACTTGGAAACTTCCAACTGGTGATCTTTTGTTTTTCTTCAACTCATCTGCTCCCCAATTAGGTCCAAACCAACCACAAGGAAAGACATCCCTTGGAAAAGCAAGAAGTAGAAATGAAGCCCGTGGGCTGATAACAGGCTTCTTGCAGCCGCAGTGAGTAGAAGAAATGCAAGCGCAAGTTCCTTCCTATAAATTCTGTTCTTCTTCTTTACAACAGGAACAGCAGCAGCCTCTTGTTGTTCCTTTAACTTTGTCAGCATTTCTAAACCTGATTCTGAAAGCCTCCTTTGCATTTGGATTTTCTCTTCATTCGAACTCATCATTGATTCCCTCTCAGCTAAGGCTACCAAATCTGATTCAGATGCCCTTCCGGTCTTTTTTGTCACTACCCATTCGTAAGCGCTTCCCAACTGAAATAGGCCCGATACCATGGCGTTGAATTTAGTCACGGACATGGTGTTTTCGAAAAGTAGGTAGGGAATCAAGAACGGGAAAGATTTCGGGTGCGGAAGAATGTTCAAAATGGACATGCAAATGGGGACGTAACAGACTACCCAAAGGGGTAGTTCGGCCTCGGGTATGAACATGGTTAATGGAAGTATGACACAAAATAGTGTGAAAGAGTAAAAAGGAAGGATCAACTTCCGTAGAAGAAAGAAGAGGAATATCAAGTTGGCCTTCTTCCCCATCGATATCTGCACAAAAATGAACCATTATTAGGTTTATTCCAAACCAACATTAAACTGATCATCTATGAAGAACCAAAACACAAGGGTGGAGACATGGTATGTGTGAATTTGTAAATTTGAAAACTTATTTGGGTGCTAAATTATAGTTTTAGGAAATAAAGCCAAAGAATTTGTAGTGGGTTGGGTCGGCACTAGGTTTGCGCCATACCTTGAATCAGGACCAGTAGCCTAACAAGCCCAATAGGCCGAACCCAAGCCCAACATGGCTCATGAGACCTCGCGAAACCAGACAGGCGCTTCGTGTGTGCCGGGCTAAGTCAGACTTGACAGGGAGACACAAATGACGTGGCCCCAACCCATTTCCATCTGGCCTTAAGGTGGCTCAGCCATGGCATGGGGCACCTGACATGGAGCTCGGTACGTCATGCATGCCACCAAGATAGCAGTAGTTATTTCAGACATCATAGGAGAACGTGCTCTGCTCATGCTGACTTGGAACCCAAGCTTTGTCCTTGTATAAAAGGTGACTTTAGGCGAAAAGTACGGTATATATTATTCTCTATCTATAAACTATCTTCTGGTTCACCAATAGATAAGCATTTGAGTGCTTCCCACTGGTAAGCACTAATTTGTTCTTGCTTTTTTTTCAGTACTTGAGAGATCTAGGCGTTTTCATATCCAAATTTAGTTCAGACGACATCCTATTAAAGGACTAAACAGATTTAAACTTGATAAAAACTCTCGAACTACTTGGCAAAAGGGTGAGCATTGGAAATTATAACACCAGTTTTGGTCGTTTCTTGATATGGTATTCATACGAATAATAGTATAGATAGACTGATATATATGCATTCAAATTCTAGAGTAGGTTGACCTACATCCGATTAAAGAACTCCGCAACATTCAAGAAAAGCTAAAGAAGAAAGCACAAACCTTTGAAGTCAAGATAGCAGGAAGGCATAACCGGAAGAGTTGCATAGGACCCGAATGCCACCGATGCTGCTGTTTCTTGTAAGCTTCATAAGACTCGGGTAATTCGCAAAGGGCTCTCACGTGGTTAAGGAAGATGAATTTCCAGCCATTGAGATGGGCTCTAACAGCAATGTCCATGTCCTCCACTGTTGTTCTTTCGAGCCACCCACCTGAGTCCTCTAAGGCCTTGATCCTCCACACCCCTGCAGTCCCGTTGAATCCGAAGAAATTGAGGAACATGCCGTTGACTTGTTGCTCCACCTCGAAATGGAAGCACAGGTTGATGTTTTGAAGCCTTGTGAGTAAGTTCTCGTCCTTGTTTACGAATGACCACCGGGCTTGGACTAGACCCAACTCGGGATTTCCCTGTG
Source organism: Arctostaphylos glauca (assembly GCA_019985065.2). Lineage (NCBI taxonomy): Eukaryota > Viridiplantae > Streptophyta > Magnoliopsida > Ericales > Ericaceae > Arctostaphylos > Arctostaphylos glauca. Next base: position 28,786,323 of record JAHSPW020000008.1, read on the forward strand.
AGGCAATTCAACGAACAGGTTATCAACAAACAGTAGATTACCTGGTAAAATACAAATTAAACTGAAATAGTTTAATCTAAGGTTGTCTGCTTTGTAACAAACGAGACCAAGCTGAAGAAATTGAACCAAATTAAACTGAAATAGTTTGACTCGGTTTTGGTTTTAAAAATTCTAAACCGAAATTCCTGGTTCGGTTAGAGTTTCTATTCCAAACTAGACCGAACCAGATCATTTACACCCTGAATATTTAAAGTCAAAGGACCAAACATAACACTCAGAAAAAATTCCACCCAATACTAATCAATAGAATTACAAACTTGAAGTGGATAGAGATTGTAATTACCTTGAAGTGAGGCACTGTTTGTTTAAGGAAATCAGGACTAGGCTGAAAATCTGCATCAAAAATTGTAACAAACTCATAGTCCTTAACATAGTCACAGGCCATGGCTGATTTAAGGTTGCCTGCTTTGTATCCAGTTCTGATAAACCTGTGTCTGTAGATTATGTTCACCCCTTTCTGTTTCCACAAGAACACTTCGTTTCTTATCAGATTCTGTATGTTTTCGTCGTCCGAATCGTCTAAAACTTGAACTAGGAATCGGTTCTTCGGCCAGTCCAGTTCGCATGCAGCACCGATCGATTGGTCGAACACCTTAAATTCCATGATAATAATCTTCCACATCAGATTCAAGAACAAAAAAATATGCAAAAGGAGCAATGAACATTATTAATCAAATGGTAAGAAGTTGTCTTTCTTTCCGTTACAAAGTAAAAAAGCCGCTATAATTTTAGCCACTCAAATTTTCGATATTCTCTTTTATTTTTCATCAAACAAATGGTATCTTCTTCCAGAAATTAAAAGTTTTGTGAACTAGATGATTATTAAAGGTGTATAGCACAAACATCAAGTAAGAGAGAGGCCCATTTTGTTTATATGAATCCTCATTGTTACAATAAGGGACTGAACCATTTTGTTCGGTCCATCTGTCAGCCCTTCTAGAGCCCACTGCGTTGATCGAAACGTTCAATTTTTCAAAACCAAAAGTAGTGTGTTGTGGTCATGTAATGATTGATATTCAATCAACATGATTTTTAACATAATCAATGTTCTCGATCATCTTAAAAGACGAACGAGTCTAATCATCCCAGTAAACTCAGAAAAGATCCATAAATAGGCCCAACGGTATGGTCTAGTCCCTTTTTTGGACGAAAGAGGAGCTGGACCAATCTTTAAAATGCTAAAAAGTAACTTCTGACATAATCGATGTTCTCGATGATCTCCATAATTGAACGGTTTGTTCATGCCAATAAACTCGGAAACGATCCATAAACATAGTCAAGTTCAAAGGCAAGCTGGAACAATCTTTAAAATAAGAAATAGTAATTTTTGACATGATCTAAAAAAATGAAAGGGTTCGATCATCCTAGTAATCTTGGAAAGGATCTACGAACAGGCCCAACAGTACTGACTAAACCAATTCCAGGCAGATTGAGAGGTAAGTGTAACTAATTTTGATTAACCACCTAACCTTTGACTTACCAAATTGTAAAAGAATATTTTTTTTCTGATCTACTTACACTAAAATATTAAAAAAATTCCTCTTGTCTCCACTCTCAGTCCTTCCAGCTGCACGATGTGTTATTTTTTATAATTAAAAAAGAATAAAAATTTATCACATGGTGCTCCTGAAGTTACGCCCCAGCAAGGGGAGGTTTTCATGACAAGGACCTCACTCCCTTAAAACATAAATATCATAGGGGAACCTCTGTTCCAAGTCCACTGTCCCATTGGCCCCGAATGCATTACCAACTGGACATGCGCATGTAGTGCAAATAAAATGACATAATTTTAATTCTTTTGTCTTCCAAATTATGTTGTTTTGACATACCTCCCGAATTGTTATCAAAATGCATAGAGTTAAAATGACGTAATTTGAAGGACATAATTATTTCATTTTGCATGTACCACACGCGCACTAAAAGAGATGCACTATAGCCTCAAATTCTAATTATTGTGTCTCGTTATCACAAATTAATGATGGCTCTCGATAATTGACCTCATTTTAAATAAATTTTGGTTACACCCATGTCGAGAAAGCTTATTTTTTAGGATTGATTTATGGCTTGCAATGCAATTGAATGAGGTTAGCATGTACCAAATGGGTTAGCACTATCCCTTGTGTGGTGGCTAATGATTGAAATTAGAGGTTTGTTTCTTGTCAAGTCTTAGATTTAAAATCTTTTGAGTGTTATTAATTTTAGTGAGAACAATTCATAGAGCTTGGCTTTCTGTTAGTAGAAGGTGTGATTGATCTGGAGATAGTCGAAATAAGCATAAAATGACATGAATACTACAGGTTAAAAGAAAAATGAGAGAAAATAGCAAATGAGATTACCTCTCTTTCATTGCACATGGGAATCTGCACAAGAACCATTGGGAATCTTGAGTCATCATCCTCGACATCATATGGTTCTTCTTCTTCTGCCACAGGCTTCAACCTCTTGCACTTCATCCAGAACCACCCAAAGCACTGCACCATCCGATCGATGGACTGGATCATGAAAAGCACAATGCAGAATCTAGAAAGCATCATAAGAGTAGGAGCAGCATAATCAACTCTGAATGATAGCCAAGCCATATAAGACCACTGCACTAGACCCTGAATCTCCCATGGGTGATGAATCAGGCCCAGATTCCAGTTCTTGAAATGCGCAACAACTTCTATAACCAAAGCTAACATTAAAATAGTAAGAAAAGCTCTGAGAAATCTGTAGAGTTTCCCTCTATATCTGGGTTGTTCTTCTTCTTCTTCTTCGCTCATTTCGGATAGTAAAATTCGTTTCTTGGCTGAAAGAAAGGTGGTTTTTATGCCCATTGCTAGATAGTAAAGGGCTCTGTAGACTTTTATGAGAAGAACCCATGTGAATTTCTTAGGACTTGAGGCTTTTTGTTTATCAGGAAATGATGATGATTTGGTATTGGAATGGGAATCGGAGTCATTTGTTTCTACTAATGGCTTCTCAACTGTGACTGCAACTGAATTTGGTGTCATTTCTTTTCCAGGCATTGGAATTGGATCACCGAAGAAAATCAAAGGTGTTATCCAGATTTAGGACTTTGGAAATAGAGCAATGATAGATTCAGCTATGGGTTTGGAGAGAGAGAGATTCAGCTATGGGTTTGGAGAGAGATCTAGATAGAGAAGTTTCTTGTCTATGGGTTTTGAAGAGAATTACGTGTGACATAGAAACAACATTAATTCTGGTTATTTAACAGAGCAGAATGGTACAGCACTGAAATTGAGATGGGAGGATGAGGAAGAAGCTGGGTAGAGAAAATTGGAAGTCATATGTGATGGCACTGTGGTTTTTAAGGTCCAGAGAGAGAGTGAGAGATCGGGGGAGAGGGCCGGAAATGGAACATGCTTCAAGGGAGCTTCTGGTTATAAAGATATGGAGAGAGAGAAATTACCCAAAAAAGTTATGGAGAGAGAGAGAGAATTGGAAGTCAAATATGATGGCACTGTGGTTGTTAAGTTCTAGAGAGGTGACAGATTGTGGCGGGAGAGAGGGAAATGGAATATGCTTAGAGAGAGAGAGAGAGAGAGAGAGATGGAAGTCAAATATGATGGCACTGTGCTTGGTATATTCTAGAGAGAGTGAAGATGGGGGGAAAGGGAAATGGGATATACTTCAAGGGAGCTTTTGGTTATGAAGGTATGGAGAGAGAGAGAGAGAGAGAGAGAGAGAGAAGGGAGGAGGGGGGGGGGGGGGGAGTTTCTAAGTCCGTATGGTGACCAAAAGGAAGGTTCAGGTGGATTATAAAAATTTCCAAGAGGTCCATGTTCCATACTAAAATATTCACAATTATTTGTGAGAAATACAGCCAATCATCAATCGCACCACTGTCATTTTATTATTTTAGCTTGCTCTGTGGAAGTTTTTCGAGTGTCTATAATAGATTCAATTAGTCTCGTAATGAAGATAAATCTTTTTCAATTTTCTACTGAAAAGTATATCATCACAACAACTAAACTTGTCGATAAATTACTCGGGACTCCCAGTGGGTTTGACACACCGCAACCTGTGTGCGCACAATGCTGCTCCATTCCAAAAGGAAGGTTCAGGTGCTATTGGTTATGAAGGTGCGGAGAGGGGGAGAGGAGAGAATTTTCTCTGTCAGTGTGGTGACCAAAAGGAAGGTTCAGGTGGATTATAAAAATTTCTAAAAAATCCAAGGACCATACTAGAATAATCATAACTACCTGTGAGAAAAGATAATGTGCAGCCAGGCCTAAGTCCAATTGAGAAGATGTGTCAACCGCAATATGGAAGATGAAAATAAGAGTCAAAGGATACAACAGACTTTTGAAGCCTCCTAACCAATCAAATATTGGCCACATGCTTAACTTCTTCCAGATCTAACTTGTCCTCGTAGGTAACCAAATCTGAAAATCAAGAACCTGACAGCCAAATTACAGCCAAAAGTGCAAATTTACATCTACTGGGTATGCATTTCATAACTCTTTTTTTAATAATTTAGAGTTCTTACGTGTAACTTGACTAATATATGAGTGACCAATCTTACCTTCACTAGCAAATGACTCATTTAAAGTCAGAACAACCCCTATATGAACTAGCCTGAGTTAATAGCATTCGGAAAGTTTCGAATCTAAGACCTTAAAAGAGATTAAACTCCAAGTCTCAAACTTGGATTTGGGACTATAGTGCAATCCCCTATAGTGCTAGTGTAATGTAAAAAAACTATATAGTTTTGCTCTCCAAATTATGTCATTTTGACCTTATGTATTTTGGTCAAAACAACATAGTTTCGAGAGAAAAATAAACAAAACTACATTGTTTTGTCCGCACTACAAAAAGTTGTGCTATACAACCTCTTAATTTTTCAAACCTTGATCACCAGACTAACTCATTGGGATTTGCATCTCACGACTTTGTTGAGTGTAAGCAAGAACTTGCAGCAAGCAAGAAATTACCTCCTCAAATTCGTAGATTCAACTATTATATTCCGCAATAATAAAATTATTTGAGTTATTGAAAATTTGATCGATTTTAAAATTTTAAAATTAGTCGAGGTGCGTATAAAACACCCAATTATTGGAAAAAGAGGTATTGTAGTTTACTAGTTGCCAAACCCAAGAGAACAACTTCATTGATTGATAATTTTGTGGTCCCAACTGGAAGTCAAATTTTACAAGTAATGATAACCAGGTTGGAGTTTTTCCAGTTTATAATTCCTTTCTTGAGGATTGGCATTAAAAATATTATGGTGATTTAATAACCGCCGATATAAATACGAATACTGATACAGATATAAGATACGATAATTTTAAATAAATGGGATACAGACACAGTAGTATTAGATAAGTTCATACAATGGTCAGAAGGAACTGCTTGGCTCCTTAACATGCTTGGGTGACACGTGAAAAAATGTATATATATTTGGATAAATATTTTAATGTTATTAACATTCTGTTTGAAAAAAACCAGAATTAATAGTATCTTTAGAAAAAAATTATTGTTTCCTTTCTAATTATTACAAGTTCAACGAGGATTTCATTTGATCAAAATTCATTTATTCATACTCTTTTCTTATTTTAAATAACATACTGTGAAACAAGCTAAGTTAATCCCTAATCCATGTCATGTTTTCATCGGTGTTCAAGTTGAGAAACAGATGTTTTGGACGTGTTTCCGGTGTGTCTCGTACTTAAGTATAACTAAATTTACTGGACAAGCTACGTAACAATTCTCATACTTGTTCCTAACACGTTTCTTTGAAGCATGACACAATGATTAGCACTTCTAAAATTGTCGGTGCTCCATACATAATGATTAGCACTTCTAAATTAGCATTAGGTGGATCCATTAGGGGAGGACATGTTTGGTTAACATTATTTATTTGTTTATTCGGGTTATTTTGGCTCTGAATTTTGCTTGTATTTCAACATGATTCATGCGCAAAATAAACAACTAAATAATGTCAACCAAAGAGGGCCCTATCACCTGTCTTCACTTAAATCTGGCCTATGATGAGTTCTTGTGAGGTGATGGTATATCCATCGATCTACTTGTTTTGATATACCATTAAATTTCTGAGTTGGGTGCCTGTTTACCAGCAATAATAATCAGTTATAAATAAATAGACTTAATAGAAGTCTATTCCTTCTTAAAACTCTTTGGAGAAGTAGAAACCAAATCATAGAAAAAGTAATTCTAATAGGCCGGATCTATGAGATATTGGGCCACAATACAAACAGGTTCGGATTAGATTTGATATTTATCAGATTAATGGATAACCGAAGACTCGAACCTACCCATATGGTGGGTCTTCTTGGCCTAACTCGCTCCAACATTGGGTCGGGTCGAAGGTTCTACGAAACCCGCATGCCATGCAATCACCTATCTCCAAGTGCACGAGCAGCGTGTGGGTCAGACCGATTGTAGAATGGTCGACATGACCATAGTAGAGAAATTCCATATCTCTATGTAGTCAACAAGTGATTCGGCATGGCCCGCAGAATACAACTTGACACTTAGTGCATCACGCATGAAGTCAAAGTAGAGACGATTATTTCTTACGTCGTGATGCTCGGGACGACTATTCTCGATGTAGTGGCAAAGGAGACGATTATTCCAGTCATTGTGGTGTACGAGACAGTTATCTCGTGCGACGTGGTGCATGCCCCTAACACATGCTAACTTGGGACGCAGGTACAATTCTCTATATGAAATAACTAAGGCACTATGCACAAAGTACCTTGTTACCCTACTCTCAAGTGTTTTTCTCTTTTCCGCAACTAACTTAAATATTAGAGTGTCCTTCAACTATCTTTGTCTTGACAGCACTAATTAGTTGTTTCTCTTGCAATTCAAGCAAAAATATATCAATACAATTGTAATCCAAAAAATGATCCACCGAGTTCAATACTCCACAATAACAAATCAAAGAAGCTTCTCAACTACAAAAGAATACAAAAGATTGAATACATAACAGATTGCATCTTTTTTTAATAATCTAGTGTCTGGACTAATTTACAAAACTAACCTCAGTATCTCTATTGTGATAGCGGTGGAAGTCAGACTGCACAAATTTAGATTTAAATCTGACAAAATGCGTTCAGATTAGCGGCAGAGGTTAGATAGGAAATATGATTATTTGACTAAAAAACGATGACACTTTAATATTGTTTTATAAGCTGGTTGGCGCTGATAGGTTTTTAATTCGAATAAGTACACGATTAAGCAAGGTATCAGAAGTTCTAAATATTTACACATTATTTGAGATTTGATACAAGTTGACCTCCCACCTAATGGATCATCTAGATTGATGTAATCTATTTATCAAGATTTATTAATTGAAGTCGAAAATTGAAAATGATTTCCAAAGCTCTTGTTAGGTTTCTGCGCACGTATCCTAAGTTCGGGGGTGCTTTTTCTTACCTAAAGACACTTCAAAGGTCAAGTTAGATCTCGAGTGTATGAGGAATAAGTATGTATATATGAAAGTATGGAAAAGATAGCTTGTGAACCTACTTTGGACCTGATTCAATGGCTCTTTTTACAAAGTGAATGGTGGAGAATTATCTCTTTGTAGGAAGGAGCGGGTCATCTACTGAGGCTTTCGTCTTCGATAGTTGGAGAATTTCATTTGTGGGATCTTATCGAGCAAATTTGTGACTGGTGTCTTTTAGCAGAGTGGCCTGTCACTTGAAAGACTGAGCGCTAGCTAACAACTTGAGATATATCAAACACTAATAATATTGGCTCAAATCAAGATGATATAATAAAGTTAATGGAACAATACTATCGTCATTTGTACATAACTAAATAGAACTTACTCAAGGACATTGCTCCACTAATTTAATTACAAGAGTTAAGAATTGTTCACTGAATCAACTTTGTTGATATTTTTTTATTTCTATTTTGAAAGCCAAGAGTAGCACTTGATTTCTGAAAAAGGGCGTGGCTTCGAAATCGAAAATTCCTCTAAGAATTAAACACATCCTGTAAAAAAAATACGGAAAAGTCCCAACTTCCGAATTAAAGAAATACATCAATGGCCAATCAGGCCAACCTAGTACATTTATATATAAATGTAGTAGCTACAAGACATGGGACATATATAGGAAGACAAACCTGAAAAAAGAATTGCCAACTAGAGGGATAAAAACCATCTCATTTCAAGTAAAAAACCTAATCAAAAAACAAAAGGGAATTGGAGGTTTTATGGGGATGTAGGGGAATGCACCCCAGCTACCAAGCATTGCCTAAGTAGCACCAACCTAGTGCAGCCCACCACCATCATCACCACAGGATACGGCACAAAGTTTGCCTAATCAATAAATTTCTTTGTGTCTTGGCTGTTTGGAGGAAGGGCCACATGTGAGAGAGTACTAGTGTTCTACTACTATAAAGTGCCCATGTGATCAGCTACCCTGGACATAGTTGTATAACTATAACCCCCCATTATTAAAATATATACTGTCATTAATTGATTGTGATTTGTTTGCTTATTATAATATCAAAACCAAAAAGAATCTCTTTTATTCATTAATTGTCATTGTTGATAGTGATTTTAGTATTCAATAAATTAGTTGCTTCACTTTCCATCACTTGATTGCAATTATCACCTAACATGATACAGGAATATATAATATAATTTTATATAACATATTATGAAGATGCAAGTAACCTTATATTTGCACAATCGAGGTTTAAAATGTTTGAAAATAGTTTGGGGAACCATATTCTTACGAGTGGATCAATCTAAGTGATAATTAATGTGTTTACTTTCATATGAAAATTAAGATCGTGTATTTAGTTGGGCAAGACTATTTACAAATGAATTCAAAATTGAATTCAAAAGACCATTGCAAATGGTTGAAAGAAGTATTAGTCCCATGTAAGAAAGTTGCACTTGTGTCATCCATACAAACAAGACATGAGAAAGATGTGTGTTGACAAGATAACTCAAGAGTGTCAGCTTGGTGTGACACTAGTTCCTTGGACAAGAAGCACCTATGGTGCATCTGAAGGCCTAGAAAATTAGGCATAGATGCTGAAGTACAATCTGTGATTTTGGGCCAAGACACTTGGACTATATGGGACTTCGAACTAGGGCTAAGCTAGGTTGGCTTCCTACGAATAAGGGCAGGCAGAAGCTTCTGATAGCTTGGACAGGTGTCCCAAGCAATTGCTAGCAGTGGTTTTTCTTTGGTTCTGAGACATGATCATATAGCGCCCCACAATCCCTAAACGTCACAAAATTATGTAAAATTCATATGCTTAGTCGTAAATCTCATATAACTATTTAATGTTTATGGGACTTGAGACGTCACGTGACCATGCTCCAAAAGAATTCAATAATATTTTTGCTTTTCTTGAATCAGACAAGCACATACTTGCAAGCTAGGCAATCATTAATAGCTTGTCTATCTATGGTTGGAGCACCTGTGGTAATGACATAATAGAGATAATAAATAGCATATTTCAAAAAGCGTACACCTCTTGTGCACAGATTCAAACACAAATATATTGTCTGATACACATGAAATCTATATTATTTAAAAAATTTCCATATACATTGAACAATTTCAAACACATCTGTATATTCTCAAACTTTCTCTATTTTAAATTAACTTTTGACTTACCATGTTTTTGCAGGGTAGCTGACCTTATTTCCATCACCCCAAAAAAACAGACTTGATTAGAGCATCATATATCTGCAGATACAGGCAATTGCACATGTAAGTACATTTAATGGCATAGATCACAGTAAATCTAAGTTTTTTTTTAACTATATTTGTCCAGCCAAATATTAGAGTACAAAAACCTATGATCAGTGTATAACTTAATACAGTAAAAGTCTGACCACCATCATCCACATTCAAGGCCTAGAATTTTGTGCAGCAGTTCCAAGTTCTAACCCACTGATTCAATCATTTTTATTTCTTTTTGCAAAGTACAGTTTACGTGGAGTCATGAATTCGACCCTTTTTTTTCTGGGTTACTCAGAACTAAATTCTTTTTTTTTTTTTTTGGTGTCGTCCAGTTAAAGACAGTTAAATAGATTTTGAAATAACAACATACACGATGAAGTCAGAAATAAATGACTCCACCTACTGACGTTATGCATGACGCACTGAGTGTCAAATCGTACTGCATTACTCCAGATAGCCGTAACGAGCCACCTGGCGCCTATATGGATTCATAGAAAGCTAAGCTATATGTGATCATGCCGACCACTCTCTTTTTGGTCCGAACCACACACTAGTTTTTTTTAATAGCCGAGGTGCCCGGCCAGCTTTGGGATTACTCATAACCTAATGCCAATTAGTGCTCGAAAAATCAATCCCACCATCCACTTACAGGGACCCATTTTAATATCAGAGTTTTTGCCCTGTATAGACTGGAGTGAGTCTTTGGTCTAAACCATATTGAATCCAACTTGAATTCATTTGTACCGTAGCCAATATCCTGTAGGTTTGGGCCACTAGAGTTTCAATAATGTTGAAAGATACAGATGTTAAACATGGGTTTTACACTTTGGAATAAATGAAGGATAACAACAAGACATTCAAATCAGACCCCATCCACATGAATCTGAAAGATACGTATGTTGATCTGGTGTCATACAATTGTCTTTATCCGTACCAACACGGGCTACTAGCGACTAAATTTTCACATAATGGGGCATAAACATTTAGGTCCTGTCCGATTAGTCGTACTGTCAATGAATAGATATATAATCTCATAACATGAGTAATTCTACCAGACCAACAGCTAAGGGATTCGAAATCAAGCTTGAAGTTATCGCCTTACCAAGATGCCAACAGCAGATTGCTGTTCGTCACGATTACTATGACATGGAGGAGTATGCATCTTGTTTTCAAATTCGGTTCATTCCTCTGCTCATTTATTGACTGGAGTTTCAAGATTTGTCGAGATGGATGAGCGTAATTGAACATAGTATTTGCCCAAAAAACGCACGAAAACCTGTTCCGTGAGATTGATTATCTAAGGGATATGAAATCCCTCTATCAGTTGTTGCATTTAAACTGAAAAGCAGTCTCACGGGATCTATTTAATTCAGCCAATCAAACAGACCACATACAATTTACAACCTTTTCCCTTCTCTTACTCCCCTCCTACGGATTGTAAAACAAGACAAATTGGGAAAAAACTCCAATTTACAATGATAAAAAAAACAACTAATGATGTCGAAAACTGGAGAGTGACCTCTCGAGTTTCTGATGGGGTTCCTACGCATAAGTCTTAAGACCAAGGATATTTTTCGGTCGAGGACTTTCCGATGATCAAATTAGATATTCTTAGAGACAGAGAGTATGCAGGTATGTAAATCGTTAATGTGAACGTTCGTGATCTAACAGCCCTTTTATAGAAGCTTAGAGGAATTTAGAGGGCTTGATGGTTGGCGATCATGCTCGTATTTTTTTATTGGGAAGAGCGAGTCATTTATTGGGGGCTCTGTTTCTAATATTTTAAGCAGCATTAGGCTTCGTTTGTGTGATCTTGCAGAAGGAATTGCATGATTGGTTGCTCTTGGCCAAGTGACCTGATTCTCAAAATTAAGACTAAGCGTTTGTTGGCAATATAAACGCTGAGCGTCTAAACTCGAGAGGCCATGTGTAGAGCAGATGAGTGCTGAGCAGATGAGTATTGAATGATTGAGTACTAAATAACCAAGCAATAAAAGACGGAGCATTGAACTATTGAGAAGGCAATAATATCTTGTTGAGAAGGGCAATGACATCTCGAGATTTTATCAGTTTTATATTTATTTAGTTGCCTATTATACTTAAGACTACCTAGAATAGATTAGCATGATTATAGGAAATCTATTGTATAAAACTACGTCTCGTAATTCAATAGAAATTCATTCAAAAGGCAAATATTCTTTTTCTTCTTTACATAGTATCAGAGCGGGGAATGATACCCTAGCTCTCTGTCTTCTCTCTTTTTGCCTTCTTTTTATCACTGTTTCCTATTATCATGGCAAATGAACAACCTTTGAATGGAGGGAAGCTTGATGAAGCCAATCCATATTTTCTTCACCATTCCGATCATCCAGGGATGATGCTTGTTTCCAAGCCCCTTTATTCGACATGGTGTAGAGCCATGACGATTTCTTTGAATGCCAAATCCAAGTTAGGTTTCATAGACGGGACCACCACAATGCTGTCTGCCAAGATCGAACCAGACAACTATGCTTCGTGGAAAAAATGCAACAATATGATCTTCTCTTGGATTCTCAATTCACTCACACAAGATCTTGCAGATAGCGTCATTTTTTCGACCACGGCACAAGAGGTATGGGAAGACCTTCGGGATCGTTTCTCTCAAAGCAATGCCCCTCGTATTTTTCAGATTGAGAGGGACATTGCTTGTCTTTCTCAAGCTCATATGATTGTTGCGTGCTTATTACACAAGGTTAAAAAAATTATGGAATGAACTAGGATCCTATAATAACACTGTTTGCTCTTGTGGGCGGACCATAAGCAACGCAGATTGATGCAATTCCTCATGGGACTTAATGAATCTTATAGTGCAATCCGAGGATAGATTCTATTGATGAATCCACTACCTGATGTTGCCAAGGCTTACTCTTCAATTATACAAGAAAAGAAGTAGCGAAGCCTGGGGGCCGCGCCACGCGTGAGACAACGGAGAACTCAGCCATGGTTGTTCAAAAGAACCGGTGGCTCTGGCTATTCGACATGGACACGATTCTTCTTCCCATTCCAACTCATCTAATCGAAAACCTTTGCATTGCTCTTATTATGACCGTGACCATCATGTGCGAGAAACATGTTGGAAGTTGAATGGGTACCCGCCAGAGCACCCTAAACATGCATCAAACAAGTCTAATCACGGAAGTACTTATTTTAAGCGCAACAATAGCCATCAGTCTTCAATCAACAATGTCAAGGAGGGTCCAATAATGCCGGACGTGCCGTCGGTAACCAATGGACTCTCTGATTTGCAAATCCAGCAAATCTTATCTATCATGCAGGGTAAAGAGACAACACAATCTGCCACTCCTAAAGCTAATGTTGCTGGTGCTTCTCTAGGTTTGTTACAAGCCTTGTTGCGCCTCCATCAATTAATTATCGATAGTGGTGCAACAGACCACGTTACTTCATCTCCATCTTTGCTTGTCCACAGCCGTAAGAACACCCTTTTGCCACCCATTGCTATGCCAAGTGGAGAACAAGCTCCGATTACATCCATTGGGAATTTACCTTTGAATTCTGCTTTTACTTTAAAAAATGTGCTTGGTGTGCCATCTTTTAAGGTGGATTTAATGTCTGTGAGTCGAATTACCAAAGATCTCAATTGTTCAGTAACCTTCCTCCCTCATTGGTGCATTTTGCAGGACTTGATGACAAAGACGACAATTGGTTTGGCTGAACAACGAGACGGACTTTATTACTTGGTTGCATTATCATCAAAGAAGTCAAAACCACAGACTCCATCCGCTGCAGTCACTTCTTGCCGTTCACCCAGTTCTAAGGTCCCCTCCCCCTCCGCTTTGTGGCATCGCCGATTGGGGCATTTGTCTTCCTCTAGATTAGATTTTATGGCAAAACATTTGTTAAACTTTCCTTTCTAGTCTAATAATGGCCCTTGCAAAACAAAGTCGACTTCCGTTCTCTATTAGTTCAATTTCGTCTGTTAGACCTTTTGAATTAATTCATTGTGACATTTGGGCCCCTACAAAATTGCTTCTCTTTCTGGTGCGCAATTATTTTTTGACTATTGTGGATGATTATTCTAGATTCAAGTGGATATATTTTATGCATCACAAAAGTGAAACCCAACAATTGTTTGTCAATTTTTTCTCCTTTGTCCAAACACAATTCCATGTTTCTATAGCCAACATTCGGGTTGATAATGGTGAAGAGTTCTACGATATGAGGAAATTTTTTAAACAAAAAAGGACCACTTATCAACACTCTTATGTCTATACCCCTCAACAAAATGGGGTTGTCGAGCGCAAGCACCGCCATATTCTTGAGTCCGCTCATGCTTTTTATTTTCAAGCCCACCTTCCTTTACATTTTTGGGCAGAACGTGTTTCTACTGCCGTTCATGTAATTAATCGTTTGCCCACACCACTCCTTTCTCGCCAAACTCCTTTTGAATGACTTTATGGCAAACTTCCTTCTTATTCCCATCTTCGAGTTTTTGGATGTCTTGCATATGCTACTGCAGTTCATGTCCCCCATAAATTCACTCCTTGAGCCAAACGTTGTATTTTTCTTGGCTATCCAGTTGGTCAAAAAGCTTACAAGCTCTATGACCTTGCCACTCATCAAATGTTCACTAGCCGTGATGTTGTTTTCCATGAAACTATTTTTCCCTATGCGTCCATTCCATCCCCTACCTCCGATTCAGCCCCTGTGATTCCTCTTTCTGTGTCTGATCCTTCACCACGGGAACAAAGTTTCTCTGCCATCATCACTTGCTAGTCCTTCTGCCGAACCCATTTTATGTCGTTCTCAACGCCCTCATCACCCTCCCCTGGCTTTACATGATTATGTATGCAACCAGGTGACATCTCCCAACCATTTGCCGCCTTTGCCATCTGGTCCACAACAAGGTACGTGATATCCCCTTTGCAATTTTGTCTCTTATCATCGCTACTCACCACAACATTGCTCCTTTATTGCTGCTATCAATCAAGATGTTGAGCCTACATCCTATATCGAAGCCGCTTCCCATTCCCATTGGCAAGCCGCAATGCAGTCTGAATTGGCTGCTTTAGAAGCCAACCAAACTTGGTCCCTCACTTCTCTTCCTCCTGGTAAGAAGCCTATTGGTTGTCGTTGGGTTTATAAAATCAAACGGCACTTGAATGGCACTATTGACCATTTCAAAGCTCACTTGGTTGCGAAAGGTTACACACAGGAAGGTATCAATTACCATGACACATTTTCTCCCACTGCTAAAATGAGTCAACCCGAGCTCATCAACAACAATTTACAATATTCCCTTATCTTATTCACCTCCTACAGATTGTAAAACAAGACAAACAAAAATGTTCTGCATGTATACAGAAAAAGACAATCCAACACCCACATGGCTCAAAACCCCATTTCAGAATTTCAAAAGAAGCCAAGTTCAGACAGATATTAACATAAGAATAGCTAAAATGTCTTTCTATTAGACTAACAAAAATGAGTGTTTCCACTTAGCAATGTAAATGGAAGAACAAGAATGTGGCACTGTCTGACAAGTGGATTGGGACACAATCCCATACATCTAGTTGGTGAGATTTCTAATTCAGTAGGTCCCTCAATCAGGTACCATGGCAGCCCTCCTAACCTCTATGATTGCTTTTATATAACAGATGCAATCAGAAAAAAAAACTAGAATACATAAGCTGGCACTACCAAAACACTGTATAATAATCCAATAGGTCCCACAATTTTGGAATTTTGTAATCAGGATGTAATCAACCTCAAAGGGTTGGCTTAGTAAAATTTGAGTTAGGGGTTTGCTCGCTTTTAAGGTTTCAGGTGCAAGATTTTTCAAGTGTTATCAATTCTTACGAGACCAGTCTACTCAAGATTTTATTCGGACTTTAATTGGGTCTCTAAAAATTAATCGAGAAGCACATAAACTAGTCCTGACACTCTGAGTTATCAAAATAATCAGGATGTGATCGGAAAACGAAACTATCATATATAAGCTGGCACTACCAAAGCATCCAAGAGTACAACGAAGTTGTAATCACCAACTTCTAATTTGTCTTACCAATAGGACATTTGATCTCTTTTTTGGCACATTCAAAAGTGTTGTATTATATTACCACACCAAACATCTTACCGAATGGTGGACTATCTGGGGCCAATCATTTTTAGATTGTGAATTCTAAATTGAAGATTATAATTTTTTTAGAATCGTAAATTAGAATTTGTAAAAGTGTTTGAATGATAACATGCACAATAAATTTTGCAGAAGGACAATGTATGAATCTATAATCAGAATCCGAAAAGCATGTGCTAATATGCACAATAGATTTGTAGGTCTGCTTGCTGTTTAAAAACAGAAGGAAGAACGTTCATTTTATAGCCAAATTCTACGGGACAATACTGTTAGGGAGCAAAATTGAAGAGAAACAGATGAAAGCTAGAGGAAAGCTAGGTGGGAAAATGAAAATCTCAGGTAGTTGGGGAACACCCCAGGCTTGCAGATCAATTAATCATCGGTAGATAATCTACCGATGATTATCTGAAAAATCAAGGTTGCTCTCTTTTTGGACTAAACAATTCTAAGCCCACTTAGGACTTAGCCCAACAACCCAACCAAAAGACTTAGGCCCAACTATGCCAAAGCCTCTACAAAACTCAATTATGTTTACGGACTTACTGGGTCTAAAAGCCCAAATATGATCCCAAACTAACCCAGACCAGAGTCACCATACTACAGACCTCGTATCACAAGCAGCAACCCCATGAATCCTAAGTCCCGGCCCCTGCCAGCTATCGCGCGTGTCTTCCTATTTAACAAATTCAGCTTTTTCAATTCCCATTATAAGATAATTCTCATTTATTATTTCCTACGACAACAAAATCACAACAGCTGAAATGAAAGAGGAAGATACCTTCCACCATATAAATCCAAACAAAACATACACATTTTATAGGGTCGATTTACCAAAATAAAAACAACTGGCAATGTCAAGATCACCGAGTTTTGCTAGTTATTGCCAGCATATAACCACAGCACAGAAAATCTTAGAAAATATTTTTGCACCAGTTTGTTAGTCCCTCGAATATCATGCATGGATCTACGAATACACCTTCTTCTTTTTTTATAATCGAGGTATCGGTCGGTTTTGAAATTACTCCCAACCTAATGCCAATTAGTTCTCGGGCGACTAATCTCACCTTCCACTTGCGGGAACCCCATTTAAAATCGGAGCATTTTAACCTATATGGGCTGACAGCAAAGGAGTTGCTAGCGAACCTCTCAGGCCTTGCTATTGATATTATGGGAAGAGATGATAAACATAGGGAAAACTTAAGAAGAATTAGGCCTGAATATCCATGCTAAGAACAAATAGGAAAATTTGAGCTGGATGTTTTCAATCAGAATTGAGCTGCAGTTCAAATCCGAATTCGATTGGGTCGAGGTCAGATTCTGTTCCGTGTTTGCCTGGATCAGTCAGCCGTTCTGAATGCAAGTCGAGAAAGTGTGCGCAGACAATTTTGTTACAGGGTTAAGCAATTAAGGTGCGAATTGGGAAGTTTTTGAAGATCATAAGCTACAAAATTGAGATTCTGAACGCAACAAAATGAATTAGCAGCACTAAATTTTTCTGTTCCAAACATTTGGTGGAACGAAACACAGTAAATTGCAGATGGATTAGTTAACCATAAGGAAGAAATGCGAGACGCATACATCGGCATAAACAATCGATAAAGTGTGCGCAGTCAATTTGTTACAGAATTAAGCAATTAAGCTGCGAATTGAGGAAGTTTTTGAAGATCAAAAGCAATAAATTGACATTCTGAACATAAGAAAGAAATTCGAGAAGCATGCATCGGCATAAACAATCGATAAAGCGTGCGCAGTCAAATTTGTTACAGAATTAAGCAATTAAGCTGCGAATTGGGGAAATTTTTTAAGATCAGAAGCTATAAAATTGAGATTCGGAACTGCAGAAGCTACTTACTCATCATCCCCGAAGGTAGATTGAGGCGAAATTGCAGAACCCATTTGCAAACATGGATTCGGGGAAGAATTTTGGGAACGTATTTAGCGCCAATTTTTGTATTTTTCGAAGGACGTTTTTCAAAATATCCCGCGGAGGAAAAGAGAATAAAAGTTTAGGGTACAATTTTGAACAATATTTATTTAATATAATTAAAAATTCGTAATAAACTTTTTAAGTTTTTTTGTAAGGAGCATAAAAAATTCATTAAAAAAATGGAGTCCTACATAATAGTTAATCATCCATTTTTGCATAAGTTTTCATCCTACCTAAAATCATGAATTATATGATTTAATCTTTTAATTATCGAGCTATTTACCTTATTTATCCTTATTTTAAGTGATAAAATTACGAGAAACTTGAAGGAAAAAAAAAAAAGTGCTCTCGTAGTTGATTCCAACCTTTCTTTTATTTGATTGTGTCGAGGGCAATTGTGAAATCGCTGAATAAAGTCTTCGTTTATCTCAAAGGTGATGACTCGTAGCGAAGCAGAGATAACCAAGTGACATATGAAATATGGCGATGACAACAGCATATCGTAAAATGAGATAACAGGTAAAGCCCTGACCTGTTATCTCATTCAAACAGCCGTACAAGCAACCACCCTAACCATTATCTACATTAGCAATTAACAAATACTCAAAATTCTATTTCTCCCTGTCGATTACGTGTTGAATTAGTGGCTACTCGTAGTTACTGAAAGTTTATTTAGACATTAACTTTAGTATTTTAAAATTATTGAATATATTTATCAACAAGGTCAACTGATGCTAACATTACTACTACGGGATACCTAATTTACGTAGCGAGTACAATTTAATCAACTAGTCCACAAACAGCTCGAGCCTTTACTTGTTAGGATTTCGGCACAACATGGCTCGGTTCGTTTCATTCAATATACAAGATGAGCTCGAGTTAGGGGTAGCTCGGCATTTGTAAATAAAAGCAACTCCTTTACATGGGCTCGACTCGTTTCTAAAGGCTTGGTTGGTACTCGGCTCAAGCTCAAGTTCTCCAATATTAATGAGCTCGATTATTCGAACTGACTCATGAACTTTAGCATTTTGAAATTATCAAGATGAGTACAATTTGACTCGGGCACTCAATTGCAAAAGGAAAAAAGAGACCCAAAATTCACTCAATTATCTTGAGCAAATCAAATGGTAGGCCAAGTTGCAAATGAACTGAATTGTTCACGAGCAATTCAAGGCTCGGCTTATTAAGATCTCAGCACAACTTAGCTCAGTTCATTTCATTCAACACACAAGTTGAGCTCAAGTTAGCTGTAGCTCTGCTCGTGTAAATAAGCGCAACTCGTTTGTATTATCTTGACTCGTTTCTGAATGGTTAGTACTTGGCTCAAGCTCGAGTTCTCCGGTATTAATATTGAGCTTGATTATTCGAATTGACACGTTAACTTTAGCACTTTGAAATTATCAAGATGAGTATAGTTTGACCTGAATGCTCCATTATAAAAAATAAAAAAGAGAGACCCAAAATTCACTCAATTATATTGAGCAAAACAAACAGTAGGGTCTTAAATGAACCGAGTTGTTCACAAACAGCTCGAGGCTTGACTTGTGTTAAGATTTCAGCACAACTTTACTTGCTTCCTTTCATTCATTCTATACAAAAGCTGAGCTCGGTAAATTTTATACTAGTCGAACTCAAACACGTTAAAACTCGACTCAATTTGTATGCATGTGCTACAAGTAGTTCAGCTAGTGTAATTAAATAAGCACTACTCATTTGTATGCGCTCGACTCGTTTCTAAAGACTTGGCTAGCTAGCACTCGGATCAAGCTCGAGTTCTCTATTATTAAAGAGATTATATATTACTGAGCTCGATTATTTGAACTGACTAAAAATTCAAGTTCGATAAATTTTAAACTAGTCGAGTTCAAACACTTTAAAATTCGGCTCCTATTGACTTGTGAAGTCGTTTGCACCTTTATACACGGTACATGATGATCAGTTTCTTTCTATCACGTCTTCAACAATATTGAATTCACCAACGACTCCAACAGAGGCAGTGGCGACTGTGGCGTGCCCACCACCATTGAAACACGTCACTGTCTCTCGTTTTCAGCCCCATTTCCATCAGCCCCACCCCAACCCCCAATATTTTCAAACACATATCCCTCCAACTTCCAATTTTGAAGTGCGTACACTCTACATGCATCCATGTTGTGACGTTGATCCTCGATTGTGACTTCCATTTGTATCTATCTATCAATCGATATATATATATATATATATATAGAGAGAGAGAGAGAGAGAGGGGGGGAGGGAGATGGAGGTGGGGTTTGAACTTTGAATAACACTAATAGAGATTTTTGACAAATACATTGATCCCTCTTGAAATTTTTTAAATTATTATGACGTTTCCTAGTTTCTTAAACTAGTAGAGGTTGAGCATACACTATGCATGTGCATGTGTATGTATAGTTGAATATATAGATCTAGTGCGTAACACGCTAGCTTGGCTATGGTGCCAGCTATAAGTCCTGACGTTTGAGAGAGAGAGAGAGAGTTTCAGTGGACGTCCAAATGAGTGGTCAAGAGTCACGCGTCGTTTGGTGGATGTAAAGTTCAATGTTAGATATAATAAATTGTAACTCTACTTTGTACAAGGTATTTTAAAGTTGCGATAGTGTCAAAATTTAATGGAACTTCACATTTATGCGTTGTTCGTCATGCAACAATACAGGGATGAGTGACTTACTAGAAAGTCAATAATTTTGAAGTTGAATAGTACCGAACAAACACTTCATTGATCTCGAGGAGTTTTTTTGCTGACGATAGAAAATCAAACATGCCAGCTTAGAAATGATTCTATTACTTACTGTCATGTTCACACTCGACGTAGGACTAAAAGGATGATGAGCGAATTGGTTTAAAAAATAGTTTAAATAGTTCTCATTTTGTACTTAATTATGATGCATTTGACCCCACATATATAAAAAAACACCATAAGGACCCTACTAAATATCAATTATGTGACTATCAAATCGTGAATTACGTACGTTGAGTATCTAATCCCATTATTTATAAATTTATTTGTCGTCGCCCTCTTCCAAAATATGTCATCCTCATCAAATCCCACCCATTCGTAGTTGGTGATGAACTCCTCTGAATTTGAATACTCTTTAAAAGTCGTCGTCATCTTCAAATCTCACTTCTTTGTAATTGTTGGCGAATTCATTTGAATACTCTTCAAATATTTTTCCAAAAATCATATTTTGGGGTGTAACGAACTTTTTGACTCATCGAAAGGTATAAACATATAATATCGGGTCAATATAATTTTTTTCATAACTAGTAATTTAGAATCTCCAATCTAGTGAATAGACGAAAAAATAAAGTTCGGGTTAATTTTTTTTTTTAAGCTAAAGAAGAATTTATAATAAATCTATTTGTTGTATGCACAACATTTCATAGATGCTTACTTACTAAACCTCACGGGATTCGTTTGGTGGTCAAGATCTAAAATTCAAAAATTTCCTCCTTAAAATTCCAAGTTTGACTCTTTTTGCTAGTAACTTTTGAAGTCATTCCGCTAGACGCATCAATGTATGAAAATAGCTATAGAATAACTTATAAAGTATGAGTAGGTAAAACTTCTTACCAAGAAAGTTAATTCCTCAATCTGTGGCCGAACACGATAGCACTCTAAGAGCAAGTGCAATAAAGTGAACAAATCCATCCCCCTCCCTATTTTACTCAGTTCAACTCAAAAAACAGGCTGTAACAAACTCCCTAAACAGGTTAACAAAATGGGTTTCATGAATAGTGCCTCCCTAAATCAACCCCCATTTGATGCGCTACTGTTCATGGCCCTTTTAATTTTTTATTATTTCTCTCTCTCTCTCTCTCTCTCTCTCTCTCTCATTGGCTACTTATGTTTATTGTAAATATTTTAAAAAAGTAAAAAATAGTATTTTAATAGTAGAGAGTGAGTATAGGTAGTATTGTTGGAGTGTTGAAAATGACATGGGTGAATAAAGAACTGTTCACTAATTTTTTTAGCTAAAGATTTGTTCACCCTTGTTGCACTTGCTCTAACTCACTTGAAATTTAATATCTGCAAGGTAGTAAATCATTAAACTGATTTGAGACAACTTGCACTAAAAAAATTAAGAGTAATGTTACGAACACAGATATTTCGGATATATTAACACTCTTAATAATTTATGAATCCCATATGTATTTAACAGTTTCGGACACATCTGTGTTCGAATATTTTTTTAAAAATTAAATAGTTTTTTTACATAACCTTTATTTAAAAAAATGTGGAAAAACCAGTGCATAGGACAAAGAAGTACCTTAGTCAAAAGACACACAAATTCACTGAAACACAAATCTTCTGCACAATAAATCTTCAAAAACAGACAAAATGGTCTGAACCAACTAGCTTCTATGAACTAAAAAAAAAGCACTTTCATAGGCACCAAAACCAAGAATTCCAGAACTAAAAACAAAAGAGAATTCAAATATTGAAAACTCTTGGAACATATTCTTTTGTACTTGTATAGATGTGTCTGAAATAATTGGATGCACGTGAAATTCATATTATGTTTAGAAAGTCTCACGTGCATTTAACAATTTTGGACACATTTGTATCCTAATCTATGCACTAAAAATGTGTTCTTATTAGACTTTTTATTTTATATTGTAGAAGAAATAGCTACATCAACATCCTACCTTGTTCAACTTCCCTAGACTATATATATATATAGGTTTATACTGAAACACTGGGGCTTGTTTGGCAAAACTTTTTTTGTATTTTTTATTGTAGAGTTTTTATTTTGAGTACTTGAGAGAAGATTGTAAATGCTTTTTGTATTATAATTTCAAAATATTATTCGGAGGAACTTTTTGAATATTTTGTATAGTGTATATGGTTTTTGGGATACCTTATTTTGTATTTTTATTGTGCAATTTTATATTTTAAGTGTTGGGAGCAAATTATAAGACAATATGTTTGTATTTTTTATTCTGTATTTTGAGTTTTTAAAGATGCATAATCTCAAAATATTTTTCAGGGGAAGTTTTTGAATTTTTTGTAGGGCAGACTGTAGAATGTTTGGCAGACACTATTTTTGTATTTTTATTGTGCAATTTTGCATTTTTAAGTTTTTGGGAGAAAATTATAGAATGCATTCTTGCATTTTGATAAATGAATTGGAGAATGCGTAATTTTAAATTATCCTACGAAGGAACGTTTTGAATTCTCTGTATATATTGCCACACTATTCCTTTGCAAAATTTATTGTACACGTAGTCATCTAAATATTTTTACAAATTTTGAGTATAATTCAAAAATCTAAAATTTACAATCTAAAATCTAGAATCTGAAAAATAATTAACTCTCAAATACCTCATATATACATGAGTGAATGACTGGCATCCATTGGTTATATATTTTGTACGCAAATTTTAGTTCATTGTAGCAAATGTATTATTTTTAAAATAAAAAATTAATGTCAAAGAAAAAGGGTCGTATTCGTCATATGTGTGCCAATCTACATTTATACGCACATTGTTCTAGCAATAAAGTTTATTTTATTAGAATCATGAGTTGTCGAACGACAACTGATGTATCTATCTCAATTTCGCTACTTTTGTGAGCTTATTTTAAATAATAATTCAATACGATGACTAATGCACTGTCTTATTATAAAAGCATATAGTATTAAAATCGTACTTTGTCAGATAACAAGTGGTATTTGTCTCAATCACAAAAATCGTCACCATTTTCGCAGTATTATTATAAGCGAAACTTCGAGTTGCATACTCATAATAAGCTTCTTTATTTCTCATTAATCTACCCTTCCACCCCCTTTTCATATTGTTTGTTAAGTCTAAACAAGACAATTAACAACTCTTATCCAATCAAAGTAATAGTATTATTTTATAACATGGTCCCTTTTCAACATTAACATAGGTGAATAATTTAAGAAAAATGTTAACCATCACCTACTAGATAGTGAATAATATATAAAAGACACATCGATGATCTGTAAAATATATATTAATATTCGTTAATATGCATTAATATTTGTAAAATATATATTGATATTCGTAAACTTTTAATATTATGTACATATTATTCACCGTCTAGTGAACAGTGTGATTCGCAACACCCATAATTTTAAAACCAATTCCAAAAAAGCTAGGTTCCAAATCTCACCCATCAACATCAAAGACTCATTGATAGTGATGTTTTGTAACTATGTGGAAAGTTTCAAAAAGAAACTTAACCCTACTAACATCACTAGAAAAAGACATGCCATGTGAGTGGGGGGAGACTATTGTGTACTAATATTCTCCTTAAAGTAGGTTGAGTGTGACCAATCAAAATTGGGGATTCCAAATTTAGGTGTTTTCTACTACAACAAATTGTGATCCATCTTTGCAAAAAAAAGCTAAATATGAATCAACTCATGTTGCATGTTATGCCATTCTAGTTTTTTATTTTTATTTTTAAGAAAGAAAAAACATGTGTGGTGATTTGTTTCGAGTGAGGGACTAACATACAAATAATAATTTCTAAGGGCAACTCCAATGGTCTGAAAATGGCCCTTGCCATTGCCATTTTTTGGCAAAAATTGCAAAAACCAGAGTCCAATGGTTGAAATGGCAAGGGCCAGAAAATGGCCGTTGCCATTTTTCTAGCCATTTCTGGGAAAAAATAGCCACAGAAATGGCTCTTGCCAAATCTGCCAAGTCACCCCAACCAACCCCTTCCCGGCAAAATTTATCCCAACTGCTTCATTCCATCAGCAACAAAATAAAAAATGAACGAACACCAACAAAATGAACGAACACCAACACCATCAGATTACCGAAAAACAGACCCCAGGAACAAAATAGGTCCATGTTCATAATTTGCATTTCATTCTTCATCTTTTCATTTGCTGCTATTTCCTCCATTCCCGTAGTTTTCATTCTTCCATTGAATTCAATATATATTTTATTTATATTAATTCATTGTCAAAATATATATTTTAAATTTTAAATTTATCGATAATTTGGATTTACTATAAAAATTATAAAATTATTAAAATATTTTTTTTCAATAATATACGAATCTTCGTACAAACATTTAAATTTGACTGGGACATGTAGTTGGTTAAAGTTAGTTATGAAAAAGGATAGAATGGTAATTGTTTGAAAAAATGGCCCTTGTCATTTTCTGAACCACCGAACTCAGCATTGCCATTTTTGGCAAAAAACACTATTCCTGACCAAAAAATGGCAATGGCAAGGGCCATTTGTTGGCCACCATTGGAGTTGCCCTAACACGTTTTGAGCTTGCACGTTTATAAGATGTCTAACAAGAACAAATCTGTAGGATTTGAACCTATGATATCGAGTTTTAAAGACCCACGTTCTACCAAACTGAACTAAGAGCGCTTTCTTATTACAGTATATATGAGTGTAAAGAAAATGATTTGAGTGCGACTGATCAAAATTGGGAATTCCAAATTAAGGTGTTTTGTATTACATCAAAGTGTGATGGTGGTGAGTCATCTTCGCAAAGCTAATCTATGAATCAGCCCATGTTGCATGTTATGCCATTCTAGGATTTTTTGTTTTAAAACATGTGGTGATTTGTTTCGAGTAAAGGACTAACATACAAATAATAATTTCCAACCTGTTTTGAGCTTGCATGTTTATAAGATGTCTAACAAGAATGGAATCACATTTTGTAGAATTTTAACCTACAATATCAAGTTTTTGAGACTCACGTTCTACCAAATTGAACTAAATTTAAAAACATGTGTGGTGATTTGTTTCATGTGAGGGACTAACATGCATACAATAATTTCCAACGTGTTATGAGCATGCACGTTTATAATATCTAACAAAAAACAGAATCACGTTGTGTAGGATTTGAACCCATGACATCAAATTTTAAAGACTTGCATTCTACCAAACTAGACTAAGAGCGCTTTCTTATTTACAACAAAATATGACTGTAAATAAAAGGGTTCTCTTTTGTCTTTATTGATTTATGTACTTATCATCCCGCCACTAGTTTCAACACTTACTTTATTATGAGCAAAATGGAATTTAAATAATCTAATATTTGAATAAGCGATGCTTTCCTGAAAAATATATTTGCACGTGACATGAATTCTACTTCTGTGTATTTGGTTAAGCAAAAAAATATTGTGTTTTGTATAGATCGAGACATTTCTTCCTAGTTATTTCTCAGTGATATCCGACTACCACGACAATTCCCATGAACCTCAGCTTGCACATTTAGCTCTTCTTGTCAATAAAAACTCTTGAACCATTAAATTTTTTTTCTAGTTGTTAACTATAATATATGCCTAAGTATTACTTGAATATTTCATACAATTAACCATTGACAGACTTAATCTTATATTAATAGGGATCGTATCTCGATACTTTGACTATATTTCACCATTCATGATGTACTTAATTTATTACGTAAATTCATTATTTGTATATAGTTGTTCTACCGTATATTTTCCTACGTATTTGAGTTGGAAAAAAATTGTATCTAACCAATAAATTGATTGAGAAATAGTCAATTAGTGTACCATTGGATAAGTAAATGTACGACACTTATTCAAGGATATAGAGAGCCTATGAAAAAGTGTTTACTTACACATACAACCAAACAAACATTGCCCATATAATATTAAAATGCATCTAAAGTATCATTTTGCTTAAATTATTTACTTACAATTTTTTGCATTTGTTTTATAAATTTGTTTGATTTTTTTTATACTTTTGCAATGAGTACAATAATTCAAAAATAAATTCAATATGATAAAAAAATTATTTTTAATACAAAAATAAGTCAAGACAAATTTAAATTCAGCCCATTTTTTCTACTTTATCTTCTTTAGAAATACTTTCTTGCATTTTTTAATAAAATTTTTTGGATTAGTTTTTATCTTTATTCAATTTTTTTTGGCCCAAGAAAAAAATTTAAAGAAACAAAAAATAATTTTCTACTTTTATCATTTTCGTCTTTGATTTTTTTTTTAAAAATTTCTAATCAATATATTTTATTTTTCATATTTTTCTCGTTAAGAAAAATTAATAATCTATAACAATTGAATGTAAAATTAACGAATATAAATTATTTTAATAAAAGCAAAAAAATAATATAAAACAAATTAGTTTGAGATAAAGGGCGTTGATTTTTGCACTCCTCTTTTTACTATCCGTACGCACACCAGGCATCTTCAATACGACGCCGTTCCTCCTTGGCCGCATCAATCCTTTCCTTTGGCAAAAAAATTGTCACCAACCCCAGAGCCTCCCAACCATTTTACCTTCTTCTTCACTCTCTCTTTCTCTCTCTCCTCTCTCTTCTCTCCTCTCTCTCATCGCGAAACCTCCGTGCGCTAGAAACCCGCTCCCCGAAATCCCTCGATTCCGTAATCTACTACCTCCCTCTTCCTCTCTCTCTCTCTGAGATCCAAAAGTCAATTCAATTTGCCTTCAACTCCTGCCTGAATCGACACCTGAGCCCTAATTCTTCGATTCAGTTGACCGGGATAATCGCCTCCGCCTTCACTTTTAGGGCTTTTGCGTTTCGGATATGAGTGCGTCGAAACTGGTCGGAGGTGGAATTTAATTTGGGGGGAATTGATGTTTCTCGCCAGTGATGGACGGCTATTATTATGCATGGACGGCGGGAAGGTGAGCAGAGCAGGATTCACCGCCGGCACATGTGTTCAGTCCCTCCGCCGCCGCCCGCCTCGTTTTCTGTAGCTGGTTCTGATTCCGCTGCTGCTGCAATTTCTCCAGATTCTTTCTCCAAAGTATATACAGAATTTTCTAAGTGTATATATGTGTAGCTATATGTTGTTGCTATTGTGTACCAGTGGTTACTGAATTTTAACTTATGCAAATAGCTGTTAATCTGTCTGACCGAGTACTCTTCAGAACATTTTAGAACCCTGTTCTTATGGGAGTATCCTTGATTAATTGCTTCAAGTTATATAGGTTTGCATCCCCAAATTTTGTTGGATAATCCATTATCCGTCTCACCAGAATTGTGTGATAATTGTTTTTCCACCCTATGTGCGCTTGCCTTCACGAGCTTACGATCATTTGGCCATCGTGTACCTACGTGACACGGCTCCAATATTCTGTTTTCTCGTTGTTTTGTTGTGGATGGATATGTGCAAAGGAAATGGGGAACAAAGGTTGTGTTCTGGCTAGCGATGAATAGAAGAACTTGTATTGTACTTCTCAAAGGTAATGATGAAATTATAGGGTTTGGCGCCCCAAAATGTAGGAATTGCACTCTAAAGAGGAATCCTGAATCCTCCCCTGGCTTTGATGGTGCCTTCTTTTTGAATAGTGGGGTGGGTGGGGTTTCATAATCATGTGATGAAGGAATTCAAGGGCGGAGCTTGGTTTGTATCATAGCTATTGAAACGTGGTGAAATTCTTCTTTTTCTCTATGTATATTTAGATGGTTGCCCATTTGCGTATGGATCAGTTTATTCCCTTCTGTGTGTCTGTAATGCTGCAATTATTGGGTTGGGCAGTTTTTGTTGTTGCTGGAGAAGTTTTTTCCGTAAGATCGTCATTTGTGTAGCCAATTTTCACTTGCTACTTCTAATGTTGTTAAACATACCCTCTATTAGGTAAATTTTATGGTGTAGTTGCTCTAATTATGTTGCTGGGTTGTGGTTACGTGCTGGTTAAATAAGTTTTTTTAAATGTCAAGTAAAATTTATAGATTATTGGAAATGGGCTTTTGTGTTTCTGGGATACTGATCAAATAATGTATATTTGACACCCTTCTCCTAATTGGTCGTTGATATACCATAACAGTCTTTGGAATGTTGTTTCTTCTATTAGCTGCACTATTTTTATTCCTTGGTTGCATGTTGCCTCGACATCATTAGCTCTCTAATTTCTATAAATTCTAGGATGTCAAGTGAATACTCTAGAAATTTTCTCTAATAACAGCGTTCCAGATGGTGGCAGTTGAAGATCGTGCAATTATTCTTTTATGAAATAACTAATTGTACGCTCTGGTTGAGATTCCTTTGCTGACGTCTAGTGTGGGCATGAAGTGGCTTTTTTTTTGTTTTTTTCCTGCCATCATCTGCTTGTCTGGATTGAAGATACTAAAATCTATAACCATCCAAGTTTAGGTTACCTTTCAATGGGTTTTATCGTGCCTGAATTGCCCAACTTGTCACAGAAACGGAGAATGCAGTCCACGTCACTCATGTTTTCAGATTTATCTAAGAGAGAAGGATGCTATGAGCATTCCAAAATTAGTTTTTGAGCTTACCTTTAAAAAACTTTGTCCATGAGCGATCCTTATGAGGCTGTCTATTATTGTTTTTACTTTGAAATTGTTTTGGTCACTATATGTCTTAAATATAACTTTGCATGCGAAAATTGCTATTAATCTTCTTCAGAGCATTCTTCGGTTAATGCATTGCTTTCTTGTAGGATGGACGCAAGATTTGTGTTGGTGATTGTGCACTTTTCAAACCGCCCCAAGATTCCCCACCTTTCGTTGGAATAATTCGGAAGTTATTATTAGAGAAAGAGGAAAATCTATGCTTATCTGTGAATTGGCTCTACCGACCTGCTGATGTAAAGCTTGCAAAGGGTCCTTCGCTTGAAGCTGCGCCCAACGAGCTCTTTTACTCCTTTCACAAGGATGAGATACCTGTTGCATCGTTACTCCATCCGTGTAAAGTTGCATTCCTTCGTAAAGGTGTTGAACTTCCTTCAGGGATATCCTCATTTGTGTGCAGACGAGTGTATGATATTGAGAACAAGTGTTTATGGTGGCTGACTGATCAAGATTATATTAATGTGAGTTATGTTTTTTCATTATGTTCTATATACTGTAGGTGGTGGTGGATAGCATTTATGTTGATTACATTTGTTAGTTTGGTTTCAACACAGGAACGACAGGAAGAAGTAGATCAGCTATTAGACAAGACGCGACTAGAAATGTATGGAGCTGTGCAATCTGGAGGTCGCTCTCCGAAAAGCTTCAATGGCCCGACAGGAACACCACAATTAAGGCCGTTTTCAGAAGGTGTACAGCACAGTAGCTCCTCCTTACCTTCACAGGTTAAGGGAAAGAAGAGGGATCGAGCTGATCAAGGCTCTGATCCAGTCAAAAGAGAGCGTGTCTCCAGAGCAGATGATACAGATCCTGCTCCAGAGCACAGATTAAGGTCTGAGATTGCTAAAATTACAGATGAAAGCGGGCTCAGAGATTATGAAGGGGTTGAGAGATTAGTGCAACTCATGCAACCAGTCAGTACTGAGAAGAAAATAGATTTGGCTTGTCGAATAATGCTTGTTGATGTGATAGCTGTCACAGACAGGTTTGATTGCCTTCGATGGTTTGTACAACTTAGGGGTTTGCCAGTTTTGGATGAGTGGCTGCAAGAGGTTCACAAGGGGAAGATAGGCAATGTTAGTAGCCCCAAGGAAAGCGATAAATCTGTCGAGGAATTTCTGTTGGTTTCACTTCGTGCTTTGGGTAAGCTGCCTGTAAATCTTCATGCACTACAGACTTGTAATGTTGGTAAATCAGTGAACCTGTTGCGAAGTCATAAAAATTCTGAGATTCAGAAGAAAGCTAGGACTTTAGTGGACACGTGGAAGAAACGTGTTGAAGCTGAAATGAATATGATTGATGCTAAGTCCGGGTCCAGTCGTGGTGGTTCATGGCCATCCAAGTCATTGCTTTCAGAAGTTTCTCAGGTGGGTAACCGGCGTAATGGAGGATCCTCTGATGCTACTGTGAGGAGCTCTACTGTACAATCTTCATGTAAAACTCCGTCTGTTAAGCTTGGTTCTAGTGAATCTGTATCAAAGATAGTCTCGGCATCTCCTGGCTCGACAAAATTGGCTTCATCGGTGAGTTCATCCAGTGGTGCTAGTAACAAGGATCCAAATTCTGCAACTTTAGTTCGTGGTGTATCCTCAGATATGCCTCTATCAACAATTAAGGAGGAGAGGAGTACCAGTTCCAACCAGTCTCCAAACAATAGCCAATCTTGTTCAAGTGATTATGCAAAGACTGGTGGTTCTTCTTGCAGGGAAGATGCACGGAGTTCTACTGGCAGTGCTCCTCGTCACCGGAAGTCAAGCAATGGTGTTCAAGCGTCAGCTGTATCAGGGTTTCAGAAGGAAATAAGTTCGGGGAAATTAGGTTCTTCTAGTAGGAACTTGGCTTCTGAAATGGCGTCTCCTACAAGAGGAACATGTGAAAGAGCTCCTGATCCACTCCTCATGGATCATGGAAATAACCAACTGTTTGTCAGGTTGCAAAACACTGCTCGAAGTCCTGCAAGAAGTGCCAGTGGAGTTTCTTCTGTAGATCCTTCCGCTACATTAATTAAGTCTGAAAAACTTGATCATCATGATGTTAAAGTGATGGGAAAAAGTGATGCCCAGCGAGATAGCAATACACCAAACAGCAACCTTGATTTATGTCAAGGGAGAGAGAGATTGGTCGTTTCTGAAGATGGTAATTTGTCAGCCCCCAATGCTCTTTGTGATGAACAGCTCAGGACTGCTGATGGTGAGAAGCTGATGGAATCATCCACAGGTGCAGGTTCATTATCTGGGGTTATGGCTGAACAGGGGAAATCCCATGACGATGCTTCTTTCAGCTCTATGAATGCTTTGATTGAAAGCTGTGTTAAGTTCTCCGAAGCTAGGACAACTGTCCCAGGTGCGGATGATATTGGGATGAATCTGCTTGCGAGTGTGGCAGCTGGAGAGATGCCCAGATCTGATGTCTTGCCGTCAGGTTCTCCTGAAAAAAATTCACCTGTACCAATCGAATCTTGCTCTGCAAATGATGTAAAATTGAGACGGTTGGACGGGGATGCAGCTAATAATAGGACAAATGGTGGTGATACGCTGGAGCAAGGTAATTCTGTGGATTCTTTAAGAGTTGAGAATGAATCCCCACATGATGCTAAACCTATGTCAAAAACCATTTCTAGAGATGTTAAAGTGACCTCATTTAGCGGTGAAGAGAACTCAGGGGAGTGCACTGGACAATTGAATCCTTCTACTATTGATGCTCGACAAAAGGCCTATGGCTTGTACTCAAAGTGTGATGAAGGGCCTGGTCAATTTAATGATGCTCTGGTAGCTATGTCTTCTGAAGGTGCTAGAAAGGATGGCAATGTGCAGAGCGAAGGAGCTGACCAGTTTCATCAGCA
Organism: Arctostaphylos glauca; assembly: GCA_019985065.2. Lineage (NCBI taxonomy): Eukaryota > Viridiplantae > Streptophyta > Magnoliopsida > Ericales > Ericaceae > Arctostaphylos > Arctostaphylos glauca. Next base: position 28,818,312 of record JAHSPW020000008.1, read on the forward strand.
AAAGAAGTCAGATGCTGTCCGGCAATTGAATTCCAAACTTAAAGCAAGGAACCCCATGTCTGTTGAAGATAAGGTCAATTACGCAGATGAAAAAATCACTGAGAGCAGGGTAGTAATTGATCCAGAAGTTGCCACCAGTACAAAGGTCAAGAAGGAAGCTAATGAAGAATCACCTTCTTGCTTGTCTCTAGAAACGTGTAGGGAGGACAAGAGTGATTTGTTTGAGGAATCGGCTTGTGCCACTGCCATCTTACCTGACCAGAAGGTACCCATTACAGCAACATTTCACCAAGAGGTCATAACTGTTAAAGGTGAGGATACTGCATTACCTCCTGGTTCTGCTACTCTATTGGGTATGGAGTCAAACACCGAGAAGGCTACTGATATGAAGACAGTTTGTCAGACATTGCAGGGTGAGAAACAAAATATCGTCTTGAGTTCGGCCAGTTTGCAGCAAAATGAGGAATGCCATGACGAGAAAACTGAAGGAAAAGAGGCGGTTGGCCATTGTACTGGTAAATCCGCTTCCCATGAGGAGCCTCCCACAATCCCTGTGCAAAGAACAGTGGAGTGCATGAAGTCTAATTTAGCCAAATTAGATGGAAATGAAGCTGGTGGGATAGGGGAATGTGCTTCCAGTGTGGATGCTTCTTCTAGATCTGTGGCAGGATCTGACATGGTTGTAAAGCTGGACTTTGATCTGAATGAAGGTTTTCCTGATGATGGGTTCGAAGGGGAGCTTACTGCGTCATCAGTTGTACATTTTCCTTGCCCATTGCCCTTTCCTGTTTCTTCAATGTCTATGAGCTTTCCTTCAATTACTGTCACCTCAGCCGCAAAAGGACCCTTTTCCCCTCCTGAAAACCCATTGAGAACTAAGGGGGAACTTGGGTGGAGAGGATCAGCTGCTACCAGTGCTTTTCGCCCGGCGGAACCCAGAAAGGTTTTGGAGATGCCACTCGGAACAACTAATTCCCCTTCCACTGGCTATGTTAGAAATCCAGGGCGCACTCCTCTAGATATTGACCTGAATGTTCCAGACCAGAGAGTTCTTGAGGATATGGATTCTCAGAATTCTGCTCGGTTGGGGACATTTCTGGGAATTGCTCATCTCGACAACCGTAGTGGTGGAGGACTCGATCTTGACTTGAACAGGGTTGATGACAGTCCTGATATTAGACAGTTCTCAGTTAGCAACCGTAATAAACTGGAAATTCCACTAATTGGTGGATTTTCTAACGCGGAGCTCAATGCTTCAAGGGACTTCGATTTGAACGATGGACCTGGTCCTGATGGAGGAGTTACTGAAACAGCACCACGTGTTAAAGGCAACGGGCCATTTCTATCACCTTTGAATGGGGTCAGAACGAATACTATGGACCAAGGCAGTTATTCCTCATTGTTCCCACCAACCAACTCCTATCCAGCCATTGCAATCCCGTCAATCCTACCTGGTAGAGGGGAGCAGAGTTATTCTGTTCCTGCTAGTGGGTCCCAGAGGATCGTGGGCGGTCCGAGTGGTGGGTCCCCTTTTGGTCCTGAATTCTACCGAGGGACAGTGTTGTCATCCTCTGCTGCTATTCCCTTCCCCCATGCTGCCCCATTTCAGTATCCAGGGTTCCCTTTTGAGACAAATTTTTCTCTTTCATCAAACTCATATTCAGTTGGTTCAACAGCACACATGGATTCTTCTTCTCTTTGCTTGCCTACCATTCCCTCACAGCTGGTGGGGCTTTCTGGTGTTTACCCGCGTCCCTATGTTATGAACTTTCCGGTTGGTGTGAATTATGTTGGGCCTGAGAGTAGGAAATGGGGAGGACAAGGTCTTGATCTTAATACTGGTCCTGGGAGCACAGATGTAGAACGTAGAGATGGGAGGCCGTCTCCAGCATTATTAAGACAGATTCCTGTTACTGGGTCTCTAGTACCACAAGTAGATGAGCAAACGAAAGTGTTTCAGATGACGGGTGGGTTGTTGAAGAGAAAGGAGCCCGACGGTGGGTGGGATGGAGATAGGAATGGCTACAAACAACCTTCATTGCAGTAGGGACATTATTACGGAAGAATTTGTCTATCTTTTACAGACTGGTAAGCCATTGATGTATTCCAATTTAAGTTAGCTGTAATTGAACTAATAAAGCTGATAGAGTTTGTGTTTATGTGTAGGATTCAGTTCAAAATCTCGTGAGAGTTGGAATTTTTAATATGTTTGTTCTTGTGATGTCTATAGGCATAAAGTGCATCTTCTAGACGGGCTAATCCAATAGATGGGCTATCAAACTATACATGATTGTAAGAATTTGGAAGTGAATTTCCTACTAGTGCTTCTGAAAGCCTTGGAAAACACAGTAACGCTTGTTCATCAAGCGTTCGAGCAGCTCTTTCAACTGCCGCCTAATCCCCGCGAGAATTATTTGTTTTGATCTCTATTTTTTTTACCGGTAGTAGGTATTGAAATTTACCCGGATTTTGTTCTCTCATTATGCCTTGATAAGGTCGAAGTTATTCTTTCCGATTATTTTCTAGAATTCTTAAATAATGGACAAGGCCTGCTTCATTGTGCAAGGCCTTTCACTGTGTAATCTTTGGCTATTTTTGGGAAATCTTGTTCCACTCTCTTGCTCGTGTGACGTGTTTTCTCCTATAGATGCCTGCATCATGCATTTAAGCAGTAGCTAAAGTCATGTCTCTCTTTCTGATGTAGGTTTCAGGACGTTGGTGCTTTTGAATTTTCATCCTACCCTTTCGGAGCTCATTACCGCCTGACAAATCATAACAGTGGTCCAACTAACAAGGTCAAAATTTTGGAGGGCAGACCGGAATGAGCTCTGTCCTGAACCTACTTATTTTCTGGTGTTGGGCAATTTCCGGAGGAATCTTTCTTGTTCGAATCTGTCGTTACACAGTGACCTCTGTTGTCAGGTCCTTGTATAGATGAACTATGGAATTTAGGTTGGCAATCTGAAGTATTCTAGCACCTGCAAACCAATCTTAAGAGAGAGAGAGCGAATAAGAGAGAGAGCGAATGAGAGAGAGAGAGAGATGTATTTGCACCCTGTTTTACTTGCATGGTTCTGGATGTAGTCCTGACTAAAGTTTTGGTATGTTGTCACCTTTTACTATGGTGTTGTGCCTAGGTCAATCGTGTTAGTCTTCTGGTGTACTTATTTCAGTCTCATGAGGCAACTCAAAAAGCATAAGAAATGAAGAAATTTTTGAAACATTGGATTTTGGCTTAGTTGTGTTCCTGAATATATGTGCTGCTGTGTGGAATGTATTCTGCCGCTTAGGTATTCTCTAACCCACTTGTATCGGTTTTGGGTACAAGTATTCTTTTGTCGGAGCAAATACAGCTAGTTAAAAGGATGAATTTGCTCTTTGGATTTCGTCTCGAGTCATACGATGAGAAAACTTCCTATAAGAGAATTCTCAAAATTACAAAAATGTTTTTTGTTTTTTTTATGAAGGTTTACCAGTGGATGATACAAAATTGTAAATGAATTGAGTTTTGGTTAGCTTCTGGATCTAAAGTAGTTTGTGTTCAAACTTGAGTTTTCCCTAGGCATCATGCAGTTGGTGTTTGATATGAATGGCATTATTAGTCTGAATTTGTGTTCAACGCCACCATGTAATGGCAAAACCAGAAGCCAAGACAATGCTCAAATAGACACAAATTTCGCTTGGTTTAACCTAACTTCATTATTAAATTATTTCATTGTTTTTATTCTATAGTTTGTGATTCTTTTTAGGTCAAAATTTTATGTATTTTATTGATTTGTCTCAACCAGAGATCTCAAAAAAATAAGAAAACAGTAAACTACACTTTAAAAAAATTAAAAATCTGTCTCTTTTGAATTTATTTTTAAAAATTATTCTTATCAAGATGAATCAATAATTCATAAAAATTTAATGCAAAACTAATAAAAACGAATTATTTTGAACAATGACAAGTGAGTTCTTTGCATAGAAATTAAAATTAAACAAAAGTGTAGAAGTCGGAAAGGGGAGCAAACACATTTGCTACCTTCTAATGCCAAATATTCAATAAAAGTCTAGAGAATTCCTTCTATAGTCATCGGCATAGAACCGTCGACTGAGCAGAGGAGACTGTTGTGATCTGTTTTGTCATGTGTGGCCTTCTTGGCTTTTTCTGACCATGGTCTTCTCGACCTTATCTAGTTGCTTGCCCACAGAGCGCCCTCTGGGAAGAGGAGCAAGGAAACCTACAAATTACCCAGAAGGACCTCGACGTGGGTTCACCTAGGAGAGTTCTAAATTCATAAGAAGACTGACAAAGAATCATTAATGAGAGTCACAATCCTAATAGGAGTGCGCCATCCGTATTCAGGTGCTTAATTGGTCGACACCACACCAATGTCATAGTTGTTTGCTTTCAAGCCAAAGGTCCAAAGAGGCGCTATCAGCCGCAATACCGTATAACAAAACGAAAAAGCATAAAATGGTGAAAATAGGCTCAATACTCAAATCATTCAGTCAAAAACTGGTACCTAAAGTGAAACCAGATCAAAACTTATGGGAATTCACAAGATAAGGCCTATGAACAATTCTAACACCAAGTGTTACCCCTCAAGCAGCGGGAGATGGCAATGGCAATGATGTAGAGGGTATTGAACCAACAAAGATGTGCCAGTAGAGTTCTGGTATCAGATGCATGCCGGAACATACATGCCTTGGGAAAAAATGGAACGAGGAATTCTCAATAGAAAAAATGCTCCCTGAACTGAAAATGAAAGTCGTTTTCCATCGGACAGTTGTTCCCGTAACTCTACTCTTGACTTGGATTATATATCCAAAAAGATCCGCTCTCGCCCATTCCACGCGCTGCCTAGCAGAGGCGTGGTTATCCGAAGTGAATTCTCTCTTTGGTAGTAGATGCCAAACCTGCTGCCTCATTGACTAAGAGGAGGGCGGGCACAACAGCTACATGGACTCCTTCCTTTCCACTGTTGCCAGCCCTTTTCCGGGCTTTCTGTATGCATTTTGCAGTAATCTAAAATGTTTCTCCTTCTATGTTCTAGGAGAATGTTTCTGCCATATGCGGGTCTTGAGTGTCGATAACAAGTGTTAAAAGCACACTGCGACAGAACTAATGAGCAAAAGCAACAAGAGAACACCAGGAAACAGTTCATGTTTGACATCATCATATCCTACAAGAAGATTAAACAGGCCTTCTGGGGATAAACTAGCCGATTCCATAACATCAACTAAATCATTTTGATCTTTGGTAAGTGCTACAATGAACCCAAAAAGAACTTATCAGTCTCCACTCTCAACCAGACCAGCAGAAAAATTTAGACTTCCATTTCTGTCAATTTCTTGTTCAATTTTCACAAGTACATATAACATTACAGCAGCTATCTTATATAGATTCTTCTGCATAAATATGGTACCCGTGATATGGTATGATGAGCCAGGCTCGACCATTTAGGTAGGCTACAGGGAAGCTGGAGTTCATTAGCATTCCTTTTGACCACTGACCACTCCCTATTAACTTTCTCGTTGGTTTGGGGTACAGGTCAGTTCATAGCAAAATCAAGATGTGGAATGATTTGGTATTGTGGAAACAGAAAGTTCTAGAAATGGCACGTGGGCTGTGCCAAGTGTAGTGTATATTTCTTTCTTCTATATCTCTTCTCTATATTTTTACTCAAGGATTCAGTCCAAAGAAAAACAACTACAGGTATAGGAGGAATTCAATGATAATGGAAATCTCTCATTTATATGGTTGATGTGAGCACGTATCGGAATTTATTCTTGCTGTTTACCTAAAATCATAAACATCGCGTATGAAATCTGTTACAACAATATCCGCTATGTTTTCCTAAACTAACAAGAGTACTATTCATTTCCTAAACTAACAAGATTACTAAGCTCTTGTGAGCCAGACTCCACGCCTCTCGGTCTCATTGAGCTTTCCGCTATCATATACTATAGGCTTACCTTATTGTACTAGCACACTGCCTATGGCATAGTCTTATGCATCCATGTGTACTTCAAATGGCTTAGTGTGATCTGGCAACTGCAATAGGGGGTCATCCATCAATGCCTACTTTAGGTCCTCAAAATCTCTTTGATTCTTTTCCACCTTTCTTTAGTTTCCTCCTAAAGTGGTGCCGCTTCCATCTTAAGAGCCAGCTCCCGTGCTCTTAGCTTGACGGGAGCTGCTCACTCGCGATGGGAGCAAGCTCCTTATAAAGATAGGAGCTTTCGTACAGTCTTGAGCTTTCGTACAATCTTTGTATAGAAAATTAGGAATTTATCTAGCACAAATCATGATATCTTGAAAAGAAAACTACATGTCGTAACACTAGCCCATTTCTTATACTTATGGTAGACTTGGCCCACATATTTGTACTCCATACAATAAATGTATTTTTGAAGTATAGTGTGAAAGTATCCTATTGCAATTCTTTATTTTAGGCAGTTTATTGAGATCGTATCGGGATCAAATCGGAATAGTATCGTGATCAAATCAGGATGTATCGTGATAAAATCTTGTAATATTTTCCTTTTTTAGGCGTAGCTTTTCTCTATTTAAGGATGTAATAGTTTCATTATTTTGTATTCCGAATATTCAGTAATACACCATCAGTTGCAATGTAATCCCTTTGTATAGTCCGGCTCTCTTCTCCCCTTTGTATGGTGTCCGGTTCTCTCTCACCTTTGATTTGTATCATGGTATCAGAGCAGGTTTTCGATCCTGTATCAGTCTCCTCCCATCACTGTTTTCCGCAATCAGTTGTCTCTCCTCCCTCTACAGTACCATACAGCAGCCTCCCTCTGCTTTCATCGCACCAGCAGCAGCAGCATCTCTGTCCTTTCTCTTTGAACATCAGCAGCAGCAACAACTTCCAGCAACAACATCAGTAGCCTCTGGCCTCCAGCGACCCTCGCCGGAGCTTCGTCGACCTCCGAACAGCCTTCTTTGGTGTTGTTAACTTCAGATCTGCAAAGCCCAATATGTTTGGGCACTTCTCTGCACTCCAGCATCCTTGCCAGAGCTCCGTCAGCACTCCGGCATCCATGTTGGAGCTCCGTTAGCCTCCGGCGACCTCGCCAGAGCTCTGTCAGCCTCCAAAGACCTCTATTTTTCTTATCTCTTTAGAAATCTGATCTATGAGCACTTTCTGGAACTCCTCTGAACTCTGGCATCCTTGCCGGAGCTTCGTCAGTCTCCGGCGACCCTCGCCAGAGATCCGACAGCCTCCAATGACTCTGTTTTTGGCTGTTCTTGGCTATTTTGGCCCAGTTTCTGAATCTGTCTCCTCTGTTTTGCAGTCTGTCCCCCCCCCCCCCCCCCCCCCCCCCCCGCGCGCGCATCTGTCTCTTTTCTCTATGTTCTCCCTATTTTTCTCTCTAGGTATCTCTGTTGATGGCTCGTATGAGCATCCGTGAGCTCTGAACCTCTGCACCTCTACCTCCATAATCTCTCTCTCTCACAGAAAATACCTCTGATCTCTGTCTCAGTATCCCCTGACTTTGTTTCAGTATCTCTGTCTGATTTCGTAGGTGCATTATTTTCTGAACACTGGGTCTCTATCTCTCTCAACCCAGTTCGTAGTTGTAAGTTCTCTAAAATCTGCAATCTAAATCTATTCAGTATTGGTATTGGTATTGGCATTGGCAATGGTTTGGTATTGTTTTGAAGTAGGCTTTGCAATATTCAGCGCATGTTGGCATTGGCACTGGTAGTGGATTTGCAATCGTATAGGTATTGGCTTTGCACTGTTCAGCGCAGATTGGTATTGGCAATGGTTTGGTCCCTATTGCACCGTTTGGCTTCATAACTTTCTTGGCAAACTCACGTTGCTCTCCGGGTTCGCATCATGAGTTTGAGCGGGGGTGTGAAAGTATCCTATTGCAATCCTTTATTTGAGGCAGTTTATTGAGATCGTATCGGGATCAAATCGGAATAGTATCGTGATCAAATCAGGATGTATCGTGATAAAATCTTGTAATCTTTTCCTTTTTTAGGCGTAGCTTTTCTCTATTTAAGGATGTAATAGTTTCATTATTTTGTATTCCGAATATTCAGTAATACACCATCAGTTGCAATGTAATCCCTTTGTATAGTCCGGCTCTCTTCTCCCCTTTGTATGGTGTCCGGTTCTCTCTCACCTTTGATTTGTATCATATAGATTCTATGATATATAATTTTCCATAATATACGTACGCATTCCTTTGGGAGTTTCTATGTTCCCCCCTCCCCTCTCTTGCTAGCTTCACTCTCTTTAGTCAAGAAACTAAGGGGGCGTTTAGGAGCCCATTTTTTCTTCTAATTTTGGATTTTGAATTGTAAGTTGAAGTTTTGGATTACGAATCTATGGAAATATTTGGATGATATTTGCACAATAGATTTTTCAACCTCGTAGTGTTTGGATAAAACTTAAAAAATAAATTTGTAGATAACCGTTTGACCATTCTGCTCTTTTGTAATATTGAATATGTTATTGGAATTATGTCGACTCTTCCATTATTTAATTGGGCTAAGCATCCTATTTTCAAAAATTATTTAATTAAATTTGTTGTATGATAGTTAAGGATTGCAAATATACAAATGAATTAAATGTAACCTAATTTCAATGGTTAATGAAAAAAGGTTTATTATTAATTGAATTTCATTTTTGATTCATTGGTTTTGTGCATATGCTAACAAAGCCAACCCTAGCCTATTAATATGCGAATTACCAAATATATATTTGTTTTACATGCGTCTAACCTTATTTTTGGGCACAAAACCATATGAATGGGAAAAGGTTTGTCAAAAACTTAAAAATGAGGGATATAATAGTCTTTTTAATTGGACTTAAAATAAGAATCCAAAATGAGAATGCAAAAGCGCCTCTAGGGTGATTCTCAGATTCGGTAACCAAACACACCATAAACATACTAGAATATCTAGAAACAGCACAATGCCCTCAAATGAAACCATACATATATAGCGAGAGAAAGACATAAAACCCCACACTGCCAACAATGTAAATCACAAAAACGAACGAGGAAGCAGAATCCGCAAAGCCAATGTTTAAATAATGTTGCAACATCCATCCTTTAGCACATCAGCAAGGATTATAACTTGGTACAAAAAGACACAAATCATTGAAAGAAAACATCAGAAATAAGGTTCTTCTACTAGGTGAACAGGTTATGAAGAAAACACAAATCTGCAGGGAAATTGGAGTATTGAATAACACCTAAGTCAATTGACACAGAACAATTTAAGGGCATCATTGTGTACTAAATGCCAACAAAGCTAGAGCTAGCCTCTTCGATATGGGGAATCGGATCCAAATAGTAGTATCCGGTCCTTTAGTTATTGTTCTTGAGAAATGGCAAGGTCTGGCCCTTTCTCGGACCACAGATAGAGGTGGGTGACCGAGCCATTGGTCTCAAAGTTACCTATTTCTAAGTAATGCACGTATACATACCCAGAAAGCCAGATATGACACTACAAAAATAGCTTATGACCTATCTCATATTAAATTCTTGCAGTTTAAGGCTCCAAAGTAGATTACAGACAATATGTTTCTTTTCTAAAGAGAAGCAATTAGGTAGACTAATAACTGGATCGTTCCAATCCAAAACTAATCAGAGAACCACAGATGTTAAGTTTCTAGAGAAGATTTCAATGAAACCGAAATACATTTCATCCCAAACGCGAATCTAGGCAAATTAAGCACAACTATGATTTCAATGCTATGCTCTAAACTGAACCATCGATACTGATTTATGCTTGGTTTCTAGCATCAATGATAATGTACTGCATTCAACAAATAAACCCAATTTAACATGAAAGCAACAGAGTGGCTTTTAAAACCTCATGCTTCAAATGTATTGCCAAGCATAGATGAGAAGAGTTCACGAACAGGAGAGTATTCCACCAGTCCAATATCCATCGCGTACCCAGTAACCGGCAACTTCAAGTCACGCAAAACAGTGAAGGCCTCAGCCATCCTACTCTTTGGCACTTCTTCTGCAACTGGACAGTAAGGAACCCATGAATCCGGGCGGTACTCCCCAATGTCAATGCCCTCCTTCTTCATGGCATCAGTCAGTTGTGAATGAAATTGAATAAGGGACAAGGATGGGGTCGGAGCAAGAAAGAGGACATTGTTGTCATTTGGAAGAGTCCCAATTGAAGAAAAAGATATGGGTAATGGTTCTTGCTTAAAAGCAAAGTTTTTTACTACGTTTTCGAGCTTTGATGGGTCGATAAAGGGGGCGGAAAAGAGGGTAATGTGAGGCCGAGATTCTATTTCGATAAGGTGAGTACTGATTTGGCGACGAGCCAATATATTCCAGGCCTTTAGGACCTGGTTTTCCAGTGCAGGATCAAAGTAAAGTTCAACTGCATAACCTTGTGACATTGCCATAGATACTGAAACCCTAAAAAAGATAACAAAAAGATAACTAAAAGATAATCAAAGAACCGGCGAATCCCAACTTTGAAAAACAGGAAATTGGGTTGAAAATCTAAACAAGATACCCAAGATGATCAAATAAACAGCAAAACCCAATTTCAGAAAGGGGAAAATAGGGCTTCCCGAGACCTAACTAAAAGAAAACTGATAAACAACAGAATGAGATCGGAGCATCTCACGAAGAGATAAAATGAAACACACAACCTAACACAATAGAATTTGGATCTCAGTTAACCCCAAACCAGAAAAAAAAAAACCAACAACAATATATTCACCACAAACTAGTAACCCTCGAATTCGAATTTATCTTCAAAACCCTTTTTTTTTTTTAAGAACCCAGTTGAAATTAGAGAAATAGCAGCAGAAAAAGCAAAAAAACAGAAGCCAAATTGAGCTCAACTGGACTTACCTAAAGATCAGAGAACAAGTGGAAATACATACGAGATGAGTGAGATGCAAGTACGTAGAAGAAGCCAAAAAGGCCTTAAAGAAAACAAAAGGGGATACTACTTGACAAGGAATTCATAGAGATGGAGATGGGAAACAGAAGCAGCTAAAAAAGAGCATGTGGGTAGCTTGAGATTCTGTTAAAGGGTATGAAATCTGAAAGAGACAAAGGGTATAAAGAGGCCCGAGGGCTTTCGATACAATGAAACCACCAAGGTTTGTCTTCGGTAATTTACAGCTCATATGGGTTGATGACGAGGCTTGAAGAAGACTCCAAACGAATTTCCCAGTAAATTTTGGTGGGACTGGGACTGTTGCTTTATTTTGATGGGGAGTTGGGACTGGAATTCAATTACGATGTAGGAAATAAAAAGTGCTGCTCAATTGGGGCAGGTTTTTTACGATCATTAGTCTATCGTAAGGGCTGAGTTTGGCCTGATTTGATTATTTAATTATGATTTTATTTTTATTTGGAAAAATTTTGTATTTTTGTATTTTTTGTTATTTTTTTAAATTATTGATTTGTCTCGACGAGAGTTTTTAGAAAAATTATAAATAATTGACTAAATTTGAAAAACGTTCAAAAAAGACAAAAATAATCTAAAAATAGAGTTTTTTTTGCTTATTCGTCATCTTTACTGACTTTTGAGACCAAAACAATACTCCTAAATGTGAATTTTTTTGAATAGAGACAAAACTTGATTGTAATCGAGTTAGGCCAAATTGGGCCATAGTGTGAAAACTGTTCGGGTCAGTCAAAATTTTGAGATAAGTTAGACCCAATTGAATGTTTTGGTTAAATATCTTGTATACTGATTTTGACCGAATTAATTAGGGGACCAAAATCGGTTCGTGATGGTTTGGTCTAATCAAGGATTTTCAGGGATTTTGATTTTCTTAATTTTAAATGGGCTACATCGTTTTAATAAAAACATTGGGCCGCACGCAAGGAATAACAAAGAACAACAAATTATATTACATGTACATAAAAAATTAACCTTATTATTAAATGGGTCACAGTACTAAGGCCCTATTTGGCCAAACTATATTATGGAGATTGTCTAGATTATTAGGGAAATAATTTAGCCCCATTTGGCCTAAATTATTCACCCAAACAATCTGGATTAATCTAGCTCCAAACACAACATAACCAACATATCCACAAATAATTTAGTCCAAACACTTTGAGCTAGATTATTTCCTCCTGCACCCAACATAATCCAACAATCCAATAATCCCATAATTTAGTTACGCCAAATGGACCCTAAAACTCCTCTATCTTGGACCACAAGATGAGATTGATCTAAGACAATTATAAACTAACCACCACTTGGTCCAATTCAATGTGAATTTTTGGTCGGGATCGGGTGGAATTTTAGAAATTGAGATAAAACTGAAAAACATAATTTCTTTTGTTTTTAAATATCGAGTCTGACTAAACCTCTGCTCAGACAGACCGAACTCCGTGTAGACATGATTTGACAAAAGCGCATAGAAAATCGACCATAAATTTTTTGCTTATATGAGATAAAAACACGCTTACAACTAACAATAACATGCTTTTATTACTTTCAAAATTAAATATAAGCATTGAAGATTTAATTTTAAGACTTTAGAATTTTTTTGTAGAAAAACAATCATGCGTCTAAGTAGTTGAAGAAGCCAAGTTGCATATTTTTATTTAAGTACATATATGTGGATGTATACATACAAATGTGAGATACATTTTGGTGAACGCATAGGACGTGTAGTAAATGTGAGGTTTCGGGAAAGATCTATGTGGGGCACTTTTCGGGTATGAGATGCTCGCTTAACCTCGCGCACGGCACACGAACTATGACTATCTGAAATTGACGGCAAAAAACAAAACAAAGAAGGAAACTCAATTATTCATCCATAAATTCGGTTTCGGGAAAGATCTATGTGGGGCACTTTTCGGATATGAGATGCTCGTTTAACCTCTGTATTCATCTCATTCCTTTTAACGGGGAACGCGAAGGTAGAGAGGGATGTGATTGTGGGGTTCTGGTGGTGCATCCCATACGGTGAAGGCACTGGTGCAGTTCATCCATTTGTGTGTCATCTGAGGGTAATGTCTGTCTATCACATCTTTCAAGTTCTCTGTGGTGTTTACCCATTCAAGCCCTTTCTTTGTGTATGTTTTCTCATTGAAATTTGTTGTGAAGAATCTGTCTGCTTCTAGCCTCCTGCATTATACAAAAATTTAGTGATGATATACGAGCTGAACGAGCCGAGCAATTGATTATTTAAGTTTGATTTAAAAACTTAACGAGCTTTTAAAATTGTTCAAAAACTCAACTTGTTTATAAGACGAGTTGATCTTAAAAGAGCTGTAATCGAACTGATAGCGAGCCAATCTTAAATAAATAATTTGATAAAACAACATGAAACGATTGAGAACGAGTATACATGCAACAAGAAGTTGTGTCTCATCAAGGGTTGCATCCGGGAGGAAAAAGGGGGCGTCTAAACGGTCTGAATTGACCATCCAGATGAGAATTACTGTAAGGTCTGATTTGGGTTCTTAACGAAGTCAGTCTGGAAAGAGGGTTTGAGCATCTGGATAGATTTGCAGATAGAGCTGTATTTTCACAACCGAATAGGTTTTTCGCCGTTTTCATTGGTCAGGGCCGATTGGAATAGTAACTTGTTTGGGCTTGATTTACAAGTTTAAACAAACTTCAATAAATGTTCAGGTTTGTTTTTATGTAACAAACAAATCTTGAACGAGTTTATAATGATCAAATTAATACGAACTCGAATTTGAGTAACTTATTCCATATATGAGCACTAATCAAACACAAGTACTTGCTCATCAACTACTAGACCAGTTCAATGTTCAGTTCGTTGAACTCATTTATAAATATGTAATACAGTACTTGACTCGTTTGATTTGTTTATAAACTCTAGTCACGTTGGTGTTCATATATATCGTAAGGTTTTAAATTAAATTGGAATAATATAGCACTTGGCTCGTTTGACTCTTTTATAAACTGCAATCTCACACACACAGATACATACGAGCAAAGTCCACGCAAATAGCTTATGTGCACATATTCGGACCCAAACGTGTTCAGAATCAACCGATGCATGTAGAGTCTTTTATTATTCTGTGAACTCTATATGTATCAGGTAATTATGAACATTATCTAAATCTGTGCACAAGAGTCTGTGTTTACAGACTTTCCCCACACACACATAGGTCATGGAATGCATGTAATCCCCATACCTTGAAGCCATAAGAAGGAAAATGACAAAAGCTGTCTCACTGATGGCAAATCCCTTGGTCTTCTTCTCTGCCATGAGGCCCACCAACAGATCAAGTTCCTCCAAATCATGACCGTACACTTCTTTAAGTGTTTCAATTGCTTCTTTATCGTCCGTTAGATCTTCCCATTTAGATAAGGGTACCAGCAAGAGGGACCTACGGAAATCGTTGTACCTTGCTACTTTCCTCTCCCTATCCCTGTAAACTGCATCACCACCAATGCGGATCATCACACCTCCATTTTATAAGCTAAATATCCACAAAACATTTTTTTTTAAAAAAAAGTCTAGAAATTTATTTTTGGCTATTGTGTGGCAATCATTAGATAATGGGTAAAATCATACAGAAATTGAATTTTTTTTTCCTTTTTGGAAAAGAATTGAGGATAATTTGTCATTTTTCAATTATTTTATTTTTGATCATAACAATTTTCAATCAAAAACCCATAAGAGCCTATTTGTTTGGGGGGCGTAGAAATGGTCCAATACTATCACTCCAGATATGATTATCTGGATTTGTTATATTTGAGATTTATTTATTTATTTACATCTCGGATATGATATTCAGGTAACTATTCCCGATCTTCTATTCATATCTTCCCTTGTACCTCTCATCTATTTATAAAAATGTAATTTTTAATTAAGAAAATATTAGTATCAATTATAAAAATGACACCCACCTACTTATCCCTAACATATATTTCGTCTTAAAAAAATACTCAAATAAATTTTTATAATATTCACAATTTTAACATAACTTTCTCATTTTACTATATCTCTCTTCTTACTATATCTATCATATCCTTTCTAAAATTTTAACCGTTAACAAACGAGCCGTAAAAATTAACGGGATGTTTTGAGTCGATTTTATGGAGGCTTATTTAACATCTGGTTATACTAACTTAACAGATTCTTCGCTTGAAATGTTACTGTTTGCACGTGCACTTACACATGCACACTGTCGTGCACAAACGTGATACAAATATGTTTAGAACTGTTCGATGTACGTGAAACTCTGATTATCTTGTGGATCTCACGTGTATCAAATAGTTTTAGACACGTCAGTATCTAAATCTGTGCACTAAAGTCTGTCTTAATAATATAAGTAGGCAGACGATGTACATTAGGTTGTGTCAAGTCAAATATGCTATGTTTTAGTATAAAGTCCTTGAGGAGGTAGATACTATAGATTTCTGATTCCCAATTGGGTTGCCTTTTCAAGTCTCGCCAATGTTATCTGTAGGTCATAATGTGTTAGAAATTTATGTACGAGGCCAATCTATACGGGTTTATGTCCTAATTTTAATTGGACTGTTCGTTAATGAAGAACAAAACTAATTCTCAAACTAGTTGTATCAAATATTTGCGTACCTTCAAGCGCGGGCAAGTCAACATGATTTGGTCTATCAATCCCATTCACATCTTGTGCAACAACATCCCTCGACCACACAGGATAATTCCAAAGCTCAAGGGCCCCACATGCTTGGTGCCCCATTGAAACCATTTGCTTTGTAAACCCAATTTCTCCCAATGCCTTTTCTCCTTTACGCCCAATCAGATTGTTCAAAGGAACCCTACAATTTTCCACAAAACAAAATGGTTACACATGCACACGATAAAAACCCGTAGGTCAGAAAATAGTACGATGATGAGGTGTACTCTTGGATCAACGGTGGAGATTTGTTGGGTCCAGGAGATGCGTTGATGTCCCTGAGGAGGAGATTATCCGGTAGGAGCGAGTGCATCCTATAAACACTGACAAACTCCTCTGTTAAGGAATAGGGTACCCCATGATTATTGGGCTTCTTTAGGCCCACAAGTCCTCCTAACATTGCTCCTCCCACGTGACCGAATGCATCCTTAAATTTCTTTCCCAGAACCCCATACCTGAAAAATATGAGCTTAATTTCACAAGGAGTGTTACGATTTTCGAAAATTTTTTCCGAAAATATTCACGAATTTGAAATAAAGAGTTAGGATTTATTAAAATTTAAAAATAAATCCAATTTACTTATTTTGAATTTTGAAAACTTTTCTGGGACCAAAAAATCGACCATACAATTATATCAATTGAAACTAAAAAAATCTGCACCATATGACTCGGAGAAAGTCTACACATACAAATTTTCACATATAGATCTGAATAAATGGGAGTGGAACTGCCTAAAGTAATGTGGGTCTCACGTGCAATATCAGACGGTTTTAGATACATCTGTGTTCGAATCTGTGTATAAGAGTTGGGTGCGTAAACTTGCTCTGTGTCCTGAATCAAGATATGTTATATATTCATGCTCATGTGGGACCCGATATAATTTATTTTTTGATAATTTAAATTGTTCATTTTGAAATCTTGATGTAACATCCAAAAATTTATGACAATCGATTCATTAGGAATGGAGATATTTAGACACAAATTCAACTATAGATGTGTTTTGGAGTCGTTCAATCTACTTGGGATACACATAATGCGCGTGGAAGCATATTTTGTATCGATAATACAATTGATTTTTCAGGACAGATATTTTGTGACATTTTGTCCCACATCGAAAGTCTACATGGGTGATCTTGGATATATAAAGAGTCATGTAAACTATTACTAATAACTTGTGCGCTTAAGTACTTTGGACCATGCGTTACAGAGAGATAGAAAAGCAAATGAACCGAAATTCTTTAAAATATCAAACCGAACTGATCGAGCTAAAAACTGAACCAAATTGCCGTTTCAATTTGGTTTTTCAATTTGATCTGGTTTCTTGGTTTAGACTCACTCCTACCTTTTATAACTATTCTCTACTCTATAATAAATCTCTTATTCTATTACATTTGTTATATCATTTTTAATATTTTGATCACCAACACATGTACCGTAAGTATCTGAATTCATATATCTTTATGGCTATGAAAGAGAAAGAGAGAGAGAGAGAGGTAGAAAATCAAAATTGAGCTAGCCGAAATTCCTTACAAAAAATCAAACTGGACCAATCGAGCCATAGAAATCATAACAAATCGTCGTTTCAATTTGGTTTTCCAGTTTGATTCGATTTGCCTATTTAAATTTACACCCCTATCTTTTATAATTGATCTCTATTTTATAATAAATTTTTTATTCTATTTTACCGCAAACAAACGAACTGTGAGCATTTGAATTCTTACATTTCCATGGCAATAAGAGAGAGAGAGAGGAGGGGGGGGGAGAGAGAAGTTACCAGTTGACACGCATTCCGGCGAGCAACGTGTCACTTTTGAGCAGCTCAACAGTCCAGTCAATGGTGTGGATCTTTGCAATCACTGCAGAAGTTACTAGCCTCGCATGGCGGTATAGATCTTCATCTTCTAGCTCTGGGTATTCCTTCTACAGTATCACACCACCACAAGAACTATCAAAATAAGAAAAAGAACATGAAATTTACGCACCCGGTAGCACGTGGAGTTACGTGTATGAATTGAGAAGGCGGGAGCGATTAAACTCGGGTGGATACTTGATAACGTGATGTGACACCATCCAAAACTTCTTTTAGATCGGCAACGCAAAACTTAAATATTTTAAAGGGAGGTTGTCTCGCCTGCATTACTTATTCTATTGCTGCATTCACCTTTCGAGCAATGGTTCTATTACTGGATAAACAACTCGGTAAAGTGGCACTTAAATAAGTTGTGGATGTTCTTCTTAGTGGAAGACATCAGATGATCCATGCATTATATTAGGAGAAAATAGAGTTCTTCGGC
The DNA here is from genome assembly GCA_019985065.2 of Arctostaphylos glauca. Lineage (NCBI taxonomy): Eukaryota > Viridiplantae > Streptophyta > Magnoliopsida > Ericales > Ericaceae > Arctostaphylos > Arctostaphylos glauca. The sequence continues at coordinate 28,836,215 of JAHSPW020000008.1, forward strand.
GAATAAATTCTTTAGTTGGCAAAGGTCATAACTTTTGGTTTAAAATATTTGGTCGGTAAAAGACAAAAACATTTCCCAACTTCAATTCAGCGACTAAAATGGCAAAAAAAAATTTTAGTCGGCGAAGACTTTTGGCGACCAAAGTGTAGACTATTGGCGACCAATAGTTAGTCGGGATTGTGTGTGTGTGTTTTTTTTTCCTTGTAGTGATATAATCTCATCCATATCCATTAAGACATATAGGACATATAGTACTGTGTTCGCTTGGCTTTTTCGTACTTCAACCTTAAGACAACACTTATAGATTATATTGGTAAAGTCCTATTCGGATTTGTGAAAGCTAATTCATCTTTGGTCATTTTGTTGACTATAACGAGATTTCACCTGTCGGGATTTTAGGAATATCGTCCTCGAAGCCTAGATATTGATATTAGAACAATATGATTGATGGTTTAACAACCTTATGATATATGTACGTGTCATACAGAACTGATACAAATACGTGAAACTAACATTATGCGTAAACGTATTCAGTTGCACATTTAAAAAACCGTGTAAAGTTTTTTGTATCGTGCGTTTCTATTTGTAACTATTTTTCGTGCAATCGTGTGTTGGTTTGGGCGATTTCTCAACATATGTTTACGAAGAAATACTGACCTTGAGTGAATCGCAGACAGAATTGTGCTCTTGGACAAAGAGGGCCTGCAATGTGGAGAGGCCGGCCCAGCCGTTCCGAACATCTCCGGTCACCGGACTTCCATCTTGCTCATGAAGAAGAAGACCATCTCTTGAAATCTTGAGCTTCCCATCTTTGAAAGTCCTCACTTTCTCCAACTTTTCTGCATTGCTCCCATAAACAGCACTTCCATCCCTTTTGAACAAAATTTAGTGCAATGATTTTAGAGTGGAATATACAAATCTAGACATAAATATATTCGGAATCGTTGCACATATAGTTCACAAAATAATGAGGGTTTCCATGCATTGGACCGTTCGGAACACATCTGTGTACGATAGTATGTGTGTAGTTGAAGGAGGTAAAAACTGATTAACTTAGTTAGGGTTTTACGGAAGAAGAATAGGCAAAGCCAGCTCGGCAGCATGGTGCTCTTGTGCACGGGCATGTTATTGAACAAATGATTATGTTTGGTGACTTGAGAAAGGGCGGTTAAAGAATTCAATCTTATCCTAACAAAATACGGATAAGTTCCAACCCCAAATAATCCGGGACCAAACCTAAACCGATAAGGATAAAAACTCCTAGGTCAATTTGGACATAAATGTGTTTAGAATCGTCTGATCTACGTGTTGTTCATGAAATAATCAAAGCTCCACCTACAATGGACAGATTAGGACATAATATCTATATTCGGATATGTGGACGAAAGTATGTTTATGTAGCATTGCTCAAAATTTAGGATCCATAATTTGGACAAAATTACGTGGTTCAGATTCACTTGAGTGCATAAGGACTATCTATTCAAGTGAATCTGAATCACAAATACACTGTATTAGATTCGAAACTTCTTAAATGTTATCAATTCTTATAAAGTTAGTTTTTACAAGCCTTTGTTCTGTCTGTTAGAGGACGGTGGAATTAGACCACCAAAAATTGATTAATCGAGGTACGTGTAAACTAGTTTGAACATTCTGAGCTATAAAATATAAAAAAATAAAAAGTAAATAAATAAAAAATACTATTTACATGGAAGGGTATTCCGGACCCCAACCGATACCTTTGAGAAGTTAAACTATTCGCGTAACCAGTTTCAACTTTTCGAAGGCTTCTCTGCGTGATTCGGGATACCCTTCTGTGCAAATAGCTATGCTGTAAATAAATGCAAATTGTCTTACCACCAAGGCGTCCGAATGTTCAAGGAACCACTCTTGATGTTGTAAAAGCCAGTAGGAACCTCTTTTGTCTTGAAAAACTTGAAAGATTGTAGAGGGCATTGATTTGCAACTTCTCTAGGTGCCCTAAGTTCAACCTATAATATTTACAAAATTGAGGCAATATCATTAGAATTTTACAAGCTATAGTTCCTTTAAAACATGAAATAATTAAGCAAGAAGAATTGAGAAAATTAATTAAATAATTAGGTTGAATTACATTGGCTTTTCCTAAATTTTCTAACAAATACACTTACCTCCCCGAGATATCTAAAATTACGTATTCTGATGTCTCTTATTATTATGCAGCTATCTTTCCTGTCGTTAAGATTAGCCAAATTTCGTTAGTTAAGAGATTAAAACTTTAAGTTCAAGATTTTTTTTTGAAAACGAACTATAACATAATTTTTATCACGCCCGAAACAACGTATGTTGATTTTTAAAAATTTTCTAAAATCGGAATTTGGATAGAATTTTTGAGATTTGTCTGAATTTTGATTTTTAAAAAATCTCAAAAAATTCAACACAGATTATTTCAAATGTGATAGGAATTATATTACAGTTCGTTTTATCAAAAAAATTATTGAACTTGAAATTTTAATAGCTTAACTATAACGACGTTTAATTGATTTTAACGGTAAAAAAAGTAACTACATAATAATTTAAAAAGTAAGAAAAATTAGAGTAATTTCGAAAATTTCAGACCTGGTTTGTATCCTCTAGATGATCAATCCAGTCATGGATCATGAACTGTATCCACGAAGCTGCTATCATGTTGAATTGCTTCCCTGTATCCACGAATTTTCTACGTGCCAGAAGTTTTGTAGCCACCACCATTGGATCTGGCTTCAGTAACTACACATTTTTGTGCAAAAATTTGAACATTTTTAAAAACCGATATACGGAAAAAAGAATATCGTATTGAATTGAGTTGTTAATATTATATACGAGATGGCGTATATATAGACGTATATAATGCTGTGGCTTCCAAGAAGCGTACGCAGTCAATAGGGACGATGATTTTATCCCGCTTGATCTAATTCGCTTTGTTATCCGTCCCGTACTCATATAGGAGTTTCGGGATCGAATCAGATTTGCATGTAGTAAAAAATTCAGAGATCGAATGCGGGTCTATTTATCTCGAATCTAATTCCCACTCTATTAATAAGTTTTTTGCGCCTTCTAATACCGTTACATCTCGATATATCATTGAGATTTAAAATCACATGTGTATCGGCCAATTCTGATAATGTGACAACTCTTTTCTAGTTCACGGACCAATTCACTGAAACTTGAAAAATTCGGATCCTGTCAAGATCCGAACAACAAGGAATAAAATTATACCTGTTTTATTCTCTCTCTCTCCCTCTCCCTCTCTCCCCCCCCTTTATGTACAAATGAATGTAGTTAAGCCCTCTCTCTCTCCTTTATGTACAAATGAATGCAATTACTCTCTCTCTCTCTCTCTCTCTCTGGTTTTCCTTTATGTACAAATGAATGCAATTACTCTCTCTCTCTCTCTCTCTCTCGTTTTCCTATACGTATAATGTACGAAAACTAACCGTCCCTTCAAACCACCATATCAGGGTGCCGAGTTTCTGTTTCAGCGGAACTAAATAAAGTATTGAGTAATAGTGAGAAAACTTCAATAAATCCCAAAGAGAGAGAGAGAGAGGAGAGAGAGAGAGACCTTGTCAGTCTGATCAACGGGAAGAACATTCCGGCCAAAAAAAGTCCCTTCACTACCGGTACCTTCATTAAAAGGATCATTAAATTTCCCATTAGCTGTTCTAAAGGGAAAATCCACCGGATTAAACCGAACTCCCACCGGAGTTCTACCGACGTTCATCAAGTTGTATTCCTGGTGCAGATGCCTCCGCATAGCTAGATAAATCAGCCCGAAAAACACTGGTAACCGGTGCCAAATCCCGTGCTTATCCATGAGGTGAACTATCTGCATTTCAAGAAAAAAGGAACCAGACCCTCTCCAGTTTTGGAGAAAAACTAGACCCGTCCAGTTTCGATTTTTTGGAACCCATCTCGGAATCCATTTTGATGATCAGAATCGTTCTTATAATAAAGCTCCTCAAGAAGTTAGACCATGCAAAAAATAGAATTATCGAAAAGATAGAGAGAGACTACACATAGATTCTGATGCACAGATGTATCCAGGATACCGTTTGATACACGTGAACAAGGGCAGAACTAGAAATTTAATCTGACCTGAGTTAAAAATGAACCGGGCTAAACTGCAAATAATTAGGCAGACTAAAATTATTTAGACTAAAATTTTACATATAAAAAAAAAATCCACCTGGGCCGGAGCCCAACACAGCCCTCTTATGTTCCGCCCTTGCACGTGGACCCTCCAAAATAGTGCATCCGAGTTGGTATGTCCGAATCTATACATAAGAGTAGTATGTGTACAATCTTTATCAAAAATGGTTAGACAAGTCTATACATATCTTAAATAATTGAGTCTCATGTCACAATTTATTTTTTGAAGGAAATTTATTTCAAAATCATGTTTTGACATTTTATCTAGTATGAACTATTATCTTAACAAGCTCTATAAGAAAAACAGTTTCGATCATCAAAATAAATACGGAATGATGTCCACAAAAATCAAAACTGAACCGGACTAGTTCTGGAGCCTGTTCCGACAAGTAAAAGAAAAAAAGTTAGCAAGCACGAAAACAAAAGAACTCAAAATAAGGAAACACCCGCTCCAATTCCCGCCCAATTAACGTTCCGAATCCACAATCAGTTATATACGAGTTGAAAAGAAGTTCAAAAAGTTAGGGAAGATAATTTACAAGGAAGAGAAGCCTGTCCACGAGAGTCATCTTTGCTAGAATTTCATGGAAGTCTTTGTGAATGTGATGGTGAAGAAAAGCCTTAAAAAAAGCCTTGATGGGTTCCATAACTAGAGAAATTAGGGTTGCTATGAAGGGTATTGGGCCAAGAAGGTGATATATATAGAAGGTGAGAGAGAGAGAAACTATTGGGTTATACGCCATTGACATTGAAATTTCAATTGCAAGCAATTCAGACGATGATGAGGAGGAGAGAGAGTAGAGAGAGAGGGGAGAAAAAAATGCCAAGAAAGGAAGGAAGACTGTAGAGAGAGAGAGAGAGAGAGAGAGAGAGAGAGAGAGAGAGAGAGGAAGATTCTTAATGAAGGAATCTAGTTGAAGGTTGGTTTCTATTTAAAAATGGAAAACTTGATAGGAAAGAAATAGGGGCAGGAAAGCTACCAGATCTTCTAAAACTCAAACCACGTGAAGCCTCTATTGTTAAGCAAATTTAAACAAGAAAACTTCTATGCACATATATTACATAGATATTTTCGGAATCATCCAATATTAAACCGTTCGATATAGGTGAAGTCATATTTATCGATACAATACTGTATCGGCTGATACCGATCGGAAGGAAAACAATATTCTTGACCGTATGTACCATATTAGAAAAGTTATTAGGCTTTACTGGGTAGTCTAACCAGTACCGAATGGTTCAACTTATACTAGGTGTTTATCGAATACTGACCGGTACAATTTTTAAATTTATTTTTATAAATTTTTGTTTTTTTTAATAAAATTATACTTGAATTGGGAACCAAAAAGTATTTAAACTTGATCGATATTTATTTCTCTAAGTCTCTCTAACTTATATGTTGATGATTTTTCATCTTAAATGGTTGGGATTGGATTTTGTTGACTTTAATTTTATCTCATTTTGGATATTCTGCATTCTGATTTACTTTTAAGTTGTGAAGTTTTATTTTTATATGGTGACTTTGCGAAGATTTTACCAATTTGATTCGATTCATCTCCGAGATTCAAGTAATTGCTTATGTAGCCTGCGCATGGAACAATCAATTAGTATCACCCGATCATTACCAGTTGAAAGACACTCTAATGCTTAAGTTAAAACGTGTGAGACAAAAGTACAATAGTAAGTGGTCTTCGAATTGCTAGCGTTCCTGATTTTACTTTTTGATAAGTGAATAACATGAGATTCTTTTCCAATTTGTATATTGTTAAATCTGGCTATTTTTTTGAAGCATGAGTATTTCTAAACAATAACATTTCCCAAAACCTTATGTTTTCCTATTTGGGTGTTTCCCATTTCAAAAGCTTCTAGCCGCATGACCGAGTGGCGGGTCGGCTGCTCAGTATGACGACGACCTATGCACCGAACCCTCCAATCTCAGGTCGGCATTCTCTTGGTATGTTCAGTAATACGATGTGCCGAAGGCCCATGTTACCGACACAACCCAATTCATCTCAGGCCTAGCCTAGCCTTCCGGCCCATCATCTGCTTGTCAGGCCAGCCCAATAATTCAACCCACTACATATATGTCCAATAGATTTCCTGTTAAAAAATATTATTCGAGAAACGTAGATTATTTTTTAGCGATAAATTTAAAACGGTACATCAAAACGCAATAGTACCGGTACGTACTGTACCAGAAAAAAATAGTACGCTTGTCGGTACTAGATTGATAACTAGGGATGGCAACATGGCAGATCAGTTCGGCTATTTGAATACCCAAACCCGAATCGAGAACCCAATACCCGAACCGAAACTGAACCGATAACCGAATGGAGGGAGAGATAATATTCCATAACCGAACCAAATGGGATTCGGTTATTCCCCGAACCGAACGGTTAACCGAATAGTTCGGTTATTAATTACCCGAACCGAACTGAACCGCCCTCTCTCTCTCTCTCTCTCATCCTTCAATATTATATATATATATATATATATATATATATATATATATATATATGACGTTGTTTTCGGTTTGGATTTGGGTTCGGTTCGGTTCGAATAACGGTTCGGTTATTCTACTAACCATAACTGAATCGAACACGAACGGGTATTCGTCATTCCGTACCATATCCACACCAACGGGAAAAAAAACGGTTATAGTTCTGGAAAAATTAAGCGGTTCGGTTCAGATAACCATCGGTTCGGTACAAATTGCCATCCCTATTGATAACTTTGGGTAGAGCCCCTAAAATAATGAGGATATCATGCACGTGTATCAAACAATTTCAGACACATTTGTATCCGTATCTATCCGCGCGCGTGTATAGACTTGCTTATTCTACAAACCAATAAACAATACCCTACAAAAGTGAGGAGGAAATTAATTAAGAGAAAATTAAGAGACTTAACTTTGGTGAGTATTGCAAGCACCTAATTATTTTTCGTCCAAATTTTTTTTAATAATTTTTTTTTTGTCTTTTGTTACTCTTTTGTGTGGATTATTGATTTGTCTCGACGAGAAGTTTCAAAAAAAATTATAAATAATAAACTAAAATTTAGAAAAATTCAAAAAAAGAAAAATAATCTAAAAGTATGATTTTTTTGTACTATTTATTCGTTGTCTTTAATGACTTTTCATAGTTTTTTAACATAATTTTATACTTTTTAAATTTCTTTCATCAAAACGGACCAATAATTTACAAAAATTTAAAACCAAAATAACAAATGTGAACAAAATTTAAATAGAGACAAAACGTACTTCTCCGTCTTTTCGAGAAAATTCATATGTTGGTGACACCTTCTTAAATTTATTAATTTAATATTTAAAATTTAGTTTAGTATGTCAAGTGATACAAGACAATGAGAACTATTATACATTAGAATATTAGATATACTTCACAATGGTAAATAAATATAAAATAGACTATTTCAAACGATTTATCTACTTCTTGGAAAAGTCCATCATCTATTTTTAAAAATAGTCATTTAAAATACAAAATTAACTATCATGTGGCCTTTTTTTCTCCACTTTTTTTGTGAATAAACTTATAAGAGAGGGACATTTGATCAATAAATTTTTTTTAAGTTTTTTAAAATATAAGATAATTAATTAGATTAATAAGTCAATAATAGATTAATTAATCATCTACTATTTATAATGGCAATTACAGCTACTGAGTTGGACCCAAAGAGTTAAATATTCATATTTAAAATTGTAATGGGCTGAATTATCGGGCCAACCCTAACCCGAGCGAATGATGTAATGGACGGGTTGAGTCTGAATGCATGAACCGTGTTAGTACGTAGCGTGGGGCTTCAGCCGACGTGATAGCGAGCAACTTAATCAAGATGAAGACTACGCTGAGCCTAACATATATGGACTGCGTCAATAGCGTGGGGCTTTCGGTTCACTTATTACTGAACAGACATTCTTGAGACCGAACGACCGAGTCGACATTCGGCTAGCACAATCAAAACTTTCTAAGCGGCAGGAGGCCCTAATAGAAAACTATACTGTTTTGAAAAGATTTTGCCTAGGAAATCCTTATATTCTAAGGAAACGGTCAGATTTGATAGTAAGTAATATGGGAAAGATCACAAGAATTCTATTAGCAAAATAAGGCGTTTGATGGATTAGATTATAAGGCAAAATCAAGTACGCTATAAATTACAAGTACAATTACTGTTGTGTTTTTGTCACACACATTCTAACTTAATAATCAAAGTGCGATCGGGCTAGAAACAGCCCTGTGGTACTAATTGGTTGTTTTCTGTATAGGCAATAGGAGCAATCCGAATCCTAAGAACGAATCGAATCAGACTAGTAGATATTCTCAACTCCACAAAAATTGTTCTAACTCCCACTTCAAATGCATATTTTTATCTGCTCATTTTCATCTATACATTCGGACAAAAATATGTTCGAAATCGTAAAATACATGTGAAGTTCACATGAGGAGGACCCAACATACATTTGATAGTTCGGGACATATTTATGTTTAGATATGCACGAATAATTTGTATTTCTAAATTTTTTCTTATGCATTATGGCATTAAGGTGTGGTTCAAATCTTACCCACCCCATTTTTCTTCTCAAATATTTGGCATTATGTAATGATCCGTTCTTTCATGTAAAATTTTATCCGTTTTGTTTGTCCTAAGTTTATGGACTTCTCAGTAGGTCACTCATCCCTACATTGTTGTAGGACTAAAACATTTTACTGTAAAGTTTCATTGAGTTTTGACACTTTTTCTATTTTAAAAGATCTTGTACAATATAGGATCATGCTTAGCAAATCAAAATTTATATATATATATATATATATATATATATATATATATATATAGTATTGAACTTACATCTCCCAATCAATTTCCACCGAGACTCTCTCAGTGATGTTCGGCCTCATAACTAACACCGCGGCCTGACTGGACTATTATACACATGGCATATATACATCAATGATTAGCAAATCAAAATTTAAAATCATAGATCATATCCACACTTATTACTTATTCACACTTGATTAGCTTATCAAATTTAAAAAATTCCATGTTTAGTCAATTGGAATTGGAATCTTAAAATGTTAATAAAACAAGTGTTAAATATATACACCTCAATTGGCATTTAAAACTTAAAAATCACGTGCTCCATATTTATTCATATTTACGCTTTCACACCTGTCCTATAGAAAAATATATATGGATGAGATTGGGAATTCAAATAATTCACATAAATTATTATTAATAATTTGACTTTAATTAGTATTGTGAATTATGTGAGTAGACTCTAACAAATTACAAGATAATCATTTATACGATACGCTATGGGTGTATAAGAGCCACCCTTTTTCTATTGTTTGGGCTCGAGAAAGCTTAATAGCCCGAATGTTATGGCAAGTCCGAGGTGAATTTCAAGAAAAAGACCCGGATTAAGTTATAGAAACTCCGATAAATAGAAAAAAGACTTGGATAAACTCTTGTGATGCTAGTGCAACCTTGCGAGGATGCGAGACTACAAATGGTGGAAGTTTGTAAAATTTATCCATTTCTAGTAAAATTCAAAATTTAAAACCTAAAGTAGAATTTAAAAATACAATATAAAATTTATTTTCACACCTATCGCAGACACCAATTCGAGATCCTATGTTCTTGTTTGATATCTTGCGTTTTGTTCAAAATTTAATTTTTAGAATTTCATGAAAAATTTCAGTTAATCGAATATTGGTAAGTACTCGACTTAAAAATCTAATTTTTTACTACAGAATTTTTAATTTTTCAGGCTAAAGAATTAAACTTTTAGGTCAAGTAAGTACCGATATTCATTTGAACTGAATTTTTTCGTAGTAACCTAAGAAATTAATCTGAACAAAATAGATGATTTAGATAATCAAAGTGAGAACTGAAAGTTATTCTGCACAGCCAAGAGTGGATAAAATTTGTTTATTCACGGGTGAACAAAATTGAACTCAATAATTTAATGCTCTTCAATGAATTAGAAAAGTGAAGCTTTGTTTCTAATTTAGCTTAATTCATACTTGCATAATACTATTCTTCTTAATAACGTGTAGGAGTTGTTTGGATCTCGGAATGGTTTTGGAGTTTACCAAAGCAACCCATCATGATTTTAGTTTAAGTAAAAGATCATATTTATTAATAATCCTTCCGTTACAACCTTTGTAAACTTTACGATCAGAAATGAGGTCTGCAAGAGATCCCTTATTAGAAGTTTTCTGAGTGTACGTGTGAGTGTGTGTGTATATGTATATGTATGTATATATATATATATATATATATATACATACATATAACAGTTCCTGTCAACATTTTGAACTACTATTTAGATCAAGTCTTTTCTGATAATATTTTGAGCTGATTTCTCGTTGATACCCTTAAAAACATGTTTTAAACACATTGAACGGTTCGGATCATTAAAATTTAATTAGAAATGAAGAGTTTAAATGTTGGTATAATATTAGTCTAAAAAAGTGTTGGTCCATAGAGCCGGCATATTCAAAATTCTAGGTCACTTCCCCATGTGAATGGACTGTTTCAATTTTTACAATATACGTATGTAATCACATGGACCAATTGACTAGGAATTTCACAATGTATTCGAGTTTATCGTAGTGATGTCGTTATGCTTGATAACTAATTATTATTGCATATTCTGTTTTTATTTTAAAAATATTTCTTCTTTGCCGATAAAAAATATTATATATGGTTGGTCACACTAACAATTTTGGATGTATTCTGTATTAATATTTAATGCGTTAACCGTTAGCCAATTATTAAAAAATTAATTTAATTAGATTAATATTTTTTGCTCATGGGGCTAATACACTCCGAATAAACTTTAACGATGAAAAAAATATTTATTTTAAAACAGTGCTCTTCGCACGTTTTTCATTCTTATGGGCCAAATATTTTCATATTTCTTACTCTATATTATGTTTTACAATATTTTATAACTACGATTTTTATGATTTCTGCTTTTTTGGATTTTTCACGATTAAATACAGTGAGCAGAAGAGATATGTATGGTGAGAAACAAAAATTGACGGAGATTATGGATAGCGTGATATGAAGAGATTGGTCACGAGAGATGTTAATCAAGAGAAAACGATAAGATTTACAAAGAAAGAGAGTATGTAAGGGTTCTCTCTTGCGTGCGCGCACACTCACTTCCTCACTCTCTCTGGCCTCCACCCCGCACATGAGCCATCTTCCTCATCTCTCTCTTGCGGTCTCTCACCAGTTAATATAAGGATTCCCTTATCAGAAGTTGAAGCTCTTATGTGGCAACATTACCTAGACAAGACGTGCCATTGGATGTTAAAATGGACGTGTTTGTAGACTTTTCCTTTAAAATAACTAGGGTTCCCAATCTCTAGACTTTCCTTAATGGCAAAAACGTTATTTTACTACGATCTCTTGTATGTTACACTGTAAATTAATTGGGGTATATTGGTAAATTAAATGTCTAACCTAGTCACATATTCTTATAGGGTGTGCAGTATGTTGGATTTAGAGGCCTGCTAGCGTCAAAACGATGTTAATTTTGGTGCATAAAATATTGTTCGTGCAGTTAGAGCAAGGTTCAGATAGCATTTTTTTTGTGTAAAAATGACGTCCTTTTGCGGGTGAGACTCAACCTTTAAGTGGTATGTTTTAAGAAAATATATTTTGTGAATTTACCCATTTATTTATTTTAAGGTTCCTCATTGTAAGGCCGATGGGCCACAAAATATATTAATGATCAGGCCTTTTTCCAGAAAAAGTGGCCCGGGCCAACACTGGGCCGAGCTTGCAACAAAGGCCCAATATCGTATTTGTCTCTACGGCCTTTTGGCAAGAACAGCTCCGAGAAGATTTTCATGGCTTCCGTCCCATTTGGAACTGTCGAGCAATGGGAGAATCCAAGAAGCGCGGCCGAAAACCTAAAAGTCCAGCGGCGGCAGACAATATGGATTTGCGCTACACCAACACTGGTCCCGCCGCCTCCGTTGACGACGCTGCAGCAGTCCCCAAGCCTCAAACTAAACGACGTGGACGCGGCCGTCCACAGAAGGGCGAGAAGCACGTTATCGAAAATTCCGACTCGGACATCGCCGCTTCTCCTGAAAGAAGAAACTCTCGTGATTTCCCGGTAACTGCGGCGGTGGTTCCGGAGGCGCCGCCGAGGTGGGAGAGCCTGGTGAAGGTGGTTCCGGCGATGGACGCGGTGGTTAAGGTGTTTTGTTTTCATACCGAGCCGAATTTCTCTCTGCCGTGGCAGAGGAAGCGGCAGTACAGTTCGAGTAGCAGTGGGTTTATAATTGGAGGGAGGAGAGTTTTGACGAATGCGCATTCAGTGGAGCATCACACCCAAGTCCAGCTCAAGAAAAGGGGGTCTGATACCAAGTACTTGGCTACTGTTTTAGCCATTGGAACTGAATGTGATATCGGTAGGGCTCGCGTTAGTCTCTCTCTCTCTCATCGTAGTGTTACTAGTTACTGCTATAACACAAGAATTTGGCATTTCAAATCACCTAACCCTAAAGATTTCACAGTTGATAACGGAAGTGATGCTCGACTAGTCAACCGTAAACCTCAGGATCCCCTTTCTTGAAAGAACTTGACTTCGATCCCCAACTAGGAAAAAGGACTGAATCTGTGGTTTAAAGTATTGGCAAAGTAACTAAGTAGTTCCAGTTGATTTATGTTCATTATTAGTAAATAATTGAGGTACTTAGAAGTGCTATTTCAGAAATTTTGATATATTATTGTTCACGGATAATTGACCTAGGAGTTGTTCCCGGGCATCCTATGAAAGAAAAGGTTATTTTATACCCCAACCCATTCCTTGGAAAGAAAAAGGTAGCACCAAAGAAAGGAATGAGCGAAATGATGGGTATTGTTGTTCCTGCGAAGCAAAGATTATTCGCCAAGCGAATGAAGTGGGTCAAACTTTTTTTGGCTTAGGCAACACTTTTTCTCGCTGGTCAAGCTTTCTGAGTGCGAGAACATATTCTCTTATCAATGTTTATTTCCTGTGCATTAGCTCCCTTATTGTAGATGGTTTTTCACGTTCTGTGCAATGAAATAATTGAGAACTATGATGTGAGAACATATTCTTTTATCAAAGCTTATTTTCTCTGCATTACTCCCCCATTGGGCCATCGGTGTGGGACTTCTTTTTGAAAAAGAACTTGAATAACTTTGTTTCTCTGAAGGATTTTTCATTATCTAAAGGGATTTTTTTTATAGTAGCTTTTAGATAGCTAATAGCTAAGACACTAATAACACAGCTAAGAAAGTCCGTCACTACTGAGACAGTTCATAAAAGTCGTTTCAGTAGCACACTTTGGTCTGTTCAATGTGCCAACAAAGAAGCAAAATGATGCTGTTCGGGTGAGCTTGTTCAATAAAAGCTAGAGCTTTGTCAAATTAGTTTATGGAGTTTCTGAGCTTTGTTTTCCTCTATTACATGCATTTTGGCACTTATGTCTAGTGAAATAGTCTGGGGTGTCTAATTGCTATCCCAATGACGCATGGACATGGCAAAATATTAATATTACTTAGTTTATTTTTTTTTTCAAGATAAATGAGGTTTACAAGGCGCCTTCGGACATTTTATGAATACTGAGGAGTTCTATGTATTGTGCATTGTAAATTAGAATTAAAAACTATGGTTGATCCCATATCCTTATCGGGGTATCCAACATGAGCACTCAACAGTCTATGTATTACAATTGTGAATGAGGGTATAGGTTGAAAGGATGTTGTTTAAATCTTCTGTTACTTGTGATGCAACAGCATTGTTGACAGTGAAAAACGATGAGTTCTGGGAAGAAGTTTCACCTCTGGAATTTGGAGACCTGCCTGCATTGCAAGATGCTGTGACTGTTGTGGGCTACCCCATTGGAGGAGATACAATCTCTGTGACAAGTGGTGTTGTATCGCGCCTAGAAACCCTATCTTATGTTCATGGTTCAACTGAGCTTCTAGGGCTGCAGGTTAAGTAATCAGAAACTCAAACTTTTTCTCATTTACCGTATAATGTATATGCATGTATGTTGACATATCCTGTTTGTATTTGTGAGTTGCTTTGTAGATAGATGCCGCAATAAACTCTGGAAATTCTGGAGGACCTGCTTTTAGTGATAAGGGCAAATGCGTTGGTATTGCATTTCAATCTCTTAAAAATGATGATGTTGAGAACATTGGTTACGTCATACCAACCCCAGTTATTATGCATTTCATACACGATTATGAGAAAAACGGAGCGTATACAGGTAAGATTTCGTTGCGTCAGGTTTGCATAGTTTACACCTCTTTATCTTTTCTCATCTTACTGATTATCGGGACAAAAAAAAAAGTTATCTTTTTGTTCTCATAATTGTCGCATCCACATGGTATCAGGTGTTGAAACATTGAGTGTGGCTATAAGTTGTTCCTTTTCTTAGATGAAGTCTTGGATTTTCAGGATTTCCAATTCTTGGAATTGAGTGGCAGAAGATGGAAAACCCTGATCTGCGCAATTCAATGGGCATGGGGTCTGACCAAAAAGGCATTCTTATTAAAAGAGTTGAACCTACAGCTTTAGATTCTCAAGTTATAAAGCCATCGGACGTTATCCTTAGCTTTGATGGGGTTGATATTGCCAATGATGGAACAGGTGAAACTTAACAAATGTCGCATTCATGCCTGTTGATTCTGATATGCTGTCCTTTTTTGACATGTTTTGATCCTTGAAATCATTTGACACTTGCCATTTTTTGATTTTTTTTCAGTTCCATTTAGGCAGGGGGAGCGCATCGCTTTTAGTTACCTTATCTCTCAAAAGCATACTGGTGATAGTGCTCTAGTTAAAGTCCTCCGAAATTCAAAGATGCTCGAGTTCAACATAAAACTTGGAACTCACAAAAGGCTCATACCAGCACACATTAAGGGCAGACCACCTTCTTACTACATTGTTGCAGGATTTGTTTTTTCAGCTGTTTCTGTCCCGTATTTGCGTTCGGAGGTGAGTAATGAATTTCGAGGCTGTCTTTGTGTTCTCTCTGTTTCCTCCCCCTTCTTCCTTGTTTGCATATTTGAATTTTCCCTTTACCTCCTTTGCTGTGCGAGTGTTTTCCTTGGTGTTTGCTTTTTTAAAGAACTTGATTGAACCTCACTTTCAGTATGCGCAAACTCTACTTCATAGCAGAAGTTCTAGTCTTATTGAGGATTTCCAGTTAACACGAAGGCATGATGAGGGAACCCTTGCCACTAAAGTAAGTGGTCGAAAATGAAGAACAACACAAAACATACTTCACCTACTATTGAACCCAACAAACACTTCTTTTTGGTCCGTTGGTTTGTGTATTTTTTTTCCTTTAGTTTTTCCTTTCGGTTGGGTGGGGGTTCCTTTATTAGTTACTTTATGAACGTATTGGTTGAGCAGTTTATATTTTGCCTATACAAGACAACTAAATATAGTTCAAACAGTAATTAATGATTTAATCTGTAAAGATTTTGAATTTTGTATGGTGTAACTCTTGGCTTCACTGCAGTATGGAAGAGATTATGAATTTAATACTCCGGTCAAACTACTGGACAAATTTCTACATGGGATGGCACATTCTGTAGATGAACAGCTTGTTGTTCTTTCTCAGGTGTTCTTTCCCCTCTTAACATCTTTCTTTTAGATCCATTTTAGTATGGAAGAACTATTAGTGGAGAACCTTTTGATAATTTTCTGGCCATATTTAATATAGGTGCTTGCAGCTAATATCAATGTTGGATACGAGGAGATTGTCAATACTCAGGTTAAGTGAAATCTGGGGACAGAATTTAGCTAATTTCTTTGAAATTACACATCAACACTCTAGGCTCGCACCTCTGCTATTTTCTTCGTTATATTTTTTCATTTATCTTTCTTTTTGAAGGTTCTGGCATTCAATGGCAAGCCTATTAAGAATCTGAAGAGCTTGGCTAGTATGGTGGAGAGCTGTGATGAAGAATTTTTGAAATTCGATCTAGAATACCAGCAGGTTATCTCTCTCTCTCTCTCTCTCTATCTCTCTTTGTGTGTGTGTGTTTGTGTGTTTTAATCTCTCTTTGATTCTGCAGATTGTGATTCTAAGGACTCAAACAGCCAAGGCTGCAACTTCAGATATTCTCAAAACATACTGCATACCTTCAGCTATATCCGATGATCTCAAGAAGTGAAGCAGTTCGTACGAGTGAAGGTGCAGAAAAATTTCCCCGTGTTTTTGGCCACTAGTACCTTCAGTTTCCTCTTCTGAATCCCCTTATATGAGGTTGAAGGACACTAACAGATGTTTGATAGATGACTTTTGGCTCGCTCATTCCATCTGGTATTACAATTCTATCTACTATCTTACAGGTTATGATTGCTGTTCCTTCTAGTTGAGTTCATCTCACTGGGAGTTCGGTATGTATCCCTTTATGGGTTTTTGTAGAAGATATGAAAGATTTGCATTTTTTGGCCACCTGCCTTAAAAAATGCTTCATTAACAACCTCGTGTAAAATTTCCCCAGCAATGATATAGAGGCAGTGATATTTAAGTCAAGATCAAGTTTACCCTTTAAGAGTTGGAAAATCCATAGTATTGTTGGTTTTATTGCTCTTTGGTAATGTCAAAATGGTACAGATTTTTCTTATTAGTCTTTCTATTGGTTTCCCTTGTTAGAAAATGCTTTCGACATTGAAGTTCAATTTTATATCAGATTGAATGTCTTTGGATCTTGCTTAGGGCCGGCTTTCACTTCACTTTCACTTTCGTATCAACAATGAAACTAATTTACATTTTAAATGTTTCAGTTCTCTCACTGTAGAGTGTTTTTCTTTCAGAACCATCACTGCGCAATACCATCTGCTTAGCATCTTATATAATGACTCCTAATTTTAGTTACATACACAACCATTTTCATGGGTTATGCCTAATTTTCTAGGCAGCAAACCCGGGATGCCATAGCATTGTATCCAATGATCTAAAGCACATTTTCCTCTTTTCGGCCAGTGCTTGTGCTCTGACCATGGGCAATCCATCTGATTTTGTGGTATGATCTCGTTCAACTTCAACTTATCAACTTTGCATTTCTCGAGTTTTATGGCTTTGCAGTAGAGGGACTTTAGGGTTAGACGCAGATTCTGGGTCACCGATATCACCACTCTCTTCCATATCTTCCTTTGCTTTTCCCCACAACACGGTATAAAACCCGACTGATATTACTGTTGCTCCAATGATACTGCAATACAGGGAAAAAGTAATTGGTAGATCAATGAACATAGGAATATCTACGTGTATACATACATCCCAAACCATTTACGGGTTTCCACTAAGTGAGATTTGTTTGTTGAAGGATGGGATTTTTTCCAGGAACCGGGGGTATTCGAAAATGTATTGGCATATGAGAGGTAAGGATCCTGCTGAGCTGCATCATATCATGACATTGGCAAAAGAGCCCAAACAATAGCCGGCCCGTATCTAGGTAAGTGTTCTGTACCTTTTTCTCTGTTTTGGTTTCTCTGTGTACGGTAAAAGAGGACACCTGAGGATACCTTCGAGATACACGCACGCACAAACGAGTGTTCTGTCACTTTTTAGTGTATGTTTGTAGTAGTCATAGTTAAAAAGGATACCTTCCAAGATAGAGAGTATCACCGAGGAACATGACGCCCATAGCAACTGCAATCGCGATCGAGAGGGGCTTGAACATTGCAACGTAAACCGGGCCCCTCACCCGCAACACCCACGTGTGGACTGCGTTGCTCAAGAATGACCCAAAAATTCCCTACACACCAAACAGAAAAACCCACATTTAGACAAATACACGTATCCCCAACGGAGTGGTCTTAAACACTTCTCTATTTATCTACTTACAGAACATATGATAGAGGCCAATGCTATATCAGCTCTGATTCTCCAAGCACTCATGTTTGGTTCTGTAAACACACCCACGATTGCTGCTAAAACGCTAACACATAGGTTGTAGAAGAAAACCACGGTCAGTTCAGCCGGGTACTCCTTCATGATTTGCGCCTATTTCCACACGTCACAAACATGAAATGCCCAAAGTCATAAGATTTGTGTCAAAATTAAGGATTTACATAAGGGTCTTTCTATGTACCTGAACAATGTACCACATTGGAACTAGAATATACTCTGATGTAAGGAAAAGGCCGCCGATGACCCAATTGGACTGCGGTGTTGAGCGGAGGAGGGGCTTATGGAGTGAAAGGGAAGCCGACGGAATCATTCCGATGGCCGGGCCTTTGTAGAGAGTTACTACAAATGCACCCGAAATTGACACTATGGTGCCTATGATTTTGGCTTGACTGCTTGAGCTTCTGAGTGCTACCTTTTCCATCCTATTTTAGGCAAGAAAATTTGAAGCTGATATCAGTACTGAGAGGGCAACTTTTCTGGGCGGTCGGTCAACTGTTCAACTGTCTGTTGGGCCGGCCAACCCTTTTGAGCAGTTGGCCGGCCGAAACATACAATTGGACATCAAAGTAAGATGTTTAATTGGAAATGCTATAGATTTAGAATTCTAAAAAATTCAGAGTTCGATTATGTTTTATTTATAAAATCCATGTTGACCTTATAGATAGGGACTTACGCTCGTAAGGCACTTTGAAAAGAGATTACTTTGTTATTCTATCCATTTAGCAGGCGTCTATAATAAAATAGGGTGAAAGAATTTACCCCGGCACTCGATTTGCCTATTCTGGTGTTAAGTTGGTAGTAATTTTGATTTTGTCAAGTCTGTCTCATAATCTAAGCCAACTAATTTGCATGGAAAATGAGATAAATTTAATACAATGGCCTGGATTGACATCAATTCGGTGTAAAAATAATGATTATTTGTTAAAAAATATTAACACTAGAAAATTAAAACTAAGTGTATAAATTTCACAGTAATTAAGGGTCTTGAAGCTCAACCAGACCATACCCAGGAGCACTGAATAATTAGGCTGGATTTGGTCAAATGTTTTTTACTTCATTTTTTTTGCATTTGTTAGTATTGTATTAAATTTTTGTGAATTATCGGTTCGTCTCGATAAGAAATTTTAAATAAGTAAAAAATATATAAATAAAATATTTAAAAAGTTCAAAAATAACAAAAATAATTTAAAAATGTTTTCCTATTTGGATTATCTTTATTTTTAGTGAATTTTTTTAAATTTTTACTCATAATTTTTTATTTTTCTAATTTAAAAATGTTTTTCTATTTGGTGTTGAAATCAGAAGATCGAGAGAGAGAGAGAGAGAGAGAGAGGATGACCAAAAAACCTGAAAAGCAGAGCAAGTATGAAAGTGAAAGCAGGGACAAGGTTGCTTATAGCTGAAGCCAGTGTGGGGGAGCTGTAATTGATCCCTGTATACCCCATTATCTGAGACGTACACCTATATATATATCACCACCAAACAAATGAATCAAACAAAGGGAGTAAAACCCATCTTTTTAATTTGTGAAAGTACATCAAAATCATGAAGATCAAGTAACGTGTATTACCCAATTAACCCGAGAAGAAAGATTTTGCAAGAAATTGAGAAGTTGAGAGGAGGCAGCTCCCTTGATCTGCAAATTTTGTAAAACAGAGCACAAAATTAAGCATATATATATATATATATATATATACACACCCAGTTGATGAGAGAGAGAGGGAGGAGGGGGGGAGAGAGGGGGTACCGGAGGGAGAAGAAGGGGGAAGGGAGGAGGAGGAGGGTGGCGAGGCCGTAAGCGTAGACGACGAAGACGTGGTAGCTCATGCCGTGGACAGTGGCAGCTTTGAATAAGGTGTTGAGGCCAACGTTGGTGCACTCCATCACTACCATGGCTGAAAATGGCACAACATCTCTGTAACAATACTTTCCTCTTTCCATCTCTCTCTCTCTCTCTCTCCTCTCTCCCCTCTGTCGTCTCACAACTCACAACATATTCCAAAGGCCAACACATAGACATACAAACTATATATATATATATATATGATATTGTATGTTTTTGTCGCTGTCGTCCTTGATAAATCGATATGGCAATGATACCGATTCAACATTATTCGTTGAAAAAAAAGCTATATCTACAGAAGAATTACGTCAGTTCAGGTTCAGTCTATAAAAAGCTCTACTGGTTGCTTGTAAGTTTCAACTTTGAATGTAGCGTGTTAGTACGTCAAAATGATATTATTTTGATGTTTAAAATTTACCTGAACAATCAGACAATGTTTGGATAATTTTTGGAGTGCCAAAACGATGTCGATTTGGTGCTCAAAAAATTGTCCGACAGTTGGGCAACGTTCTGACAATTTTCTGAGCGTTGAAATGACATCATTTTGTCGCACTGCACGTCTCACTCTGTGCAATTCCTTTGAATGTTAGTGGCTCTTTATCAGAGTCATAGAAAGTGTTCGATGCTATCATTTTGTGTGCGGATTATTTGTATGCTATTCATCAATCTATAATATTTTTTTTTTCTACTATATCTTATTATTTACTTTGTCGATTATATCTTTTCTAAAATTTTGACTACAAACTATGAGGCACAAATATGCATCATTTAAATACAAAGGTGTTGACCAAATAAAGTATGACATACAGTAAGAAGTTCTCTCAAGTTTGCAGATTCGACTCTTACTATTACCAGTAACGGTTAAAACCACCTGATTTTTGTTTGTTCCTTAAATTTAAAACTCCGGAATTAATCAATAGGCACGTAAATTGGTCTGGACACCTAATTTATAAAAGTATAATCTTGCATTTTTTACAGGGCGAGTTCTGAGTAAAAACTAACCCCTGTAACCAAAAAAAAAAAAAAAGACTTAGAAACGTAAATCTCATAACTTTTTTTTTGGTTTGATATATTAGTCCGGACTAGTTTATGCACAACTTGATTAATCTCTGAAAGATTAATCCCACCATTTACTAGCAGGGGACTTTATTTAGAATCAAGACTTTGTCCTATATGAATTGACCCCAAAAGAGTTGATAACGCATGAAAGTTTTCGAACTTGACCCCTAAAAAGAAACATGCCTAAATCTAAGTCCAAATCTTGACCTGAATCTCATAACTTTCTACCAACTGAACATATAATTTTATTTATCTCAATAACTTTTTCTATTGAAAGTCGGATATTTTCTCTAATAACTGAAGATGACCTTTCATGACATTATTATACCATCCAAAAGTGAGTTGTTGGTGATTTATGTGTCACCTTATTGTGGGTTTTGTTGAGTGCTTGTGTGTGTGAAAGACAGCGACCCAAAATACTTTGTTTTGAGGGATGGCATTATTATTGGTGAGGTGGTACTTGTTGGAGTGGGGCAACCATTTTGGTCTTAATTATTATTGTCTTGGCCCCACCCCTCTAAACTAAAATAACCCCACCTAAAAACACTAACACCATATATAATATCCTCATCGGTGTCTACAAGATAAGGTGAAAGGGGGACCTTACTATGTTCGATGCACATTGGGATAAGTTAAAAAACGTGCATCTGAGTATACGAATTCTTAGATCAGGGTTGGATATTCGATACTTAAGTTAATTTCTGAAGAGAGAGCAAAAACAACTTGAAAGTTAGCTAAGAGTGTAAATGCACGCGAACCTGAGAGTGAAATGCCTATAGAGTATTTATAGAGAACCCTCAACGGACTTTTGGGACCACTAGCCACAAATGTCACGCTAGGGACACCAAATCACGGAGCTTCTTTCACGTGCCCCACGTCTATGGGGATCAGACAGACATGTTTGTATAGCCTGTAACCAAATCACTCTCACGTCTACCCAGACAACTATCCGCAACATCGGGGCCATGTCTTCAACCGGTTGTGCCGAGTGTAGAGCTCTTGGCTGCATGACCGAATGTTGCAACTTGAGAGATCTACTCTAGGCAATCTGCTCGAGACAAGCCAGTCGGCTTTGTTGAATTGGTCAACCCAAGACGAGTAGATGCATCTTTGGACCTGACGTAGCTCGATCTCCACACAGATGGACTGAGAATGCACATGGGCCAAAGGCCCATTGACTTGCGTATTCAGCCTACCACAGATATAACAACACAAGTACAATCCTTTTGAATTGCATTAACCCTAACCAAAATTCTGGCTCTCTCCCTTTAATTTGGTCCATCCATGGATTTAACATCAATAGCCACTTATCGAAACCACAATCGTCTTCAAACCATGGACGCAACTATGCCTTTCAAAATAAGCTTTCAAACTAATGTATCAGTGATTCGATTTTCGAAATATATAACAAGACCCGCTTTCCACTGGCACCAAAGACCAAGAATTTTGTTCACGTCCTTCATTGATAAGGGATAGGATAGGTAGGGTTCCTCTTGACTTGCTTTCGTCTTTCCTAAAAGCATGCATTATTAGCTCAGACAAAAAATTGTCATAGAAAATCTTTTAGATTAATAATCTGGACCTAATTTGACGATAGTAATCTATCCCTGAGTCCAATGAAATCTTAAGATGAGAGTTAGAAGGTTTCGACACCTAGTCCGAATCTCAATTTGTTGTCAAAGGACTTCTTTCCGAATTGATTCCTCTTTTAGCCCCGTTTCCCTTCTTTTGTTGTTTCTATTCATTATGAGGAATCAATGCTTTGACCCGTATAAAGCTTATATGTAATAATCGATATCCGTAATTTTTTCGAGCCAACAAAAACTCAACAAAGTGTACAAGTGGGTATGTGGTCCCTTTTAAAGGCATATATTGTACCACTTTTTCATCATTAGTATATGTTTACACTATGCTTGGCGTGTGTTATCCCCGTGCCTTTCGGCATTGCGTTGCGTATGAGATAAACCACCTTTCACTTAATAATTGAGTTTTATATATATTTCTCTCTCCTCTCTCTCTCTCTCTCATGTGTCATACATATTGAAGTCCTTTCAAGAAAAAAATGGCTTTCGAATATGACTGCAACCTAATGGAAGCATACCCTTATCTTGTCACTTTCTAATTAATGAAGTGCGTGCGTGCATGCGTACACATATATACAAAAAGATATATATATATATATATAGCACAATAAGTGTTGTATCTGTATCATGTATATATATGAACGTTGATCATGTTAGACATTCATGTGTCTAACTCAATCTTGAAAACTGACTTGTAGGGTAAGAATGACCCTTAGATGAGAGGATCTGAGTGTGTAACGGATGTAGTTCTGATACCATGTCAAAAACTCATGGGCGGCCCAACTTAACCCTGAAAACTGACTTGGAAAATGAGGGTTGTCCAAGACTTGTAAACAAAGGAAGAATGAGTGGGTATATTGGGCTAATGGGTTGCGGGCCGTAAAGAGTTTGAATTGCTCTGTGGGATAGTAGACGAATGATCGTATTAGTACGATTTGGCTTGTTGAACCGTCCAACAAACAAATCGCCTCTTTGTTGTCCTAAAAAGCTTAAGTGGGCCCGTGTGTCTTCAATAATTGAATATGATAAACACAAAAATATATTCTATATTTCACTAGGCCCAGTGTTCAATTAGCCCAAATTTTTCTGAACCCAACAGCCCAGTCCATTTCACTCAAACTGTGTGGACCAACTGTCTAGCCCAATCTAACAAAAAGCCCATCCATTTCTAAGCTGAACGCAATAAACTACTATAAAAAACACAAATGGTTTAACCTAGGATGAGAGAGCATCCATTCACTCTTTATTTAACCCAAGAAAAGGTCTATGTTTTGCACAAATTTAGATAAGACATAACTGAAATCGTCTGATACAACTAGAACTCCTAAATAATGAGGACTTTACGTGTATCAGACGGTTTCAAACACAGAATCTATGCACACGCATCTACGTGTAATTGTGTATAGACTTACTGTTACCCTAAAAAACACTTGAAAATAGGAGCAAATTCTATTTTCACCATTTTTTTTTAATCATATAATGCACTTTTATTGTTAAAAATTCAAAATTTATGAGCAAAATTTTGTTACCGTCCATTGAAACGCTCTAAGCAATTGACAATTCAGTTTTTAGTGATCATCTAGCATTGTTAATTTGTCCAATTTAACTCGTTGCATTGCGTAGCACATGCGCATTACATTGCTATAACCCGTACTACAATCTCTCTTGTCCTAAAATAAGAGGCTTTTTAAGTCTAGATACTTGCATAACTTGATCACAAAGATACATGTTTATGAACACGTATCAGTTTTCGATAAACCACATGAGAATACATTTTCAAAAACTCTGTTCACCCTTTATTGATTGCCTTGCTATATGTCATGGGTTTTACTTTACCGAACATATGACAAAAATAGTATTCATCTAATTTACTACTTTCTTACAATTAAGTTTTACTATACCTAAGGTTTACAAGCAGCGAAAGAGGGAACAAACTAGGTGATGTGAGATTTTGTTAACACCTTCACTCACACAAAACATGGAAGAAGAGATGGCGAAGAGTCAATAGAGAGAAGACCACACACGATGGGTCTAAGTCTGGGTTTGACACCATGTTGGAAACATACCATGGCCCTAACTCATCTCAAAAGATGTCATAAGAGAATATGTTTGCCTAAGACTTATAAGCAATAGAAGAGGGAGCAACCTAGGCGATGTAGAATGTCACTAACATCCTCCTCATGCGAAGTGTGGAAGAAGAGAGGGTGAAGAGTCAGCAGAGAGAAGACCCCACATGTCACGCCCGTGATTTTATAGCAAATAAACATTCACATCTTTAAGTAAAATCCGCCAATTCTGTGAAAATACTTCCAAATTATCATACTTGAAATCTAATTAAATCCGTAAGTTTCAAGGAATTACAACCCGAAAGAAGGCACTCCCGGCCCGATAACCAAATACAAGTTCAAGTGTTACAAAGGAATTGAGTTTGAGTACATGACTCCACAAAAGGGAAGTTATTTTACATCTTTTCAAAGAAAAGTTTTAAAGATGATATATAACTCCCATCATGACATTCCTTCAAAAATATGCAATTGCCATGCATCCATGCAAGCCCAAATCATGTCTCTGAAGCCGTACCTGAAAGAAGGAAAGGGTGAGCTACAAAGCCCAGTAGATAGGTCTATGCCAATATTATATGAATATGCAATGGTTTGGCATGATTCATGAACATTCGATAATAATACGCGTACAACAATTAGTTTATCACCTTCCAACTATCACCTCGCCTTTCGGTGTCTCGACAATATTGAAATATTTTAATACATCTCCTGTTGGAGGCTAAATGTCGTATAACCGGCACATCTCCCACCGAAGAGCCAAACATCATACAACCGGCACATCTCTCGTAGGAGAGCCAAATATCATACAACCGGCACGTCTCTCGTCGGAGAGCCAAATATCGTATAACCGGCACTTCTCCCGTTGGAGAGCCAAACATCGTATAACCGACACATCTCTCGTCGGAGAGCCAAACAATATTTCGTGTCAATGCAAAGCAACCACCACGATACAATAATTTCCAAGTCATATTCGACTAGCCAAGGAAATAATGCATAAATGCTTAATCGCAAAAAGGATTCCCGATATCACTTACTCATCATTTAGGTATGACCGAGAATAAGTGCAAATATTTTCCTTAGAGGCCAACAATTTAAATATTTAATAATTATTCCAATTAAAAGAAAGTTGGTCAAAACAGCCCCTACTACCGGTAGTACAATATCTACTACCGGTAGTTCAAATGCTACTACCGCAGGTATTACCGCAACTACTACCGGTAGTACCAGCGCTACTACCGGTAGTAAAACCTACTGCCCAAAATCCGAAAACTGGAAAACAACAGTACTACCGGTAGTACAGACCCTACTACCGGTAGTAAAACAATCTGGGCGAAAATTTCCAGATTTCTCACAGATTTTCAATCTTCCATTTACAAACTTTAAAATCAACAACAAATCTCATCAAACACCAAAAAAAAGTCATAAACACATAATAGAGGCAAGAGATCCCTACCTAAAGCATCGGATCGAAGAATTTGAGCTTCCAAAACAAGCCCTAACCTCCAATGGTGGAAAACCTCGAACCAAGTCCTTCCAAGCGAAAAGAACGCGATCAAGCTTGAGATACCTTCCGTGTACGAATGATTCTTCAAAGATCCAAGAGAAAATTTGGTGTAGAAGCAAAGATATGTGGAGAGGTTGAGAGAGGGAGTGTGTGTCGGGGTAGAGAGAGAGAAAGAGTGGGAGAAATGTCTTCTCTTTCCCCAAAATCTGATATAAACCCAATTACACTCCAATTACACCCACACCCCTCAAGTTAAAGACATGCTACCCTCAAACCCTTAGTCCAACTTTCACCACACATAAATCCCAAGTCATTTTATACAAAAATTTTAATAAACCACCACGCAAACCACATTCCAAAATATAATTTATTTATTTTATTTATTTTTTTTTTTTCCGGGTTCTCACACCACACGATCGGCCTAGGCCTAACTCAGATACGATGTTGAAATAAACTACAGGGCTAACTCATCTCAAAAGATGCCTTGAGAGAAGAGGTTGCCTAAAGCTTACAAGTAGCAGAAGATGGAGCAATCTAGGCAACGTGAGACTTCGCTAACACCTTCCATCACGCGAAGCGTGAAAGAAGAGGGGGTGAAGAGGCAACAAACAGAAGACTTGGCTTTGATATCATGTTGAAATAAACCATCGGTCTAACTCATCTCAAAAGACGCTTAAAGAGAAGAGAGTTACCAAAGGCTTATAAGCAACAATAGAAGGAGCAACCAAGTAGAAGGAGCAACCAAGACGATGTGAGACTTCGCTAATATCCTTCCTCACTAGAAGCATGGAAGAATAGAGGGTGAAGAGTCAGCAGAGAAAAGACTCCACATGATGGGCGTAAGCCAAAAGACTCCACATGATGGGCGTAAGCCTGACTTTGATACCACCTTAAGATAAACCATGGATCTAACTCATCTCAAAAGACGCCTTGAGATAAGAGAGTTGCCTAAGACTTATAAGTAACGAAAGAAGGAGCAACTTAGGGGATGTAAGACTTCGCTAACAAGAAGTACAACTTGGATTCTAAGCTCCACAGAGTTGATAACATCTTTAAATGGCCTTTGACAATGTAGGATCATGAGTTATTATATGTAGTATTGAACTTTACATTTTTCAAGCAATGTGAAATCCTTGATCACCAATCCGAACATCCACCGATATTCTCTTTCGGATGTTCAGTGTAACAACCCGACTTTTTAAATATTTAATAAATAAATTTTTATCATTCTCTAATTCTTTTTTTTTTTCAAAAATTTATTCACATGTAAATTGTTTAATTTAATATGATTAATTTGTAAACTGAATGAGAGGTCGAGAGTGCAAGTGCACGTGTGGTAGTGTATGAGCAGTAACACTAGAGCAAAACCATCAATCTTATCATATTTGGTATTTGTTGAATTAATTTAGTAATTGAGTTTTAACCAAATGTACTTGATAATTTTTCCACTTCCGTTTTCCCCATGACCATTGGCGTTTCCCATGGCTAGCGGATGAAGGAAACCCATATTGTGTTCAAGTGCATTTAGACTATTTGGAATTTGTTCTTTGCCGTGATTTTCTAAAGGAAATTAAAGGAAATTCATTTTTGACCAAATGTACGATCGAATCGTTGTCAGATCACCACCGTGACGCACCGAAACTCACTTATGAGTCAAACATCAGTGAGTTTTAAGGGAAGTGGGGAGGGTTCTCGGAGTTCTTGAAGGAGAGAGAAGATCTTGTCGATTCTAGCTCGGATTCTACCAATTTTCGCTTGTTCTTCGTTGTTTCCATCGATTAAGATAGAAATCTATACCTTCCAACCCTTAGGTAGTTTAATTTTTTTGTTATCGTAACTTTTAGATTAAAAAAATATGTGTTTAAGTATTTCATTAATATTGTTTTGACGTTGGTATTATATTGAGGAGGTTGTTGTTGTATTCGTGATATTGATAGAATTGTTGGATGTTCCGGATACAGCCGTCGTGCTGCCTGTTTAACATAGTACAATTGTTATGCTGCCCAATTTTCATAAATTTAACCAAACTAAACTTTTGAGAAAAACTTATAAGCTTACACGTTAGGGACATTGGATATTAGAAGATATTATGTGGTCACTAGTAGAGACAACTAAGGCTAATAAAAATAAAATTAAAATGACGATTGGTTGTATAATCTTAGGATCGTTTGAGATGCTAGCGAGTCTTTAGTGGGTGTCGGTCGAGGTGCTGGACGATCACGATACGTTGTACTGTGCTCGAGGTGCTAGACGGTCTAGATGCGTTGGACTGTACTTTGTGTGCTGGATGGTCTAGATGCGTTGTACTGTACTCGGTGTGCTGGACGGTTGTGACGTATTGTACTGTACTTGATCAGAGTGCTGGACGGTCTTGACGCGTTGAACTATACTTGGTGTGTTGGACGGTCTTGACGTGTTGAAGGATACAAGGATTATATTTTCAGATTAAGTTCTGAGCGGGTTTGATTCCCAGGGCGCTGTCCCGTTAAAAAGAGAAAATGAATACATAACTTATCTACGTGTTCTTCTATTGTGTGTAATATTTCATCATGTGTTATTTATGATGTTCAGCTATTTTGTATTTGTCTTTCCATATGTTATTATTACCTTTGGGTTCCCTTTTTCGGGTATATTTTTCAACTGAGTTTCATTACTCATTGGAACAACTTCTCTGCCCCTGGCATTTCATGCCAGATTTAGAAGAGCGGATGGAGGAGTCAGACGGTGCAGATAGAGAGAGTACAACAGGATCGGGTGGTCGCACTGTTAGAAGCTCTGAATTTTATAATTTTGTATATTATGTCAATCCAAAAGGGTATTTATGTTATTTCAAATGTATTTCCACTGCAGTTTATTTATTAATAAAAAAATTATGTTATGTCTTTTAGATGCTCACTTTGTACAACAAATGATTTAAAAATAATTTAAATAACGTACCGAAAAGTCAGGTAGTTACATTCAGTCTCACAGCTAGCACCGGAACCTGATTGGAGTATTACACACATGACCTATACATCAATGATTAGCAAATCAAAATTTAAAATCTTAAATCATCTTCACACGTATTACTTATTCACACTTGATTAGCTTATCAAATTTAAAGATTCCATGTTTAGTCAATTGGAATTAGAATCTTAAAATGTTAATCAAACAAGTGTTAAATATATACACCTTAATTGGCATTTAAAACTTAAAAATCACGTGCTTCATATTTATTCATATTTACGCTTTCACACCTGTCATATAGAAAAATATATATGGATGAGATTGGAATACAAACAATTCATATAATAATAATTATTAATAATTTGAGCTTAATTAGTATTGTAAATTATGTAAGTAGGTTCTAACATGTTACAAGCTAGTCATCTATACGAGACGTTACAAGTGTATAAGAGCCACCCTTCTTCACTATTATTTGCGCTCGAGAAATTTTGATAGCCCGAATGTTATGGCAAGTTTGAGGTGAAGTCCAAGAAAAAGACCAGGATTAAGTTGTAGAAACTTTGATCAATAGGAAAAAGACCTGGATAAACGTTTCGTGACTCTAGTGCAACCTCGCGAGGATGCCAGAGTACAAATGGTGGAAATCTTTAACAAGTCGCGCGTCCCACATCAGTATGTAGTCTACTAGGGGATTTTAAAACCCGGTTTGGCCTAAAGGTTATTATTCCTTTTTTGTATTCAAAATTTCTTTTTTGTATTTTTTAGTTTTGTGTTTAATTTTGTAGATTATTGATTTATTTTGATAAAAAGAATCTAAAAACTAAAATAAGTAGAATTATGTGTGTTTGTCCAAAAAAAAAAAAAAAATCTTTTTTCTCAAATTTTAGAGTACTTTTGTGCTAGATTTTGGATTGTAAGTAATAAAAAATTTAATTTTTAATTTTTTTTATAAATAAAACCAACTTTTGTTACAGCTTAACTACAATTTCACAGCTATGATAAAAAAATTTATCTATTTCTAATAACATTTAAAATCTATAATCTAAAGTAAAATTTAAAAATATAATATAAAATTTATTTTCACAGCTATAGCAAACACCACTTCGAGATCCTACGTCGTTGTTTGATCTCTTATGTTTTGTTTAAATTTATTCTTTAGAATCCCACGAAAAGTTTTAGTTCAATCAAATATCGGTAAATACAAGACTTAAAAATCTAGCTTTTTACTTCAAAACTTTTAAAAATTTAAGGCTACAAAATCAAATTTTTAGGTCAAGCAATAACCGATATTCGATTAGGTTGAATTTTTTTTTTTTTTTTTGTAAAAACTTAAGAAATTAGGCTGAACGAGAGTGAATAAAATGGTCTGATGTAGTCGAGAGTGAATAAAATTTGTTGACTCGTGGATGAACAAATTGGACTCAATAATTTAATGCTCTCAAGGAATTAAAAAAAATAAAGCTTTGTTTATAATTTAGCTTAATTCATACTTGCATAGTACTATTCTTCTTAATAACGTGTAGGCGTTGTTTGGATCTCGGAATGATTTTGGGAGTTCAAAAATGATACAAACACATCACTTTTAACATCATTTTTGCACATCACTAAAAACTACGTCGTTTTGTGTTGAGAAAAAACCGTATTTGTATTCGACCCATATCGCTCAAAATATATTTGGGTCTTTCTCAACACAAAACGACATAGTTTTAAGTGATGTGTAAAAATGATGTGTACGTAACACTCTTGTTGTGAGTTTACCAAAGTAATTGTTGTACTTTTTAAAGTGTTAGATTTCGTTGATTTGTTTTATTCTGTCTCACCAACATGATTTTAGTTTAAGTAAAAGATCATATTTATTAATAACCTTTTAGTTACAACCTTCGTAAACTTTAACTTAAGTATAAGTAAATAAATATATATGTATATACATACATATAAATACTGACAAGAATAATTTTATGAAAAAAAAGGTTATCCAAGTTTCATGGAAAGGTCTAACACGCCTTGAGCAAGCAGTTCAGCACAGGCGTAGAGACCTCATTCCATCGATTTATCCTTAAGAGAAAGAGCTTAAGGAAGATGCAAGATTTGGACAACTTTATTATAACATTAGAGAAGCAAAACCTCCAAGCTTAGACATCTCGAACTTTGTAACTACCCTTATATCCCACCCAATGACAGAACGAGCTAGAAACTCGATAGAGTCGCCTTTGGAAGCATTCGCCGTTAACCAAAGCGTATCGTTCCCGCAACCACTTTAGTACTTTGTTTATAGCTTTTTTAGATTATGCAATAGAAGATGGATCAAAAGGGGGTTGCTTTCTATTTCCGGGCTGGACAATAGGTGAAGACCATAAGAGAAGATTGCACTCTCAGTAAGGAAAAGGGGAAAAAGGTGCTGTCATCTATCTTGACCAGTTACCCGAGGTGTTGGAAATCCAAATCGGCTCACAGAATCACAGTTCGGACCGTCAAAATTTCACTAGAAATGAGAGGTCCAGATTTTAACTAAAATGAGGAATCTCTTATTGAAGAGAGAGAGAGAGAGAGAGAGAGAGAGAGAGAGAGAGAGAGAGAGAGAGAGAGATTCTAATAAACTTTCATTTTCTGATCAAATATTGATGATCCGAATCGTTCAATGTATTTAAAACATATTTTTAAGAATATTCGCGAGAAATCAGTTAAAAATATTATCGAGAAGGACTTGTTCAAAAAAGTTTTTCGTAAAACTATTCCTTTCAGCATTTATGAATAACTGTTTAGATCAAACCCTTTTCAATATTTTTTGAAGCCGATTTTTCTCGTGTATGCTTAAAAGCATATTTCAAAAAAAAAAAGGTTCGGATCATCAAAATATAATCAGAAAATGGGAGATTCTTATTTTAGTAAAATGAAGAATCCCTCATTAGAAGGAGACTATATATATTAAAATTTCTAGGTCACTTTCCCATGTAGATGGAGCGTGTACATATATATTCAAATTCCCAGGTCACTTCACCATGTGATATATAGATAATGTGAATGGAATGTTTTAGTTTTGTCCGTTTTATACTCAAAACTACATCGTCTTAACTTATTACACGAATTATTATCAAAATACGTGTGGATCAAAACGATGTAGTTTTGAGAACAAAACGGACAAAACTATATTATTTTGTCAGGACCACATGCGTACTACAGGAAAGTGTACTACAACTTCCCCAAATCCACCAATTAAAATGACCTCCCTTTGGTGTTGCAGTCCTGGCTTGGCTTGAAACAAAGACTGCAACGTTAGAATTCATAAATATTGACCTATCGGAACCAACATAATTTGGCGCAACATTTTCCTCAATTTGCCTTTGGCCAACGCCCTCAATTGGTTTGAAACACAATTTTCAATTTAGTTTCGAAACAAATAAAAACCCAAACTTTTTTATTTTGCATAAAATTATAATGAAACTACCGATATAGCTTCGATTTTTAGGATTTCTATTTCGTTGGATTCTTCACTATTAAATAAAGTGAACAGGAGAGATATGTATGACAAGAAACAAAAATCAACGTACCATGGATAGTGTGATATGAAGAAATCGGTCACAAGAGGCGTTGATCAAGAAAAAACGATAAGATTTACAAAGAAAGAGAGTATGCAAGTTCTAAAATACGAAAAGTCTATAAAAAACATCGTTCTTTACATCCAATTGCACATTTTGGTTAAGTGGCGTTGTCACATAGAATAAGTCTACTGATATATCACATTGTATGTACATTATGTTTATATGGCATGTTACGTAACACACACATGTACACATTCACTCTCTCTCCCATCCTCCACCTCGACACGAGCCATCTTCTCATCCCTCTCTTGCAGTTTCTCAACAATTAGAAATTGAAGCTCTTATGGGGCAACGCTACCTAGGCAACGTGCTGTTGGATATTAAAATGGATGTGTTTGTGGACTTTTCCTTTAAAGTAACTAGGGTTCCCATTATGTAGACTTTCTTTAAGGGCAAAAACATTATTTTTCTACGATCTATTGTATATTACACTGTAAATGAACTGGAGTGTATTAGTAAATTTAATATCTAACCCAGTCACATGTTCTTTTAGGGTGTGCGGTACGTTAGACTTGGGGACCTACTGTGCGCCAAACGATATCGTTTTGGCGCACCAAAATACTATTCGGGTAGTTAGAGCAATATTTGATTAGTGTTTTTTTTTTTGGCTAAAATGATGTAAAGATTCCCCCTTTCTGAAGTATGTTTTAAGAAAATATATTTTGTGAAATTTACCCATTTCTTTATTTATTTCAAGGTTCCTCATTACAAGCAATGGTAGAATCAAGACGAAGCGCGGACAAACCTAAAAATCGAGCGGCGGAAGACGATATGGATTTCCACTACACCAACCCTGGTCCCGCCGCCTCTGTTGACGAAGCCGCAGCAGTCTCCAAGCCCGAAACTGAACGCCGTGGACGCGGCCTTCCGCAGAAGGGCGAGAAAGACGTTATCGAAAATTCCGACTCGGACATCGCCGCTTCTCCTGAAAGGAGAAACTCTCGTGATTTCCCGGTAGCTGCGGCGGTGGTTCCGGAGTCTCCGCCAAGGTTGGAGAGCCTGGTGAAGGTGGTTCCGGCGATGGACGCGGTGGTTAAGGTGTTTTGTTTTCATACCGAGCCGAATTTCTCGCTCCCGTGGCAGAAGAAGCGGCAGTACAGTTCTAATAGCAGTGGGTTTATAATTGGAGGGAGGAGAGTTTTGACGAATGCGCATTCAGTGGAGCATCACACCCAAGTCCAGCTAAAGAAAAGGGGGTCTGATACCAAGTACTTGGCTACTGTTTTAGCCATTGGAACTGAATGTGATATCGGTAGGGCTCGCGTTAGTCTCTCTCTCTCTCTCTCTCTCTCTCTCTCATAGTAGTGTTACTAGTTACTGCTAGAACACAAGAATTTGTTGCATTTTCAAATCACCTAACCCTAAAGATTTCACAGTTGATAACGGAAGTGATGCTCGACTAGTCAACCGTAAACCTGAGGATCCCCTTTCTCGAAAGAACTTGACTTCGATCCCCAACTAGGAAAAAGAACTGAATCTGTGGTTTAAAGTATTGGCAAAGTAACTAAGTAGTTTCAAACCCAGCCATCCCCATCTCACATTCAATACTTATGCAACTAAACTTGGTCTCTCTCTCACCCGTCATTTTTTCTCTCTTCTCCATTCCCAAGCACAAGAGAGTTAAACCCACCTTAAAAAATCTAATTTTAAAACTGGTTGAAGTTTATTTTTTTTCCAAAAAAATTAAAAATATAGAGTGTCGGTGTAAACTTTTTAAATTTTTTTGTGCCAAGTTAAAATTTTCAATTAACTTTTGAATTGGTAAATTTTTTTTAAAAAATATAATGCACAAAAGTGCAAATGATTATTTGTTAATAGATTATTATTAGAAGCAGACGAAGTATAATTTTTTTAAAATTTAATTTGTATTAATTTTTCTTTTGAATAAAATCGAACAGATACTGACCGATTTGCTACGTGGACAGACCAAAAATAAAAAATTTCAACAATTTTTTTCAGTTGAAAAAAATAAAAGATGTAAATCGTAAATGTTCAAATAAAATAGTATATTTTGATATTTTTCATGTATCATTCTTAGGGATGAAAAAAAAAAAAAAACAACCAACCCAAAAGGCTGAAAAAACCAACTGAAATTGTCTATTTTCAATCGGTCCACGTATCAAATAATTACTAAAAAGATTTGGATATTTAAGAAATATTTGCATTGGAGTGTGTGGTGGCATAACTTTTGCTACTATAAGTAGGAGAGGTATGTAGGATAAAAATTGCGAGGTTCTCTGTTTGATCTTAATTTATTTAAATGTGCATTCATTATATTTTTTTTTTAAATTTATAACATTTTGTATAAAAACATATAACATTAATTCATAACTATTATATCTAAGTTTTCATGAAGAAAATTTTGATAGCTTTATGTTAGGGATGACAATGGGGAGGATCTGAAATGAAATTAGATGTTTTGATATTTTTCATGTACCATTCTTACGGGAGTAAAAAAAGACCAACTTTTTAGATTGGGTCCATTTGGAATATGGTATTTATTGAAATTTTTTTCGTCCTTATATGAAATCTTTTTGTAATTTTTTGTTTTAAAACTGGTTGAAGTTTATTTTTTTCCAAAAAAATTAAAAATTAAAAATACCGAGTGTCGGTGTAAAATGTTTAAATTTTTTTTGTGCCAAGTTAAAATTTTCAATTAACTTTTAAATTGGTACAATTTTTTTAAATATAATGCACAAAAGTGCGAACGATTATTTGTTAGATTATTGTTAGAAGCAGACGAAGTATAATTTTTTAAAATTTTGATTTGTATTAATTTTTCTTTTGAATAAAATTGAACTGATACCGACCGATTTGCTATGCGGACAGACCAAAAATAAAAAATTTCAACAATTTTTTTCAGTTGAAAAAAATAAAAGATGCGAATCATAAATGTTCAAATAAAATAGTATATTTTGATATTTTTCATGTATTATTCTTAGGGATGAAAAAAAAAAAAACAACCCAAAAGGCTGAAAAAACCAACTGAAATTGTCTATTTTCAATCGGTCCACGTACCAAATAATTACTAAAAAGATTTGGATATTTAAGAAATATTTGCATTGGAGTGTGTGGTGGCATAACTTTTGCTACTATAAGAGCAAGTGCAACAAGGGTGAATAAATCTTTAGCCAAAAAAATTAGTGAACAGTTCTTTATTCACCCATGTCATTTTCAACACTCCAACAATACTACCTATACTCACTCTCTACTATTAAAATACTATTTTTTATTTTTTAAAAATATTTACAATAAAGAACCCATTTTGAGAGAGAGAGAGAGAGAGAGAGAGAGAGAGAGAGAGAAATAATAAAAAATTAAAAGGGTCATGAACAGTAGCGCATCAAATGGGGGTTGATTTAGGGAGGCACTATTCATGAAACCCATTTTGTTAACCTGTTTAGGGAGTTTGTTGCAGCCTGTTTTTTGAGTTGAACTGAGTAAAATAGAGAGGGGGATGGATTTGTTCACTTTGTTGCACTTGCTCTAAGTAGGAGAGGTATGTAGGATAAAAATTGCGAGGTTCTCTGTTTGATCTAAATTTATTTAAATGTGCATTCATTATATTTTTTTTAATTTATAACATTTTGTATAAAAATATATAACATTAATTTTCAATTCATAACTATTATATCTAAGTTTTCACGAAGAAAATTTTGATAGCTTATGTTAGGGATGATAACGGGGAGGATCTGAAATGAAATTAGATGTTTTGATATTTTTCATGTACCGTTCTTACGGGTGTAAAAAAAAGACCAACTTGTTTCGGCTGAAAAAATTGAAATTTTTTATTTTCGATAGGTATTAGTTTGATTTTGTTCAAAACAAACAGAATTTTTAGATTGGATCCATTTGGAATTTGGTATTTATTGAAATTTTTTTCGTTCTTATATGAAAGTTTTTTGTAATTTTTTGTTTTTCATCAAATTTTTGTGATTTATTGGTTCATCTCGACAAGAACTTTCAGAAAAGTTATAAATCATGGGCTAAATTTGAAAAAAGTTCAGAAAGACAAAAATAAATCAAAACAGAGTTTTTTAAATTTATTCGTCGTTTTTAGTGATATTTTTTTATTTTTTGGACATAATTTTATACTTTTTAGATTCCTTTCATCAAGACGGACCAATAAACTACAAAATATTGAGGTTAAAACAACAAATGCAAAAAAAATAAATAGAGACAAAAAAAAATTTAAATAAATACCATAGGCCAAATCCATCCATTATTTAACTTTTTTCTTAAAAGATTACAGAATATCTTCAAATATCTCTATTTTTAAAAAACAATAAAATTTCAACTAATTTTAGAGTTAATTTTCCAAGAGTGTCAACCAGAAATTAATTTTTCAAAGGTGGGTTTGACATTTGTGCGGGGAAGAGAAAGAAGAGAGAGAGAGAGAATAAAAGACAAGTGAGATGTAAAGAAGGGTTATGCAATGCAAATGGGAGTTGAGAGTAAGACAGAGGGGTGGAGGGTGAGGTACATCATATTTGTACCCAAGCTGCTTTGCTTGAAAAACGTAATTTGAAATGGTGTACACCACTGAAAAATGCCAATTCAAATGGCGATTTTTCAAAAATGCGTATGGAAATGGCGTACAACGTCAGTGCAGATTCCACGCTGGAAGAATTATGACATCTCACCAAAAAACGTAAACTCAAATGGTGTATTGCCCTACTTTAAAAGATTGTTAGAGTTCTACCCTATTTTGCTAATTAGTTTCCGGAAAATACCTATTTTGAGAAAAAATTCGAAAAAGGTAGCACCGAAGAAAGGAATGAGCGAAATGATGGTTTTTGTTGTTCCCGTGAAGCAAAGATTATTCGCCAAGCGAATGAAGTGGGTCAACCTCTTTTTGGCTTCGGCAACACTTTTTCTCATTGGTCGAGCTTTCTGAGCGCAAGAACATATTCTCTTATCAAAGTTTATTCCCTGTGCATTAGCTCCCCCATCGTAGATGGTTTTTCACGTCCCTTGCCACGAAATAATTGAGAACTACGATGCGAGAACATATTCTCTTACCAAAGCTTATTTCTTGTGCATTACTCCCTTGTCGGGCCATCGGTGCAAGACTTCTTTTTGAAAATGAACTTGAATAATTTTGTTTTTCTGATGGATTTTTCATTTTCTAAAGGTTTTTTTTTAGAGTACCTTTTAGATAGCTAATAGCTAAGCCACCAATAACACAGCTAAGAAAGTTTGTCACTATTGAGACAGTTCATAAAAGTCGTTTCAGTAGCACACTTTGGTCCGCTCAATGTGCCGACAAAGAAGCTCGTTCGATAAAAGCTAGAGCTTTGCCAAATTAGTTTCTGGAGCTTTTGAGCTTTGTTTTCCTCTATTACATAAACTTTGGCACGGGTGTCTAGTGAAATAGTCTGGGGTGTCTAATTGCCATCCCAATGACGCATGGACACAACAAAATATTAATAGTACTTAGTTTTTTTTGTTTTTGTTTTCAGGATAAATGAGGTTTACAAGGTGCCTTAGGGCATTTTATGAATACCGAGGAGTTCTATGTATTCTGCATTGTAAATTAGAATTAAAAACCATGGTTGATCCCATATCCTTATCAGGGTGTCCAACATGAGCACTCCACAGTCTATGTATCACAATTGTGAATGAGGGTATAGGTTGAAAGGATGTTGTTTAAATCTTCTGTTACTTGTGATGCAACAGCATTGTTGACAGTGGAAAACGATGAGTTCTGGGAAGAAGTTTCACCTCTGGAATTTGGAGACCTGCCTGCATTGCAAGATGCTGTGACTGTTGTGGGCTACCCCATTGGAGGAGATACAATCTCTGTGACAAGTGGTGTTGTATCGCGCCTAGAAACCCTATCTTATGTTCATGGTTCAACTGAGCTTCTAGGGCTGCAGGTTAACTAATCAGAAACTCAAACTTTTTCTCATTTACCGTATATGCATGTATGTTGACATATCCTG
This sequence comes from Arctostaphylos glauca, assembly GCA_019985065.2. Taxonomy (NCBI): domain Eukaryota; kingdom Viridiplantae; phylum Streptophyta; class Magnoliopsida; order Ericales; family Ericaceae; genus Arctostaphylos; species Arctostaphylos glauca. The sequence continues at coordinate 28,874,864 of JAHSPW020000008.1, forward strand.
TTTGTATTTGTGAGTTGCTTTGTAGATAGATGCTGCAATAAACTCTGGAAATTCTGGAGGACCTGCTTTTAGTGATAAGGGCAAATGCGTTGGTATTGCATTTCAATCTCTTAAAAATGATGATGTTGAGAACATTGGTTACGTCATACCAACCCCAGTTATTATGCATTTCATACACGATTATGAGAAAAACGGAGCGTATACAGGTAAGATTTCGTTGCGTCAGGTTTGCATAGTTTACACCTCTTTATCTTTTCTCATCTTACTGATTATCGGGACAAAAAAAAAAGTTATCTTTTTGTTCTCATAATTGTCGCATCCACATGGTATCAGGTGTTGAAACATTGAGTGTGGCTATAAGTTGTTCCTTTTCTTAGATGAAGTCTTGGATTTTCAGGATTCCCAATTCTTGGAATTGAGTGGCAGAAGATGGAAAACCCTGATCTACGCAATTCAATGGGCATGGGGTCTGACCAAAAAGGCATTCTTATTAAAAGAGTTGAACCTACAGCTTTAGATTCTCAAGTTATAAAGCCATCGGACGTTATCCTTAGCTTTGATGGGGTTGATATTGCCAATGATGGAACAGGTGAAACTTAACAAATGTCGCATTCATGCCTGTTGATTCTGATATGCTGTCCTTCTTTGACATGTGTTGATCCTTGAAATCATTTGACACTTGCCATTTTTTGATTTTTTTTCAGTTCCATTTAGGCATGGGGAGCGCATCGCTTTTAGTTACCTTATCTCTCAAAAGCATACTGGTGATAGTGCTCTAGTTAAAGTCCTCCGAAATTCAAAGATGCTCGAGTTCAACATAAAACTTGGAACTCACAAAAGGCTCATACCAGCACACATTAAGGGCAGACCACCTTCTTACTACATTGTTGCAGGATTTGTTTTTTCAGCTGTTTCTGTCCCGTATTTGCGTTCGGAGGTGAGTAATGAATTTCGAGGCTGTCTTTGTGTTCTCTCTGTTTCCTCCCCCTTCTTCCTTGTTTGCATATTTGAATTTTCCCTTTACCTCATTTGCTGTGCAAGTGTTTTCCTTTGTGTTTGCTTTTTTAAAGAACTTGATTGAACCTCACTTTCAGTATGCGCAAACTCTACTTCATAGCAGAAGTTCTAGTCTTATTGAGGATTTCCAGTTAACACGAAGGCATGATGAGGGAACCCTTGCCACTAAAGTAAGTGGTCGAAAATGAAGAACAACACAAAACATACTTCACCTACTATTGAACCCAACAAACACTTCTTTTTGGTCCGTTGGTTTGTGTATTTTTTTTCCTTTAGTTTTTCCTTTCGGTTGGGTGGGGGTTCCTTTATTAGTTACTTTATGAACGTATTGGTTGAGCAGTTTATATTTTGCCTATACAAGACAACTAAATATAGTTCAAACAGTAATTAATGATTTAATCTGTAAAGATTTTGAATTTTGTATGGTGTAACTCTTGGCTTCACTGCAGTATGGAAGAGATTATGAATTTAATACTCCGGTCAAACTACTGGACAAATTTCTACATGGGATGGCACATTCTGTAGATGAACAGCTTGTTGTTCTTTCTCAGGTGTTCTTTCCCCTCTTAACATCTTTCTTTTAGATCCATTTTAGTATGGAAGAACTATTAGTGGAGAACCTTTTGATAATTTTCTGGCCATATTTAATATAGGTGCTTGCAGCTAATATCAATGTTGGATACGAGGAGATTGTCAATACTCAGGTTAAGTGAAATCTGGGGACAGAATTTAGCTAATTTCTTTGAAATTACACATCAACACTCTAGGCTCGCACCTCTGCTATTTTCTTCGTTATATTTTTTCATTTATCTTTCTTTTTGAAGGTTCTGGCATTCAATGGCAAGCCTATTAAGAATCTGAAGAGCTTGGCTAGTATGGTGGAGAGCTGTGATGAAGAATTTTTGAAATTCGATCTAGAATACCAGCAGGTTATCTCTCTCTCTCTCTCTATCTCTCTTTGTGTGTGTGTGTTTGTGTGTTTTAATCTCTCTTTGATTCTGCAGATTGTGATTCTAAGGACTCAAACAGCCAAGGCTGCAACTTCAGATATTCTCAAAACATACTGCATACCTTCAGCTATATCCGATGATCTCAAGAAGTGAAGCAGTTCGTACGAGTGAAGGTGCAGAAAAATTTCCCCGTGTTTTTGGCCACTAGTACCTTCAGTTTCCTCTTCTGAATCCCCTTATATGAGGTTGAAGGACACTAACAGATGTTTGATAGATGACTTTTGGCTCGCTCATTCCATCTGGTATTACAATTCTATCTACTATCTTACAGGTTATGATTGCTGTTCCTTCTAGTTGAGTTCATCTCACTGGGAGTTCGGTATGTATCCCTTTATGGGTTTTTGTAGAAGATATGAAAGATTTGCATTTTTTGGCCACCTGCCTTAAAAAATGCTTCATTAACAACCTCGTGTAAAATTTCCCCAGCAATGATATAGAGGCAGTGATATTTAAGTCAAGATCAAGTTTACCCTTTAAGAGTTGGAAAATCCATAGTATTGTTGGTTTTATTGCTCTTTGGTAATGTCAAAATGGTACAGATTTTTCTTATTAGTCTTTCTATTGGTTTCCCTTGTTAGAAAATGCTTTCGACATTGAAGTTCAATTTTATATCAGATTGAATGCTTTGGATCTTGCTTAGGGCTGGCTTTCACTTCACTTTCACTTTCACTTTCACTTTCACTTTCACTTTCGTATCAGCAATGAAACTAATTTACATTTTAAATGTTTCAGTTCTCTCACTGTAGAGTGTTTTTCTTTCAGAACCATCACTGCGCAATACCATCTGCTTAGCATCTTATATAATGACTCCTAATTTTAGTTACATACACATCCATTTTCATGGGTTATGCCTAATTTTCTAGGCAGCAAACCCGGGATGCCATAGCATTGTATCCAATGATCTAAAGCACATTTTCCTCTTTTCGGCCAGTGCTTGTGCTCTGACCATGGGCAATCCATCTGATTTTGTGGTATGATCTCGTTCAACTTCAACTTATCAACTTTGCATTTCTCGAGTTTTATGGCTTTGCAGTAGAGGGACTTTAGGGTTAGACGCAGATTCTGGGTCACCGATATCACCACTCTCATCCATATCTTCCTTTGCTTTTCCCCACAACACAGTATAAAACCCGACTGATATTACTGTTGCTCCAATGATACTGCAATACAGGGAAAAAATAATTGGTATATCAATGAACATAGGAATATCTACGTGTATACATACATCCCAAGCCATTTACGGGTTTCCACTAAGTGAGATTTGTTTGTTGAAGGATGGGATTTTTTCCAGGAACCGGGGGTATTCGAAAATGTATTGGCATATGAGAGGTAAGGATCCTGCTGAGCTGCATCATATCATGACATTGGCAAAAGAGCCCAAACAATAGCCGGCCCGTATCTAGGTAAGTGTTCTGTACCTTTTTCTCTGTTTTGGTTTCTCTGTGTACGGTAAAAGAGGACACCTGAGGATACCTTTGAGATACACGCACGCACAAACGAGTGTTCTGTCACTTTTTAGTGTATGTTTGTAGTAGTCATAGTTAAAAAGGATACCTTCCAAGATAGAGAGTATCACCGAGGAACATGACGCCCATAGCAACTGCAATCGCGATCGAGAGGGGCTTGAACATTGCAACGTAAACCGGGCCCCTCACCCGCAACACCCACGTGTGGACTGCATTGCTCAAGAATGACCCGAAAATTCCCTACACACCAAACAGAAAAACCCACATTTAGACAAATACACGTATCCCCAACGGAGTGGTCTTAAACACTCCTCTATTTATCTACTTACAGAACATATGATAGAGGCCAATGCTATATCAGCTTTGATTCTCCAAGCACTCATATTCGGTTCTGTAAACACACCCACGATTGCTGCTAAAACGCTAACACATAGGTTGTAGAAGAAAACCACGGTCAGTTCAGCCGGGTACTCCTTCATGATTTGCGCCTATTTCCGCATGTAACAAACATGAAATGCCCAAAGTCATAAGATTCGTGTCAAAATTAAGGATTTACATAAGGGTCTGTCTATGTACCTGAACAATGTACCACATTGGAACTAGAATATACTCTGATGTAAGGAAAAGGCCGCCGATGACCCAATTGGACTGCGGTGTTGAGCGGAGGAGGGGCTGATGGAGTGAAAGGGAAGCCGACGGAATCATTCCGATGGCCGGGCCTTTGTAGAGAGTTACTACAAATGCACCCGAAATTGACACTATGGTGCCTATGATTTTGGCTTGACTGCTTGAGCTTCTGAGTGCTACCTTTTCCATCCTATTTTAGGCAAGAAAAATTGATGCTGATATCAGTACTGAGAGGGCAACTTTTCTGGGCGGTTGGTCAACTGTTCTGTTGGGCCGGCCAACTCTTTTGAACAGTTGGCCGGCCGAACCATACAATTGGACATCAAAGTGTTTAATTGGCAATGCTATAGATTTAGAATTCTAAAAAATTCAGAGTTCGATTATGTTCGATTATGTTTTATTTATAAAATCCACGTTGACCTTATAGGTAGGTGCTCAATGCCTAACCTGAATGTGAATGCCGAATGCCTTCCAGCAAGGAGTAGCGGGAAGATTCACTAAGTCAATTCTATAGCTCCTATAGTTTGGACATCGTCGTTTATCCGGTCATGAATTTCATCTTTTGATTATGGGGTCAAAATAAGCGAAGCGATCGTTCTTTTACAATTTGATATTGGGGGGTGCTGCCGTACTCGTAAGGCACTTTGGAAAGAGATTACTTTGTTATTTTATCCATTCAGCAGGCGTCTATAATAAAATAGGGTGAAAGAATTTACCCCGAAACTCGATTTGCCTATTCCGGTGTTAAGTTGGTAGTAATTTTGATTTTGTCAAGTCTGTCTCATAATCTAAGCCAACTAATTTGCATGGAAAATGAGATAAATTTAATACAATGGCCTGGATTGACATCAATTCGGTGTAAAAATAATACTTATTTGTTAAAAAATATTAACACTAGAAAATTAAAACTAAGTGTATAAATTTCACAGTAATTAAGGGTCTTGAAGCTCAACCAGACCATACCCAGGAGCACTGAATAATTAGGCTGGATTTGGTCAAATGTTTTTTACTTAATTTTTTTTGCATTTGTTAGTATTGTATTAAATTTTTGTGAATTATCGGTTCGCTCGATAAGAAATTTTAAATAAGTAAAAAATATATAAATAAAATATTTAAAAAGTTCAAAAATAACAAAAATAATTTAAAAATGTTTTCCTATTTGGATTATCTTTATTTTTAGTGATTTTTTTTAAATTTTTACTCATAATTTTTTATTTTTCTAATTTAAAAATGTTTTTCTATTTGGTGTTGAAATCAGAAGATCGAGAGAGAAAGAGAGAGAGAGAGGGGATGACCAAAAAACCTGAAAAGCAGAGCAAGTATGAAAGTGAAAGCAGGGACAAGGTTGCTTATAGCTGAAGCCAGTGTGGGGGAGCTGTAATTGATCCCTGTATACCCCATTATCTGAGACGTACACCTATATATATATACACATGTATATACATATATCACCACCAAACAAATGAATCAAACAAAGGGAGTAAAACCCATCTTTTTAATTTGTGAAAGTACATCAAAATCATGAAGATCAAGATCAAGTAACGTGTATTACCCAATTAACCCCAGAAGAAAGATTTTGCAAGAAATTGAGAAGTTGAGAGGAGGCAGCTCCCTTGATCTGCAAATTTTGTAAAACAGATCACAAAATTAAGCATATATATAGAGAGAGGGGGAGAGAGAGAGAGAGAAGGGGTACCGGAGGGAGAAGAAGGGGGAAGGGAGGAGGAGGAGGGCGGCGAGGCCGTAAGCGTAGACAACGAAGACGTGGTAGCTCATGCCGTGGACAGTGGCAGCTTTGAATAAGGTGTTGAGGCCAACGTTGGTGCACTCCATCACTACCATGGCTGAAAATGGCACAACATCTCTGTAACAATACTTTCCTCTTTCCATCTCTCTCTCTCTCTCTCTCCTCTCTCCCCTCTGTCGTCTCACAACTCACAACATATTCCAAAGGCCAACACATAGACATACAAACTATATATATATATATATGATATTGTATGTTTTTGTCGCTGTCGTCCTTGATAAATCGATATGGCAATGATACCGATTCAACATTATTCGTTGAAAAAAAAGCTATATCTACAGAAGAATTACGTCAGTTCAGGTTCAGTCTATAAAAAGCTCTACTGGTTGCTTGTAAGTTTCAACTTTGAATGTAGCGTGTTAGTACGTCAAAATGATATTATTTTGATGTTTAAAATTTACCTGAACAATCAGACAATGTTTGGATAATTTTTGGAGTGCCAAAACGATGTCGATTTGGTGCTCAAAAAATTTTCCAACAGTTGGGCAACGTTCTGACAATTTTATGAGCGTTGAAATGACATCATTTTGGCGCACTGCACGTCTCACTCTGTGCAATTCCTTTGAATGTTAGTGGCTCTTTATCAGAGTCATAGAAAGTGTTCGATGCTATCATTTTGTGTGCGGATTATTTGTATGCTATTCATCAATCTATAATATTTTTTTTTTCTACTATATCTTATTATTTACTTTGTCGATTATATCTTTTCTAAAATTTTGACTACAAACTATGAGGCACAAATATGCATCATTTAAATACAAAGGTGTTGATCAAATAAAGTATGACTTACAGTAAGAAGTTCTCTCAAGTTCGCAGATTCGACTCTTACTATTACCAGTAACGGTTAAAACCACCTGATTTTTGTTTGTTCCTTAAATTTAAAACTCCGGAATTAATCAATAGGCACGTAAATTGGTCTGGACACCTAATTTATAAAAGTATAATCTTGCATTTTTTACAGGGCGAGTTCTGAGTAAAAACTAACCCCTGTAACCAAAAAAAAAAAAAAAGACTTAGAAACGTAAATCTCATAACTTTTTTTTTGGTTTGATATATTAGTCCGGACTAGTTTATGCACAACTTGATTAATCTCTGAAAGATTAATCCCACCATTTACTAGCAGGGGACTTTATTTAGAATCAAGACTTTGTCCTATATGAATTGACCTCATAAGAGTTGATAACGCATGAGAGTTTTCGAACTTGACCCCTAAAAAGAAACATGCCTAAATCTAAGTCCAAATCTTGACCTGAATCTCATAACTTTCTACCAACTGAACATATAATTTTATTTATCTCAATAACTTTTTCTATTGAAAGTCGGATATTTTCTCTAATAACTGAAGATGACCTTTCATGACATTATTATACCATCCAAAAGTGAGTTGGTGATTTATGTGTCACCTTATTGTGGGTTTTGTTGAGTGCTGTGTGTGTGAAAGACAGCGACCCAAAATACTTTGTTTTGAGGGATGACAATATTATTGGTGAGGTGGTACTTGTTGGAGTGGGGCAACCATTTTGGTCTTAATTATTATTGTCTTGGCCCCACCCCTCTAAACTAAAATAACCCCACCTAAAAACACTAACACCATATATAATATCCTCATCGGTGTCTACAAGATAAGGTGAAAGGGGGACCTTACTATGTTCGATGCACATTGGGATAAGTTAAAAAACGTGCATCGAGTATACGAATTCTTAGATCAGGGTTGGATATTCGATACTTAAGTTAATTTCTGAAGAGAGAGTAAAAGCTAGCTAAGAGTGTAAATGCACGCGAACCTAAGAATGAAATGCCCATAGAGTATTTATAGAGAACCCTCAACGGACTTTCGAGACAACCAGCCATAAATGTCGCGCTATGGACATCAAATCATGGAGCTTCTTTCACGTGCCCCACGTCTGTGGGGATCAAAGAGACATGTTTCGTATAGCCTGTAACCAAATCACTTTCATGTCTACCCAGACAACTACCCGCAACATCGGGGGCATGTCTTCAACCCGCTGTGCCGAGTGTAGAGCTCTCGGTGGCACAATCGAACGTTGCGATTTGAGAAATCTGCTCTGGGCAATCTGCTCGAGACAAGCCAGTTAGCCTTGTCAAATTGGTCAACCCAAGACGAGTAGATTCATCTTTGGACCTGATGTAGCTCGATCTCAACACAGATGGACTGAGCAAGCACATGGGCCGAAGGCCCATTGACTTGCGTATTCGGCATACCACACATATAACAACACAAGTACAATCCTTTTGAATTCAATTAACCGTAACCAAAATTCTGGTTCCGTCCCTTCAATTTGGTCCATCCATGGATTTAACATCAATAGCCACTTATCGAAACCACAATCGTCTTCAAACCATGGACAGGACTGTGCCTTTCAAAATAAGCTTTCAAACTAAATGTATCAGTGATTCGATTTTCGAAATATATAACAAGACCCGCTTTCCACTGGCACCAAAGACCAAGAATTTTGTTCACGTCCTTCATTGATAGGGGATAGGATAGGTAGGGTTCCTCTTGACTTGCTTTTGTCTTTCCTAAAAGCATGCATCATTTGCTCAGACAAAAAATGGTCATAGAAAATCTTTTCAATTAATAATGTGGACCTAATTTGACGCTAGTAATCTATCCTTGAGTCTAGTGAAAGCTTAAGACGCGAGTTAGAAGGCTTCGACACTTGGACCGAATCTCAATTTGTTATCAGAGGACTTCTTTCCTAATTGATTCCTCTTTTGGGCCCGTTTCCTTTCTTCTGTTGTTTCTAGTCATTATGAGGAATCAATGCTTTGACCCGTACAAAACTTATATGTAATAATCGATATCCGTAATTTTTTCGAGCCAACAAAAACTCCACAAAGTGTACAAGTGGGTATGTGGTCCCTTTTAAAGGCATATATTGTACCACCTTTTCATCATTGGCGTGTGTTCTCCCCGTGCCTTTCGGCATTGCGTTGCGTATGAGATTAACCACCTTTCACTTAATAATTGAGTTTTATATATATTTCTCTCTCCTCTCTCTTTCTCTCTCATGTGTCATACATATTGAAGTCCTTTCAAGAAAAAATGGCTTCCGAATATGACTGCAACATAATGGAAGCATACCCTTATCTTGTCATCTACTTTCTAAATGGGAAGCACACTATCATAACTAATGAAGTGCGTGCGTGCGTGCGTGCATACGTACATATATATACAAAGATATATGTAGCGCAATAAGTGTTGTATCTATATCATGTATGTATGTGAACGTTGATCATGTTAGAAATTTATGTGTCTAACTCAATTTTGAAAACTAACTTGTAAAGTAAGAATTGCCCTTAGATGAGAGGATCTGAGTATGTAACGGACCTAGCTCTGAAATCATGTCAAAAACTCATGGGAGGCCTAACTCAACCCTGAAAACTGACTTGAAAAATGAGAGTTGTCCAAAACTTGTAAACAGAGAAAGAAGGAGTGGGTGTATTGGGCTAATGGGTTGCGGGCCGTAAAGAGTTTGAATTGCTCTGTGGGATAGTAGACGAATGATCGTATTAGTACGATTTGGCTAGCTAAACCGTCCAACAAACAAGTTGCCTCTTTGTTGTCCTAAAAAGCTTAAGTGGGCCCGTGCGTCTTCAATAATTGAATATGATAAACAAAAAAAATATATCTATATTTCACCAGGCCCAGTGTTCAATTAGCCCAACTTTTTTTGCACCCAACAGCCCAGTCCATTTCAGTCAAACTGTGTGGACCATCTGTCTAGCCCAATCTAACAAAAAACCCATCCATTTCTAAGCTGAACACAATAAACTAATACAAAACACAAATGGTTTAACCTAGGATGAGAGAGCATCCATTCACTCTTTAACCCAAGAAAAAGTCTATGTTTTGCACAAATTTAGATAAGACATAACTGAAATCGTCTGATACAACTAGAACTCCTAAATAATGAGGACTTTACGTGTATCAGACGGTTTCAAACACAGAAACTATGCACACGCATCTATGTGTAATTGTGTATAAACTTACTGTTAACCTAAAAAACACTTGAAAATAGGAGCAAATTCTATTTTCACCATTTTTTTTAATCATATAATGCACTTTTATTGTTAAAAATTCAAATTTTATGAGCAAAATTTTGTTACCGTCCATTGAAACGCTCTAAGCAATTGACAATTCAGTTTTTAGTAATCATCTAGCATTGTTAATTTGTCCAATTTAACTCGTTGCATTGTGTAGCACATGCGCATTACATTGCTATAACCCATACTACAATCTCTCTTGTCCTAAAATAATAGGCTTTTTAAGTCTAAATACTTGCATAACTTGATCACAAAGATACATGTTTATGAAACGTATTAGTTTTCGATAAACCACATGAGAATACATTTTCAAAAACTCTGTTCACCCTTTATTGATTGCCTTGCTATATGTCATGGGTTTTACTTTACCGAACATGTGACAAAAATAGTATTCATCTTTACTACTTTCTTACAATTAAGTTTTACTATACCTAAGGTTTACAAGCAGCGAAAGAGGGAACAAACTAGGTGACGTGAGATTTTGTTAACACCTTCACTCACACAAAACGCGGAAGAAGATATGGCGAAGAGTCAATAGAGAGAAGACCACACACGATGGGTCTAAGTCTGAGTTTGACACCATGTTGAAAACATACCATGGCCCTAACTCATCTCAAAAGATGTCATAAGAGAATATGTTTGCCTAAGACTTATAAGCAATAAAAGAGGGAGCAACCTAGGTGATTTAGAATGTCGCTAACATCCTCCTCATGCGAAGCGTGGAAGAAGAGAGGGTGAAGAGTCAACAGAGAGAAGACCCCACATGATCGGCCTAGGCCTAACTCAGATACCATGTTGAAATAAACTACAGGGCTAACTCATCTCAAAAGACGCCTTGAGAGAACAGGTTGCCTAAAGCTTACAAGCAGCAGAAGATGGAGCAACCTAGGCAACGTGAGACTTCGCTAACACCCTCCATCACGCGAAGCGTGAAAGAAGAGAGGGTGAAGAGGCAACAAACAGAAGACTTGGCTTTGATATCATGTTTAAATAAACCATCGGTCTAATTCATCTCAAAAGACGCCTAAAGATAAGAGAGTTGTCAAGGCTTATAAGCAATAGTAGAAGGAGCAACCAAGACGATGTAAGACTTCGCTAACATCCTTCCTCACTAGAAGCATGGAAGAATAGAGGGTGAAGAGTCAGCAGAGAAAAGACTCCACATGATGGGCCTAAACCTGACTTTGATACCACCTTAAGATAAACCATGGATCTAACTCATCTCAAAAGACGCCTTGAGATAAGAGGGTTGCCTAAGACTTATAAGCAACGAAAGATGGAGCAACCTAGGGGATGTAAGACTTTGCTAACAAGAAGTACAACTCGGATTCTAAGCTCCACAGAGTTGATAACATCTTTAAATGGCCTTCGACAATGTAGGATCATGAGTTATTATATATAGTATTGAACTTTACATTTTTCAAGCGATGTGAAATCCTTGATCACCAATCCGAACATCCATCGATATTCTCTTTCGGATGTTCAGGGTAACAACCTGACTTTTTAAATATTTAATAAATAAATTTTTATCATTCTCTGATTCTTTTTTTTTTCCAGAAATTTATTCACATGTAAATTGTTTATTTAATATCATTAATTTGTAAACTGAATGAGTAGTCGAGAGTACAAGTGCACGTGTGGTAGTGTATGAGCAGTAACACCATAGCAAAACCATCAATCTTATCATATTTGGTATTTGTTGAATTAATTTAGTGATTGGGTTTTAACCAAATGTACTTGATAATTTTTCCACTTCCATTTTCCCCATGACCATTGGCGTTTCCCATGGCTAGCGGATGAAGGAAACCCATATTGTGTTCAAGTGCATTTAGACTATTTGGAATTTGTTCTTTGCCGTGATTTTCTAAAGGAAATTAAAGGAAATTCATTTTTAACCAAATGTACGATCGAATCGTTGTCAGATCACCACCGCGACACACCGAAACTCACTTATGAGTCAAACATCAGTGAGTTTTAAGGGAAGTGGGGAGGGTTCTCGGAGTTCTTGAAGGAGAGAGAAGATCTTGTCGATTCTAGCTCGGATTCTACCAATTTTCGCTTGTTCTTCGTTGTTTCCATCGATTAAGCTAGAAATCTATACCTTCCAACCCTTAGGTAGTTTAATTTTTTTGTTATCGTCACTTTTAGATTAAAAAAATATGTGTTTATGTGAGTATTTCATTAATATTGTTATGACGTTGGTATTATATTGAAGAGGTTGTTGTTGTATTCGTGATATTGATAGAATTGTTGGATGTTCCGGATACAGCCGTACATGCTGCCTGTTTAACATAGTACAATTGTTATGTTGCCCAATTTTCATAAATTTAACCAAACTGAACTTTTGAGAAAAACTTATAAGCTTACACATTAGGGACATTGGATATTAGAAGGTATTATGTGGTCACTAGTAGAGACAACTAAGGCTAATAAAAATAAAATTAAAATGAAGACTGGTTGTATAATCTTAGGATCGTTTGAGATGCTAGCGAGTCTTTAGTGGGTGTCGGTTGAGTTGCTGGACGATCACGATACGTTGTACTGTGCTTGAGGTGCTAGACGGTCTAGATGCGTTGGACTGTACTTTGTGTGCTGGATGGTCTAGATGCGTTGTACTGTGCTCGGTGTGCTGGACGGTTGTGATGTGTTTTACTGTAACTGATCGGAGTGCTGGACGGTCTTGACGCGTTGAACTGTACTTGGTGTGCTGGACGGTCTTGACGTGTTGAACGGTACAAGGATTATATTTTCAGATTAAGTTCTGAGTTGGGTTTGATTCCCAGGGCGCTGTACCGTTAAAAAGAGAAAATGAATGCATAACTTATCTACATATTCTTCTATTGTGTGTAATATTTCAGCATGTGTTATTTATGATGTTTAGCTATTTTGTATTTGTCGTTGCATATGTTATTATTACCTTTGGGTTCAATTTTTCGGGTATATTTTTCAACTGAGTTTTATTACTCATTGGAACAGCTTCTCTGCCTCTGGCGTTTCATACCAAATTTAGAAGAGCAGATGGAGGAGTCAGACAGTGCAGATAGAGAGAGTACAGCAGGATCGGGTGTTCGCACTGTTAGAAGCTCTGAATTTTATAATTTTGTATATTATGTCAATCCAAATGGGTATTTATGTTATTTCAAATGTATTTCCATTGCAGTTTGTTTATTTAATAAAAAAATTATGTTATGTCTTTTAGATGTTCACTTTGTACAACAAATAATTTAAAAATAATTTAAATAACGTACCAAAAAGTCAGACAGTTACATTCAGTCTCACAGTTAGCACCGGAGCCTAACTGGACTATCACACACATGACCTATACATCAATGATTAGCAAATCAAAATTTAAAATCTTAAATCATCTCCACATGTATTACTTATTCACACTTGATTAGCTTATCAAATTTAAAGATTCCATGTTTAGTCAATTGGAATATTTACGCTGTCATATAGAAAAATATATATGGATGAGATTGGAATACAAACAATTCATATACTAATAATTATTAATAATTTGAGCTTAATTAGTATTGTGAATTATGTGAGTAGGTTCTAACAAGTTACAAGTTAGTCATCTATACGAGATGTTACAAGTGTATAAGAGCCACCATTCTACACTATTATTTGCGCTCGAGAAATTTTAATAGCCCGAATGTTATGGCAAGTGTGAGGTGAAGTCCAAGAAAAAGACCAGGATTAAGTTGTAGAAACTTTGATCAATAGGAAAAAGACCTGGATAAACCTTCTGTGACTCTAGTGCAACCTCGCGAGGATGTGAGAGTACAAATGGTGGAAATTTGTAACAAGTCGCGCGTCCCACATGAGTATGTAGTCTACTAGGGGATTTTAAAACCTGGTTTGGCCTAACGGTTATTATTCCTTTTTTGTATTCAATTTTTTTTTTTTTTTTTTTTTGGTATTTTTTAGTTTTGAGTTTAATTTTGTAGATTATTGATTTATTTTGATAAAAAGAATCTAAAAACTAAAATAAGTAGAATTATGTGTGTTTGTCAAAAAAAAAAAAAAATTCTTTTTCTCAAATTTTAGAGTACTTTTGTGCTAGATTTTGGATTGTAAGTAATAATAAAAAAAAATTTTAAATTTTTTTTTATAAATAAAACCAACTTTTGCTACAGCTTAACCACAATTTCACAGCTATGATAAAAAAATTTATCTATTTCTAATAAAATTTAAAATCTATAATCTAAAGTAAAATTTAAAAATATAATATAAAATTTATTTTCACAGCTATAGCAAACACCACTTCGAGATCCTACGTAGTTGTTTGATCTCTTATGTTTTGTTTAAATTTATTCTTTAGAATCCCACGAAAAGTTTTAGTTCAATAAAATATCGGTAAATACAAGACTTAAAAATCTAACTTTTTACTTCAAAACTTTTAAAAATTTAAGGCTATAAAATTAAATTTTTAGGTCAAGCAATAACCGATATTCGATTGGGTTGAAATTTTTTTTTTTTTTTTGTAAAAACTTAAGAAATTAGGCTGAACGAGAGTGAATAAAATGGTCTAATGTAGTCAAGAGTGAATAAAATTTGTTGACTCGTGGATGAACAAACTGGACTCAATAATTTAATGCTCTCAAGGAATTAAAAAAAATAAAGCTTTGTTTATAATTTAGCTTAATTCATACTTGCATAGTACTATTCTTCTTAATAACGTGTAGGCGTTGTTTGGATCTCGGAATGATTTTGTGAGTTTACCAAAGCAATTGTTGTACTTTTTAAAGTGTTTGATTTCGTTGATTTGTTTTATTCTGTCTCCCCAACATGATTTTAGTTTAAGTAAAAGATCATATTTATTAATAATCCTTTAGTTACAACCTTCGTAAACTTTAACTTAAGTATAAGTAAATAAATATATATGTATGTACATATATATAAATACTGACAAGAATAAATTTTATGAAAAAAAAAGGTTGTCCAAGTTTCATGGAAAGAGGGTCTAACACACATTCAGCGAGCAGTTCAGCACAGGCGTAGAGACCTCATTCCATCGGTTTATCCTTAAGAGAAAGTGCTTAAGGAAGATGCAAGATTTGGACAACTTTATTATAACATTAGAGAAGCAGAACCTCCAAGCTTAGACATCTCAAACTTTGTAACTACCCTTACATCCCACCCAATGACAGAACGAGCTAGAAACTCGAGAGAGTCACCTTTGGAAGCATTCGTAGTTAACCAAAGCGTATCGTTCCCGCAACCACTTTTGTACTTTTTTTTTTTTGAAAGTAAAAGAGAAAAATATAAATGGAGGAACAGAAAATACAAGAAGATGGATTAGCTGAGTTTACTGAACCTCACCCTCTCCTACTCCTAAAGAGTACCTGCAAGCACCCAGACCATATCTACACCTTCTACTAAAGACAAGTCGAGAAACTTCCTTAGAGATCCCAAGAAGAGAATGCAGATTCACTTTGGACCAACAGATTAGAGACCAACCCCTACTCAACTAAGTCTACCACATTGCATCATCGCTCTTGGATTGTAAAGAATGCTTGCCATGAACGGGCAATTATGCTTCTGCCTTATTCTAGCCTCCCACACCCATCTAAATTGAATTTCTTGTTCCAACACCTCCCAATTAACTTCTATGAGATTGAATCGAAGTTGGTTTCTAGCACGCTGTTGATACCAGATTTTGCCCCCACCGCTCAATTTATTATGAAAAATGCCATCAAAATGGGTTCAAAAGGATTTGTGCACAAAAGGACTATTTTGCCCTTGCACAATCCGGGGTTCGGGAGTACTGTTCACGAGACCACTTTATCAAGTCATGAGAACCTCATACTATTGATCAGTACGACGACACGAGTCCAGTGACAGTGATTGGGGTGAAATCGGACAACGCCGACAATTTTTGATTGTTCAGAACGGGGTCTCGGAGGCACAATTTATGAGCTGATATGTTCAGGCATCGAGAGGCACATGTTATTGATCAGCACAAAAATACGAGTCCATCGGCTGTATCCACGGTCAAATCTGAGTTCGGTAGCTCAAGAAATGACATTTTAAAGAACGGTAGCAGTGTACCGGTGATTATTTGGGAGTTAGGTTTGCAAACCGACATGTCCATAAATCAAATATTAGGCTCAAAATGATCCTCTCGACAACACGAGTCCATTGGCTTTATCCGTGGTCAAATCCGAGTTCGTTTGGACATCCGAAGATTAAAAAATAGCGCGCGAAGACATTTTATAGCACAAGGGCATTCTGGTAAAAATATTAAAAGGACTGACATAAGCTGACGTCAGCAGAGCCACGCTCCACCACGGGCGCGTGGGTCGCACGCGCCGGCTGGGAAGCCGTGCCCAGCTTGGACGCCGTGGCCGGCGCAAATGCCGTGGCCGGCCGGAAGATTATCTGGTGTGACGCGCGCCTGGGGGCCGCTGGCGTGGATGAATTCCTATTGGCTGTCATTACCGCTCTTCCCTCTCTCCTCCAGCTGTCTCACTCTCGCACTGCCACGTGTCGCGCCTAGCCCTCTCGCCCGCACCCAATCTCTCCACTCTCTGCGTTTTCTTTCTCTCCCCCTTCTCACGCGGCTTCTCTCTCCTCTCTCTCTCTTCCGCCACGTGTCTCTCCCTCACACGTCCGGCTCTCTCTCTCTCTTCTCTCTCACCACACCGCCTCTATTTTTTCTGTAAAGCAGTGCTCCGTTTTATTTCAGGAGGGGATTTGGAGGGGAAAAGGAACCAGAGAGCGCGAAACAGAAACTTTTAGACAGAATTTTGGGAGCGAAAATCCAGAGAGAGGAAACCAGAGATAAGACAGAAACAGACAGACTTTCTTTTTAGGAAACCTCAGACAGAGAAAAAACCCAGAGAGGAATATACAGAGGGATTGTCAAATATTTTTCGACTTTGTAGTCGTGGAACATTTGACACCCGAAATAAATTAGAGTTAGGATTTTTAGATAGGACTTTTGGCCCAAAAACAAGAGGAGGTTCTGCCCAATTATTTTCAGATTTAGAAAGAACCGAACGCGCTATTATATTAGCATACCTCGAGATAACAGGGCTTTAAAACCCAGTGTTATGTCCATTTGGCCTGTGGTTATTATTAGATTATTCACTGTTTAGTTTTTTGTCCTTATTTGAAATTTTTTTTTAATTTTTTGTTTTTCATCAATTTTTTGATGATTGTTGGTTCGTCTCGACAAGAGCTTTCAGAAAAGTTATCAATCATCGGCTAAATTTGAAAAAAATTCAGAAAAGACAAAAAATAAGCCAAAAACAGCGTCCGTGTTGGCTTATTTTCGTCTTTAGTGACTTTTTTTTAACTTTTTGACATAATTTTATACTTTTTAGATTCCTTTCGTCGATACGAACCAATAATCCACGAAAAAATGACATAAAAATAACAAATACAAAAAAAATTTGAATAAAGACAAAAAACTAGCCAAAAAATTAATTTTGGCCAAATAGACCCAGTCGGGTTATGGTTTTACTTAGCCGTTCGTGTGTCTTTCTTATTTTCATGTAACCAGCTGATTCGAATATCAATACAAAGGTATCATTGTAACATCTAACTATATTTCAATATCTGTCTTTTTCTTATTTAATTTCTGCTCTGTTCAGTTAATTTTTATTTATTTATTTTTATTTTATTTTTTATTTAATATAAATACTACGCTTAAAAGCTGACGTTCCCATCTCTAGTCCGCAATTCTAAAAATTTCTAGTCTTTTTCCTGAAATTTCTAGTCCGCACTTCTAGAATGACAGAACATTTTTATTTATCTTTTCTGCTTTTTTTTATGTAAATATCAATTGGGCATCCGCATCTCTAGTCCGCAGTTTTAGAAATTTCTAGTCATTTTCCTGAAATTTCTAGTCTGCACTTCTAGAATGTCAGGATTTAGCCTGTTTAAATCACAAAAGTCGGTGTTGGCCTATGCCAATGTACTTTTCGTGATTTAAACAAAAATCTCTTAAATAAAAATCAACGCCCCCGGCATATCGCTCGATTGCGTCGGCCCCTGTCGGGACTAACTTCTAACTTTTTTCCTTTCCCTGATCCCGTAACTTTTTCTTTTTTACCCCTTTCCCGTCTCCCCGTGACAGATACTGATATTTTCTTTTTTTATTTTATTTCACAAAAAATCAATAAAAGGAAAAAATTCGTTATTTAGCCTACTGCAATTTTATTTTTATTTTTATTTTTATTTCACACATAAAATCAATAAAAGGAAAAAAATTCGTTACTTCGTAGCTAAGTTATATGAATAGTGCTGTTAGTTCACGCTGACACACTATCCATATCACTTGGTTAAAAATTCCGATAATCTCGGAATTCTATAAACACGCGGGTGACATAGGTAGCCCATGTTAGTGTTTTTGGGACGAAAATTTAACGGGCAATGCATGTTATCTTTTCACGACAGATTATCGTGATTGAAATAACATTTATTAAATTCTACAATTTGGACCGTCAGTGATTGTGTAGCTGTCGGGATGAAGAATTGCAGATAAATAAAACAAAAAAAGAAGGTTAACATGATAATCCATTAATAAAACGGAATCGGATCATTGTTAAACTTGAAAATTCCTGCCAGGGATTTAAGGTACCTGGCACTCCGGTAATAGAAACATGACGTGCAGATACCAGTTTGAATACCATGTTTGGTCAAAGTTTAACATATATTCGTTCCAACCTTTTTGCCACCAAAAGCTAAATTGCATAAGCCGGGATCCTGTTCCCGCACCCGTTTTTACTTTTGATCCAATTATATAACAATCACTTGAAATTTATCAAATTTGGCCAAGGATAATAAAATAAAATTAATTGAAAAAATAAAGTACCGAAAGGGCGATGTTGGGTGCCTAACACCTTTCCAACTCGTAACAGTGAATCCCCGAACCCATCTCTGTTTTTAAGACCAGTTTTCTTTTAAAAGAGTCTTTTTTTTTTTTATAAATAGAATCGTATTTCTGAGTTAAAATTAAATTATTTTCTAAGGACATCTTCTTTGAAAATGGCCTTAGAGGGTGACTTGACACACCCAAATTTCATGTCAAATGGCGACTCTGAGTTTTTAAATAAGTCCCAGCTGTCAAATAATTTTTATTAAACGTCGCATTACAAGTCAAGAAATTATTCAGCCCCGTTTAAACAATTCATATATTCGCGAGGGAGGCCGGAAAATTTCCGGACGCGACACACGCCAAACAGAGTATATGATTGTGGCAGGTAAGGAGCTCCAAAGATCCTTCGTCAGTTTGTTAGATTGTTTAGTAAATTTCCACTCGGACCACCATTGAAGAAGATCTGCGATTGTTTTTGGAGTAGCCCACTTAATTCCCCATGAATACAGAAAAATCCCCCATAATTCCCAAACTTTGTTACAGTGAATTAGAAGATGGTCTTGGGATTCCAGATGGTTGCCGCAAAAGGAACACAACGCCTCTGTGATAGTGAGAAGGCCTCTGAAGAAGAGAGATTGAGCTGTCTTGATCCTCCCTTTCCAAGCCACCCAGCACAAGAATTGCACCTTGGGAGGGACTCCCCTAAACCAGACCGAAGGGGGAGGGGAAATGACCTCGTAAGTGTTGGATGCTTCTAAAGCTGTATACATAAGATTGACTGAGAATTCACCCTCAATTCCCCCCAAAGAATTAATCCAAGACACCGAGTCTTCTCTGGCTGATGAAGTTAGACCCATTGAGTCCCAAATCTATTGCATAGCTCCCATATCTCCTTCTTCCCAAGAGTATAGGTTCCTTCTGAACTGTAACGAACGTTGTAGACTGTTGGTTTGGAAAATAGTGTTCAATTTGACTTCTTTATCATTACACAGTTCAAATAATCTAGGAAACAAATTACTTAATGGTTGTCTCATAGTGGCCCAAATGTCCCTCCAGAAGCTAATCAATTCCCCATTCCCTACTTTCAATCTAAAGGAGTTCATGTAGATGTTGAAAGTCTGAGGATGAGTATCCTTAACTTTCATAATACTATTCCATAAACTAGGACCCGGAGGATATTTGTGAACCACTGGATGCCACTTGTTAATAGGAATTTTGTATATATCACAAATGACACATTTCCACAGGCTTTGTTTTTCTGAAGCAAATCTCCACCACCATTTGAGCATCAGGCATAGATTCATCCAAGGAATATTTTTTATCCCTAGACCCCCCTTGTCTTTAGCTACTGATATTTCTTCCCACTTGACTAGACTCATCTTTTTCCTTTCCCCTGAACCACCCCATAGGAAATTCCTTTGCATCTTCTTGAGATGATTACCCACTGTTGTTGGCATCTTGAACAGGGATAAATAGTAAATTGGAAGGCTTCCTAGGACTGATTTTATTAGAACTAGTCTCCCTCCAAAAGATAAAAGATTCCTCTTCCAAGTCGAAAGTTTGTGCTTTACCCTCTCCAAGATAGGCTTCCAAGTTTTTAATCTAGAGGGGTTAGCTCCCAAGGGCATTCCCAAGTATTTGAGTGGTAGAGGTGATGCTCTACATCTCAAAATGGCTGCACAATTATTGACAACAGATTCCTCCCAGCCCACGCCACAAATGTCTGATTTCTGGTAGTTGATTCTTAAACCAGACATAACTTCAAAGCCCCCAAGAATCCTCTTCAGTATCCTCACCTCCTCTTCTCCCCCTTCACAAAAAAAAAAATGGTGTCATCGGCAAACTGAAGGTGAGTTAAGCTTCCTGATGTTGGTCCCAGTCTTGCTCCCCCGATCAAGTTCATTGCTCTTGCTCTGTGTAACAAGTAACTTAATCCTTCAACTATTATTATGTATAGAAAAGGGGATAGAGGGTCCCCTTGTCTCAAACCCTTCTCCATATGAAATTGCTCAATAGGGGATCCATTCACTAGGATAGATAGTGAACAAGTGGATATACACTCTTTCATCCACTTAACCCATGTAGTAGGAAAACCCAACTCTTTCATCATTGGTGGATGTGGAAGAGACCCCGAGTTGCAGCTGCTGAGAATGTGAGAATAGTATCGACATTCAATATTTACAAAAAGGGAAGCCGAGTGAAGGAAATGGAATTTGCCCTAGTCCAGAAGTTTTGGAGGCCTCGATCAGTGAGGCATTACAGTTTTTGAAAAACTTTGGTTCTTTGTTTATAGCGTTTTTAGGTTATGCAATAGAAGATGGATTAGAAGGGGGTTGCTTTCTATTTCCGGGCTAGACAATAGGTGAAGATCATAAGAGAAGATTGCACTCTCTGTAAGGAAGAGGGGAAAAAGGTGTTGTCATCTATCTTGACCAATTTCCCGAGGTGTTGCAAATCCAAACCGCGGGCTCAAAGAATCACAGTTCGGACCGTCAAAATTTGACTAGAAATGAGAGGTCCAGATTTTAACTAAAATGAGGAATCTCTTATTGAAAATTATATATATATATATATATATATATATATATATATATAGAGAGAGAGAGAGAGAGAGAGAGAGAGAGAGAGAGCTTCTAATAAACTTTCATTTTCTGATCAAATATTGATGATCCGAATCGTTAAATGTGTTTAAAACATACTTTTAAGAATATTTGCGAAAAATCAGTTAAAAATATTACCGAGAAGGACTTGTTCAAAATAGTTTTTCGTAAAACTATTCCTTTCAGCATTTATGAATAACTATTTAGATCAATCTCCTTTTCGATATTTTTTGAAATCGATTTCTCTCGTGTATGCTTAAAAGCATATTTTAAAAATATTAAACGGTTCGAATCATCAAAATATAATCAGAAAATGAGAAATTCTTCTTTTAGTAAAATGAAGAATCCCTCATAAGAAGGGGACTATATATTTTAAAATTTCTAGGTCACTTCCCCATTTAGATGGAGTGTGTACATATATATTCAAATTCCTAGGTCACTTCACCATGTGATGTATAGATAATGTGAATGGAGTGTTTTAGTTTTGTCCGTTTTATACTCAAAACTACATTGTTTTAACTTATTACACGAATTATTATCAAAATACACGTGGATCAAAACGATGTAGTTTTGAGAACAAAACGGACAAAACTATATTATTTTGTCAGGACCACATGTGTACTACAAGAAAGTGTACTACAGCTTCCCCAAATCCACCAATTAAAATGACCTCCCTTTGGTGCTGCAGTCCGGCTTGGCTTGAAACAAAGACTGCAACATTAGAATTCATAAAGATTGACCTATCAGAACCAACATAATTTGGCGCAACATTTTCCTCAATTTGCCTTTGGCCAACACCCTCAATTGGTTTGAAACACAATTTTCAATTTAGTTTCGAAACAAATAAAAACCCAAACTTTTTTATTTTGCATAAAATAATGAAACTACCGATATAGCTGCGATTTTATGATTTCTATTTCATTGGATTCTTCACTATTAAATAAAGTGAACAGGAGAGATATGTATGACAAGAAACAAAAATCAACGTATCATGGATAGTGTGATATGAAGAGATAGGTCACGAGAGGCGTTGATCAAGAAAAAACGATAAGATTTACAAAGAAAGAGAGTATGCAAGTTCTAAAATACGAAAAGTCTATAAAAACATCGTTCTTTACATCCAATTGGACATTTTGGTTAAGTGGCGTTGTCACATAGAATAAGTCTACTGATATATCACATTGTATGTATATTATGTTTATATGGCATGTTACGTAACACACGCACACACTCACTCTCTCTCCCATCCTCCACCTCGACACGAGCCATCTTCCTCATCCCTCTCTTGCAGTTTCTCAACAATTAAAACAAGGGTTCCCTTATTAGAAATTGAAGCTCTTATGGGCAACGCTACCTAGGCAACGTGTTGTTGGATATTAAAATGGATGTGTTTGTGGACTTTTCCTTTAAAGTAACTAGGGTTCCCATTATGTAGACTTTCTTTAAGGGCAAAAATGTTATGTTACTACGATCTATTGTATATTATACTGTAAATGAACAGGAGTATATTAGTAAATTTAATGTCTAACCCAGTCACATGGTCTTTTAGGGTGTGCGGTACGTTAGACTTGGGGTCCTGCTGTGTGCCAAATAATGTCGTTTTGACGCACAAAATACTATTCGGGTAGCTAGAGCAATATTTGATTAGTGTTTTTTTTTTGGGCTAAAATGATGTAAAGATTCCCCCTTTCTGAAGTATGTTTTAAGAAAATATATTTTGTGAAATTTACCCATTTCTTTATTTATTTCAAGGTTCCTCATTACAAGCAATGGTAGAATCAAGACGAAGCGCGGACAAACCTAAAAATCGAGCGGCGGAAGACGATATGGATTTCCACTACACCAACCCTGGTCCCGCCGCCTCTGTTGACGAAGCCGCAGCAGTCTCCAAGCCCGAAACTGAACGCCGTGGACGCGGCCGTCCGCAGAAGGGCGAGAAAGACGTTATCGAAAATTCCGACTCGGACATCGCCGCTTCTCCTGAAAGGAGAAACTCTCGTGATTTCCCGGTAGCTGCGGCGGTGGTTCCGGAGTCTCCGCCAAGGTTGGAGAGCCTGGTGAAGGTGGTTCCGGCGATGGACGCGGTGGTTAAGGTGTTTTGTTTTCATACCGAGCCGAATTTCTCGCTCCCGTGGCAGAAGAAGCGGCAGTACAGTTCTAATAGCAGTGGGTTTATAATTGGAGGGAGGAGAGTTTTGACGAATGCGCATTCAGTGGAGCATCACACCCAAGTCCAGCTAAAGAAAAGGGGGTCTGATACCAAGTACTTGGCTACTGTTTTAGCCATTGGAACTGAATGTGATATCGGTAGGGCTCGCGTTAGTCTCTCTCTCTCTCTCTCTCTCTCTCTCTCATAGTAGTGTTACTAGTTACTGCTAGAACACAAGAATTTGTTGCATTTTCAAATCACCTAACCCTAAAGATTTCACAGTTGATAACGGAAGTGATGCTCGACTAGTCAACCGTAAACCTGAGGATCCCCTTTCTCGAAAGAACTTGACTTCGATCCCCAACTAGGAAAAAGAACTGAATCTGTGGTTTAAAGTATTGGCAAAGTAACTAAGTAGTTTCAAACCCAGCCATCCCCATCTCACATTCAATACTTATGCAACTAAACTTGGTCTCTCTCTCACCCGTCATTTTTTCTCTCTTCTCCATTCCCAAGCACAAGAGAGTTAAAGTGTTAAACCCACCTTAAAAAATCTAATTTTAAAACTGGTTGAAGTTTATTTTTTTTCCAAAAAATTAAAAATATAGAGTGTCGGTGTAAACTTTTTAATTTTTTTTGTGCCAAGTTAAAATTTTCAATTAACTTTTGAATTGGTAAATTTTTTTTAAAAAATATAATGTACAAAAGTGCAAATGATTATTTGTTAATAGATTATTATTAGAAGCAGACGAAGTATAATTTTTTTAAAATTTAATTTGTATTAATTTTTCTTTTGAATAAAATCGAACAGATACCGACCGATTTGCTACGTGGACAGACCAAAAATAAAAAATTTCAACAATTTTTTTCAGTTGAAAAAAATAAAAGATGTAAATCGTAAATGTTCAAATAAAATAGTATATTTTGATATTTTTCATGTTTCATTCTTAGGAATGAAAAAAAAAAAAAAAACAACCAACCCAAAAGGCTGAAAAAACCAACTGAAATTGTCTATTTTCAATCGGTCCACGTATCAAATAATTACTAAAAAGATTTGGATATTTAAGAAATATTTGCATTGGAGTGTGTGGTGGCATAACTTTTGCTACTATAAGTAGGAGAGGTATGTAGGATAAAAATTGCGAGGTTCTCTGTTTGATCTTAATTTATTTAAATGTGCATTCATTATATTTTTTTTTAAATTTATAACATTTTGTATAAAAATATATAACATTAATTCATAACTATTATATCTAAGTTTTCATGAAGAAAATTTTGATAGCTTTATGTTAGGGATGACAATGGGGAGGATCTGAAATGAAATTAGATGTTTTAATATTTTTCATGTACCATTCTTACGGGAGTAAAAAAAGACCAACTTTTTAGATTGGGTCCATTTGGAATATGGTATTTATTGAAATTTTTTTCGTCCTTATATGAAATCTTTTTGTAATTTTTTGTTTTAAAACTGGTTGAAGTTTATTTTTTTCCAAAAAAATTAAAAATTAAAAATATCGAGTGTCGGTGTAAAATGTTAAAATTTTTTTTTTGTGCCAAGTTAAAATTTTCAATTAACTTTTAAATTGGTACAATTTTTTTAAATATAATGCACAAAAGTGCGAACGATTATTTGTTAATAGATTATTGTTAGAAGCAGACGAAGTATAATTTTTTAAAATTTTGATTTGTATTAATTTTTCTTTTGAATAAAATCGAACTGACCGATTTGCTATGCGGACAAACCAAAAATAAAAAATTTCAACAATTTTTTTCAGTTGAAAAAAACAAAAGATGCGAATCATAAATGTTCAAATAAAATAGTATATTTTGATATTTTTCATGTATTATTCTTAGGGATGAAAAAAAAAAAACCAACCCAAAAGGCTGAAAAAACCAACTGAAATTGTCTATTTTCAATCGGTCCACGTACCAAATAATTACTAAAAAGATTTGGATATTTAAGAAATATTTGCATTGGAGTGTGTGGTGGCATAACTTTTGCTACTATAAGTAGGAGAGGTATGTAGGATAAAAATTGCGAGGTTCTCTGTTTGATCTAAATTTATTTAAATGTGCATTCATTATATTTTTTTTAATTTATAACATTTTGTATAAAAATATATAACATTAATTTTCAATTCATAACTATTATATCTAAGTTTTCACGAAGAAAATTTTGATAGCTTTATGTTAGGGATGATAACGGGGAGGATCTGAAATGAAATTAGATGGTTTGATATTTTTCATGCACCGTTCTTACGGGTGTAAAAAAAAGACCAACTTGTTTTGGCTGAAAAAATTGAAATTTTTTATTTTCGATAGGTATTAGTTTGATTTTGTTCAAAACAAACAGAATTTTTAGATTGGATCCATTTGGAATGTGGTATTTATTGAAATTTTTTTCGTTCTTATATGAAATTTTTTTGTAATTTTTTGTTTTTCATCAAATTTTTGTGATTTATTGGTTCATCTCGACAAGAACTTTCAGAAAAGTTATAAATCATGGGCTAAATTTGAAAAAAGTTCAGAAAGACAAAAATAAATCAAAACAGAGTTTTTTAAACTTATTCGTCGTCTTTAGTGATATTTTTTTATCTTTTAGACATAATTTTATACTTTTTAGATTCCTTTCATCAAGACGGACCAATAAACTACAAAATATTGAGGTTAAAACAACAAATGCAAAAAAAATGAATAGAGACAAAAAAAAAATTTAAATAAATACCATAGGCCAAATCCATCCATTATTTAACTTTTTTCTTAAAAGATTACAGAATATCTTCAAATATCTCTATTTTTAAAAAACAATAAAATTTCAACTAATTTTAGAGTTAATTTTCCAAGAGTGTCAACCAGAAATTAATTTTTCAAAGGTGGGTTTGACATTTGTGCGTGGAAGAGAAAGAAGAGAGAGAGAGAGAGAATAAAAGACAAGTGAGATGTAAAGAAGGGTTATGCAATGCAAATGGGAGTTGAGAGTAAGACAGAGGGGTGGAGGGTGAAAAATGTAATTTGAAATGGTGTACACCACTGAAAAATGCCAATTCAAATGGTGATTTTTCAAAAATGCGTATGGAAATGGCGTACAACGTCAGTGCAGATTCCACGCTGGAAGAATTATGACATCTCACCAAAAAACGTAAACTCAAATGGTGTATTGCCCTACTTTAAAAGATTGTTAGAGTTCTACCCTATTTTGCTGATTAGTTTCCGGAAAATACCTATTTTGAGAAAAAATTCGAAAAAGGTAGCACCGAAGAAAGGAATGAGCGAAATGATGGTTTTTGTTGTTCCTGTGAAGCAAAGATTATTCGCCAAGCGAATGAAGTGGGTCAACCTCTTTTTGGCTTCGGCAACACTTTTTCTCATTGGTCGAGCTTTCTGAGCGCAAGAACATATTCTCTTATCAAAGTTTATTCCCTGTGCATTAGCTCCCCAATCGTAGATGGTTTTTCACGTCCCTTGCCATGAAATAATTGAGAACTAGGATGCGAGAACATATTCTCTTACCAAAGCTTATTTCTTGTGCATTACTCCCTTGTCGGGCCATCGGTGCAAGACTTCTTTTTGAAAATGAACTTGAATAACTTTGTTTTTCGGATGGATTTTTCATTTTCTAAAGGGTTTTTTTTTAGAGTACCTTTTAGATAGCTAATAGCTAAGCCACCAATAACACAGCTAAGAAAGTTCGTCACTATTGAGACAGTTCATAAAAGTCGTTTCAGTAGCACACTTTGGTCCGCTCAATGTGCCGACAAAGAAGCTCGTTCGATAAAAGCTAGAGCTTTGCCAAATTAGTTTCTGGAGCTTTTGAGCTTTGTTTTCCTCTATTACATAAACTTTGGCACGGGTGTCTAGTGAAATAGTCTGGGGTGTCTAATTGCCATCCCAATGACGCATGGACACGACAAAATATTAATAGTACTTAAGTTTTTTTTGTTTTTGTTTTCAGGATAAATGAGGTTTACAAGGTGCCTTAGGGCATTTTATGAATACCGAGGAGTTCTATGTATTGTGCATTGTAAATTAGAATTAAAAACTATGGTTGATCCCATATCCTTATCAGGGTGTCCAACATGAGCACTCCACAGTCTATGTATCACAATTGTGAATGAGGGTATAGGTTGAAAGGATGTTTAAATCTTCTGTTACTTGTGATGCAACAGCATTGTTGACAGTGGAAAACGATGAGTTCTGGGAAGAAGTTTCACCTCTGGAATTTGGAGACCTGCCTGCATTGCAAGATGCTGTGACTGTTGTGGGCTACCCCATTGGAGGAGATACAATCTCTGTGACAAGTGGTGTTGTGTCGCGCCTGGAAACCCTATCTTATGTTCATAGTTCAACTGAGCTTCTAGGGCTGCAGGTTAAGTAATCAGAATCTCAAACTTCTTCTCATTTACCGTATATGCATGTATGTTGACATATCCTGCTTGTATTTGTGAGTTGCTTTGTAGATAGATGCTGCAATAAACTCTGGAAATTCTGGAGGACCTGCTTTTAGTGATAAGGGAAAATGCGTTGGTATTGCATTTCAATATCTTAAAAATGATGATGTTGAGAATATTGGTTACGTCATACCAACCCCAGTTATTATGCATTTCATACACGATTATGAGAAAAACGGAGCATATACAGGTAAGATTTCGTTGCGTCAGGTTTGCATAGTTTACACCTCTTTATCTTTTCTCATCTTACTGATTATCAAAAAAAAAAATCTATCTTTTTTTTTTTTTTTCTCATAATTGTCGCATCCACATAGTATCAGGTGTTCAAACATTGAGTGTGGCTATAAGTTGTTCCTTTTCTTAGATAAAGTGTTGGATTTTCAGGATTTCCCATTCTTGGAATTGAGTGGCAGAAGATGGAAAACCCTGATCTACGCAATTCAATGGGCATGGGGTCTGACCAAAAAGGCATTCTTATTAAAAGAGTTGAACCTACAGCTTTATATTCTCAGGTTATAGAGCCATCGGATGTTATCCTTAGCTTTGATGGGGTTGATATTGCCAATGATGGAACAGGTGAAACTTAACAAATGTCGCATTCATGCCTTTTGATTCTGATATGCTGTCCTGTTTTGACATGCGATTATCCTTGAAATCATTTGACAGTTGCCATTTTTTGATTTTTTTTCAGTTCCATTTAGGCACGGGGAGCGCATCGCTTTTAGTTACCTTATCTCTCAAAAGCATACTGGTGATAGTACTCTAGTTAAAGTCCTCCGAAATTCAAAGATGCTTGAGTTCAACATAAAACTTGGAACTCACAAAAGGCTCATACCAGCACACATTAAGGGCAGACTGCCTTCTTACTATATTGTTGCAGGATTTGTTTTTACAGCTGTTTCTGTCCCGTATTTGTGTTCGGAGGTGAGTAATGAATTTCGAGGCTGTCTTTGTGTTCTCTCTGTTTCCTCCCCCATCTTCCTTGTTTGCATATTTGAATTTTCCCTTTACCTCCTTTGCTGTGCGAGTGTTTTCCTTGGTGTTTGCTTTCCTAAAGAACTTGATTGAACCTATCACTTTCATTATGCGCAAAATCTACTTCATAGCAGAAGTTCTAGTCTTATTGAGGATTTCCAGTTAACACAAAGGCATGATGAGGGAACCCTAGCCAATAAAGTAAGTGGTAAAAAATGAAGAACAGCACAAAACATACTTCACCTACTCTGGAACCCAACAAACACTCTTCTTTTTGGTCCGCTGGTTTGTGTTTTTTTTTCCCCCTCTACTTTTGCCTTTCGGTTGGGTGGGGATTCCTTTCTTAGTTACTTTATGAATGCATTGGTTGAGCAGTTTATATTTTGCCTATAGAAGACAACTCAATATAGCTCAAACAGTTATTAATGATTTAATCTGTAAAGATTTTGAATTTTTTACGGTGTAAATCTTCGCTTCACTGCAGTACGGAAGCGATTATTATGAATTTAATACTCCGGTCAAACTACTAGACAAACTTCGACATGGAATGGCGCATTCTGTAGATGAACAGCTTGTCATCATTTCTCAGGTGTTCATTCCCCTCCCAACATCTTTCTTTTAGATCCATTTTAGTATGGAAGAACTATTAATCGAGAACCATTTGATAATTTTTTGGCCATATTTAATATAGGTGCTTGCAGCTAATATCAGTGTTGGATACGAGGAGATTGTCAATACTCAGGTTAAGGGAAATCTGGGGACATAATTTAGTTAATTTCTTTGAAATTGCACATCGACACTCTAGGCTCGCACCTCTGCTATTTTCTTCGTTATATTTTTTGATTTATCTTTCTTTTTGAAGGTTCTGGCATTCAGTGGCAAGCCTGTCAAGAATCTGAAGAGCTTGGCTAGTATGGTGGAGAGCTGTGATGAAGAATTTTTGAAATTCAATCTAGAATGCCAACAGGTTATCTCTGTGTGTATGTGTGTGTGTGTGTGTTTGTGTTTTTTTAATCTCTCTTTGATTCTGCAGATTGTGATTCTAAGGACTCAAACAGCCAAGGCTGCAACTTCAGATATTCTCAAAACATACTGCATACCTTCAGCTATGTCCGATGATCTCAAGAAGTGAAGCAGTTCGTACGAGTGAAGGTGCAGAAAAATTTCCCTGTGTTTTTGGCCACTAGTACCTTCAATTTCCTCTTCTGAATCCTCTTAAATGAGGTTGAAGGACACTGACAGATGTTTGATGGATGACTTTTGGCTTGCTCATTCCATCTGGTATTACAATTCTATCTACTATCTTACGCGTTATGATTGCTATTCCTTCTAGTTGAGTTCATCTCACTGGGAGTTCGGTATGTATCCCTTTATGGGTTTTGTTAGAAGATATGAAAGATTTGCATTTTTTGGCCACATGCCCTAAAAAAATGCTTCATTTCAGTGATATTTCAGTCAAGATCAAGTTTACCCTTTAAGAGTTGGAAAATCCATAGTATTGTTGGTTTTATTGCTCTTTGGTAATGTCAAAGTGGTATAGATTTTTCTTGTTAGTCTTTCTATTGGTTTCCCTTGTTAGCAATGAAACTAATTTACATTTTAAATGTTTCAGTTCTCTCACACTATAGACTGTTTTTCTTTCAGAACCATCACTGCACAATACCATCTGCATAGTATCTTGTATAATGACTTGTAATTTTAGTTACACACACATCCATTTTCATGGGTTATGCCTAATTTTCTAGGCTGCAAACCCAGGATGCCATAGCATTGTAGTCCAATGATCTAAAGCACATTTTCCTCTTTTCAGCCAGTGCTTGTGCTCTGACCATGGGCAATCCATCTGGTTTTGTGATATGATCTCGTTCAACTTCTTTGTAAAATTCCTCTTAAATCAAAACTCTAATAGAGCTTTAAGAATTTAATCGAGTTTCAATATTAAAAAAATATCAAAAAATCAACTTAGGTTATTTCGGGCGTGATAGAAATCTTGTTGCTGTTCATTGTATTGAAAAAATTCTGAATTTAAAGTTTGAATAGCCTAACTAACGGCGTTTGATAGTTTTATATGGTAGGAGAGATAACTGCATAATAATTTCAAAAATAAAAGAGGTCACAATAATTTTTTAAACTACAGAGGGTCATTGTATTTGTCAAAAAACTGAGGAGAGGTCAATGTAATTCATCTTAGGGTAAAATGCGTTGACCTCCCTAAGGTTACTGACAAATGCAGAGACCTCCCTTGAGGTTTCAAAAAATACAATAACCTCCCCCATTTTTGAAAGTATTAGACCATTTGCCCCATCACCTTAAATTCTATTAAAACTTGGATGATTTTTGATGATGTGGTAGGGGTAAATTCTAAATACCAAAAATGCCCTTTGAAATGTCTATAAAAAGTCATAAAATTCTTTCTAAGTAACATAAATCATATATCTCTCATCACCTCACCGTAAGGTAGAAAATAAGATAAAAAATAACCTTATTTTACTATTTTTAATATTTATAGGATTGTCTAATTTATAATTATACTTAAAAAAGTTTTTTTTATCTTTCATTTGAATTAAATTATTATTTATTGAAGATATTGAGTATCATATTTTTTCACGACTTTTTATAGTTTTTTATTCATCTTGATGAGAAGATTAAGAAATCATAAAAATATAGACTAAAAATAAGCAAATTAGGGGGTCAAGACTCTAGAAGATGGGGTAAATTTTGATTAAGACTAATCATGTCAATTTTGCCCCATGTCCAAGTTTAATAACTAATATATGAAAGTTTAAAAAAATAAACTAAAACAAGTTGAAATTGTCTCGATTAGAGGCTGAAAAAAAAGAAAAGGAAGAACCAATCATGTTTTTCGTCCAGACCATTTCTCCAACAATGAAGCATGATAATTGCTAACCCTTGAGCTCTGCGAGGGTGCTGCAATAATCGGAGTGGTTGATTGGGGACTTCACGAGGGTTCCTGCAAAACAAGTCCAAGGACCGGGAGTGTTTCCGGCTATGGATTTTCGGACGATCAAGTTAGTCGGAGTATAGACACTCTGTACTTAGAGAACCGGAGAGAGTGCGTACTTTTTATGTGACAGTGGATGCTATATTTATATAAGGTATGTGTTGGAGTGATTGGGGCAATTAGTTTTCTTAGGGGGGAGATATAATCTACTAGATTGTCTCTGTCTCTCCATCAGGCTCAATTTAAGCGTGTAATTATGCTTATCAAAAGAAACGCCGTGTAACTTTCTTAGGTCGCTCGGTCCTACAGGGTATATTCTCGATCGAGTGGGTCCCAGTCAATACGGGTGGAAATTTGTCGGTCGACATTGTGCCTGTTCGGTCAATCAACTTCACACTAAACCTCAAGACGCTGATCGGTATAGAGGCTTACCGAATTCTTTACATAATTTTACTTATTATATTGATATTTAATCTCTCTACCAAACACCCAACTCAGCATAAAACAAATGGAAAAGTCTCAGTACACAGATTTTACGGACACATCCAGACACATATGTTTAGAATCGTTAGATGTACGCCGGGACTGTCTACCTAGCATTACTCAAAACGAACACCCCTTGTAATGACCCGCTCCCGCCTTGTACAATACTGTCCGCTTTTGTCGCCCAAACCCCATAGACTTCCCAGTAGGTCACCCATACCAAGATTGCTCTAGGGTGAGCACGCTTAACTGTGAAGTTCCATTTGGTGTTGGCGCCATCACGGCTTTAAAAGACCTTATACAAGGAAGGTTCATAATCTTATAAATACTACCGAACTTACAGTCACCAAGCGATGTGGGACCCTGACCACCCATCCAGACGTCCCACCGAGACTCCATCTCATGGACGCCGGCCTCACAGCTGGCACCACGGCCTAGCTTGGGTGTCACACCCCTTCTTCTACTTGTCATAATTTAATTACTTGTCTAAAATCCACCTGTCACCTCTTCACAAACACTCCAATAATTTTCTTCCATTCTTTCTTCGATCATAACTCACCCCACTCCAACGAAAAAAGAGCATTCACCAATGGGGCTTCTGGTGGCCATTGTCGGCTGTATTATTGCGATTGGACTAGATTGTGTCTAGATTTGAAGAACTAGACAATCTAATTCCACCAAGGAAATAAAAATAAATATAATACAGCTAAAAAAACTAATATAATCAACCAAATATGGTAAAGAATATCCCGAGAAATATAACTTGATATTCGACAACTAAGAATATCGTGAGGGATGGTTTTCTCTGGTTCTAACTTTCTAACACCAACCAAAATCTTGGCAACAATAGATTTGTCGAGTGAGAGTATGGCAACAAGTAACGGGCTTCTTGTTCATATGTTCGGAAGTTTAACTACTATAGTCAAGAAAGTACCTTTGAATAATTATGTTTAACTAGGAGATTGTTTGTCCGTTAACTTTATAGTCCGAGAACAATCCATCAAGATTCAAGATGGACAAAAGCTGACTTCAACATCCGATTATAAAAAAATATCCAAAATCTAAGAAGATAAACATTGTGATTAACTAAAGAAAAATCATTGTGCATCTCTAGTGCACATTAATTATTATATGCTACACTTCCTATCCTTTCTTTGAGGAATTCCCCCTAGAATTCAAGAATAAATAGCGGTAAGTGATGAGTTCGCAATTACTACCACAAGAAAGCCGCCCCTCTATCTCTAAAGGGGCCCGTCATTTTGTTCATACCTTATTGGCTTCGGCTTCCAACTGAACTGACTTTATGGCCTTGCCGCCCCGCCGCTAGCAGAAGTTAAGCGCTTGAAAAACGCGCTAAGAAACGTTGCTTCTGTCGGCCTTTATGTGCAACAGTCCACCAGTAGCCAAAAAAAGGGTTACCGTACATACAAGAGTCTTCCAGTTCTTACGGAAGCTCTTTCTGACACAATTATCAATCAAAGAAATTGTAACGACCCGTATTTTCGGAGTATTTTTTTTATTCGACATTTTAATAAATAAATAAATAAATTTTAATTTTTAGATAAGTTGCTAAATTTTTTTTAGATGTAATTATTTTGGTGTCTAATTATCCTTTCATTTAATTTTTATACCTACCCACTAACTCTCTCTCTCACTCTCACGTCTCCCTCTCCACCCACTCACTCTCTCTCTTACTCCCACCAACTGATTCTCTCTCTCTCTTTCTATTTATTTTATTTTTTCTCCTTCTTTTCTCATTCTTCCTTCCTCTTTTGCTCGGTTCTCTCTCCAGGTAATTTTTTTCTCACTTTCTCTCTTCTCTCTCCTCTGTCACTCATTTCCCCTGTCTCTCTCTCCGGCAGTGGGGAAAACCCCCCACTGTTTTGTATTTTTTTTATGTATGTTTATTTTCTTTGTTTGTTTGATTATTCTAGTCATAATATATATATATATATATATATATATATATATATATATATACATATTTGTAGTCAACTCCGGCAGTGGACAAACCCTCCACTGTTGGTATTTTTTTATATATATTTATTTTGTTTGTTTGTTATTTTAGTTATATTATATATATACTTAGCATTTTATTTATTATATTGTGTATTAGTTATAGTACACTGTTTTTTTTTAATTTATATTTTTAATGAATGATTTTGATTCTTTTTTTTTTGTATATAGTGTTGCGATAAATCGGATCTCAGTGCGGTATTTGATTCGTGGATTTTCAGTAGCGCCTTATTTCGTCGAATCGAGGTAGAAAATTTCGGACCGAGCTCTATTTATATAATGTGTGATTTACGAGCATTGTAGATCTTATTTCGATGTTCGAGTAGGGTTTTTAAATTAATATTGTTTTTGACTAAATATTAGAATAATTAGGTGTATCCGGTTGCATTAATTGATCATGTTGTGAACTGGATAAATATTAGGTGTCAGGTTGGGATTGGACCTGAACTATAGGAATGTTAAAAAAAAAAATTATTATTTTATGTGTTGATTTATTATTTAATTTAGTCTAACTGATTAATTAAAGGATTTATACTTGTTGAGACAAATTTGTTTAATAGGACCCACGAACGTTGTATGTAACTTAGATTCGATTGATGTGGATATCGTTGTATGAATTATTGCAATTTAATTTATGCTCGGTGCATATTTAATTGGAATCACAAGTTGAAATTTTATTATTGCATGTTGAGTATAACGGGGAGCATTGTGCATGCATGAAAATTTAAAATTAATCAAACGGCAGGGTTAGATGATCTCATTGTTGCGATAATGAGTAATAGCCATAATGATTTGGAGTTGTGGTGAATTATGAAGGGGATTGCGAGCCCTGAGATTGAAAATTTGGCTAAGGGGGATTGCGAGACTCCAATGCTGCGATACCAATGAAGGAGATTGCGAGACTCTGAGGTTGTACTTTTGATATGGGGAATTGCGAGACCCCGGTGTAGAGATATAAAAAGAAAAAATAATAATAATAATAATAAAATAAAAGGAGACTAAATGCGAAAAAGAAATTTATGCACGACATAGTAGATTTTCTGTTGGTTTAATGTTCTTTGCATACTATATAGAAGAAATATTATGTATGTTTATTTATAAGTTAGGAGTAAGGTTAGATTTTTTCTACTGAGTGTTAATCACTCATTTGGAGCTACTTCTTGGCCCCTGACATTTCACGTCAGGTTTTGAGGAACAGGTTGAGGGGGAGAATGACTCAGAAGTTCAAGAGACTGAGTTAGATGAGAAGGAGGTACCAGAGCCATGGCTGTACCAGTAACAGTCTGATGGTATAACCTAGGGTGTCTTCTCAGTTGACTTTTTATTTAATGAAAATTATGATTTAAGTTGTTAATTTTCAAAACTATCTAGTGAATTAAATTCTGATTTGATTACTTTGCAAACAATTATTAAATATTATGAGAATTGGGTTCTTCATGTTAAATTGAAATTTTATTCCGCAGCGTAAATGCTTATTATTTTATTTTAACGTACCATAAAAATATGGGGCGTTTCACTTGGTATCAGAGCCCCAGGTTGAGAACCTAGAGACTTTGGGTTGAGTAGCTTAGTGAAATTGTTCGTGACCTTAATAGTTAATTAGGCTTTCGAGTGTGTTGTCACGTAACGTAATTAAATTTTCTGAAAAAAAAAAAAAATTATAGATATTTGAATTGATTGAGCTTTGATATTTTTTTTTTTGTTCTCTTTTGTAGATGTCGTCAGATTCGAACAGTGTTAGTTTTGACACTTGGGGTATTCATCGCCAGCGAGGGAGAGCTATCGTGAATGATAACCCGAGAGTGCTAGAAAGACGCGTACAGATGAGAGCCGAGGAGGCAGCGGCTAATGCTATGAGGTGGGTTCATGATGCAACCTTTGGAAAAACCAGAGAGTATAGGCGCCGATTAGTGCAGCGTCGTCTTCAGAACCAGTATCTAGAGGCGCGTCGAGCCTTACAGATCAGCAAAAATGATACATTATATAAAAAGACCGTGGAAAAGACTTTTGCTATAACTGAAGCTTGGTTGCCAATCCGAGCTACAATGAGGAGAAGACGGGGACAGGAGAATCAAGCACCTCCTGAGGTGATTGATATCTCTTCAGATGAGGAAAATCCACAAGAGGAAGAACCCATAGATGAGTATCCATCAGAGGAGGATCCAACTGAGGAAGATCCAGAAGAAAATGACCCGGAGGAGGGTACTTCTCCGATTAGGTCTACAGCTAATAGCACCGAGTGGTGATTAGGAAGTCTTGAGTATAGGACGTAGATCGAGTAGGAGACTCTTTAATTGATTAGTTGTTAGTATATTTTCTTTTGTTTACCGAATGTTCATCGAGTTACATTTTGGAATTAATTATTTATATGTGGTCATTTTGTTACCTTTGCGCTGATGGTTTGATTTACTGCATGTTTCTGTATTTATTTCTTATTATTGTGTTGTTTGACTCGTACTTCGGAGATAGTTAGTGACCCTTAGTTGTTCGCGTAGATGGTGTCTAATTTACGTTCGGGACCAGTCAACGGCAACGATGCACCTGCCGCTACTCCACACCACAACGTGGGTGCAACCGGTGTGTCGCCGCCACCACCAACAAACGCAGATGGCATGCCAAATCCGGGAATGAACGACTTTGCTCGGATGTTTCAATACTTCGCGGCGAGCATGCAGAATGCTCAACCACGTGGACCTGCTAATCGTACATCGATCTTTTCAGAGTTCAGGAGACAGCGACCACCAGTATTTCACGGAGAGCCTGATCCGCAAGCGGCCAATGGTTGGTTGAGGCAGACAAAGAAGATGTTTGAAGTAATGGGCGTATTACACGATGAGGATAAGGTGGCTCTTGCTGTTTATCAGTTAGAAGGGGAGGCGGATCATTGGTGGGAGATAACCAAAAGGTCAGTACCTGCTAATGAGTTGACGTGGAATCGCTTTGAGCAGTTATTCTTGGAGAAGTATTTTCCTGCCCCGGTGAAGGAGGCCATGATACAAGAATTTTTGGGATTGAAGCAGAGGACTATGATAGTCGCCCAGTACGTAGCGCGTTTCGAGGAGTTATCTCGCTATGCACCGGAGATTATTGCAACAGATTCAACTAAGGCAAGAAAATTTGAGTGGGGTTTGGAACCTGCACTTCGAGGAAAGGTAGTTGGGCTGCAATTACCGACCTTTAATCAAGTGGTCAGTGCGACATTGGTGAATGAAAGAGAATGGTTGGACTCGAAAAGGATTTGGAATCAGAAAAAGATTGGCACAGGAGGGCCTATGCGCAATAACAACAAGGGTCAGAATACGCCAAAACCTTATAACAACCCAAGTCAGAATCAGCAACGGAGGGGACCAGACACTAGGACCTGCTTCGGATGTGGCCAGATGGGTCATATTCGGCCTTACTGCCCTCAGGCAAGTGGGGGCAATTATCAGAAGTCAATTGGTAATGTTCAACAGGGTCAAGGAGGAGGTCAACGTCAACAAGTGCCCCAAGGACAGAGTCAGGGAGTGGTGAAGACAAACAACCAGCCAACTGTTGGAGGTAGAATGTTTGCGCTTCAAGGAGAAGAGGAGCAGAACCCGACAGTCATTCAAGGTAACCTTGTATTATTTAATTCTTTGGTACAAGTGTTATTTGATTCGGGTGCGTCGCATTCTTTTATCTCTACGTCATGTGTGGCTTCTTTGGGACTTGTTACGGAACAACTCAGGAAGACGTTTAGTGTAGCGACACCTTTGGGAGTCCACGTCTCCGTAGGACTTATTTGTAAGGATTGTGAATTAGAGGTGTCTGGTTTGCGTTTGTCTTGCGATTTACGAGTGATTGATATGTCGGATTTTGATGTCATTCTTGGGATGGATTGGTTGTCCACGCACCGAGCTTTGATAGATTGCCACCAGAAGCGGGTAACTGCAATCACTACAGATGGTACTTCTTTCACGTTTAAGGGGGATAGGCAAGAACCTTCTTCTACTACCAGACGATCAAGATGGCACCAAAACCTAACTGGATGGATAGCAAGCGTGATGCTTGATGAGGAAGACCGTAAGGAGTTGGATTTGCCTAGAGTCGTGTGCGAGTACGCTGATGTTTTTCCAGACGAATTGCCTGGTTTAGCACCACACCGAGAGGTAGATTTTACAATCGAGTTGCAACCCGGGACCGGTCCGATTTCGATGGCACCGCACCGAATGGCACCCGCTGAGCTTAGGGAGTTGAAGGTTCAGTTACAAGAGCTGTTGGATAAGGGTTTCGTTCGACCCAGTACTTCTCCTTGGGGAGCTCCAACATTATTCGTTAAGAAGAAGGATGGAACTTGGAGGCTATGCATCGACTATCGACAGTTGAATAGAGTTACGATCAAGAATCGCTACCCTTTACCAAGAATCGATGATCTGTTTGATCAGCTACGAGGATCAAAATGTTATTCGAAGATCGACCTACGGTCAGGTTATCATCAGCTACGAGTCAGAGAGGAGGATATCTCAAAGACAGCGTTTAGAACCCGATACGGACACTATGAGTTCGTAGTGATGCCGTTTGGACTGACTAACGCTCCAGCAGTCTTCATGAGTCTCATGAACAAAATTTTCGCACCGTACTTAGATCAATTTGTGGTGGTTTTTATCGATGATATACTAATCTACTCGTCATCGGAGGAGGAGCATGAAAAGCACCTGAGAATAACATTGCAAGTGTTACGAGACAACCAACTATATGCTAAGGCGAGTAAGTGTGAATTTTGGTTGAAGGAGGTGAAGTTCCTTGGACACGTCATTTCAGAGCAAGGGATTGCTGTGGATTCTAGTAAGGTGGATGCAGTGTTGAATTGGAAACAACCTAAAACAGTGTTTGAGGTTCGGAGTTTCTTGGGACTCGCAGGCTACTATCGAAGGTTCATTGAAGATTTTTCTAAGTTGGGGAGACCAATGACCCATTTGACTCAGAAGGAGGTCAAATTTGTTTGGGACGAGGCATGCGAGCAATCTTTTCAGGAATTAAAGAAAAGGTTAACTACTGCGCCAATATTGGTGATTCCGGCTAGGGATGAAGGATATGAAGTGTATTGTGACGCTTCGGGAGAAGGTCTGGGAGGAGTTTTGATGCAAAAAGGACAAGTGGTTGCCTATGCATCAAGGCAGTTGAAGCCACATGAGAAGAACTACCCGACTCATGATTTGGAGTTAGCAGCAGTGGTGTTTGCATTGAAAACTTGGAGGCATTACTTATATGGGGAGAATTTTGAGATTTTCACAGATCATAAGAGTCTGAAGTATCTTTTTACTCAGAAAGACTTGAATATGAGACAGAGAAGGTGGATGGAGTATTTAGAGGATTTTAGTTTCACTCTGTCATATCATCCAGGGAAAGCTAATGTCGTGGCTGACGCTCTTAGTCGTAAGTCTAGAGAGATGGTAGCAGCTCTAGCAGTTCGAGAATGCAAGATGATGGAAACTCTTAGTGAGCTTAGTTTACAGCCATCTACTTCAAAGCCGGGCGCTTTGCTTTGTGCCGTAAAAGTTACGCCGATGTTACATCGAGAGATATTGAAAGTGCAGACGCTTGATCAAGAGACGGATTTCTTCAAGCATCGTCTGACGTCAGGAGTCACTCTAATAGGTTGGTCTATACATGAAGATGGAAGTTTGAGATTTCAAGGCAGAGTGTTTGTTCCTGATTTTGGAATGTTACGGGAATCAGTGCTGAAGGAGTTCCACAAATCGAGTTTTGCCGTACACCCAGGAGGTAACAAGATGTACCGTGATTTGAAGCGTCAGTATTGGTGGAGTGGGATGAAAGCGGATGTGGCAAAATTCGTTTCTACATGCCTTGTTTGTCAGCAAGTCAAGGCTGAGCACCAAAAACCAGGAGGAACACTCCAACCTTTGCCCATTCCGAGTTGGAAGTGGGAGCATGTCACTATGGACTTTGTGACGGGTTTACCCCGCACAATGAAGAAGAATGACGCTATTTGGGTTATCGTTGATCGATTAACGAAAAGCGCGCATTTTCTGCCAGTAAGGGTGTCTGATACCTTAGAGTCTTACAGCCGTCTCTACATCAACGAGATCATTCGACTGCATGGGGTACCTGTCTCTATCGTGTCAGATCGAGACCCCCGTTTTGTATCTCAATTTTGGCAGAGTCTACAATCAGCTTTGGGCACTACCTTATGTTTTAGCACGGCTTTTCACCCGCAGACCGACGGACAGTCCGAGCGCACAATTCAAACATTGGAAGACATGCTTAGAGCCTGTGTTTTGGAATTCATGGGAAGTTGGGAGAGACACCTACCATTAGTTGAGTTCGCCTACAACAACAGTTTCCAAGCAAGCATTGAGATGGCACCTTTCGAAGCCTTGTATGGAAGACCTTGTAGATCACCTATATGCTGGACAGACGTTGGAGAGACTAGCCTTATTGGACCGGACCTAGTTCGCGAAACAACAGGGAAGATTCAACTCATCAGGCAACGACTTTTGACTGCTCAGAGTCGACAGAAGAGCTATGCGGACAAAAGGAATCGACCTCTGGTCTTTAATGTTGGAGATCACGTATTTTTGAAGATTCGACCGCGACGGGGACTAATTCGTTTTGGCAAGAAGGGAAAACTATCACCCAGATTCATTGGGCCATTCGAAGTGTTAGAACGAGTAGGAGAAGTAGCATATCGTATCGCTCTACCACCACAGCTATCTAGAGTTCACAATGTGTTCCATGTGTCAATGCTAAGGAGATATATGGCACACCCAGAACATACGCTTAACTGGAGGGAGCTTACACTGGATGAGAACGCAACATTTCAAGAACAAGCCGTCCAGATTCTTGACCGGCAAGAGAAGGAACTTCGAGGGAATAAGATCGCACTACTCAAGATACTATGGCGTCATCATGGGCTGCAAGAGTCAACATGGGAACGAGAAGACGCAATGCGGGCTAACTATCCAAATTTATTTGTCGAGTGAGGTAAACTTTCGAATTTCGAGTACGAAATTTGTTTAAGGGGGATAGTTTGTAACGACCCGTATTTTCGGAGTATTTTTTTTATTCGACATTTTAATAAATAAATAAATAAATTTTAATTTTAGATAAGTTGCTAAATTTTTTTTAGATGTAATTATTTTGGTGTCTAATTATCCTTTCATTTAATTTTTATACCTACCCACTAACTCTCTCTCTCACTCTCACGTCTCCCTCTCCACCCACTCACTCTCTCTCTTACTCCCACCAACTGATTCTCTCTCTCTCTTTCTATTTATTTTATTTTTTCTCCTTCTTTTCTCATTCTTCCTTCCTCTTTTGCTCGGTTCTCTCTCCAGGTAATTTTTTTCTCACTTTCTCTCTTCTCTCTCCTCTCTCACTCATTTCCCCTGTCTCTCTCTCCGGCAGTGGGGAAAACCCCCCACTGTTTTGTATTTTTTTTATGTATGTTTATTTTGTTTGTTTGTTTGATTATTCTAGTCATAATATATATATATACATATTTGTAGTCAACTCCGGCAGTGGACAAACCCTCCACTGTTGGTATTTTTTTATATATATTTATTTTGTTTGTTTGTTATTTTAGTTATATTATATATATATACTTAGCATTTTATTTATTATATTGTGTATTAGTTATAGTACACTGTTTTTTTTTAATTTATATTTTTAATGAATGATTTTGATTCTTTTTTTTTGTATATAGTGTTGCGATAAATTGGATCTCAGTGCGGTATTTGATTCGTGGATTTTCAGTAGCGCCTTATTTCGTCGAATCGAGGTAGAAAATTTCGGACCGAGCTCTATTTATATAATGTGTGATTTACGAGCATTGTAGATCTTATTTCGATGTTCGAGTAGGGTTTTTAAATTAATATTGTTTTTGACTAAATATTAGAATAATTAGGTGTATTCGGTTGCATTAATTGATCATGTTGTGAACTGGATAAATATTAGGTGTCAGGTTGGGATTGGACCTGAACTATAGGAATGTTAAAAAAAAAAATTATTATTTTATATGTTGATTTATTATTTAATTTAGTCTAACTGATTAATTAAAGGATTTATACTTGTTGAGACAAATTTGTTTAATAGGACCCACGAACGTTGTATGTAACTTAGATTCGATTGATGTGGATATCGTTGTATGAATTATTGCAATTTAATTTATGCTCGGTGCATATTTAATTGGAATCACAAGTTGAAATTTTATTATTGCATGTTGAGTATAACGGGGAGCATTGTGCATGCATGAAAATTTAAAATTAATCAAACGGCAGGGTTAGATGATCTCATTGTTGCGATAATGAGTAATAACCATAATGATTTGGAGTTGTGGTGAATTATGAAGGGGATTGCGAGCCCTGAGATTGAAAATTTGGCTAAGGGGGATTGCGAGACTCCGATGCTGCGATACCAATGAAGGAGATTGCGAGACTCTGAGGTTGTACTTTCGATATGGGGAATTGCGAGACCCCGGTGTGGAGATATAAAAAGAAAAAATAATAATAATAATAATAAAATAAAAGGAGACTAAATGCGAAAAAGAAATTTATGCACGACATAGTAGATTTTCTGTTGGTTTAATGTTCTTTGCATACTATATAGAAGAAATATTATGTATGTTTATTTATAAGTTAGGAGTAAGGTTAGATTTTTTCTACTGAGTGTTAATCACTCATTTGGAGCTACTTCTTGGCCCCTGACATTTCACGTCAGGTTTTGAGGAACAGGTTGAGGGGGAGAATGACTCAGAAGTTCAAGAGACTGAGTTAGATGAGAAGGAGGTACCAGAGCCATGGCTGTACCAGTAACAGTCTGATGGTGTAACCTAGGGTGTCTTCTCAGTTGACTTTTTATTTAATGAAAATTATGATTTAAGTTGTTAATTTTCAAAACTGTCTAGTGAATTAAATTCTGATTTGATTACTTTGCAAACAATTATTAAATATTATGAGAATTGGGTTCTTCATGTTAAATTGAAATTTTATTCCGCAGCGTAAATGCTTATTATTTTATTTTAACGTACCATAAAAATATGGGGCGTTTCAGAAATATTATATAACATATGCTAAAATAATATGAATGCCCATTACCCATATTATATTTGAGGGAAATAATATCAAAATATTATATTTACATCACTCTCATTACACTTTGTTTTTTAATTAAAAAAAACAAGGTAGCAAGTGACCTACATGGGGGCTGATTTCCTATTAATAGATACGAGTCACTTCTCGATATTCGATTAATCTATTTTTTATATAAATTAATTAATTCTTTGTTTTTACAAAATACTGTACTGAAGTCATCGTTACAAAATAATATTTGATAGTATCTCAAATTGTAGAAAAATCAAAAGAGAGATATTAACATAGGAGAGCATCCTAACATCGTTTCTTGAAATATTTCAAACGAGTTTGCATGAAACGGGTTTTTTGAAACTCACAAAAGTCATCAATTTAATTTTTTTTGTTTATTTACATCCTAAGTTCTTGGAACACCCTCTCTTTCGAAAGAGCGAAAAAATCAAGGTTTTGTTGTTGAGAAAGTCTGTGTACACAGACTTGTGTACACTGTGTCCGGATCCGTCGAATGCACGTGGAGCCCATATGTACACAAGTCTATGTACACAGCACTGCTTTTTGCTGTTTGATTAGTCAAATGATACTTATTACTACTCTGAAATATTTGATTGTGAGCTATGAGGTTGAAATGCCGAGCTTGAAGAATGCTCATAGCACAGATGCGAGGGGAACCAAACACCGACAATCGTGATTATCGACACATGGATACGGTTCGGCATCGGGTGGGACTCTACGCCTGGGTCTCCAAGACTAGCTCCACGTCGACAGGGACACAATATCGCTCCTTGAAGAGCCCTACAAATTGATCCGTAGCAAACAGAAAATGCCCATAGAAAAAAATAATCTAAAGGTTTGGGGAAAAAATTATTCAAATGAGGTGCACAACAAATTTATCATCAATATCACCTAAACAAGAGGCTTTATAAGTATACAAACTTGAAACATATCTTAAGTCACAAAAATACATGTTTATAAACTAGTAGTAGTTGTCAACAAACACTATGGCGATACATATTAA
Source organism: Arctostaphylos glauca (assembly GCA_019985065.2). Lineage (NCBI taxonomy): Eukaryota > Viridiplantae > Streptophyta > Magnoliopsida > Ericales > Ericaceae > Arctostaphylos > Arctostaphylos glauca. The sequence continues at coordinate 28,919,405 of JAHSPW020000008.1, forward strand.
AAAATCTATGTTCACCCTTTGTTGTATGTCATCGGTTCTACTTTACCGAACACATGACAAAACAATAGTGATTTTTACTACTTCATTACAATTAAGTTCCATATAAGGAACGACTACAAACACCCACATAAACAATGATACGTACAAACGGGCATGACATACTGTATTTTTCTTCTTTGTAGATTACGGATCATTGTAACAAAGGAACGTTTTCTGGGGGAGATTCGACAGTACAAACTCGAGAGTCCTCAACCGTGTCTTCTTCTTTTACCTTTCCCCACATCACAACGTAAAAGCCAACAGCTATTACTATCGCTCCAATAACGCTGCAAAGAAGATCAAAAGGAACATAAAAATCAGTCACCAAGACAATAGCATGGGTGATCAGCCAAAGCACAAATAATATGCCATTTGTAGCAAACAATGATGGATTTTTACCATCCAAGATAGAGAGAATCGCCGAGGAGAATAACACCCATCACGGCTGCAATGACTATCGACAATGGCCTAAATGATGCTACATAAACAGGACCCTTTATACGCAGCCCCCAAGTGTGGACAATGGTACCCGATGCCCCAATTGCACCCTAAAAAAGGAGAGAAAACATCACCATAAAACGGTTGTATACTCGGTTGTCATTTCCTTGTGTTCTAAATCCATTATCCAAAGACAATATAAGAGTCGTTATGTAATTACTTCTTGAATTCCAAGTGAAGTAGGATTTGTTTTCGATAATTCAGTGTGTCCGGATTAACTTTCGCACACCTAAATTAATTTATGCGTGAAATAAAATCTTACGGTGTATAAAATGGCAGTCAATGCCGGACCAGTTCCTACTTTCCATTTGTTTAAGTTCGGTTCCATGAGCAAGCATACAGGTGCGGATACGATGGTTAGGCATACGTTGTAGACGAATACTATCATAAACTCTGCCGGATACATCTTCGCTGTTTGTGCCTGTCAAGGTTGAAAATGATGAGTATTTCTTCATAGAATCCGCTTCTCTACAATACATGCACGAACTGTAGAAAGCAGGCCAATTTTAACCGTTCATCTCAGTATCAATCACCCGTAGTTGTTAAAAATTCTTACCAATAATAATAGTAGGAATCTTTTAATAAATTCGAACCATTAAAAACACTTTTAGACGGTCCGCAATGATTTCTTTCTTCAGTCCTCGGACTGGGCTTCTCAACAGAAAACGTACAAACTGCAAGAAGCAGTCTAATCTTGGTTGTCCATATGATATCAATGAACCGTACTTGTTAAAATTCTTCCAGTAAGAATAGTAAGAATCTTTTAATAAATATGAACAATTAAAAACACTTTTTAACAATCCACAATAGTTGCTTTCTTCAGTCCGCACGTGAACTAAAGAGAAGCCATTTCTTTTTTTACATGTGTCACCCGAGAAGCAATAGGGAGGAGTTTAGAATTTACCTGAAAAATGTACCAAACAGAGACTAGGAAGTAATCAACTGTCAAGAGGAACCCGCCAAGGACCCAACCCGATTGTGGTGCGCCAATCCGGATCGGTTTGTAAGAAAAGGACCTCGAGGAGGGAGTTATAAGCAGTGGACCGGAATAGAGAACCACAATGAATGCACCTATTATTGAGAATGTTGTGCCTATGATTTTAGCTTGACTGCTTGCACTTCTTATCAATATCCTTTCCATCCTAATTATATCCGAAGAAAAAAGAAGAAGAAGAAGAAGTTAATTACACTATATGACACATATTTGCTTTGCCCCTTTTGATTGAAAAGTATTACTAATCAATCCTCTCAACTTTGAAATTGAGGGGCCTATGTGACTCTGACTAATTAAGGGAACTAAGTCGTATAGATATTTCGATAACCGAAACTATTCACTATTTAGATCTTACTGAGACATCAATCACGTCAAAAAATCTTACTGATCATGTATCTTTTGATATCATTTCGAAATAGATTATTAAGCGATCAAATCAATTTTGGTGTGGTTGATATTCTCAACTATCTCTAAAAAATAAACGGCTTCGATTACTCAAATGAACCTTAAAATGTCTCAGAAAAGGAAATAACTGAACTATCTTGCAAAAGATTTTGTATTACAAACCATGTTGACCGAATGTCAATTATTATGTTTTCGATACAAATTTATCTTAAATATAAATTGACATACTCGACGAAATTGATTTATCTCATGATGGAAATATAACACGATCATGCCATCTGGACTAAATTATTCACTCTCAATAGGCAACATCATCATCACAGACCCGGCCCATGGATCGTAATCGTTGGAGGTTGCGAAATGATGATAATGCTGTTTAGGGTTAGGGTGATTTACACTGACCTCCCATGAGGTTTCTAACAAATACAATGCCCTCCCTGAAATTTCTAAAATTACTATAACCTCCTTTACTTTTTAAAACTATTATGCAATTAACTCTCATATCGTTAAAGTCGGTCAAATATTGTTAAACTATTAAAAAAATTCAAGTTTGAGATTTTTTTGACAAAATAAACTGTAACATTATTTCTATCACGTCCGAAACAGTTTATGTTGTCAAAAAAATCTCAAACCTGAATTTATAATAACTTAACTAACAATATTTAACTGATTTTAACCATATAGATGTAACTACATAATAATTTGAAAAGTAAGTGAGATTATAGTAATTTCAGAAACCTCATGGAGGACATTGTATTTATTAGAAATCTCAGGGGAGATCAATGTAATTCACCCTGAGACTACCAATATTAAAGGGCATAATTGTCTTTTTAAATTTATTTTCCTCTCAAAATAAAGGGAGACAAGCATTTATTATGATTAAAATCCATCTCAAAGAATTTAGTCTAAACAAATTAGACTAAATTAAAAATTCTAGAAAGAATTTTGATAATCCTATAGAAGAGATGAACCATTTATATCCTCCACATGAATTTGAGACTCATATAAGTCTATACAGTTTGCAGAATAAATACAAATTGAAAAAAAAAAAGAAAAAAAAAGAAAAGAAAAGGAAATAAAAAAAAGAAAAGAATAAAAAAGCAGAGGAATAAAGGAAGAACCTGAAAATGATGGCGAGGGCGAAAGTAAAAGCAGGTGTGAGGTTGCTGATGGCTGAAGAAAGAGTTGGATCGCTGATATCAATACCTTTGTATCCACAAAACTGCGATACAAATCTACGTTTCCCCACCAAAAAATAGAAAATTAATTTCTGAAAAAAAATAAACAATAAATTGCATATTTGTTGAAGAGAAGATCTAGAAACCCATCAAATCTTGGGTCTTGATTTCTCAATACCCATAAATTTTTGGGGCTCATTAGAAGGATCGATAGTTTACAGTTTGAGGTTTAATAGATCTGTACCCAAGAACTGCAAGGCCGAAGATTCTGCCCAAGATTGATAGGCTGAATGGAGGAAGATTACTCTTTCTGCACATAAAAAAATTGTTCTTAGTTTCTGGGTAATCAAGTTATGTCCTCAAATTGAGAGAGAGAGAGAGAGAGAGAGAGAGAGAGAGAGAGAGAGAGAGAGAGAGAGAGAGAGTACCTGTGAAAGAGGAAGGCCATGGGCAAGAAAAACAGAGAGGAAACAGCATAAGAGTAGACCATGAAGACCAAATAGCTCATCCCTCTCTTTGTAGCTGATTTGAACAGTATGCTTGTTCCTACGTTTGTGATCTCCGCTATCACCATCGCTACCAATGGCAACACTTCTCTCTGTATATACTTCCCCTTCCCCTTCATCATCGTCATCTCTCCCTCTCTCTCTCTCTCTCTCTCTCTCTCTATGTTCTTCTTCTTCTTCCTCTGCTTCTGCCTTTTTCTGGTTGTAAGACCTTTAGTGTAATATATACCTGTATCGCATATAACCTAAATCAATTAGGTTAGTCCACGTGCAATTTTGGGGTCCCACCCAAATGGATTTTTCAAGTCTCTCAAGCAATAGAACAATGAAAGCATATTCTACCCTTGTTTTTTTCATCATAAAGGCATATAAATGACCACGACGAATGCTACGGATACAGATTATTTGGACATGTTCGATAATTTTGGGGTTCTACGTGTATTCGATAATTTTGGACACATTTATATCTAGATGTATCTGAAAAATCCATGTATACAGACTTTTCTAATAACCAACTCTAATAGTCTATGTACGTTATTGAAATAGTCTTTGTATGTTATTTGGTATGTCAGTTTGGTCCCTATAATTTTAATTGACTTGATTTTCTAAAATCTAGTACGAAATTACGTGTTTGTATCAATCAAAGATACTTGTTAATTTTCATTTGTGGTTGTTGATGGAAAGTTATCCCTTTTTTTATTGTTTTTCTACAAAAATTTCTAATAGTTCATCGCAATTTCGTGGAGCAAAGAACAATGTAAAATAGACTTAAAAAGGTGCCAACGACAATGGAAATACAGTAAAATCGTAAGCGAGGGAGCCATTGCAAAAAAAAAAAAAAGTTGTTATATTACCTAATGAAAAAGGGTGAATCAATTGATTGATTGATGTTGATGGAACAAAAGTGAAGAAAAGTTCTTGAGTTTTACTGTTTTTTCAACAGGAATCATCGAAGATTTTTTGCTCTTTTCCGTAGACATGAGTGCGAAGGTTTTCAAAGATCTGGTCCACCCAATCTTCGTGTTTGCCCTGAGCCAAGGACAACAAAAAAATCTTAATCGTATGCACCTCCAACTCGCAACCACATTGATGGGAACAAGAGCATATAGACATGAATCATGATCTTTTGAAGCTTTCAAGATCTTGATTTTTGTTGATACCCTGAATAATGCTGGTAAGTGTTCTTTCCTTCAAAAACAATTTTGTGCATGTAGCCAACATGATTTCTAGGAACCATAGTAAGTGTTTGAAGGTCAAATTTCATCCCATGTTTGGTTATAACGTATTAAGTGATTTTAAATAATGATTTTTTGGATATTAAATAAAATTACGACTAAAATCATCAACTTTTATGTTTGGTGATTTATTTTTAAGTTTTGAGACTTTATTTTATATGTCCAATGTAATTTTTCGTTAAAAAATATATATTAATTTTAGCAATAAATTCGAAAATGGTACGTTAATATACACCAGTACCGGAACTTATCGTACCGATAAAAAAATGGTACGCTAACCGTACCGATTACACTAACCTTATGAGATTGATAACTTTGCTTTCAATACAACCCATGTTAAAATTTTGAGATTTTTTTGAAATCCAAACTCAGACAAATTCTAGAAATTCTGTCTTAGTTTCTATTTCAGAAGATCTCAAAAATTCAGCATATGCCATTTTGCGCTTAATAAAAATCATGTTGTAGTTTGTTTTGCCAACAAAAATTCTGAACTTGAACTTTCAATAATTTTACTAATGACGCTTGACGTTTGATGTTTTACTAGCTGCGTGTGATTATAGATTGCTCAGGTGCCAACATAGTTGGTATGCGAGTTTAATCTGTTGTGATGCCGTTTGTACAGCTTAGTATCCCTTTAATCTTTGTAATCCTTTTCAAAGATTAATAAATCTCTCTTTTTCCGAGCAAAACAAAAAAAAAAAAGACGTTTGGCTGATTTAATAGTATGAGATCGAGGTAATTGCAGGATAATTTTAATACCAAGGGAGGTGAAAGTAGTTTATCAAATTACAATGGAGGTCGATGCATTTGTTAGAAACATAAAGGGAGGTCAGTGTAATTTATCCTTAAAATATATTTTAATTACTTCATACAAATATATATATATATATATATATCTATTCATTTCAACATCAAATCCAGATCCCTCTGTTCAATTAATATCTTTGTTTTTTTGTTCATAAGTGATATATATTCATGCTGGTCCAAGGCATAGTCCTGCAATTAAGCAATAGCCAGTACGAATTCCTCTTTCTAAAGATGGTGACTTTTAATTGGAACTGTCAAACTTCGGTTCAATAAGAATACTTGGGCGGTTTAAATTTTGGACTTTTATTGCCAGATTTTATGTACTTCATGTTTTGTTTGTTTAGGTAGAATAGTAGTTGGCTTGAGAAGATGATAGGCACAACGAGACTGAGATACAATCTAGACTCCTATACGAGACAGCAACGGAGAAATTTAAGAGTTAAATTTTTTCAACACTTTTATAGGGAAATGAATATTGTTTAGGAAAAAAGCAACAATGTTTGGAAATTTTTTTTCTAAATATAGTTCACAAAATTTTTTTAATTTAAAAAAAAAACCCAACCGAACACATCCTATATGTGCCGAGCTCAGGCCCAAACCCTCCACCGACCCACGGGGAGGGGTGGGCCCTTCCCTTTTTTGGTTTTGAAATTATGCTCTTCCCCTCATTCCCTCAACAGCTCTTTTTTAGAAACATAGTCAAACTTCTCGGTTGCATTCCAATCAGTTCGGACTACGACCTTTCGACCAGGCCATTGCTACACGTCATCGACTTTTTTCACCGTACTAAAAACAAATCTATGGTGCCAAAAAACTCTGATGCAAAGGTAAATTAATTTTTTAACAATTATTTACTTTTCTGAGGGGTAAATAACAACAAATTACATTTGCTCAAGAGAAGACCCATCAAATCTTGGGTTGTGCAATTTCCATTTAGTGCAATTTCCCTTGCGGAACCACCCAGCAAACAAGCTGCCTCCTTGCTGTCTTAAGACGAAAAGAACAAGTCTAAGAACACAGATATTATGTGTATCCGGACAAGAATGCTTTAGAAATTATCAAATGCACGTGGAGCTCACATGATTATGAAAGATTTCGCATGTATTCAACGATTCTGAACACATTTTTATTTAGATGTGCACTAACATTTGTATTCTTAAACTTCTTCCAAACAAAAAAATGGGCCTGCGCTTCTTCTAAATTTCAGACTGTAAAAAGAAATATGTTTATATTTCACCAAGCCCAATGTTCACTTAGCCCAATGTCCATTTCACTAAAAGTGTGTGTACCATCTGTCTTGCCCAATCAAACAAAACGAAAATGCTACCAACACACCATTTCTCACACCCCTTTTCACATCCTTGTGGGGCCCACTCCACCACCCACTCCCCTTGTCCCACGTACCCCCCCCCCCCCACACCCTTCTCTCTCTCTTCCCTCTCCCCCTACAACTCTTTCTCTCTCTCATATATTTGTATTTTTAATTCTTATTCTTATTTTTTAATTATTTATTTGTTTATTTATTATTTTGACATTAATTTATTTTATAAGTTATTAGTTCATCTTGATGAAAAAATCAAACAAGTAAATTTTTTTGTTTAAAGGTAATTTTTTTACTAGAAACAAAAAATAAGTCTAAACGTAATTTGTTTTGACTTTTTTTATGAATTTTTTTAGTTTTTAATATATTTTTTTACTTTTTTAAAACGTCTCATCGAAAAGAATTAATAATTAATAAAAAATTAATAAGTCAGACAAAAAATAAGTTCAATTAGGCAAAAATTAAAATGTCACGTATTGTATTCATATTTTTCGTTTGTAAAAAGACTTATTTCTTGCATGTACGTGTGATTCTCTAAATCTAATTAGTTTATCTGATTAGTTTTGCCTAACCGAACTTTATTTTTTGTCTAACTTAATAATATTTTATTAATTATTGCGTGGTAAAAAGAAGAAAGTACAAAAGAATAGTAAGGCCCGATTAGGCAAAACTAGTCAGACTTAATTTTTTGTAACATGTAGTATAATTTGATTATGTAAAGACAATGATCTGTTTAAGTAAAAGTAGTATAATTTTTACTTTTTATTAATTCTTAATTATTAATTCTTCTCGATGAGACGTTTTAAAAAAAAAGTAAAAAATTATATTAAAAACTAAAAAAATTCATTAAAAAAAATCAAAACAGATTACGTTTAGACTTATTTTTTGTTTCCAGTAAAAAAATTATCTTTAAACAAAAAAATTTACTTGTTTGATTTTTTCATCAAGATGAACTAATAACTTATAAAAAAAATTAATGTCAAAATAATAAATAAATAAATAAATAATTAAAAAATAAGAATAAGAATTAAAAATACAAATATGTGAGAGAGAGAAAGAGTTGTAGGGGGACAGGGAAGAGAGAGAGAAGGGTGGGGGGGGGGGGGGGGTACGTGGGACAAGGGGAGTGGGTGGTGGAGTGGGCCCCACAAGGATGTGAAAAGGGGTGTGAGAAACGGTGTGTTGGTAGCATTTCCGCAAACAAAAAGCACCATTTAACATAGGGTGAAATAGCATCTATTCATATTTTACCCTAAAAAGCAATTGAACACAAAAACAAATTTTATTTTCACCATTTTTTAATAATATAAAGCATTTTTTATTAATAAAAAGCCATTTTACGAGCAAAATTTTGTTATAGTCCATTGGAGATGCTCTAAGCAATTGGCAATTCAGTTATGAATGATGATCGGACGTTGTTAATTTATCCTATTTAACTCATCAGTAGAAATGATATCGCAGCGCTCTAACTAATAGAATGCCCATAAAAAAATAAAAGTTAGGGGAAAATTATTTAAATGAGGTATAAAAGTTGAGAACTATAATGCGGGTTATGTTTTCAATGGTTGTCATTATTTTCATTGCAATTTTGCTATTTGTCAAGAACCAGATCCCGAACAAGCCAGGGAATGACGTGGCACGCCCACAAAACGACGTCGTTTTGTGGGCAAATCAGAAAACATTAAAAGGGTCCAAAACGACGTCGTTTTGGACCCCAATTTTCAGCCCTAATTTTTCCCCCAATTTCCTTCACAACGTTACCTTCTTTGAGAGAGAGAGAGAGAGAGAGAGAGAGAGGAGGAGGAAGGAGGGCAGTGCACCACCGCTGGTGTCCACCACCACAGCCGACCACAACCCGACGCCACATCCGAAGGCCTGACCTGACCTGACCCGACCCGACCCTACGTGATGGAAGACATTGCCATAGATCCCTGTTTTTAACATTGTAGCTCCTAAATATATTACTAAACTTGTTTTTTCCCAAACTTGTGGGTTGCATCAGTGGGCTGAGTCCTCCCGGAATCCTACCAAAATTACCTGTACCACAAACTCAAATTAAGATCATGACTGGTGTGTGTGTGTATGGGTGTGGTTTGTGTGGGTGTGTGACAGAGAGAGAGAGAGAGAGAGAGAGAGAGAGAAATGGCTACCAATGATTGAATTTTCTCCATAACTATGGCAATGTCTTCCATCACGTAGGGTCGGGTCGGGTCAGGCCTTCGGATGTGGCGTCGGGTTGCGGTCGGCTGTGGTGGTGGACACCAACGGTGGTGCACTGCCCTCCTTCCTCCTCCTCCTCCTCCTCCTCCTCCTCTCTCTCTCTCTCTCTCTCTCTCTCTCTCTCTCTCAAGGAAGGTAACGTTGTGAAGAAAATTGGGGGAAAAATTAGGGCTGAAAATTGGGGTCCAAAACGACGTCGTTTTAGACCCTTTTAATGTTTTCTGATTTGCCCACAAAACGACGTCGTTTTGTGGGCGTGCCACGTCATTCCCTGGCTTGTTCGGGATCTGGTCCTTGACAAATAGCAAAATTGTTTTCATTGTCCAAAAAATTGTGAAAGTTAGGTTGGTAGATTTGAGACTAGGCAGTTGTTATCAATTAATGATTTGAATATTTGGTTTTTGTGACGGCAAGAGACATTTTAAGTCTACACACTTTGAACATATATATCTTGGTCACAAAAATACATGTTTATAAGCAAGTAGTAGTTGTCAACAAACACCATGGGGATACATTTTTAAAAATCTATGTTCACCCATGTTATATGTCATCGGTTTTATTTTACCGAACGCGTGCCAAGATAATATTAATTTTTATTACTTTACAATTGAGTTCCATGCCAGGAACGACTACGATCGTCCACATAAACAATAATACAAACAGGCGTGACATATTGCATTTTGCTTCGGGAAATTGCAGCTGATCATCGTAACAAAGGAACATTTTCTGGGGAAAAAGATTCGACGGTACAAACTCGAGAGTCCTCGGCCACCGTGTCTCCTTCATTTACCTTTCCCCACATCACAACGTAAAAGCCAATGGATATTACTATCGCTCCAATAAGGCTGTAAAAAGTCCAAAAGATCAGAAGGAACATAAAAATCAGTCAAAGCACAAATAATGCCTAATTTTGCAGTAAACAAGAGATGGATTTTACCATCCGAGATAGAGAGAATCGCCGAGGAAAATAAAACCCATCACGGCTGCAATAACTATCGACAATGGCCTAAATGATGCTACATAAACAGGACCCTTTACGCGTAGAGCCCATGTGTGGACAACGGCACCTGATGCCACAACTACACCCTGAAACAAGAGAGAGAAATCATCACCATAAAACAGTTGTACATTCGGCTGTCATTTCCTTTCGTTCTAAATCAATGGTCCAAAGACAAAAATAGAGTCCTTGAGTTATTAATTCAAGTGAAATAAAACCTTTTTTATTTTATAATTTAGAGTGTCCAGATCAACTAATTTCGGATTGAAAAAGGATCTTACCGCATATAAAATAGCGATCAATGCCCTATCAGCTCCAACTTTCCATTTGTTTAAGTTTGGTTCCATGATCAAGCATATAGGTGCGGATATGATGGTTAGGCATACATTGTAGACGAATATTATCACAATCTCTGATGGATACTTCTTCACGGTTTGTGCCTGCCAAACTTGAAAATGATGAGTATTTCCTTGTAGATTCCCAACTTCTCTACAAAACACGCACAAATATAGGAAGCTGTCCAATTTTAGACGTCCATCTTAATATTGATTACCCGTAGTTGTTAAAGATTCTTACTAGTAAGAATAGTACGAATCTTTTAATTAATAAATCTGAACCATTAAAAACACTCGTAGATGGCCTGCAATGATTATTTTCTCTAGTCCGCATGTGGACCGTTGTTAAGTCATTTCATTTTTTACACACCACACCTGAAAAGAAATAGGGAGGAGTTTGGAATTTACCTGAAAAATGTACCAAACAGAGACTAGGAAATAATCAGCTATCAAGAGCAACCCGCCAAGGACCCAACCCGATTGTGGTGAACCAATCCGGGTATGCTTGTAAGGAATGGATCTCGAGTAGGGAATTATAAGTTGTGGGCCGGCGTAGAGAACCACAATGAATGCACCAATTATTGAGACTGTTGTGCCTATGATTTTAGCTTGAGTGCTTGCACTTCTTATTAATATCTTTTCCATCCTAATTAAATACCAAGAAGAAACATAATAAATATTAAATAATTTCAGAGAAAACAAACATTAATCACACTATATGACTCATATTTGCTTTACCCCCTTTAATAAAAAAGTATTACAAATTAATCCTTCCAACTTTCAAATTGAGGGGCTACGTGACTCTGTCTAATTAAGGGAACTGACTTGTAATATATTGTTCAAATAACTGAAACTATGTACTTTTTGAACTCATTGAGACGTCAATCACACCAAAAGTCCTACAAATCAATCATTTTTTGATATCATTTTGAAAATACATCATCAAATGATATCCGATCAAATTAGTTTGTATGTGATATTCTTGATTAGCTCTACAAAGTATACGACTTTGACTATTCTAGACAAGGGTATAACTAAACTGCTGACGTGCAGAGGATTTTATATTAAAAATCATAATGATCGAATGTCAGTTAGTTCATTGTCGAAACGAATTTATCTTAGAAATAAATTGACATACTAGACGAAATTCATTTCTCTCAAGATTCAATTTAACAGGACCATATTATATTGATGGACCGCAGAAGAGCTGAACCCTTTATATGCTCCACATGAATTTGACACTCATATAAGTCTGCATATAGTTTGCGGAATAAACAAATAAATAAATAGAGGTACTAAGTAAGAGTTGAACTTGAAAACATAGTCAATTGTTAGTGATGAGCTTGATTTGGCTTTGATCATTAAAGGATCGATCAGCGGAGGTATACATGCGCTATCAAGAACGGCTCGACTGGACGGATCCTGATCGATAGATTCTCATACTGATCAGCTAGGGTCCGCTCGGGTGCACGGACCCTGTCCCATCAGAAAGAACCATCGACAGATACCTACCAGAAATACCCATTCGGAGTGCCTCTAATTGCTTAGGCAGTCCCAGAGATGATGCCACTAACCACTTGGCATCAAGGAGATATATAGCGCCCAAAACTAGTGGGGCATTCTTCCAAATATGGAGCGGAGGCACGATTGGCAACCAAGAGCTTGCCAAAGATTAGCCCCTTCCCCGAGCCATTAAAGGGCATCTTCAGTCACGGGACCAAGTACGTTTTAAACATACATGCAGCAATTACATTCCTGCCTACATCCAACTATTGATTATTAACTTGATCATCGGAGGGTCCTTGGCCAGAAAATCACCCCGACCACCAGACTTGTTTGCAGGAGCTGAAGAGGGAGAGCTCGATGTCTCACCAGTTTTTAACAGTTAGGTATTTGATTAAATTTATTTAGGTAAAGATATTAACTCTTAAGTACTACCCCAGACTCTCCAATCCTCCAAACACATATTCTGAATGTTATTGTCTTTCTAGAAAACAAAGACTCATGTAACTTACTAAAAAAGGAAAAAGCAGAGTAAATAAAGAAAAGGACCTGAAAATGATTGCAAGGGCGAAAGTGAAAGCTGGGGTGAGATTGCTGATGGCAGAAGCAAGAGTTGGATCGCTGATATCAATACCTTTGTATCCACAGAACTGCGATGCAAATCTATGTTCCCCAAAAAAAAAAAATTACCCATAAATTTTTGGAGATAAGTAAAAGTATTATGAGTGACAACGGGACAAATCGGAGTAAAATTTGAAATATTCAGATTCAATATCCGAACCCAATATGATATTTGGATCTGTTTCGATATCCGTCGAGAATAAAAACGGTCATACAATAATTATACCCACTGGATATCAGTTATTCAACGAGCCCAATGAATATCCGGAATTTTATTGAGATTAGTTTTGTAATTTTACTTTAACTACTCCCAACTAGATGAGAGTACTCTTGTAATTTTAAACAGTTCGATTACAGTTATGATTAGGGTATTGGTTCGGGTATTAACTTGAACTGTATCCAAACGGTTATTCATTCATTGGCTTCTATTATAACTGTATTTAAGAGAAAAAGAGAGAATACAGACTTTGGTGTGGGCAGAGATGTGTTCGAAATTATTTGATGCAAATTAATTTTACAAAATAATAAAGCTTCACGTACTTCAAGTGATTTCAAACGCATCTTTGTCTTTGTTTGGATCTGTTCACAAATTCCAGTTTGATTTGAACATGCATCGAATCAGGACAAAATCATAAATCTGTACCCAATAACTGCGAGGCCAAAGATTCTGCCCAAGATAGATAAGCTGAATGGGGGAAGATTGCTACTCTTTCTGCGCATTGAAAAAAAAAAGTCTTTTTTAGTTTCTGGGTAATCAAGTTATGTACTCAGACTGATGAGAGAGAGAGAGAGAGAGAGAGAGAGAGAGAGAGAGAGAGAGAGAGAGAGAGACCTGAAAGAGAGGAAGGCCATGGGAAAGAAAACAAGAGAGGAAACGATAACAGAGTAGAGCATGAAGACCAAATAGCTCATCCCTCTCTTTGTAGCTGCTTTGAAGAGGATGGTTGTGCCTACGGTTAAGATCTCCACTACAATCATCACTGCCAATGGCAACACTTCCCTCTCGAAATACTTCCCCTTCACCTTCATCATCCTCAGATCTCTCTCTCTCTCTCTTTCCCCTTCTTCTTGTTCTTATCGAATTCTACTTCTGGTTCTATGTAAGAGCTTTTGTTTGATATATATATACACACACACACATCTGTGTGTATCATCTATTTAATTAGACCATGTCCAAGAGTTTTGTTGATACCAGATTTTGCCCACACCGCTCAAATTATTATGAAAAATGCCATCAAAATGGGTTCAAAAGAATTTGTGCACAAAAAGACTATTTTGCCCTTGCACAGTCCAGGGTTCAGGAGTACTATTCACGAGACCACTTCATCAAGTCATGAGACCCTCATACTATTGATCAGTACGACGACACGAGTCCAGTGACAGTGATTGGGGTGAAATCGAAAAACGCCGACAATTTTTGATTGTTCAGAACGGGGTCTCGGAGGCACAATTTATGAGCTGATCATATGTTCAGACATCGAGAGGCACATGTTATTAATCAGCACAGAAATATGAGTCCATCGGCTGTATCCATGGTCAAATCTGAGTTCGGTAGCTCAAGAAGTGACATTTTAAAGAATAGTAGTAGTGTACCGGTGATTATTTGGGAGTTAGGTTTGCGAGCCGACATGTCCATAAATCAAATATTAGACTCAAAATGATCCTCTCGACGACACGAGTCTATTGGCTGTATCCGTGGTAAAATCCGAGTTCGTTTGGACATCCGAAGATTAAAAAATAGCGCGCGAAGGTATTTTGTACACAGCAGCATTTTTGTAAATATTAAAAAGGAGGCTGACGTCAGTAGTACGCGCCACCACGCGCGCGTGGGACTCATGTGTTGGCTTGGAAGCCGTGCCCAGCTTGGAAGCCGTGCCCGGCTGGGACGCCGTGCCCGGCGGGAAAGCCGTGCACGGCAGGGGGTGATCTGGTGTGGTCGTGCTCATGTGCCACACTACGTGGCCGTTTCCTACTGGCTGACGTTAATGCGCCTTTCTCTCTCCTCCCACACGCCTCTCTCACAGCGCGCCACGTGTTCTCCCTCTCTCCTCTCACCCACACCCGATCAGCCCTCTCTCAGTCTCTCTCTCCCGCACCTTTTTTTCAGCCTCTCACACGCTGACATGTGTCAGCGTGTCTCCCTCTCTCTCCTCTTTCTCTCTCTCTCTCTCTTCTCTCTCTTTTCTCTCTCTCAAACCGCCCCTCTCTCACCGCCTTTATTTTTCTATAAAAGCCAATGCGCACCAACTTTTTAAAGGGGGAATTTTTTTGAGAGGGAAAGAAACCCAGAGAGCGAAACAAAAACTGAGACGGGAATTTTGGGGAGACGAAAACCCAGAGAGAGAAACTGAGACAGAGAAACCTAAACACCTTAAACCCTTCTGATTTCTTTCTTTTATCCAACCGCACCTATTTCCCAAGAGCAAAAACCTCGAGAGAGATTGTCAAATATTTTTCGACTCTGTAGTCGTGGAACATTTGACACCCGAAATAAATTAGAGTTAGGGTTTTTAGCTAGGACTTTTGGCCAAAAAACAAGAGGAGGTTCTGCCCAATTATTTTCAGATTTAGAAAGATCCGAACGCGCTATTATATTAGCATACCTCGCGATAACAGGGCTTTAAAACCCAGTGTTATGTCGGGTTATGGTTTTACTTAGCCGTTCGCGTGTCTTTCTTATTTTCCTGTAATCAGCTGATTCGAATATCAGTACGAGGTATCATTGCAACAACTTATTTTATTTCAATATCTGTCTTTTTTTTATTTAATTTCTGCTCTATTCATTTAATTCTTTATTTATTTATTTTTATTTTCTTTTTTATTTAATGTAAATACTACGCTTAAAAGCTTATGTTCGCATCTCTAGTCCGCAATTCTAGAAATTTTTAATCCGTTTCCTGAAATTTCTAGTCCGCACTTCTAGAATGACAGAACATTTTTATTTATCTTTTCTGCTTTTTTTATGTAAATATCAATTGGGCATCCGCATCTCTAATCCGCAGTTCTAAAAATTTCTAGTCATTTTCATGAAATTTCTAGTCTGCACTTCTAGAATGTCAGGATTTAGCCTGTTTAAATCACAAAAGTCGGTGTTGGCCTATGTCAATGTACTTTTCGTGATTTAAACAAAAATCTCTTAAAAGAAAAATCAACGCCCCCGGCATATCGCTCGATTGCGTCGGCCCCTGTCGGGACTAACTTCTAACTTTTTCCCTTTTCCAGATCTCGTAACTTTTTTTTTTAATTTTTACCCCTTTCTCGTCTCCCCGTATCAGATAGTGCTATTTTTTTCACGAAAAATCAATAAAAGGAAAAAATTCGATACTTAGCCTACTGCTATTTTCTTTTTATTTTTATTTAACGAAAAATCAATAAAAGGAAAAATTCGTTACTTCATGGCTAAGTTATATGAATAGTGCTGTTAGTTCACGCTGACACACTATCCATACCACCGGGTTAAAAATCCCGATAATCTCAGAATTCCGTAAATACGCGGGTGACATAGGTAGCCCATGTTAGTGTTTTTGGGACGAAAATTTAACGGGCAATGCACGTTATCTTTTCACGACAGATTATCGTGATTGAAGTAATATTTATTAAATTCTACAATTTGGACCGTCAGTGATTGTGTAGCTGTCGGGATGAAAAATTGTAGATAAAATAAACCAATTTCAAAAAAGAGCTAATATAGTAATCCATTAACAAAACGGAATCGGATCATTGTAAAACTTGAAAATTCCTGCCAAGGATTTAAGGTACTTGGCACTCTGGGAATAGAAACATGACGTGCAGATACCAGTTTGCATATCATGTTTCGGTCAAAATTTAACATATATCCGTTCCAACCTTTTTGACACCAAAAGTTAAATTGCTATTTTTATTTCATGTAAAATCGATAAAAGGAAAAATTTGTTACTTCATAGCTAAGTTGTATGAATAGTGCTGTTAGTTCGCGCTGATACACTATCCATATCACCTGGTTAAAAATCCCGATAATCTCAGAATTCCGTAAACACATGGGTGACATAGGTAGCCCATATTAGTGTTTTTGGGATGAAAATTTAATGGGCAATGCACGTTATCTTTTCATGACAGATTATCGTGATTGAAGTAACATTTATTAAGTTCAACAATTTGGACCGTCAGTGATTGTGTAGCTGTCGGGATGAAAAATTGCAGATAAAATAAACCAATTTCAAAAAAGAGTTAATATGGTAATCCATTAACAAAACGGAATTGGATCATTGTTAAACTTGAAAATTCCTGCCAGAGATTTAAGGTACCTGGCACTCAGGGAATAGAAACATGACGTGCAGATACCAGTTTGCGTATCATGTTTCGGTCAAAGTTTAACATATATTCCAACCTTTTTGCCACCAAAAGTTAAATTGTGTAAACCGGGACCCTGTTCTCGCACCTGTTCCCACTTTTGATTCAATTATACAGCAATCACTTGAAATTTATCAAATTTGGCCAAGGATAATAAAATAAAATTAATTGGGAAAATAAAGTACCGAAAGGGCGATGTTGGGTGCCTAACATCTTCCCAACTCGTAACAGGAAATTTCCGAACCCATCTCTGTTTTCAAGACCAGATTTCTTTTAAAGGAGTCATTTTATAAACAGAATCATATTTCTGAATTTAAAATTAAATTATTTTTCTAAAGACTCTTCTTTGAAAATGGCCTTAGAGGGTGACTTGACACACCTAAATTTCATGTCAAGTGGCGACTCTGAGTTTTTAAATAAGTTCTAGCTGTTAAACAATTTTCATTAAACGTCGCATTACAAGTCAAGAAATTATTCAGTCTCGTTCAAACAAATTTATATATTCGCGAGGGGGGCTGGAAAATTTCCGGGCGCGACAAGTTTCTAGCTAAAATGTATAGCCAATTATTTTTTAACTAGCCACTTGTCAATTATAATTTCAACGATTCTATCTAGTATAGCTATCATTACATTTAAATATTATTTTGTTCTAAAAAATAAGAGAGAGAGAGAGTTGAAAAAGTGGGATTAAAAAAATATAAAGTACTTTTGGTGGGTGAATAATGACTAGGTAAATTAAGCTAGATACTATTCACAAAATTATTATAACTAATCTTAATTGAGCCTCTTGAAAGGACTAATTTTTTGTTGTTTGGCTATCTAAAATAGTTAAATATGTCATTTAGCTATGCTCTTGAATATGCTCTTAGGTTAGTCTATGTTAGATTTGGGGTCGACAAATAACCCCTCAGAAAATATTTCCGAATTTAAAGTCGATGGACTAGACTCATTGGAGTGCGTAGTGTTTCTAAATTCAAATAAAATGATTCATTAATTTTAAATTCGAAGATATTTTTTAAAACTGTAGCACTCTTTTTAAATCCCTCAAGTAGTCGAGCAATCGTTGCCTATGGTTATTATTTATTTTTTCTTTTTTTGTCTTTATAATTTTTATTTTTATTTTTTAATTTTGCATCAATTTTTATTTTTTTATGAATTATGAGTTCATCTCAACGAAAGAAATCTAACAAAATATAATTATGTCCAAAAAACTAAAACAAAATTTACTAAAAATAAAAAATAAGCTTAAACATATCATGTTTTGACTTATTTTTTGTCTTTCTTAACTTGTTTAGCTATTGGACATAATTTTTGTGTTTTTTTTGAAACCATTTGTCTTGGCGAACAAATAATCCAAAAACACTGACGCAAACAAAATTGCAAAAAATAAAGACGAAAAACTATCTAACTATAATTCAATAATAACATCCGTCTAAATAGATCCTTCCGAGCAACTGAATAATCACTTGCTTTAATTTCGAATTCGAATTATGAAGCATATTTTCCCCGGGGAGTACTACTTGAATCAAGGAATTTTTTTCTGAATTCAAAATCAAAGATCATAATTTACTTAAATTCGTAGGACTGAAAAAAAAATCATGACGTTATACAAGCTGACAACATTAACAGAGTATTTAGGTTACTACTAAATGCAAGTAATTAATGTATAAATTGTAAAAGAAACTCACTGGTTTGACTTCAAACAAGCTGACAGAAATAATTATAAGTGGGTTGGAAGGGCGAGTCGTCGTCGTAAGCTTGTGACAGAAATAATTGTGCTAAATCAAGAGATAGGCACCAGCGAGACCAGAGGCCGAACAGAATTTGGCGGCTTAAGAAGACAAGGCACATAGTCAGGTCGATAATTCTGTCCGAATAGAGACGTGGACTAATGGGTTTTTTTTTTTTTTGAAAGATCTTGAAAGGATCTAGGGCTAACATCAGGATTGTGATGATGACGTTAGCCGAAGCACGTATCTGGAGCGAGTCTGACGGTATGCTTAAATCAAAATCAACTACAAAAAGAATAAATCAAAACCCTAAGAAAGATATGCTCTAACTGAACAATGTAGATGCTCTTCTTGTACATTTTTATCTTGGATTTGAGATCTAATTAACTTAAGCATCGCAGTGAGTACCTTCCGGTTGGTATCGATATTGGGAGGCACTAACAATTTGAGTTTAGATTAATAGGATTAAGACGAACCAAATAGAAAAGATCAAATCAGATTGACGAATCTAACAAACATGCACACACAAACAACACATATAACTAATCCATCACGAACAACAAAGAGAAAATAAGCACACTAGCACAACGACACACATGATATATGTGGTTCAATATACGAGATTGTATGTCTATTCACAGAAGAAGAAAATAAGATTTATTGTCTAATAATAAGGACTATAACATTTCACGGTTGACCTCTCAATTGTGCTTCTTTATACTATCAAGTGTTTCTATCTTTTTCATTAAACAAACGCCCTAAAATGAATGCACATTACACATGGTTTGTGTCTCAAAATGTCTGAATAAACTTACTCGTTAGTCGGACAAAAACAATAAGGTATAAAAAAGTTCGTGTCACTCTAGTCTGACTACCTGAACACTCTATATTTTTGTCGAGACAAAAATACATACATTGCTATATATTTCTCCATCTCATAAATAATAATATCCCAAGACCAATTATTGTCACGATATTTAATTATGTCGATTACGCTTGGTTTTATTGGTGTTGTCGGAAAATGATTTTGTCGAACAATGTGGAGGCATGGCCTACATTTTTTTATTATAAATATTTCAAGATATTGGCAAGAAATTTAGTGGCCCCTTTTTAAAGAAGGATGAACCAAGAGTATTGATGGGCTACAAGTTCAAAAGATAAAGGTTGGAGGAATGGTCATGTGGGGTCCTGAAATAATTTTGAAAAGCCAATAGAAATGAATTTTTTGTTTTTTTTTTTTAACTCAAGCTCAAAATATGTAAATGTAGTTTGAATTTGACCTTATTTTTTTATTGAATTATTATTTTTTATTTTAAAAAATTGTAATTTTTTGTCTTTCGTTAAATGTTTATGAACTATTGATTCGTCTCGAGAAGAGATTTTAGAAAACTTATAAATAATGAATCAAATTTGAAAAAAAATTCAAAAAAGACAGATAAAATCCAGAGATGAACTTATTCTCGAGTAATTTGACGATTAGCCTATCCTGCACTAATAGAAGTTATTTGTCGTCTAAGTGAGTTTTTTAGCTTTTGGACATAATTTTATATTTTCTAAATTTCTTTCATCGAAACGGACCAATAATTTACAAAAATTTGAGGCAAAAATAAAAAAAGAAAAAGAAAAATAGAATAGAGACAAAAAAGTTTTTTGAATAAACAAGTTAAGTCCGATACCATTAATGTCCAATAACTTTAATAGTAATGGCTGAATTTAGCTACTAGCTACATCGTTCAATGAATATTATAGAGCAAATAATGGTACAATGTCTCTTTAGCTTCAATTTTCTTTTTGAACTATATGGTGCGATCTTTCAAAGGAAAAGGATAGTATATCGTGTTTATGGATTCAATTCATTCAGAATCGTCAGATGCACATAAGGCCGTATAATTACGAACGTGCATTGGACGATTCCTAATGAATTTATGTCGGAATCTATATATGAAAAGTGTGTTCCTGAATTTGTTGTTTTATTTTTGTGTTTTCATTATAAATTTAGCTATGTAAACATTGACAATGACAACGAATTTGAAAATGTCTAGTCCTATATATGTTATGTACCAATTATAGATACAAACTATATCTTGTAGCTCACAAAAATTTCTTTCCATTAGGGACCAGACCACCACTTTTATTGTTTGTTGCTTCTTTTGTTTGACAAATGTGACAAATTATTTTCGTAAATGGACTTCTATTTGATGGTTAAGGTATCAGGCCGGTTTTAAGATTATTTCTAACTTAATTCCGATTAGTTTTTGAAACCTAGCAGCCCATAGTGATTGATTTTGTGTGTGTGAATATATTCAGAATATCTGTGTTTTTAGACTTTTCCAATGTGCACTTCATTATGTTACTTAAAAGCTATGCTCCATGTGCACCAAAAAGTTATTCATTGATTTGTAATGTGTAGTTTGATTATTTATTTATTATTTTGTTGATCATCACCGTAATAATGTCAATCCACATAAATAATGTTGTTTAGTTATTTATTTATAATTTTAATAGAATTGATGATGACTTTTACAACTAAATCAAGGGTCACTAAGTAGAAATCTTGTACGTAATCGTCGTCTAGAATTATGTGGAAAACTAAATCTAACGTCACAGTATAGAGTTTCTAAATTATTTCTGTAGTGGGCTGAAATGACATATCGTTCTTGCTAACCCGATAATACAATATAGGCGCTAGCATAAAAGTTGGACCGAATCAAGATATAGGTCGATAAGGCCGGAGGCCCAACACAACCTGCAAGCCTAAGCCCAGGACTGGATATCGAGTTGAGTCAGTAGTATGGTCCAGAGAAAGATTTGAGCAAACGAGACTTTCGGAGTATCCTAAGGAGATTTTGGGTGAATATGACAAGATTCTTGAGAGAATCTCAAGAAAATCATGAAGGAATCTCATAGGAGAATTCGAAAATAATTTGAAAAGGATCTCGGAAAAACGATATTCTTGGTAAGAATCAAATACAAGAAAGATGCTATAGAATTCTAAAAAAGTACGTTCTGATTCAAGTGTAAATATTTTCGTATTTTTTATTTCAATCTCGTAGTTCCCTATGGTTGCTATCAGCCGAATGATACTAACGAGCTACTTCACAGCTCGCAGACAAACATGTTCTATTTACATTATTCCCGATGTATTGATTAAATGTGAATGTTCAATTCATTATTTATTTTCACTTTTAACACTTGTAATTTGTTAGGCAAATCTTTTCAATTAAATTAAATAGAATAAAAAATAAAAAAATCTTCAATTATTGAGTTGAATTAGCTTCAAAATGACAATCATGCCTGTTAATCAAGTGCATTAGGACAATAATTGATCAGATATCTTTTAAAATTCTTCCATGTTATAATCATTAATTATTGCAAAATAATGTATAGCACTGGTTCTATTTGGCCTAACTTGATTAAATTATTCTTTTAGTCTTTATTTTAAAAAATTGTATTTGTTATTTTTGCATCAATTTTTTTGTTTTTATTAGTTCGTCTCGATGAAAATAAATTTAAAAAATATAAAATTATGTTCAAAAGCTAAAAAAAATTCATTAAAGATGAAAAATAAACTCAAACAGATCATATTTTGGCTTATCTTTTCATCTTTCCTGAATTTTTTTAATGTTTGAACATAATTTTTTACTTTTCTAAAATGAGTTGTCGAGACGAATCAATAATCAACAAAAAATTAAATAAAAATTTAAAAAAGAACAAAAAATATTTAGACAACAATTAATTTTTGCGTTTAATACGTATAACTTGACACAGCTCTTTCCATTAAAAGTACCAAATAAAAAAATAAAAAATTCTTTATTTATGGGGTTGCATTAGCTTCAAAATGACAGTTTGTTCTGTTCCAATGACTATTTGAATTGAAATTAGTTTTTTTCCTCATTAATACGGTTTGATAACACGTTTGACTGTCTTTCCTCGGATCAAGGACTTGCAGAAGAAAATTAGGACACCAGTGTAGTACCGGCTAACACCCTTCCGATGCTTAAGTCGGAGGTTGGTTGAATATGAAAAAAGAATGGACTGCGTAAGGATCACTTGAGACGCTAATTAGTTAGGAAATTTACTGCATGGGTCTAGAATAGGGTTTGAGCATTCGAGCTACCATTATTTTATAACCATACTTGGGTTCGGACCAGACCCAATTCGTGCTTGAGTTTGAGATAATATTTGCTCGTTAAAAAATTGTTTGAGATCGGTTTGTTACGTAAGCAAAGTAAGCTTGAACATTTTGAAGCTCGTTATGCTTTTACACCAAGTTCGAAATGCTACTACTCGGCTCGTTCAATTTATGATATGCAAAGTTTCAAGTTGCTCGTGACCGACTTGTGATTACCAAGATTAAATCTCGTTTGATATAATCTCACTTTATAAGTCAAACTTGAACATATTCTCAAAACCCGTTACGTTTTATTTCCATACTTAAACAATCAAAATCTAAACAATAAAAACCTATTGCCAATAACTAAAACAATCATTAAAGACTGTCAAAACAGGCAGATGTTTTTAAATTTTTTTTTAACTTTTTAAAAATTTAGTTCGTATATTGTTATTTTCTTAACATCTTTCGTCGAGACAAATTAACTAATAATTTACAAAATTGGTTGCAAAACTAAAAAATGCATATATTCAAATATAGATACAAAATAATCAACAGATAATTTACTCTAATAGTCCTTGTACTTTCATATTTATCTCACTTTGGTCATTGTATATTTAATTTACTCAATTTTATCTCTGCACTTTGATTTTGTGCAACTTGAGTACAATTGTTAACGTCCGTAGTTTATCTTGGTCCGAAAAATGTTTTGGGACCCATTAGAATGAATAAATAGGTAAAATTGACTAGGATCCCAATGGTTCGGCCCAGAAATGATGTGGCAAGCCCATCCTCACTCTTCTCTCTCTCCATCTCTCACACATACACAAAGCTTGACAACCACACACCCCCCTCCAAAAATGATACAAACACATTACTTTTACACATCATTTTTGCACATCACTAAAAACTACGTCGTTTTGTGTTGAGAAAAAATCGTATTTGTATTCGACCCATATTGCTCAAAATATATTTGGGTCTTTCTCAACACAAAACGACGTAGTTTTAAGTGATGTGTAAAAATGATGTGCAAAAGTGATGTGTATGTAGCACTCTTGTCCCCCCTCCCCCTCTCATTTTCACATTTATCTCATTTTCGTCCTTATGTATTTAATTTATTTAATTTTCTCTCTGCACTATGATTTTTTGTCACTTGAGTCAATTGTTAACATGTGTAGTTTATTTTGGATGGAAAAATATTTTGGGACCATTAAAATGAATAAATGGGTAAAACTGACTAGGATCCCAATGATTCAGCTCATAAATGATTTGACAAGCCCATCCTCCCTCTAGCCGTCATTTCTTTGATATCTATCAATATTTTAATGGTTAAACACAATCACATCATGATACTATTAATGGAGGTGTCTCTATTGAAATATAATTAAATATTCCTTTTTAAATTATTAAACATAATGATAATATCGATATGGCTTTGGCAATTGGAATGGAATATTTGCCCAAATCATCAACTTGACTAATGACATTGCAACCACCAACTCACAGTTGGTGTAGCAGTTTTCAGTTATTTATCATATCCTATAGGCCCCCAAGTAACTATTTTGGTAGCATCATTATTTATATATGATGATATTGATGGGCCAATTTTTGTCAAAATAGTGACATTAACATATATATAAAATTATCTTGTTATCTCTCAATTTATACTAGAAAGAGCTAATTCAATGAGTCATTTATGATATTAATTATTAAATTGACGTGTCTCTTTTTAGAGCGATAGTAAAAAGCGACATGCATATAAACAATTTTCTCTCAAGAAAGAATACTTTTATAAATTTGAATTTTGAACATATAACTTGTAGTGTGAAAATACCAAGATCCCAGAAAATAACTTCTATTAATTATAAAATTGGAATTACACAATGTAACAAGATTTGAAAATAACATAATATATACAAATCAAAGCGAGGTCTTGTGAAGTTACAATTTTCTTAAAAGAAATTCATAGTCTAACCGTAGGTGTTAAAGGTTGCAGCAACATTTGTTTTCTGAACTAAAACTGCTAACTCAGCCGATGGAACACCAACCAATATGGGAGGTCTCTCCATTCTGAAGTGGTTGAATTGCCACCTTCAGCTGCTCCACCTCCTCGTTCTCAACGAGTCAAGCCTCCAAACGCTCGACGTAGGACCGAGTGTGAAGCTCGGTGCGAGGGTTGGCAAGCAAGATCGATTGTTCATTTGATCCACTTGTCTCCACCGTCCTCCCCACTCGGTTGGGGTCTACACAATCATCTTTCGTTTGATGCGACTTTCGTCTTCTAGTGCAAAGGATGAGAAGGAAAATGTTGTTGAGGTGAGAATTTGATGGACTCTCATTGTGGTCGCCAAAATGTGGAGTCTGACATCTCACTTGTTGACTTCCCACCGATTCCTTGAATTTTTTTCGCCTTGTTGCAGAACAATACAACAACCTATGTTAGTGGCAACCCGAGTTAGGTCTTTAATGGGCACTCTGATACTTAAGTTAATTTTTCAGTGACAAGAGAGAAAATCAACTTGGGTATAGTGAATGCGCATACCTGAGAATGGAGCACCATAGACCTATTTATATAGGAACCCAATAAAGCACTAGGAGAACCGGCCGAAAAATGTCGCATGTTGAGCCACAAGCCACGGCGCTTCCGCCATATCAGGCGATAACATCTGCAAGTCTGGCAACTACTACCCCGTTCCAAGCAACTACCTGCAATATGGGGAACACGCCAACATTTGGTCATGCCGAGCGTAAAGCCCTCGGCAATCCTACCGAGCAATGTGAGTTGTGAGATCCATGACGTCCCATCCTAAATACCGACCATTGTAGAGGGTCGGCTAGGTCTATACTCGTGCGGCCAGCGCAACTTGAGGCATACCAAACGAGCTTGTTGAACCTCACGACCCAGTGTGAATTGACCCGTCCTTGGGCTTTAACCCAACATGACCCCAGTGTGGATGGGCTAGCATACATTAGGGCAGAGGGCCCATTCCGGCTTACTGCAAGGGGTGAATAGTTATTAAGAATTTTTTTTTTTTTGAAAAGAAGAATATGGTATAGATGAGTAGGTAGATATGATAGATATGAGCCGTTTATCATTACGATAGGTGTCAATTTGTTCAAATCATTTTATCAATATGAGTGTTCTATTTCAAAAAAAAAATATTTAGAAACCATCTCTATATCATGCTATGCCTAGGAATAAAATATTTTCCCAAATATCATATCTGGGTACAAGAAACTAAATAAACTCCGAATATAACAAATCCGAATAGTCATATTAAAAATGACAGCATTGAACTTTTTGTATCCGCTAACAAATAGACCCTTAATGTATGTAAAAGGGTCATAGCGAATAACCAATGGTGGATAATGCTTTTGTTTTTTTGTTTTTATCACAAAATTTAGCTATATAAACATGAGAAAGTCTAGGAATATAACTTTTGGTGTAAATATTCGAATGCAGATGTATCCGAAAATATTCGACATGCGTAAAGCCCATAAAAAAACAAGAGCCTATCATGCATTAGATAATTTCAAATATATTTGTGTCCGGAGTACTATACACCAAAATTGTGTGTATAGCTCTGCTGTATAAATCCCATGTTATGTACCAATTATAAATACAAAATATATCTAGTTACTTCACAAAAATTTCTTCCCACTAGGGACCTGACCACCACTTATGTTGTTTGTTACTTCTTATGTATGAAATATATCACAAATTATTTTCCTAAAAGGGGTCTTTTCTGTCAAGGGTCTTTTAGTTGTGTTGTGTATAGTCTTGGCTAGTTGGTCTCTTCATGGTGTCTAGTTGATAGTGTCTTTTATGGTTGCTTTCATTGGTTTGGGAAAGAAAAAGTTCAGGAACACAGAATATTAGTGTACATTCGGACACAGATGTGTTTGGAACCGTTGGATGCACATAGAGTCTTTCATAGTTATCCGAGCTTCACGTGCATTTGATGGTTCTGGACACATCTGTGTCTGAATGTGCACAAATGATCTGTGCTCGTAGACTTGTTCTTTGGCAAATGAAGTCTGGGTTTCTTCTTTTGAAGGGCTTTGTTTCTCATAATCTCTTGTATTTTGTTTTGGATCTTATGTTAGAGTCTTATTTAGTCACCTTTCTGGGTTTTGGTGTCCTGTGTCCAACATGATCTGGGTTTTGGTCCACATATGATGGGGATTTTGTAATTTAGAATGGTCTGGAGTCTCTAGTCTTTTCATTTTAACTTGCTGAGTCCATTTCATTTCAAAGATCAAGATGATGAAGATAAACATGAAAAGGGTTATGTTTGATGCTGCAACCTATGATGGTTTTATAAGTTTCCTCAAATTATTCACTCTGATGCTGATGGGATGCTGATGGTTTTGCTTATAGCAATTGACTATGCCATGGTTTGTGGAAATGCAACTGGGAATTTTCTGATGCTGCTACGGATTTTGATTCTGATGTTATCGATCAACGCGTTCTTTTTATAGCTGAGGTATCCGACCAGCTTTGGATATGTCCAATCTTTACGGACTAGTCCTTGAGACCTTGAAGTTAATGGCTAAGCAAATCTCCAGTGGCCCTAAGTAGGTGGTTCTAGTCGGATTCGAATGTTATCAACACATTGGACGATCAAGTTCTACTGAATGTTATCTATTTTGGTTAATGGCTCTCCAACATCTCAATTCTCTATGGAAAAGGGGCTTAGGCAGGGGGACCCCATTTCACCTTTCCTTTATGTGATAGCAGCAGAAGGTTTGAGCTACCTATTATGCAAGGCCAGGGAGCTTCAGCTCATAGGTGGAGCTAAGTTAGGCCCTTTATCAGGAAGCATTACCCATCTCCAATTTGCTGACGATACTATTTTATTTTGTGAGGGGGATCTAGAGGAAGTGTGCAACATCAAAAGAATCTTGAGAAGTTTTGAAGTGATTTCAGGCCTGAAAATCAACTTCCAAAAGTCTTCTGTTAGTGGTGTGGGGTGTGATGAAGGTTTTGTCATGTCTTGTGCTCAAGTTTTGAGATGCAAGGTCTCTCCTCTTCCTATCAAGTATCTGGGTCTTCCTTTGGGTGCTAGTCCTTTGAGAATCTCTACCTGGAAGCCTATTATTCTTAAGGTCAAAGCTATGTTGGCCTCATGGAAAAGCAAACTCCTTTCTTTTGGTGGCAGAATTGTCCTCATTAAATCAGTTCTTTCTAGCCTTCCTCTATATTATCTATCTTTGTTCAGGATGCCATGCTCAGTAGTGAAGGAACTTACAAGCATACAGAGAAATGTTTTGTGGGGAGGAGCCTCTGCTGTAGCCAAATCCAGCCTAGTCAAATGGAAGTTTATTACTGCTGCTAAAGTTCATGGTGGACTTGGTATCAAATGCTCTAAACTTATGAACATTGCCTTACTTCTGAAATGGTGGTGGAGATTTGGTGTGGAAAAGGAAAGCCTTTGGAGACTGATAGTGTGTGATGTGTACAAAATTCCAGTGCAGTCGTGGTTACCCAATGAAGGCTCAAGTTCCTCCTTGTCTCCTATCTGGAAAGGTATTTTGAAGGTGGATCCCAGGAATCCTCAAGCTTTGTCAATTTACACTTCAAATTTGTCTTTTAAGGTGGGAAATGGAGAAAGCATTCAGTTTTGGAATCATATTTGGGCAGGTACTTCTCAACCTCTGAGCTTTATCTTTCCAAGGTTGTTCCAGTTGGATTCTAAGAAAGATCAGGTCTTAGCTGCTTTGAAGGGTCCTAGCTCCCCTTTGGGAGTAAATCAGTTTAGGAGGAGCCTATTCAGTTGGGAAGTTGAGGACCTCAATGTTATATCCAACTTGTGGCACAATTCAGGGCTATGTCTCAATGACTCAAAGGATACCTTGGTTTGGAAAGGAAACATAGGAGCTGGATATTCTGTCAAGTCCATGTACCAATGCATGGAAGTTTTGAATGCCAATAACCACTGTAAACCTCCTAACTGTGTTTGGGTAAAGGTCTGCCCTCCCAAGGCTCAGTTTTTTACTTGGTTAGCGTGGAAAGGAAGGGTGAAATCAGGGGAACTCATGAGTTTTAGGGGCATTATCAACATTCATAATGCATTCTGTAAATTTTGCAACAAACATATTGAATCTCAAGATCATTTGTTATTACATTGTCAGAAAGTATGAATCATTTGGTGTCATTTCCTATCTTATTGGGGTATTTCATGGGTTGTTCCAAAAACAGCAGAGGGTTTGTTGCTATGGTGGTCCAGCTGGAGGTTCAGAAGGAGTTCAAACAAGTTCTCAGTTCTCTTATGGTATTCTTTGCCTACGGTTGTTATGTATTCAATTTGGATGGCTAGGAATAACTTTCTTTTCAGAAAGGGTACTGTTATTTGGGATCTATTTTTGGACCATATTAAGCTTAGATGGATTCAAGGGGTTTTTATGCATCAAAAGAAGAACGACCAGCTTTCATTAGGCGACATTACTTATAATATTTCAGGAATAGTGCAATGTGGCCAGTTTGCTTAGTTCTATATCCAGTTTTTGTATTTGTTTTTCTTTTTTGATGTAATCCTCTTCCAGTTTCGGGTCCCTTTCCCAGTTGGTCTGTTACCAACTTTGGGGGATCCTCTCTGTTTTTTCTTTCATATATATAAAATTTTCGCTGTTCAAAAAAAAAAAAAAAAAAGTTCTACTACTGATGCTACTGCCTAGTCTAACAATAGTCAGCTGTGTATGAGTTTTTAGCAGGTTTTGGCTGGTTTTGGAGTTTGCTCTTTGTCAAAAGTGTCATCTTAAATTTTTGCTAAGATGTTCTCATGTTTGGGTTTTCGTGCTTTGGTGGATCTCCGAGATTCTTTCGATGTGCGAGGTAATGCTGATATTTGATTGCATGCAGGACCCTGTTCTCGGTTGGCCTTCTCACTTGATCCTTGGGTCGTTGTATTTGCTTTTCTGTTTGGTCGTGGGATGTGCCTTCTGGTCCTTTTAGTTTCTTCTCCAGTTGGTCTGTTGCCAACCTCCAGGTGATTATCCTGGGGTTTCAAGTGGCATGTGCTTGTCGATCGGCCACTTGGGTGTCAACTTAATTGGGATCCAAGTTGATCGTTGTGATGCCTTCTATACTTGATTCTCTTTTAATCTTTGTAATTTGTGTTTCAAAGGTTAATATAAAGTCTTCTTTTGCCGAACTGAAAAAAACTCTTTCCAAATTGAGCTCATTACGAAGGACACCACTTCACTCACTACTCTTAGAAATTTCCTGACAACAAATATCACAGATGAAACATCAACATACATTCTTGTTGGGTTGTTGAGAGACGAAGAATAACATGTATTGGCTAGTAGTACAATGTTCGCAATCTTGCGTGATAACTCGGGAGTACCCAATAATTATTGAGTTTATGAAGTTATAAGAAGTTATTTCTTAAGGGATACCTTTAGAAGGTTATGGTAATTACGTACCTTTTACAAGTTTTGCTCTCAATCTTCATGAAACTACACTATTGGTTAGAGAGTACCAAACCACAAGTGTTACAGCAGTATAGGATACCTACATCCTTCCATGGTAATAAAACACACCATCACAATTTGCTCGTATCAATCCACCTACTGTTTTAACTCCTACCGATCAAAATCTACTCAGATCCCTCTGAAACAAAGCTGTGATGCTGCAGAAATCCTTTTAGTTTGAAGACGATAGATATCGTTCGCCGTGACGGATGCAGCTTCCTTACGAAGAATCTTCAACGCCATCCTCAGGTACAAGTTTTGCTTGTATCATTCTCGTAACTTTTCTTTTGAATTATTTTTTTTATCTCCATTTGAATTTTTATTGTATTTTCATCTCAATGAAATATTTATAAGAAGTAAAAAATGTAGGAATTCAATTTTTAAAAAGTTTCAGAAAAAGACAAAAATAATCCAAAATTATTTGCCTATTTTAGATCATTTTTTGTTTTTAATGAGCTTTGTTTAGTTTTTTGGCATAATTGTTTACTCTTTAGATTATTCTCGTCGGGAGGAATTAATAATTTATAAAAATTAAATACGAAACTAACAAATATTTGAATAAGAAAATATAATAATTTAGTTCGGCCAAATTAATTATGTCTCCTTTTGCTTCGGAACATAGAGCTTTTAAATTATAATATTTCTTCAAAAAGCTATTAATTTTGAAAACCCTTTGTTTGTTTAAAAAGAAAGCCGTCTTTTTCTTTTATGATTATCAATATTTTTAGGATAAGGAAACAGTCTTGTTTATTCAATGGAGTTCTATGTATAATGGTTGAACACAATCACATCATGATATTATTGGAGGTGTCTCTATAAATTTAATTAAATAATTTGTTTAAAACATTAAAAAAATCAATGCATGATATTATCGATAAGTCTTTGGCAATTGGATGATTATTTAATTAATTTTGGCAAAATTGGAATGTTTTCAGTTGATTAGTGACATTACAACCTGCACCACCTCACAGTTGGTGTAGCAGTTTTCAGTTGCTTCTACTCCAAAAAATCCTAAGTATATCCTCTCCTATAGGCCCCCAAGTGACTCGTTCGGTAACATCTTTATTTATAATGTTGGGCCATTTTCAATTGTTGTTCAAATAGTGACATTACCCACTTCTTTACCCTATATATAGAGAGAGAACTTCTAAACAGAGATCTCTCATTTTGCTAAAATGA
The DNA here is from genome assembly GCA_019985065.2 of Arctostaphylos glauca. Classification (NCBI taxonomy): domain Eukaryota; kingdom Viridiplantae; phylum Streptophyta; class Magnoliopsida; order Ericales; family Ericaceae; genus Arctostaphylos; species Arctostaphylos glauca. The sequence continues at coordinate 28,950,889 of JAHSPW020000008.1, forward strand.
GAACCTTTCATTTTCTGGTTAAATATTGATGATTCGAATTGTTCAATGTATTTAGACACACATATATATATATATATATATATATATATATATATCTTGTTAAAAGGAGTATTATCATGTATCAATTTATGCTAGAAAGAACTTTAATCGAGTCTTTTATGATATAGGTATTTGTGGAGTAGTTGGATTCGCCAATCTGATTTGGGTTTCTTTGCAAAAGGAGCAACTCACTAATGTCATCCGGCCAATACCAACTAAAGGGTATTCTGATATATACAAGTCAAAACACGAAAATGAAGCACAAATTAAGTACTTGTGCTTGTATATATTGATTGTGTACTTTTCTAAGTTTTGTATCTTTTCTTATATAAATGTTTGTTGTTTCCAAAAGCGAAAGATCCGTCCAAAAACTTTTCTCCATTACTTGCAAATTTCTTTTTGGGATCCTTACATAATCTTCCGAATTGTCAATCAGAGTTCTTTCCATAACTATTTTAACACGAAATTATTATCAAGACAAAGTAATAAAACTACTCGAGCCAACTACTCCTTTTTACACCCCTTAAATATTCAACTGCACCCACAGAGTGTGTGCACAACCCCTAGTCGTAATGAAAAGTAAAAAGTTTGGCTTCATTTTTCTCGAAACCCAAACACAAGTCACATTTGAGAATAGATATTGTAACACGACGATACTTTTTTAATATAGACTCTATTTTTTTAAGGAAAAAAATTATTAATCTTTTAAAAATTAAAAAAAAATTTACTATAGACTCTATTGATAATGAGACCACAAGCCTCCTCTATTTTCATCCTTAATCTCACATTTTTAAATTTTTTTAAAGAAACTAGGCAATTAAACGTGTCATATTATTGGAGAGCAGGCCCCATTAAAGACGATAGTGCAATTTCAATCGGACGCTTCACTAATGTGAATAGGTTATAAAGAAGGGTGGGTTTGGTTACATCCTCTTAAGCATTTCATTTCTTAAGACCTTTGAGTGTTTTGCCCTCTAACTATGGATCAGATCCACTAGACGAGAAATTAACTTACACAAGCTGCATTGCTCCGTTGGGTTTTCATTCATAGCAAAAAATTTCTCACGGTTGTATCTCGTAAAAGTCTGGGCCGTATCTCAATCTCATTGTAATTGATTATCCTCTCTGACTAACTATTGATTATTGAAAAAAAATAAAAAAGTCAAAGCTTTAATTGATGCGGAAATTATAAGTAAACAACCAAATATAAAGTAAATAAAATCTGGAAATAAAAGTCTAAAAATAAGCCGCCCAAGGATTCTTATTGACCTGAAGTTTGGCAATTTTTCTTTTGCTTCTTCTCAAGAATCCATATCAGTTTCTCTATTTTTTTGATTAAATTAGGAAGAAATTCTCATTTTTCTAGTTTAGAAAGTTACATTTTTCTAATGTCTTTTGCATCAGACTCTGTAAATAAGGTGAATAGTGACCAGTTCTAATTTTTCATTCACTGAATAGGGAGACCACAGTGACTCCTCAAATATAAAGAGTCACTGTAGCATTCACAAAATAGAGAGGACATCAAGAAAGACTGATGTGGATGTATCTAAAAGAATTGCTCGTCAAAATAGAGAAAGAGGAGCTCAAGAGAGGCTAATTAATGTGGATGCTCTACGATGTCTACGTTAGCGAAGTTCCACATCGCCTAGGTTGCTCCATCTTCCGCTGCTTGCAAAACTTCGGCAACCCTCTTCACTCAATGCATTTTTTGAGATGAGTTAGGCCCGTAGTTTATTTCAACATGGTATCAGCGCTAGACCTAGGCCTATCGTGTGGAGTCTTCTCTCTGCTAATTCCTTGCCCTCTTTTCTTCCACGCTTCGTGTAAGGAATGTTGTTAACAAAGTCTTACATTGCCTCGTTTGCTCTCTCTTCTGCTGACTATAAACCTTCGAGAACTCTCTTTTCTCAAGACGTCTTTTAAAATCATGAGTTCGGCCCACGATTTATTTCAACAGTCTAATTTGACTACTCCTATCATAATTCACCACCTATAAATAAAGGAATTCGTATTGGCTTTTGTTTTCATCACTTATGAACAAAAAAACAAAAAAAAATGGGTCAGAGGGATAGCGATTTGATGTTGAAATGAATAGATATACATACAATGTATGAAGTAGTTAAAAAATATTTTCAATGATTATCTACCAGAAATTTCAACATAGACCAATCAAGCAAGAACATGATTTTTTTTTATCGACAAATTAAAGGTAGAATTGTATTAATAAGATTAATGATTTGTATTAAACTCGAACTTAGGTCTCCTTCGGCCAACATTATTTTGCATCAATGTTATTGATTTTTTTTTGGGGTCATTTTTCTTAATTTTTATCAAGTTTGTGTTTAGTTTTTTGAATTAATTATTTGTCTTGACGAAATAAATCTAGAAAAAAGTCTTAAACAATTTGCTAAAAATAATTTTTTTTTTTCAAAAAAGGCTGTTTTTTTTTGTCTATTTTATACTTTTCTGATTCATCTCGTTGAGACGAATGAGAAAACAAATAAAAAACAAATAAAAAACTATAGATAAAACTAAAAAATATCAATTGATGATATCGACTGTATTTAATAAAAAATAATTTAGTCCAAACTCAGTCTAAACAAAAACTCTAAAGATTAAATTGAGACAATAAAAGCCGGGCTTGGGCAGAAGTCCACCAAGTCTTCCCAGGTGCTATCAATTTTTATGGAGTCAGTTATTCATATAGAACTTTACTCTGTCTTTAATTAGGATCTCTCTCGGTGGGTGGTGGGATTGGTCCTCCAGAGATTAGTCAAGGTGAGCGTAAGCTGGCCCGCACACTCTAGGTTATAAAAAAAAAATAGTCACCAAGTCAAAGGATTCGATTTAGTATTAATGTATTTTTATTTTCTGAATTTACATTGTAATTTTTTTTGTAATATTTAATTGTCGATTAATTAAATTATTTTCTGAAAGCTGAATGTCTGCATTTTTTTTCCCTTCAAGTAAGTCTTGAATTCTTAATTAAAAAACAGCCTGTAATGAGGGTGATATATATATATATTATTCCCACAATGTGTCTTATAAATATGATATTTGATATGGTTCAATGGGCATCATATTCTTTAGCATATTCTATTTGTATTTTTCTTGGATTCATAATTGTGTCTAAAGTGTAGCATATAATAATGTGCATGAGATGCGCAATGTTTTTTCTTTACTTAATCACCATGTTTGTCTCTTGGATTTTGTGAGATTTTGTGTCTAAAGTATAGCATATATAATGTCCAGCTTGATCGATTATTCCATACTATAAAGTTAATGATCAGACAAGCTTCTAGTGGCTCTAAAAGTACTTTGTCAACGGTTGTAGTCAAACTCCAAACTTAGGAGGAATAAGCCCCTTACCTCCGACTATACTCTCACTCAACAAATCTATTGTATTCAAGATTTTGGTTGGTGTTAGAAAGTTAGAATCAAAGAGAACTTTCCCTCATGATATTTCATTGGATTAAAAAGCACAATAAGAGTATTTGTACTTTTCAATTAAAACATATCTTTCAATGATTTTGTTCATTCTTTTTATGGTTGATTCTAACTTAAGCGTGCCGTCAGACTTGATTTGAATTCATACACTAACTCATAGACTCAAAAACAAATGTGTCCATTTTTTCTCAATTTCTTAGCCAAAAGCTACTTCCGACCTCATGAGTAGGAAGGAAATATTGGAGAACATGGAGTTTATCCTTTGCCTTGAATACCAACTTTGATCAATGAGGTTCTAAGCCCGACTCTTCCAGTTGTAAAAATTCTCTGCTTCGTGGCCGATTAGGTCTTGCATTCTAGAGCTTGTAAATTTGCTTTGTTACTTAGTCTCTATCCCTTTTTTTTTCTTTTACATCTAGAATTTAGGACCTCACTCCATCTTTCACTTACTCGAAAGAAGGAACCCTACTAAGTTAAAGATACTAACTTGCCAACTGAGCCAACCCATCACACGATGATATCCTAGGAGTACTCACCCAATAATTTTCAATCACACTTACACCAAGATTCGCTTTACAACCAATCACACTGTCAGAGAAACCCATGGGTTTAACTTAACCCTGAAAATCGACTTGTAAGATGAAATTTGCCCAATAACTTATAAGAGGCGAAAGGAGGACCAACCAAGCGATGTGGAACTATTCTAACACACATGACGATATCTGTGAATTCATCCACTAACTCATAGACTCAAAAGCAAATGTGTGTCCCCTTTTCTCTCAATTTCTTAGCTAAAAGAATCTTGCATTTTAAAGCTAGTAGATTCGCTTCATTGGTAACTTTCTATCCCTTCTATCCTTTATCAAGATTCTAGGACCTCACTCCACTATCTTTCACTTACTCGAAAGAAGGATTCCTATTAGGTTAAAGACACTGACTTGCGAATGAGTCAACCAATCACGCGATGATATCCTAAGAATACTCATCAAATAATTTTCAAGCACTAGTAACTCGTAGACTCAAAAACTAATGTGTTCCCTTTTCTCTCAATTTCTTAGCTAAAAGAACCTTGCATTATAAAGCTTGTAGATTCGCTTTATTAGTCAGTTTCTATCTATTCTTTCCTTTATCAAGAATTTGGGACCTCACTCCAGCGCCTTTCACTTACTCAAAAGAAGGATCCCTACTAAATTAAAAATCATACTAACTTGGGAACTGGGCCAACAAATCACACAACGATATCCGAGCAGCTCACCCAATAATTTTAATTCAAGCACTAACTCGTAGACTTAAAAATATATGCATCCCTTTTCCTCTCAATATCTTATCGAAATGAATCTTGCATTCTAAAGCTTGTAGATTCGCTTTGTTAGTCCGTTTCTATCTATTCTTTCTTCTATAGAGAATTTGGGACCTCACTCCACCGCCTTTCACTTACTCAAAAGAGGGATTCCTACTAGATTAAAAGTCATACTAACTTAGGAATCGAGCCAACCAGTCACACGACAATATCCTAGGACTACTCTCACCCAATAACTTCCTATGACAGTTACACCAACAGGGACTCAAGTGTGCCAGTTGGCCTGGGGGTCTTTTTCTGCTTAGCAGCTTCCAGAAATATGAGTCCTTAATTAACATCCACACAAGTACAGTTTCGAGTTATTGTCATGGGAAAACAACAATCACATGGACCCAAATACCATTTTCATGATCAGCAAGTTTAGCATATAGTTTTTCTGTGAAAAGAAAATTAGGAACACACATTCCGTGCACAAATTCAGATACAGATGTGTCCGGAACCATTAGATGCCCATAAAACTCACATCATTTCAGATGGCCCCATGTGCATCTAAAGATTTCGAACTTGTGTGTGTCTGAATCTGTGCACGAAAAATATGTTCTTAGACTTACAATCTTATATAGCCTTCAACTTTGAACCGAATTCCACTTCAATACCTCACCTTCTAATTGCAACTATTGCATCCTCATTGTTATCTCGTGTTTCATTCTAGCCCTTACATCCCTCCCCTTTGAAAATTTCGACGGAAAGTGACAACATGTGGAATGGGACTGAGCTGATCAGGCTCGAGCCGGGCGTGTTGGAAGCCCAATAGTCTGCAAGCTTGAGCCTAAGGCTAGACACCAGGACAGTTCGTTGATGTTGCTCGGAGCAAAATCCGAGCCTATGTGGCCTTTTGGAGAATTTGCAGAAAATTTGAAACATAGAGTTGTAAAAATTTATGTTTTATCAGAAAAAATTTTAGAAATCAATTTTTTGACGAAGATTCAAAAATTTGTTCACACATATTAGTCTTCTCTCTTTAGAATAGATTTTTTTTTAATGTTTTTCTATTGATTACTCATCATCTTTCTGCTTATGAAAAGGGTAAAAAATTAAATATTTTTTTTTATGGGGAAAATGATATCTTTGACTTGCAAACATATAATAATTTATTTTTGCAAAACAGGACCTCTTATCTTTTTTATTCTTCTTCTTATCCACGCACATCAGCCTCGATTGTTGATTGGTTTAAAATTCTTGGACGGTTTGGTCATAATCTCCCTTCATTAGTGGATGATAAAGTGTCATAAATAGTACTATATTTTATATATGGGAAAAGCTATATGAACCAACACTTTTTTAGACTAATATTGGACCAACGTCTAAACTCTTCGTTCCCGATTAAATTTTGATAATCCGAACCGTTCAATGTGTTTAAAACATGTTTTTAAGGGTACCTGCGAGAAATCAGTTCAAAATATTATCGAAAATGGCTTGATCCAAACATTGATTCATAAAATAATTTCAGTCAGTATTTTGAACCACTTCTTGGATCAAACCCTTTCCGATAATATTTTGAGCTGATTTCTCGCGGATACCCTTAAAAATATATTTTAAACACATTGAACGGTTTGGATTATCAAAATTTAATCGGAAATGAAGAGTTTAGGCGTTGGTCTAATATTGGTCTAAAAAAGTGTTGGTCTCTTAAGCCTTCCCCTTTATAAAGGCAACATCTTTGGTGTGAATCTTTTTTCGAAATCAGCTCATACTTAAATTCACTAAAACCTTCTTTCATCCTAATAATTGTAGGGGATATTTTCGTAAAAAACTTGCTGAAAATAATTGCTCTAAAAAATTGCACAGAAAAAATGCTCCACAATAAATTGATTCCGTTTGAGAAAAAAAAATTTCTACCGAACAACTACAAAAATTATAGCTTAGCGAATAAAAAACTACAAAAATTATAAAATCGTATTTGTACGTGCATCTTGTTTGCACAAGCATTTACGTGTGCCACATACGCTAATACATTTATATAGAGGGAGGGAGGGAGAGGGAGAAAGAGAGAAAATGACATAATTTTATTCCAAAATTGGGTTATCTATAGAGAGAGAGAGAGTTGTTGGGGGGAGGACATAATTTTATTCCAAAATTGGGTTATCTTCCCCTCTCATTTACACATATCCTTTAAATGGACCCAGGGATTTTTTTTCAATGCATACAGTAGGATGTGTTATACATTAAAATGACGTTATTTTAGTGCCTAAAAGTTGTCCAAATGATTGAACAATTTTTGGGACATCAATACTGCATCATGTTAGCGAGCAGCACATCTTATTGTGCGCAATACGGTCCTCATGTCCTCCTCAAATGGAAAGAAAATAAACTTCCAAGTACCCTAAGTTTTTCAAAACTACTTTTAATTTCTTTTAATTGATTATGACTTTGGAATATCCATATCAGGTTGTGCACATTTTGACTCATCCTTAAAAGACCAATCTCTCTATTCAGTAGCGATTGGGCAGATTGAAACCAGAATAAAGTCTTATTTGAACTGACTTCATAAGAATTAATAACATCAAGTTTTGAGATTCGTCTATGTTAATGTAGATGGGTAGTTTTTCTCAATCAGAACGGAAAGGGGACTTTCAGAGTATAATTTGAACATGTCAAATTGATTACATAAATACTTGTTTCAACACACATTGGACAACAAAATACAACGAACCCATCATTTTGTGCACAAATCCGAATACAATGTGTTTGAAACCGTCCGATGCACGTTGATACATTATTTTGTAAGGCTCAAAATACAAGAGGAATAATATTTTAAAACTATGTACAGTACTCTTCCATCTTTCTTCATTATCCCTCTTCCATTTCAACCATAGTCAAACTTCTCCTCCGCATCTCTGCCAGTTCGGACTACAACCCTTCAAGCAGGTATTGCTGTATGTCATCGGGTTTTTTCACCGAACGAAAAATAAAATATAAATCTTCATATTTTAATTTTCTCTTAGCTACATACGAAGAATCAATAACGAGAATTCGCTAACACAAACGGTGATATATATAACAATTTCCCTTCTTAAATTACATAATCCCTCAAGAGGGGGACGCTTTCCGGTGCCGCCGGAATCTCCGAGGTACAAACTCCGGTGTCCTCAATCATTTCTTTTACCTTTCCCCACATCACAACATAGAAGCCAACTGAAATTACTATTGCTCCTATTACGCTGCAATAAGTTCAGAAACATGAAGTGAGTAACCAAGAAAACAATGATGTTCAGTTCCAATTATTGGTCTGTAAATCACTTCTCAAAAACTGTTTCAAAAACACAAATAATTTAGTTGGTCGAAATGACGGGTCGTTCTCGCTATTCAGCGACTCAGATCATGCTTTGACCTAAAGGGTTCGGATGAACCAAAATATAGACTGGCAATGACGGAGGCCTAACAGAGCCCACGAACCTTAGTCGAGACCAGACACCAGGCCAAGTTGGTAATTTGGCCCGAATGAAGACCTACACCAATGGGGCTTCTAGAAGATCCTAAGGGAATCTTACGAGAATCATGAAGGGATCTCGAGAGAATGGTGAAGAGATCTAAGAGAGGATCCAGAAATGATTTGGGAAGGATCTAGAAGATATCTTGATGATAAACTTAGGTCAGAGTCGACTATAAAAGGGATGATGCAGAAGCCTAGAAATGTACGCTCTAACTAAAGTGCATATACTTTGGTACTTCTTTTTCTGAGGTTTGAATTAACTATTGGAGAACCCTCCGGTTGGTATAGACCATGACTAACAAGTTGCTTCTCTCGCAGGCTAGCAAGTTCTCTATGGATCAAGGAAGTAAGACCAGATCATGCTAAAAAATCTAGCAATCTTACAGTTGTCATATCGTATACATTTTTAGCAAAAGAAGTTTTTTGACTACTTGAAAATATCATTTTAATGGTTTTCTGAAGTGGGTTTCTTTAGTAATCACAATACGAAAGAGTTTGAAAAAACCACTATGTGTTCTGCAAAACTGATTCTTAAAAACTGTAACGAAAAAAGAAATTTGACAAGAAGAGTTGATTGTTACCATCCAAGATAGAGAGAATCGCCAAGGAAGATCACACCCATAATAGCTGCAATGGCGATTGACAATGGCCTAAACGATGCTACATAAACAGGACCCTTTACACGTAAACCCCATGTATGAACCACGATGCCCGATGCTCCAATTGCACCCTGAAAAAATAGCATAAATCACTCCACAAATCCACGAATTGAATAAAGTCTTGGAATGGTAGCATTGAAGATTTTTCAAGCGAATAAAAATCTTACCGCGTATAAAACCGCGATCAATGCAATATTAGTTTTTATTTCCCATCTGTGTAAGTTGGGCTCCATGAACAAGGATACAGGTGCAGATATGATGGTTAGGCATAAGTTGTAGAAGAAGACTATAACAAACTCGGCGGGATACATCTTCGCTGTTTGTGCCTGTCAAAATTAAATCAAATCTTTCAAGTTTAAAAACACCTTAAAAAAAAGATTTGGCTCATTCGAACGAAACAGGTCTATCTTAAACGTAAGCCTAACGAGAACACTCTTTGATATGCCATGAAGAAAACAAGGGGACGATCCAGCAAAGTGAACAAAGATAAAGTGTATGGATGAGTTTTGATTTCTTGAACGTAGTGCTAATTTGGATCAATCTTTTTCTTTCTCAAAAACCATTACTTTTCAAAAGTGTCACACAAGAAAAGTAGGAGAAGTCTATAGTATAGAAAAAAGATTGGTTACAAATAAATTGCATAACAAAAATCAAAAAAATGCATAACCAATGGAAAATTTTTACATGACTAATCGAAAAATAGTGTAATTAATATCATACACATTTATTTGTAATTTTAACCCAAAAAATGTGAAATTAGTACCATAGAAATTCGTAACTAGTACCATAGAAATTAGTACCATAGAAATTCGTTCACCAAAAAAATGCATGCACCCAAAAAATAAGTAATATTTCTATGGTAGATCTTATGTGTACCATAATTTTCTCTAAAAAATAATACTTCCATTTTAGGGTAAATTAAATTGACCACTCCTAAGGTTTCTAATAAATACACTGACATTTTTTGTAGTTTAAGAAATTATTTTGACCTTCTTTACTTTTGAAATTATTATGCAGTTATTTCTCCTATTATTAAAATTTGTCAAACGCCATTACTCATGCTATTAAAATTTCAAGTTTAGAATTTTTTCTTTACAAAACAAACTGCAACATAATTTCTATTTCGGACGTAATAAAAATCATGTTATATTTTGTTTTGCCAAAAAATTTTTGAACTTGTTAGTTTCAATAGTTTATCTAACGACATTTAACTGATTTAATAATGAGAGAGATAACTACATGATAATTTCAAAAGCAAGAAATATTAGAATAATTTTTCAAACGACAGGTCGATATATTTATTTAAAACCATTGGGAGTTCAATGTAATTTGCCCTATTTTTTTAAGAAACAATTCGACTAGTACCAAACAAAAAGAGGAACACACTTAGAATTACCTGAAAAATGTACCAAACAGCAACTAAGGAATAGTCAACTGCGAGCAGGAATCCGCCAAGGACCCACCCTGATTGTGGTGAGCCGATCAGGGTAGGATTAGGTAAAATCGACGGTGATGATGGAGTTATTAACGGTGGGCCAGCATAGAGAACAACAATGAGCGCGCCTGATATTGAGACAATAGTGCCTATAACTTTAGCCCGGGTGCTTGCGCGTCGTATTGATATATTCTCCATCCTAATTGGATAAAAATGTAAAAAAATATATATAGTTAACAAAGTTGATTTTTTTATGAACACTAAAAATTGAACGATTCCAATTATGAAAGATAAATGGGTGACTATGTCACTTATGTGTGAATAATGGAATAGAGTCAGCACGGTTTGTAGTGTAAGGGGGTAAAATGATATTAGGTAATAGTTTAGGGGCATATAGATAATTACCCTATGTTAAATTTTTGAAATTTTTTTAAAATTAAAATTCAGACAATTTTTTTGGGATTTATATAAGTTTCAATTTCAAAAAAATGGGGAAAATCAACATAGACTACTTCAGACGTGATAGAAATTATAGTGTAGTTCATACTATTAAAAAAATTCTCAAACAATAAGTTTTAATAAATTGACTAGCAGTATTTGACTAATTTAAATAACAACAAAATTACTGCATAATAATTTAAAAATAATGAAGACCAGAGTAATTTCTCAAAATATAAAAAATGGCATTGTATTAATTAGAAATCTCAGAGTTTATTTTTTATTCCATTTATGCATAAATAAGTAATTTCACTTTCGAGGGAAAACCAAGTTCACTAAAAAAATTACGGATCCTATAATTTTTCTGCTAACTGAAAATATAAAAAAATATAAAAAATTAAATATTTCTATTTTTTTTTTCTTTCCAGCTAACTAAACATAAGTACCTTAGATTATTAACTACAAGAAAACCAAGCAAGAGCCCCATACTTCTTTATCATCATGCCCACAAACCAAGCTAAGGCTCATTTTTTTATGTGTTTTTTATTTTATAAAACTATAATAGTACAATTTAAGAAATATATAAAAAGAAGTCAAGAGCTATTTAAAATTAGGATTTCATAAAAGATTTAAAAATTTGTGTATATTAAATTTAAATAACTGGCATTATTATTTTTTGATCGGTAAAATTCATACTTGTAACAAAAAGGGGTTTTTTTACAAAAATAATACAAACACATCACTTTTACACATCATTTTTACACATCACTTAAAACTACGTCGTTTTGTGTTAAGAAAAAACTGTATTTGTATTCGACCCATATTGCTCAAAATATATTTGGATATTTCTCAACACAAAACGACGTAGTTTTAAATGATGTGTAAAAATAATGTGCAAAAATGATGTGTATGTAACACTCTTGGTTCTTTTATGATAAAAAATTGTTGGCCTTAGTGAGCCGACGGTGCCAAATGGAAGAAGATGTAATAAAGTTAAGGGAATAAAACTCTCGTCTTCCATACAGACGAATCGCGTGTCCGGCCTATAGTAAGTAAGAATAGGGGAAAACAGAGGAATGAAGAAAGAAACCTGAAAATGATAGCAAGGGCGAAAGTAAAAGCTGGTGTGAGATTGCTGATGGCTGAACCAAGTGTTGGATCACTGCAATCGATACCTTTGTATCCAAGCATCTGCGATGTAAACCTGCCTTCCCCCCAAATTCAGAAAATCAAACAAATTAAGTTACATTTCATGAAAGTAGACCTGTAATATCATCAATCTGTGATAAACCCATAAATTTCTGGGACTAATTGAAGCATAGGTTGATTATATCCTTTGATTCTAGCTACTAACCAGAAAATTTCCGGGAGTAAATGAAGCATATAGTAACTATATCCTTTGATTCGAGCTAATGCCCAGAAATTTCTGGGATTATTTGAAGCATATATAGTTCATGGAGGCATAGGTTTTAATTAATCTGTACCCAAGAACTGCTAGGCCAAAGATTCTTCCGAAGATGGAGAGGCTAAATTGGGGCAAATCACTTTTCCTGCAAATATATCAGAAAAATTAAGTCTCTTTAGTTTCTGGGTAATCAAAATACTTACTCAATTCAGAGAGAGAAGATAGACCATGGGCAAGAAAAAAACAGAGGAAACGACATCCGAAAGAGAGAGAGAGAGCGTGGGCAAGAAAAAAACAGAGGAAACGGCATAAGAGAATCAGAAAATCAAGTCTCTTTAGTTTCTGGGTAATCAAATGGGAGAGAGAGAGGGTGGGGAGAGAGAGAGAGAGAGAGAGAGAGTACCTGTGGAAGAGGAAGGCCATGGGCAAGAAAAAAACAGAGGAAACGGCATAAGAGTAGACCATGAAGACCAAATAGCTCATGCCTTTCTTTGTGGCTGATTTGAAAAGGATGCTTGTGCCTACGTTGGTGATTTCCACTAGTACCATCACTGCAAAAGGCAAAACTTCCCTGTCAAAATACTTTCCCTTCGCCATGATCGTCATCTCTCTCTCTCTCTCTCTCTCTCTCTCTCTCTACGTATGCGGTACTCTGGTTCAATATATAGATGTGGTCTAGGGCCTGCTGGTTTCACTTCTTCTATTTTTCATGGCGGCTGGAACTGGTGAATCCTCTCTCTGTTCTATCTTGGCCCCTGCAAATAAGTTCGGGATGATTTTCGGTCAAGAATTTATTGACAATAAAGTTAATTACCGAACAAAGAGAGTAGATAAGAGTATATTGACTGCGTATGTAAAAACGTACCTCATTTTATGGTTGGAAGTCACCTTTAATAATTTGAGGAAGGAGCTGATTTTAGGTGGGATCGTAGCCACTGATAGTGTCACCATTCCATTATGGGAGGACTGTCCTGTTGCTTATGGCCCTATGGGCGCCATCTCGAAAATATCCAACGGTTAGCAGTGTCATTCCTGAGATTGCCCGAGCAATTAGGGACATCTCGTAAGGGTTCTCCCTCTTAGTATTTTCCACATCATACTGATAAGAGTGCATTCATCCGAGTGGGTATGATCAACCGGAATGAGAGTCAACCTATCGGTATTGCGTGCGCTCGGTCCGTCGATGTACCATCCATCAACCCAAGCCGCCTCTGTTGTCCTGGAGCGTGCATCGATCGTTGATCGATCATTTACTGGTCACAGTCAAACTAAGCTCATCAACTTTAAGTGCAACGGGAAAAATGTTAAAAAATAAATAAACCAAACTTATGAATGTTTTTAAATATCGTAAATATTTTGAAAAAATAAATTAAATCATTGGCCCATTACCCTATTTCTGACATCTTTTGACAGGTCTTAATTAGATGAAAAAATATGTGCACATAATTATTCATACACAGATTCAAACACATGTGCATTTAAAATCGTTGAATGCACGTGGAGCTCATAAATTAATGAGAGCCCCACGTGCATTACTCTAATCACATTCCCCAAATGTAGAAAAAAAAACTGAAATTGAGTCTTAATCTAAAAAATACAGGCCAAATGAAGAAAAAAAAACCCTTAACCGAAGCATTATTTATAAATTGTATTAGGCAGTACATCAAATTGATTTAATTAATCGGAACATCACCGCCACCAATAAATAATAATTATGATCACAATGATGTGATTAATTTCTTCTTCTTTTTGTTATATTGAGCGTCCATTTAATAATCCCAATTTATATATTTGACGTGACGGCCAAAATAAATAAATAAGTAAGAGTTATTAAACACGCTAAGTTGATACAATTTGGCAATTCAACAAATTTTGCTTGAGATGGATATGTGATAGCCACATGCGATAAGGAGAAGTCTCTCTCCACAAAATTTTACGTGTACATATCTGTACATAAATATATTCAAAATCGTTAAATGTACATAGAGCTCGCAAAATAATTAAGACTCCATGTGAATTCAGCGGTTTTGAATATATTTATGTTCGGATTTGTAAATAAAAGATTGTATGTGTAGCACTACTACATATTAAAAGAGTGGATGGATAAGTCCCTTTGAATGAAGTAACTATTGGATGTTTTTGAAATATCATAAACAGATTCTCAATTACTGCGCGTGATCGTCTATATATTAAGGTGCTTTATGTCAATTTGTTGAAAGGACGCTAGTTGGGTCCGGCCTCCATTTAGAAATATGAAGGGCCCAAAAGTCTGGGGTTGAAAAATTCCTCATCTCATTGGGGGCAGAAAACAAATCAACATCTCGATGTGATGCCAAGCGGGTCGCGACTACATTTTTGGAATGCTTGGATTGGTCACGAACCAAACGCAGCGATGGCAGATTGACCCGTGGATCATAGGGTAGAAGTGAAACGTCATTCTAATCAAGGCCCATGGGTCCCACTAGTTTTTTACCTAATTTCTTCGTTTAGGCCTTCAAATCAACAAATTTGTCATTTTAGAAAAAATTTGTTTTCCTTATAATTGTTAATAAGATTTTTTGTTTTAGTCGCTGTCTGTTTTAACAAGCTTATATTTTTTTCTAGTATTTGATTTTCTAGTCAAATCAGAATTTTTCATTTTTGGTAATTTTTCTAATTTCTTTTATTTGGGCTAGATTAGCAAACTTAATTCTTTTATTATTTCATTTCCTAATTAATATAGAGTTCTACGTCTCTATAAATTATTTTGTAAGCCTCAGAACTAAGTAGTTGTTAATTGATTAATAAAAACCGAGTGTTTTACTCTATTCGTTTGTTAAAGGAGTAAGTACTTCTAGTTCAAATAAGGTTCGAGATTATCCTCATGTTACACTCATCCAAACATACGCTTCGTTGCATTGCAATGTGATACAACGTTTTCTACTTTAGTCGGGAAAGAAAGCACGAAATTGAAAGAATAAGGGTCCCTTTTTCTTTTTGACATGTGGGAAGAGTTCTTATCTATTGTTGGTGTTAATGTAGGACCTATGATTGATAGAATTTTTTGTTCGTAAACTCGGAAAAATATCCCGATAAATGAAAGAATTAGTGCCATTTTGATTGAGATTGTGAATAAAGTAGCACAAGGCGTGCTCAAGAAGAGTTTTTTTAGAACTGATCGCACATCGAATTCACTTGTTAATCCAAATTTTTTTCTCATCACATAGATATGCAAAAGTTACTGTGGAGTTGTTAAGATCCACTAATCTGAGTCGATTTGTCTTTAAGATCTGAATAGCATCTATAGCCCGTGCAAAAATAACTAGTTAATGCCACCCAACAATTTTCAGTCGACAAACACTATAATTCTTAAGTTAGAACACGTGACATGAAAACACAAAACTATTTATCCCTATAATTGATTGCATACTTTATTCTCTTCCAAAATTCCATATGCATGTATAAGCCATCACGTACCTTCATTGTGGGTACTTGAATAATCCTAGGATCTCTTCCTGATTTACCGAGGATTTTATTCCAAATCCTTTCTCAATTGCCCAATCTGACCATTACCTCAACGTGCATGGGTTTTCATAACTAGATTCCTATCATAAATTCTTCTTTCATTTTCTAGGTCCCCTTTCCATAAACACCAAGAACGCGTCTGATCATCCAGAAAACAAATTAGAGCTCAGTTTGACACTAGGTCATACTACCAACCTAGCCCACTATCTTGCCTCTTAACAGGCCTCGAACATGATGTCTGCCCTAACTGACCTCCATCTCGGGCCAAGGTTCCACCTTTATCCGAGCAGTTAGGTTCTCCATCAATTCGGTCCACTATAGTAACAGAATTTGGATTTTGGATCGTGGAAATAGTCCAAAACCACTAATTGAGTTATTCTTTGAGTGGGGACTATGGAGAAAACGAGTCGCGTGGTTATGGATATGAGTAAGTTTATTGACATATTAAGTTGTACATCAAGTCTACATAGCATATCATTTTAAGTATAAAATGTAAAAGTGGATCGCATAAATTTTGATATACATTCAAAATATAAATGACATGTAAAACTAATATATAACTCGATATACAACGTGATATATTAATAGTACTGCAACATAAATATACTGCTCTTTCAACATAAAGTTACCTAAATAAAAGACCAATTATCAATGACCCCAGAAACGTGGGAATATGCCATCTTATCCTGCCACATGTACGAACAAACAACATGCAAAGAACCTATCATGTCCTTGTCCTTTTTATCTCAGGGACCACCACTTACAGATGTTGTTGGCGGCTATAATTGAGAAAACGGAAATACTTGAATTTCAAACAATTTTGCTATACGCACAACACATTTACATAATACATTACATAATATAGTCCAAAACGACTATTTTAAAATAAAAAAAATTAGAACTCAACAAACACTACAACAAATTAGGGTTTTCTCGGCGTTTTTGAAACGCCGGCAAAAGTCATATAAACGCTGGGAAAAGTTTTCCCGGCGTTTTGGAAAACGCCGGCGATACCGCTGTCAGAAATACTAAATGGCGTTTACAAAACGCCGGGAATTGTTACCGTCGTTTTTCCCGGCGTTTAATAAACGCCGTAAAATATTCCCCACGTCCAAAGCCTTTCCCAGGGTTTTGCAGAACGCCGGGAATAGTCCTGACATTTTTAAATTCACTCACCACAATTTAGCTAGTGCTTTTTTTTTTTTCAATTTTCTCCACTGTTAACCAACAATTTATATTCAAATACAAGATTTATGACATAAAAACATCTCAAATTCATTCACCACAATTTCTCAATTTATAAAATACGTTCGGAGATATATCTAATATCCCGAGACAATCAAACATAAACCATATAATATAACTCCAAATCTCTGCAATACTGGCTCAAAGAGGAGGGGTAACATGCTGACTTTCATAGGAAATCTGAGGGAGGGGGACATTGTCAGTTTTATTATTAGACTCTTGGACTCCTCCATTAGCTTGAACTTCCACTGGATCTGAAGCACTTGGTTTCTGAGTTTTCTTTCCCAGTTGTTCTTGAGCTTCTTTCTTTGCTGCCTCTGCAGAGGCTAACTGATCCTTCAGAATCTTGAGCTCATCTTGTGCTTGCCCAAGTTGAGATTCTAGATCTCCAATGCGGGTCCCGAGCTTCTTTTGGTTCAAGGGATCAGATTGGGCACCTCTTGGTGATCGACGATCTCCTACCTTGGGACTCCTATCGGTTGCGACTGATCAATGATGTAGGGGATCAGAATAGACAAGAGAGAATTTCCCTTGCCAACTAAATCCACAGAGCTTATCTCCAGTAACTGCCAACAAAGACATTTTAAGCAAAGTTCAAATAATGAAAAAAGATCTAAACTAAAGCCTATGAACCAAGGATGAAGGGGAGAAAGTGACACAAACAGAAATACATTCCTACAACACCCTCTAGATCTAGATTATCAAATAGAGAGTATATTCTGCAGACATGATTTGGTACTTCCGTGCACACATCTGTGTGAAAACCCACCTTCTATGTTTGCATCCTTGTAGTATCAAACAATGAATCAATTTAGTGGAAATTCACTCAGCCGCACATTCCAAAGACAAAGGTTACACTTCCAAAATATCTGCTTTCCTCATACAAATAGTAGTGAAAACACAATTTTATTAATTTGTGAGCAATGTAACAATAAAACACAAAACAGACAGCAGCTCTCGGGTACTGTATTAACAAACGCAGCAAACTCACTTCTCCTTTTTCTTTTCTCCTTCATACATCCCAACCCATGCCAAGCACCATTACCAAACGGAATTCCTGAAAAGTGAAATCATGACAAATTGTTACACACTTTGCAAATTCATCCTATATACATCTGGTACTTTCCCATTAATTCAGACAAGGGAGAACCCTTTACCTATTGGTAAACAAGCCTATAGTAATTCCCATCATCCTATTTCCTCGTTGATGAAACAAGTGAATCAACCCAACATTAAAAGCTCAAAGGATGACAATCTAGGGCTGAAAACATGTAAGGTTTATGCCAAAAACAATACTACTATAGAGCAATGTTTTCTTCAGCAACTCAAGTTTCCAAATTCGCTAAGCCTTGAATCCACAAGGTAAAGATACAAATCAACAGAACACATTTTGTTTTCATGGAATCAGAGAATCATTTGTTTACATCCAGAAGCTTCACCCATTAGATGTTTGCTTTGAGTATTTCATGGGACTTAGAAAACAAGGTCAACATAAGTTGAAAATATAAGAGAAGCAATGATGATGCTATGAAGTAATTACCATTACTGAAGTTCAAACCAGAAATACATGGATCCTCCGTATTCATACTCTGCATGTCCAAAAAACCCAAAGTTGAACTACTTAACCTGTTCATACATGTGAGAATTGGTGACGCAGTTCAACATCGAACGCCATTCACCTAGTCCAATGTTAAATGCTTTAATGTTTGGTAAGCTCCATCGGCGAAGATCTGCATCTTCAATGTTCTTCCAAGACATGCTATTTGGCTCTTTATACCCATTTGTGCAACTTGCAACCATAAAGGTTGAAATTTTTAATTTAAACTAAGCCCACCAAATGATTCTTTGCAAACCCACATGAAATTTGTAGCATTCTAAGTTGCTTGACACAAATTCAAGAGCAACACCAGATCTTAAACAAAAGTCGACACGATGAACGAAAATAGTAAAATAAACTAGAATTGCTAAGATAGAATGAAGTTTAGAGAAATAGAGTCAATTCTAAATGCCAGAAAAAAGATTTTAGTACCAACATCAAAAGAGCTAGAACAAACATGCCATGAAGCTCTGCATATATTAGCCTTGAAAGAGGAGGGGTAACATGTATACCACATATTTGAGCCCCCAACAAAAACAATTGTACTGATTGCCATGCACCTTTGTCCAGCAGCACCAAAACCTGCAGCAACTAGAGAGAGAGAGAGAGAGAGAGAGAGAGAGAGAGAGAGAGGCAGAGGGAAGGACCGAGAGAGAGAGAGAGAGATCACGAGAGAGAAACAGAGATTGCGAGAGAGAGAGAAACAGCGCGAGATACCTGACCAGACGCCGGCAGCGGAGGACGGCCAGCAGCAGGAACGGCGGCAGAGGGAGCGGCAGCAGCAGACCTTAGTTTTCCAGCTAGGTTTTCTTAGGAAGCCGCTGGGTTTTGGCCGAAGGGTTTAGAAAAATGGGGGGAAACGGGAATGACTTTGGGAAAGGGGAGGAATAAATTTGGGAAAAGTTAAGAGGAGGGAAAAAAAGAGTATTTTTGGCATTTTTTTAAAAACGCGGGGAACTAAATGCGGGGAAAAATCTGATTTGTTGTAGTGAAATGAAACCCTTCTTCCCCAAACCCCACCCTCGTTTCCTCCTTCTGTTGCACCGCAGCCGCCACCCTCTCTAAACTTCAGATCGCGCTACCGCACCACCAAATCATCCTCAAACAAAACAACTTGCACCTTGGAGATTCTTAATTTGCATCTTAAGATAGATTGACTTGTATCCTTGAGTTTTCTGATCGGTCATAAAATGTGTATGGTTACTATTTTTTAGAAATTCACTACAAGAAAAAACAATATACACATACATACATATATAGCAATATATCTGTATACATATATTTATACATGTATATATAGATTACATATAATCTGTATATACCCTACAACCCTAAATACTCTATAATATACACACATACATACATACACACACATGTATGTGTATATATTTGTATGTTCGTATATGGAATATATATAATATATGTATGTATGTATGCGTATACGGATACACACACACACATACACATATATATAGTCTATATATGGATAAGTATCTGTATACATATACATCTAAGTATATATATGTATAATACATAAATATACATATACTTGTACATATATATATATATGCGTGTGTGTATTGTATATATAGAGGGAGAATATATATACGGAGAGTATATATAAATATGTAGAGTATATATATGTACAAATACATAGACATGTACGTATAGTATACATATGTATATATAAGCCAATGTACATATATGCATATATTATACACACATATATACTTATATTATATATATATATATATATAATATATGTACATATATATGTGTATATATTGATAAAAAATAATAGATTTCCCGACCAAATCATTTTTGGACGTCAAACATAATATTTCCCGACCAAAAACATATATAAACGTTTTTTAGAACCAAAAAAAAAAAAATATATATATATATATAAACATGAAATTTCCCGACGGAGCTGTGTTTAGTCGCCAAAGGCTGTATAATTCCCGACCAACTGTTTTTTGTCACCAAAAACATAACCTCTGCCAGTCGCCAGAGGTTGCACATTTACCGACTAAAATATTTTTTCGTCGCCAAAGGGTCAATATTTCGCAACTAAATAGGTTGGTCGCCAAATAAACTACTTTTGGCGATTAAATTATATTTAGTCGCTAATTTTAGTCTCCAAAAGTGATTTTTCTTACAGTGATTACTTTTTTAAAGACTATGTTTTGATAATTTCAAAACCGTGAATCATAAAAGTAAAAATTATTTTGGATCAGTGCCACTCTTCTGTAATTTTCCCAAAGTAATATTGCCTGCAATTCTCTTTTTCTTTTTTCTTTGAAATTAGTTTATTTTTAAACCATCAAATTAAGTTATGTAGGTTTTATTTCAACGTGACCATTGTCGGCTGCATTATTGTGGTTGGATTAGATTGTCCCTTACAACATAAACTAAGTATTTAAGGTTACCAATAAATGCAAGAAATTAATGAATAAATTGTAAAGAAACTCATTGGTTTGACTTCAAACAAGCTGACAAATTTGTTATACCAAACCTAGTGGGTCAGAACGATGGATCAGTTCTGTTATGTACTTAACGACACAAATGGTAGGTTTGTGACATAAATAATTAGGTTGAATTGAGCGATGAGCCGATGAGGCCAGAGGCCTAATAGAACCTACAGGCCTTAAGGAGACTAGGTATCGGGTTGGACCGATAATTCGATCCAAACAGAGACCCGAACCGATGAGGCTTCTAGAAGATATTGAAAGGATCTAGGGCTAATATATGTACTATAATGATGACTTCAGCCGAAGCGCGTGTCCAGAGTGAGTTTGACGACACGTTTAAGTCAGAATCAATTATAAAAAAGATGACATGAAACTCTAAAAAAATACGCTCTAAATAAAAAGTACAAATACCCTTGTTGTACTT
This sequence comes from Arctostaphylos glauca, assembly GCA_019985065.2. Classification (NCBI taxonomy): domain Eukaryota; kingdom Viridiplantae; phylum Streptophyta; class Magnoliopsida; order Ericales; family Ericaceae; genus Arctostaphylos; species Arctostaphylos glauca. The sequence goes on from JAHSPW020000008.1 coordinate 28,972,346, forward strand.
CTTTATCTTCGATTTGATGTCTGACTTAAAAACCGGAGTGTTTTCTGACTAGTATTTATCAAATGACACTAACAAGTTACTTCTCTTGTAAGCTAGCAAGAACGAGATGGATCAAGTAGAGAAGATCGAATTAGATTGACGAATCTAATAACCTCACACAAACAACCTGTAGGCTAACTAATCTATGGCGAACAACAAAGATGAACCAAAACAAGAACATAAATACAATAACACATGATATACATGAGACTGTATGATCTATACTCGTGGGAAAAAGAAAATTTTACTGTTAAATAATGACTACAACACTTCACTTTGTGTCTCAGAGTGTCCAGATGAACTTAACCGTTAACCGGACAACAGCAATAAGGCCTAAGAGTTCGCTCCATTGCTATCTAAATTTTAATTAATATCCCAAGAGCAATTAATGGGGTGCTCACACGTTTCAATATATGTTGCTATAATAATATTTCTCCATTTGACAAATATAATATCCCAAATGCAATTATTATCACTCCAATCAAAGTGCACAATAATTAATTATGTGAATTGTCCTCGTGGATGGTGGCCCATTTTTTTATTAAAATATTAGTAAGAAAAGTTGGTGGGCCTTTATTAAAGAATAATGAGACAAGAGGATTGATGGGCTAAAAATTGAAAAGAACAAGGTTGGAGGTAAGATTATGTGAGATCCTCAAATAGTTTTGAGAAGCCAATAGATATGATTTTTTTTTTCTAAATCAAAAGCACAAAATATGTGAATGAAAGTTTTTTTTGTGCAGTCTATGTCTCATTAAAATGGAATTTATATCTTATGTGTATTTTTACTATGGACGCAAAATTTTAAAATATTGCGGCTCGAGATGCAGATGGAGATATACGATGTTATAGAGTACCAGTAAGGATGACTTATCTGTTAGTTTTTCTACTCTCACCCTCAAAAACCAAAATTAATTGCCTTACGTCCGTAGGTTTTAACGTTGTATGTTTGAGCAAGAGAGTCAAAAATTGGTGTTGAATAAACCATATTATAAACATGAATTGGTGTTGAATAAACCATATTATAAGCTCCTCATAATTTTAGGTCTAATGTGGAAAACATTGTGACTTGGAGGAGCAGATTGAGAAGCAAACAATACTTTAAGTGTTTGTTTATTAGGAGTCATAAAATGGTCCATTGTTATCGCCTCGATATAATTATCTGATGTTTTTATATTCAGAATTTATTTACTTCTTTGAATTCTAAATATAATATTCGAAAAAACTATTTTATTTTTCTGGAAGGAAATAAAAATTATCACACTCCTATCTCTATTCATATCTTATTCATATATCTCTTTCTATTTTCGTAAATGTCATCATTAATCACCTACTCATATCTATCATATATTACTTCCTAAAAAAATATTTAAACAAACAATTTATAATTATTCACCTCTCTACAGTAAATATTTCCTTCTACTAAATCTCCCTTTTTATTATATCTATTATATCCCTTCTGAAATGTTGATCGCTAATAAACCATCCGCAAGGGACAAAATTGAATATAACTTTATTCGAGAAAAAAAAAAAAAGAAATAAGAGAGAACATGATTTGATCTTAATGTTTGTAAAGTCATAACGAATGACCAAAGGTGGTTTCTTGTTTTTGTCTTTTGATCATAAACATTGACAATGACAACAACTTTTGCTGTCCTATGTTATATATATATATATATATATATATATATATATATATATATATATATATATATATATATATTATAGATACAAACTATATCTAATACTTCACAAAACATTTCTTTCCATTAGGGACCAGATCATCACCAGTACTTATGTTGTTTTTTTTAACTTCTTTTGTTTGATATGTTACAAATTATTTTCATAAAAGGGCTTCTTTTTGGTCCACTTTTCCCAAAATGGCTTATGTAATACCCCTATCCTTTAATTGTGCTTAGAATTTAATTACGTGCATAATTTTATGAATTTTATGTATTATAGGGCTTTGTTATACTTGCTAATTAAAAATAAGAGCATATAAAATTACATAGCACACACACACTATATAATTTTCCTAAGTAGCCTAATAAAACAAAAAAAAAAGAAAATATCTATGTTGTTTTGTTTTCCTTCCACCGTTCACATTTCCATCTTCATTTTAGAGAGAGAGAGAGAGAGAGAGAGAGAGAGAGAGAGAGAGACGGCAGGAAGGAGAAGAAGAAAGAAAAAAAAAAGAGGAAAAAAACTAGGGTTGCCTTTGGCTTGAAATTGAAGCTCTAATTAGGTAATTTTTGCTCTATATGCTTGATTTCATGCCTTGTTTACTTGAATTCATGATGGAAATAGTTGGTTTCAGGTTGAATTTATGTTTTTGGCAAGTTTTTGGTGAAATAATGGACCTTGGATTGAATTCTTGCCTTTAATTTCGTGTATATGAAATCTGCAGTTTTGTGGAACCTGAAATTGTCTGATTTTGGCGAATTTTGTTGGGGTACTTCGGATTCTGTTAAATTTCTGATAATTTTACTGAAGGTTGCTCTGTTAGTTGTTTGCTTGTGGTAAAAATTTCAGAACCTAATTCGAAATATTGAGCCCTGTAGAAATTATTAACCTAGCTGTGCGCAGATTTGTCGCTATGCTGACTGCACTGTCATACTTTGGAAAAACGGCCATAACTCTTAGCTCGGGCAATGAAAAAGCGAACCGTTTCCTGATTTTGGAAGTAGAGTCGTAGAGCTTTTAGAATATGTAGGGCTTGTGCCTTTAATTTTTGTGAGCACATACAGATTTTGAGTTAAAGTTCCCAAAAGTTACAGATTTGAAGTTGGTTTCGCTAAGTTGGTTTTCTACCTTATGTTTTGATTTTAGAATCCTTGTTAATGCTTAGGATACGATCATTATGCCTTGAATTGTGTCTAATATACATTCTTGATGCTTATTTGTTATAGGAGACTTGTGTGAATACACAAAACGAGGTGAGTGATTTAATACCTAAACTACATGGTTTTACATAAGTTTTTCAATTCAAAAGTTGTTCTACTTGTTTTATACTATGATATGAACTCCATGGATATGAATGAAAGGTGACCAATATTTTTTTTTACCTAGTACTGGCATCCTCACACGTCCCAGCTTGCTAGGGGACATGTGCTAAAAGGCTAGCAAGGCGTAATATGAATATGATATGGGGTAACGCTAAGACGTCTAAGCTTATCCACACCGGGGACGCTCGGTGCTATGAAACGAGACACGAATACGAGGATGTGCATTAATATGCTATGTTGATATGAAATGTGTTCTTTCTGAAAGGTTTTATGGTTATCCATGGAAAGCATGTTGTTTAAGCATTAATCATTCACCCGAGCTTTGGCTTATGAAAATGTTTTTCACCTTTCAGGCAATGACGAGTAGGATGGCGTGACTCTTTTGTGGATAGCTTGTAGATAGGAGGCTTGTTTATATGTATAGATAGGAAGTTGTACTTTTGGACATCTTATGTATCTGTAAGTTGTGGACAGTTTATAGGTTTGTATTAAGCACAGCTCTGAGTGGTTTGGCTGTAAGATCCTCATGTAAAGACATGTTTTAATGGTTTCGTAATAAAATGGTTTGTTCTTCCGCTGTTCGTTACTCATGTCCCTTTTAGTCAATTGCTTTTGGACAGGTTAATCATGTGAAATGGCCTTGGTGATGGTTTCACCGGCACTTTGTTATAGCCTAACCCTTAAGGGGCGGGTCAGGGGCGTGACAGCTTATTATCAAGAAAAAATGGGCTTAAACAGGGTGGCCGTTATGCGAAAGTAACGATTTGACGTAAAGAGAATATGTCTATCTTAGGGCCGATAATCGAATTTACTTTGAGTGTTGATCCCAACTCCTCGAAAATTGCATGGTTCACATAAATACGGAAAGGAAAGTCTAATGTACAATAAGCGTATTGTGCAACAAAATATATTTTTTGATCAAAAGTAACACTGTTTCAACTCTCCGAATAGTATTTTGTGCGCCAAACTATCCTGTTGTGCATAGTAATACCCCCGAGTCCACATAAATGTGTAATTCATAATGTTACCAAAAAGCTATGCTCCATATGTACCAAATAATTTTTCATTTGTAATGTGTGTAGTTTTGTTATTTATTTAGTATTTTTTGATCATTTGTAACATTATTTTTTACACCTAAATTCAAGGACTAGTTAGAAATCTTGCACGTAATCACTATCTAGAATTACATGGAAAACAAAAATCTATCAGCACAACATAAAAGTTCAAAAACATTCGTGCATGCTACAATGTTTCCATCTTATATAACATTGTCAGTTTTGATCGCCTAAATTCTAAGTTCAATGAATTTCTTAATAGGTCACCTCTTCTTACAATGGTGCACATTGAGCACATTTAACTGTTAAGTTCCACAAGATTTTGATGTTCTCGCGACTTTAAAAGAAATTGTATGGTGATCTATTATATATAACACTTAATTTTGCATCCACCTAGGGATGTCAGACCCTTGATCATCCATCAGGCCACCACCAAGACTATCTATCAGACGTCCAACCTCACAACTGACACCACAACGTGATTGAGATGTCACAATCTCCCTCACTTAAGAACACATGTCATCTTGTGTGATGTCGGGATTTGTCCTATGTTTTCAGTTACTGGAAGCTCTCATACTATTTATATAATGCTCCCGCCTTGTAAAACATGTCCTCTTTAGTAGCTCAAATTCCATGAGTTTCTAAAATAGGTCACCCATTGTGACATCTCATTCCACATCGAAAGTTTAAATAAGTGATCTTGGGTATATAATGAGTCATGTATACTATTACTAATAATTTGAGTTTAAGCATTTTGGTCCATGTGCTTAGACTTCAACAAGTTATTGGATCAGTGCATGGTATACATTAGGCGTTACAGATAGTATCAGAGCAACCTGTGTACATGATCGAGTATGGGGTCGGACTTTATTTAGTCACTAGTGAACGGAGCCGGGATAAGGCCGTAGTAACTCTAGTGTTCGACCCCTTGCGGGGGTGCAGGATCTTAAAGGTTGGAAGAGATTGTGACATCTTATCACACATCGAAAGTCTACATTGGTAATCTTAGGTATATAATGAGTCATGTATACTACTACTAATAACTTGGATTTAAACATTTTTTACCATGTGGTTAGACTTCAACAAGTTATTGAACCAGTAGTATACACGAGGCATTACACCCATCCTTGTATTATTGCACGAAGAGTACGCTTAACTATGAAGTAGTTCTATTAAGTTTTGACACACTCATGGCTTTACAATGTTTTGTACAAGGTAGGATCAAGATTTATTACATATAAATAACACTGAACTTTGCACCCACCAAGCGATGTGGAATCATTGACCACTCTTCCTAACATATCTACCAAGACTTCCTCTTAAACATCAGACCTCACAACTGGCACAACAGTCTTAATTGGGGGTGCGACAACATTATTCTTGATGTATTGGTTATATGAAGGGTTCTATTCTTTATCTGCATTAGGACAATAATTGATCCGAATATCTTTCAAAATTCTTGCATGCTATCATTGTTAATTATTGCAATACTAAATATAGTGCCTGGGTGGGTTTTGGTGATTGCTCAGTTGCTGATCCGTTAATATCATCACATGGCATGTTATTTCGATGGATATTCGAATTGAATTTTTTTTTTTCCAAATTTTAACCGATTATTTTATGTGAATAAGGTTATGTTAGAGGTTGAGGAATACTTGTTCGGACTTGGTTCGATTATGTTATAGGTCATTACTTGAACCGATTCGAAATGAACCGTTCAGAAAGTATAAATTAAATTACCCCCTTATATATGTGTGTGTGTGTATTCAGAGATCGAGTTACTATGTCGTTTTAAGCCTTTATATAGGCAAAGTGATTAGTTTTCACAGATATCTATTTGGTTCGATGAATTAGCGAACTCCAATATTGGCTACAGTTATGGTACCAATTCTTCCATCCCCCACAAGTATATATGAATAATATACTAATGTATGCATATATGAATATTATATGCGAAATGAATTAATAAATCTAAAATACGCAAAATCTATTTTATTATCAAATTATAATATATGGCTCCTCACGGTTAAAAATCCATTTGAGATCGGCTTGTTATTGACAAACCAAGCTTGAAATCGTTATGCTTTTATAACAATCTCGAAGAAGCTACTATTCAGTTCCTTCAACTCATGATGCTCAAAAACTTAAAGCTACTTGAGATCGGCTCATGATCCCCTCGATTAAATCTCGTTTGAAATCAGTTCGCCTCATAAATCAGACAAATTTAAGCATATTTTTAAAGCTCATTACATTCGCCAACCAAACTTGAACTTGTTCAGCTCGTTTCGTTCGTTTATCAGCCCTATATTTTTAAAGCTCATTACACTTCGTTGACGCGCGTAAAAGAACGTTCAACGCAATCGTCTAGTACAAGTTTAACTTTCAACACATTTACCTTTTCATCCCTTCACATGAAATTAGGCCACAATTTAGAAATTTAAAGGCTCTATGTTCCTTTTGCTTGGGACAGAAACATTTCTGCCACAAGAAATTTTGAAAACCCTTTGTTTATTTCTTAATAAAAAAAGCGTTATTTTATTTTATAATTACCAATATTTTATGATGAGGAAACAATCTTGTTTAATCAGTGGAAGTTCTATAATGGTTGAACATATTGGGAAAATTTTACGTGACAGATGCGAACAATATTCGAAAATTTTAGAAATATATGCATTCGTTTTCCATGAATCATTGAAACTAAAATGACAAACCATGAAACGATATGAACAGAAACATAATATATGTGTTTTGTATTTTACACCGTCCCCTTAGAACAGAATCGATGTCTCACCGTATGTGTTAGAAGATTGCTTCGCATTTGTCTTCCAAGATAAAATAGCTCCTCAGTCGAAGAAACACTGGCCTAACAACTGTCAGTCAAACTTTGCTGCATCTGTCTCTCTCTCTTACAAAAATACAACAAAAGGATATGAATGATTTAGACAGAATTTCTAGTAGTGTTCTGTAGTCTAAAAAATGTAGAGTGAATGCGCAAATATATAGATATGGAGACACTTTCCATATCTTGCAACTCCCAAGATTTTTTTTAGGGCCCATTTGGCATAGCTTGATTATTGGTTTTTTGGCTTATTTGGTGACCAATAAGCCAATCCCATTTGGTTTGCTTTTTGTGAAGCCCAACTGTAAACACCCTTACATACCATCATATATTACAGAAGTACCTTTTTACATAGAGATATGTCATATTACACACTTCCACACAATAGGAGGGCAATTTCATAATTTCACATTCAATATTAATTAATTTAGTCCACATAAAGGTGACTTTTTTCAATACCCCAAAACACATAATAATCAAATAAGCCAATAATCTCATAATCAAGCTAAGCCAAATGGGGCCTAAGTTGATAAATGAACGAAACTTTCCGATTGTTGTGAGATCTACCAATGTCCAATTCATTCACAATCTTTGAATTCCTTGAATTTTCAACGTAACACCATCACATCATGATTTTATCGGAGGTGTCCCTATTTTGATTTAATTAAATTATTTGTTTAAATTATTAAAAAGGTCATGATAATATAGATAAGGCCTTGGCAATTGATGATTATTTAATTAATTCTTGAATGGAATATTAATTTTGCCCAAATCATCAATCACATCAACTTGACTAATGACAATGCAACCACCACCAAAGTTGGTTTAGCTATTTTCAGTTGCTTCTACTTTGAGAAGTCCAAAGTTTTATCCTCTCCTGTAGGCCCCCAAGTAACTAATTTGGTAGCATCATCATTAATATTTATGCTGAGGGGCCATTTTCAATTGTTGTCAAAATAGTGACATTTTATATATATAAGGTCTATTTGGACTGTGGTATTTATTGAAATTTTTTTTTATCCTTATTTGAAATTTTTTTACAATTTTTTGTTTTTCATCAATTTTTTTTGATTTATTGGTTCATCTCGACAAGAGCTTTCAGAAAAGTTATTAATCATCAGCCAAATTTGAAAAAAGTTCAGAAAAGACAAAAATAAATCAAAAAACAGAAAACAGAGTTTTTTTACTTATTCTTCGTCTTTAGTGACTTTTTTTTAACTTTTGGACATAATTTTATATTTTTTAGATTCCTTTCATCAAGACGGACCAATAAACTACAAAACATTGAAGTTTAAACAACAAATGTAAAAATAAAAAAATAAAGACAAAAATAAAAAAATAAAAACCATAGGCCAAAGAGGGCCATAACATATTGAATTGACATTTCTCTTTTTAGAACGATGATAAAAAGTGACTCGTATATAAATAGTTTTTCTCGAGACAATATTCTTGGAGATATTAGTATTGATTAGGGTTGAATATTGAACACATAACTTTTTAGGGGTGAAAGAACTACTGGAAAAAAAAAACGAATTGATCAATAGATTGCAATTCGATCGATTCAGATTAAGGGTCGATAGGTTTCAGTTTAATCAGAATATCTTTTTCGCTTTTTCGATTGAGTTTGGATTTCTCTATTTTCGTTATGACCAACCGAAAACCGAATTTATACTACACAGTATAAGAAAACTATTTTATTGGATATTTATTCGGAAGACTATTTTATTTTTTAAGGAGATAAAATTATCCCATACCTCCCTCTACTTATACGCTTTTATTTACGTAAATATTAGTATTAATTATAAAAAAGACCATTATTATTAAAAAGATGTCATTCACGTATTGATATATATCATATCATTCTTCCTAAAATCATATTTAAACAAATCATTTAATTATTTACTTCTCTATAATAAATTTCTATTTGTACTAAATTCTCGTTCTTATTTATCATATTTCTTCCAAAAAAAAGTTTAACCGCTAATAAACGGACCGGGATTCGTCGGTTTTTAATTTCACCCTTGCTGATCATGACAATGGTATTTGGGTGCATGTGATTGTTATTTTCCCATGACAATAACGTGAAACTATACTGGCGTGGAGGTTAAGGACTCAAATTTGTGCAAGCAACTACATGACAATAACCAGAAAAAGACCCCCCACTGGCACACTCAGTCCCTGCTGGTGTAAATGTGCTAGAAAATTATTGAGCGAGTACTCCTAGGGTATCGTCGTGTCGTGTGATTGATTGGCTCGGTTGCGCATCTTTAATTTAGTAGGGGTCCTTTTTTCGAGTAAGTGAAAGATGGTGGAGTGAGGTCTCGGAATCTTGATAAAGGAAAGCGTATGGATCGAGACTGAGTAGTAAAACGAATTTATGAGCTTTAGAATGCAGGATCTTTTTAGCTAAGAAATCGAGAGCAAAAGGGACATTTTTTTTCGAGTTTACGAGTTAGTATATAAACCCACAAAAATATGTGATGTTAGAAGGTGTTGTGACACGAAGAAACGACTAAATTATTATTCATATGCACCCATACTTCCTTAATCTGTGCCATATATACTACATGCAGTTAATCCTCTCACCCAAATCTTGTTTGTTGATTGATCATGAAAATTATAGGCAACTCATTTGCTCTCCAGAAGCGACTGAACTCAATCAATTGCTGCCGTTACTATTCAATTTTTTGTTGAAGTCTATCGTGTAGTTGCACTCAACTTGAATCGAAATCTCTCACCCAAATCTTGTTCGAGTGTAAAGTTAAGAAGCTCGCGCTTCCACCATAGAACATATACCAAAACAACAATAAATCAGAACAATGAAAAATCTTCCAAGCATTTTGCTAGAACAAAATAGAAGCCGACTGATCCCATTGATCGTATGACTAGAAGATAACCTGTCACATTAAAGGTAAATGATTAGATACGTCCTCTAATCACCACGATGAGGCCGGCCCCTCTTTTAGATCCCGCTGATCATATACATAGATGCATACCCATTTCAAACCATGGCCCTTAAACAAAGAGGGAATACAAAATAAAATAAATATACAAGCCCATACAACAATTCCCCCTCCTCCCTACGAAAAAAAAGTTCAAAAAGTCGAACAATCTCAACTCTTTCTCCGCTTTCTTCTCAAGTAAGGCATGGCACTTAGAGATTTCACCAGGACTGTCTCAGAATCATCTTTTCTGATACTTTCCGGAGGAGACGCGGCTGACATAGAAATACTATCTTTGCTAGTTCTAGGAGCTAAATGGTCAAGATTCTGCTCGTTATACAATGGATCTGTCCTCGATCTTTCTGGGTTAGCTTCTTCCACGAAATTAGAACAATGGGGAGGGTCGAAATCGTCAGAGACAGACTCCTTAATTGGCTCAGAAGGACGTTCGTAAGGGTTGTCTTTTGTATCATCTTCATCCAAGCAAAACCCACCTCCCATGTCAAGGTATTCATTAGATGATTCTACCTCTAAAGAAGGGTCACCATTTTGACCTAAACTTGGTTCACCTGTTTTGAGTTCTGGTTCTGCTTCATCAAAGCAAAATCCACCTCCCATTTCAAAGTAGGCTCCACCAGACTGCTCCTCAACTGAATGATCATCTCCGATTTTATGCTGGTTACTTTCACCTGGAGCCCAGTAAGTATCTCCAACTAAACCATGATCCTCAGAAGGCTCTTTCACGGCCTCGTTGTCGCTGGAATTCTCTTCATCTTGGCTAGCTTTACCCAGGTCATCAATTTCCAAGTCATCATCCGAAGTGTACTTCACAGCCTTTCTAGTTCGAGTCGACTGCGAGACATATACATGAGAATAGTAAATCAAATAAATCTACAAATGGTCAATAAAGGAAACACAACATCGTCAAGTGTACTCATTCCAAATTCAAATGATCGGTGGCTGCCAAAATTGTAAATTTGTTCATTATACAGATATCCCAATTGTAAATGCATACCAGAATTTATAACATTTGAGATTGTAATAAATGAGTTACTTTCAATATAGAATGACAAAACCAATAGATGAGTTACTTCCAATATAGAGTGTTAATTCAGACATAGACTTATTACATGCAGACACCGCAGTTCGATCTGCAGCCAAGACAGCAACTCTCTGTGCGTTTGCATCAGCTCAACAACGTGGCAAGGTTAAATCGTTTAATTCCTTAAGAACTGTTCGAAGGCCGTATAATTCAAACTGGCATAAATAGGGACAAGCAAATCCAAACACTTTCTGACCCCTTACTGAGATCAGTGTCATTGTCAATCTCAATATCAATTGCAGTCATTGCTCTACAGTCTACATACACAATATCAACACATAGAAACTGTATACACCTTCACTCATTTCATTAATTTATCACACAATTGTTCATACGATATGTATGTCTGTATATAATATATCATAAACTGGAACTTTGGAAGGAGCGATTCACCAAACCGAACCAACTTCATACAACCAAACTGAACTAAAAGGCATGAAGGTAGAAGTGTTAACTCTTCTGGTCAGTTAAATTTTCAGGTCATACTACCCTTTAGAAGCACTAAATGCAGATTTCATGTAGTTCATCATACTTTATATGACAAAAACAACAAAGATATCTCCCGGTAATTAAGACACAACTGGAAAGAGGGAGAACAGAAAAGCCTACCTTCCGTAATTCACGAGGTCTTCCTAACTTTTCATCTTGCTTTTCTTTTTCGTAATCAATATTGCTTCCGTCATCAGAACTGTTTTCACTATTTTCAAGATCAGAACTTTTTTTTCTCCGACCTCTTCCATTAGCTCGGCGTCTATCACTTCCTCGGCCTCTGCCTCTTGCACTCAACCTTTGCCTGGTAATTTGCTTGGCTTCTGTCTGCATCAGCGGATCACAATTCCTAGCTTCAGGTGGTTCAGTCTCTTTGTTCTTTCTTTTTTTCGACAACTTCACATCTGATTTGTGTGTTGAGTTGCCTTCACCTCTCATGACACAATCCTCTATTCCAGTTACAGATTTTTCTGCCTTGTCATCCCTACTTCCGCTGATGGATGTATTCCCTGTTATTCCTTTAACAGCTTTTTTAATCCTCTTACTCCGAATTTTTGCAAATCTCTCATTGAAAGTGTAGAATGCTTCCAACCGCAATTGAGTCTGCATTAATCAAGCCCATGAAACAAGTCATAGATGACGTGCATCAGTTCCTCACTTTGATGAAATTTAGCACACCAAATGGATGGGAAAAAAGTAACATAACGAAAGGTATAAAGCTGAGTATAAATATCATGAACCATACTATGTATATTTCAAACAAGAAATTTTATTAACATAACATCAAAATTCAAGAGGAAAAGAGGTGTGCCGCCATTTTCCATCCAATAGAACCCTGTGAGTTCCCATCACCCCTCCAAATGTAAAGTCCTTTCCGGTATGTCAGGTGCCTCTATTCTTACCTTTTTATTGCCTATTCTAACCATAGGCCATGCCTGTATTGCAACGGATGCAATCTCAAAAAGGAAAAAAAAGGTACTTTTCCACTTCTTAGATACCAGGAATAACACTGAAAGCAACGCAGATCATATGAAGTGTGTATAGCTACTACTTTATATTGGGCTAAAAGATTAAGTGACTAACATTTCTCCTTTCCTACACAACCTGTCCCATTGTGCACATTAGCAAAAGGTCTCAAGGATTATTGGGCCAGCCAGACAGAAGGTAGGTTAATGGCTTGTGGGGGGAGTGTAGGTAAGAGGGTGGCTTGGTGCGTGTTAGTTTTGAATTTGTGAGCATGCATGTGTCTGAGCCGCGCGCAGATAGAGAGAGAGACTAACCTCATGTTTGTTGTACTCTTTCAGAACAGGTAAGAGCAAATCATCAGCCTTCTGCATATTCCATCCAAACTTTTCCCAACACAATCTGTATACAAAGAAACTTGATCAGTAAGTCCAGCATTTGCACTCTTTCCTAAAGGGATTGGACTCTAAGTTGGTAAGCCCAAGCCTACAATGGCATTTCGGGAGCAATTCATGTTTTTCCTCTAAAGAGTTTGGATGAGTAAGCAAGTTGCTGCATACAAATATAGTTGCTGCAAGGTGAAGACAAGACACAAGCAATTTGCTGCAGCTTGTTTTTAAGTGTTACAACATACACATCATGCCGGCCAAAGGATTTCTGACAGTTCAAACAACTTCAAAATTTGCAGCTTGGAAATTTGAAGGAAGGTAAGAAAATTTCTCATGTTTATCAAGTCACTGCATGTTCACTGAAAAGATCAGGTGACATACAAATTATTTTTTGGCACAGGAAAATGGGTAGATCCAAAATTAGATGTCAAGTGTAAAAATCTTAGTTTACCACATGATGTGCTCCTCTAGATGCCAAAATACTGTACCATCATAATATTATCACAAGTTCTCCCAAGTGGATTGAAAGCAATATAATCACAAAAACTTACTTGCGAAGAATGAAAAGATCTGGTTTCCCCCATGAGAAAGGCTCTGTTGATTTGTCGACTTGTGGACAAACATAAGCAGAAATTACTGCTTCATTTGGAAAAGAAGAGGGAATGTGCCAGTTTTTGCTCACATTTCTCTGTATTAGTGAAATTTATCATCATATAAAAAAAATGATTCTTACATGAGAAGAAAATAATGACAAGAATAAGGGATCAACTAGACAGATGGTTAAGTCTTACATGCTTATCCATAAAGATCTGCTTCGTGTTCTGGATGTAGTCCATTGTTTGCGAAACAGTTTGATCAGGCCCCCTATTCCTCGAACTAGATCCTGTTTGCACATCAAACTTCCCTAAGATGGTTGGATCTGGTGATTCAATCCACTCCCGGAATTTAGTGAGACCATCTTCCTCGGGAAAAGCATTCACAACTTCAATAGCATTAACAATTCCAATCCCACTGTGCCAAAAAAAATTACCGTTAAAAAGAAACCTTCATGTAAACCCTGCGCTTCTCAGTAGTTCCAGACCATAACGTACAAATTGCCTAACAGTATAACGCAGTAAGAAATACATAGCATAGCAAATACCAACATTTTTGGTTTAGGTGGCAAATACCAATGGAATAAGCCAAGAGAACAAGTTTGTAGAAATGCCTAACAGGTAAGGAGCTGAGGATGTATAGTGTAATTATGGAAACATGTGGATCACAAGGGTAGTGTACCTTACACCTTCAGTATAATCACTCCCAAGAAGCAGGGCCATTCGGATTAGCTGCTCTCGATTTAGGCCAAGCTCATTATCAATGTCCTAATAAACGACATCAGTGGCATTAAACAATCTGGTATTATTCCAGAAGACATCAAAGCAGATATGGAGATGAAATAGGAACAAGAACAACACCACAGAACCAAACAAATGAAAAAGGTATCATATGAGAAATAAAGAAAAGCCAGCAAACCATTACAAGTACTCCCACAGAATCCATTACATAGAAACTGCTATCCTGAGCTCAACAAAGCCTCACCCCAAAAGTATGAAGTATAAAGAGTTCATTATACAGGCAGACTCAGAAAGAGAACACGGGCTAAAGCACAACAACAAAGTCAGAAAGAGATTACGGGTCAAACAAAGCATTATGTACTTTGGGCAGTATAAGAAGTTCATATACTCATACAAGTTTAACAGGAGATAAGAATAACGGTATCAGATACAAACCTTCATAAAGTAGGTCTCAACATATTTGCGGTCATCGAAAATATTCTTGTAAACATTTTGTGCCCCAAACAAGAACACATCAGAGTCATCAGTAACCACACCATCTACAAGGTTTGAAAGTTCCATGTATGCACACTGAGCTTCAGCTTCCATTGGTGCAATAATATATGGCAAGCCAAACATTTGAAGAAGCTCCTGAAATCATACCAGATATTAGGATCAATTGACTCCTTAGCCAAAGAAAGAAACCCAGTTAAAAACAGCAACTACAAGAAACAATATTTCCTTCCAGAACCAAAACGGAAAAGGAAGAAAAAAACCCTCCCTGACCAAAAAAATAATGGAGTTGAAAAAGCACCAAAAGCAATCCTAAGTAAACACTATAAAACCAGCATGCATCCAATCAAGCTACATCACAATCAATGTCAAAACTAGTTTTTCCATTACCTAGGGCTTGTTTTAGATCCATGAAAAGGATTGTCGCTGTACTTTTAGTGGTAGATAACATTTGATTGGAAAGTTGCAGCTTTAAATATATATAGATTTACCGACCATAAAAGCTGAGATATAAGTACTGCAACAACATAATTTGTGGAAAATTGGGCTGCCCTAATTGACACATTTGAAGCTTATAAACAAGCACTTTTGTCTCAACAATAGAATAAAAACAACTCTTTCAACAAAGCATCAACCAACATGACAGAGGCTTTATGCTTCAAAAGTAACGAACAAGGTGATTGTTCAAAATGTAACAGATAAATTGTACACGCATTTCATCTACCTCACAGATGTGGCGGGGAAATGGTACACACCTGGCATTCTGCAAACATTTCGCTGCTAACAGACTCTGCATTACGCTCGAGCTTTCTCTGCTCATCTGCAAGGTCTGTACGCTCTCTACTTAAATTAATCATTTCCTCCTCCAAACTAGCCTCTGTAACGTCCATTGGCTTCACTATGTCATCCTTAAGAGTAAATTCTTCATCCCATTTCTGCTCAGCAAAATATTCCTTGGACAAGTTTTGTACAACATCGTGCTTTATCGTGAATTCTTTAACAGAAGATTCTCCCTCTTGTGATGTCCCTATTACTGGGTTATGCGCTGCAGCTTCAAAGACATTTCTATGAGCATCAGCAACCATGACATGAGGTGCCTCACCCGATACCATATCAGAAATCTCAGTACTTACAACACACTGGGTGGTAGAGGTGGACATTTGACCGCCAGCATTCGATTTCAATTCCTCCACAACCAAGTGGACCCCTTTTTCTCCAACAGGAGGAATTGATTTCTTATTTCCAATTTCTCCAAGTAAATTTTCACCTTCAATTGTATCTCGCTGAAAAAGTTCACCATGGTATTTCGGATAAGATTCAAATGGTTTGTCTAGCAGTCCATCCATGCTGTCAGAGTTAACTACCATTGACGTTGCCAAATGCTCCCCAGGAAAATCATCTTGAATTAACATATCCATTCCAGCCTCACCATCTAGCCTTTCAACCCCACTGACAACCTCATCTGATGCTTTATCTACTTGCAAAGAATGCTCTTGGGGCAAGTTAGGCACAGGCTTGTCATTCCCTTGAATACTTGTAATCTCATTCTCTTGAATACTTGTAATCTCATGAGCCAATTTTCTGACTTCTTCAAATGATGCATCACTAGATTTCGGCTCCCTTATATCCACAAGACTTCTCCTTATTGCTTCCTGGAAATCAGCATCTTCTTCCAAGGCACCTTTTGAGGCACTTTCCCTTGGATCAGCAGGAGATTTGAACGCCTGCTTAAAAACAGCAGTATCTCCATCCTCCCAATCCACTTCACTGTCATCATTACTGCGACTTTCAGCAAGAGGGAACCGAGTTTCCTTTTCAACATCAGGAAGCGAACTACCACCTTTCTCTTCAATCACCCCTTCTTCCCAATCACAATCTGAATCCAAATCACAAGAATGATTCTTCGAAGGACTAATATTACCTTTAGAATTCATTACTGGATCTCCTGCCACTAAATGAGCAAATAGATCATCATCCACATCCAAGCAATTGTGGCCACCATCATCCTCAAAGGATATCTCCATCGAATTTGAATTTCTAGATGTAGACTGATCATTACTGTCATCTAAGTGAAAAGACCCATCACTACCCTGATATGAAGCTTTTTTAAGCTGGACTTTATCAGGCAGATTTCTTGAGATGCCACCTGCACTTTTACAGAGAACAGACTCACCATTCGCAATCTCTTTTGCATAGACTATGTCCTGCTCGCTCTCTTTCATCAAATCCAAATTTCTTTGTAAATCTCGAGTCATGCGAATTCCCATAGCCCTCACTCGACTGACTCGAACATGTCCCCTCTCATCCAGATATGTCTCAATGTCATCCTCAAATACCCTTCCAGTGTCATCGGCAACTGATCCAGCTTCAGTGCTGGACTTCTTGGTAGATGCAATGCTTTCCATAGGCTCTGAAGTAGGAGGTTCTAATTGTGTCTGATCTTGCTTCTCACCATGTCTCTCTACTCCAGCAGATGTAAGAATTCTGATAAATATAAGCGTGTTAGGGAATGATTCATGTTAAGAGGAATAAAACTCATTCCCTCAGCCAAACAAGGCACACCAACAAAACAAAGCCAGTTCATCAGGAGCATTGTTTGACAGAAATAGTTGCATCGTCTGATTGGCTCCATCTCATGTATAAATAATGTACCTACTACCTACCACTTCATTACATGATTCATTTTAGTTGTCTTAGTGACACTAGACCTCGGATGGAACAATATGCGGATTTGTCTACTCACTGTTTATCACCGGTGAAAGACGATGAGAAAATAAACTCTCTATTGGCTTCAGAGGCTATCCGCGAAGTCTGGACACCACCTACTCTCTTCCCAGAAGCAGATTTCTGCACTTCATCTATCTCCCGGCGGAAGGCAACAGTTTTGAGATAGGCCTGTATTTGTAATTCTGAAAACTTCGCAGGGACCTAGATGCATTGAAAAATCTATTCAGTAAATTGAAAGAGGTCCACCTTACTCAACACTCCAAAGAGAAATTAGTAGCACTGTGAACAGATTATGGAGAATGCATTTATCGTGATAAGTCGAAAGGAAAAAGACACGATTAATAGAGTTTGCACAAGCTTTTCAAAATGTCTTTCCGCAGAATTCTGATCTGCATTAGAGCTCCTGGACCATCATGAAGATTGACATAATAAGGTTTAAATAGCAGGTACATGTGGATACTGTTCAGCCGTTAAAACAGACATTTTTGACAGAGGAGTGGAAAGGCCACCCAGTGCCATAAGGAAGATTTACGCGAGGACAAAAAAAACTCACGCCTTGGGCCGCTTATCCACTCATATAACTTATGTTATAAGGAAGATTTATTTAACCAACAGTAACATTAGGTGCACATATCAAACAGCATCTATTCATTAGTATATTTGTCATCCCTTATTTGCAAACGGGCACATATTTGACACTAAACGGCATTGTTTTACATACATATTTTGAGATACTTGGAACGAGATAACTAAGGATTAGATTTGATTTAGGTCAACATGTACATCAAAATAATTATCAACCTACCTTTTTGACCTTTTGATATTTCTGTCTGTTCTCTGCAATCAATCTCTCTCTCATCTACAAAACAGGAGATCCGTACCTCAATATAAGTGTAGAAAACCAGTCCTTAAAAATAATGAAAAAAGACTTAGCTCAAGAAACAAATCACATCTACAATGTGCGTTCGCTTGCCTGAACAAGAAGATCAAGTTGCATTGATGGAGGTAAAGCAGCTAACACAGCAGGATCAACTTTTCCGCTCATTGCTGGCTGCAAAAAGAATTTCAGTATTTGTTTTGTATTTTGTAGAGAAGGATTCTGTATTTGATATATCTGTTCATATTTGATAAATGATAGATACAAGGAGAAGCGAAACACTCTTAACTTCTACATTGCAATAACTGTTCTTACATTTCACGACTTTCCATGCCATTGTGCTCCAAAAACTAGTTAATAACACCAATTTTAAAGACTTGTAACAATGATATGCCAACCTGAATTGTGTATATATGGCAGGAGATGAGACATGCAACTCAACTCGTATGATAAATACTTACAAGTACCATCTCTTCGTCTTCATCGTCATCCTCTTCTTCAAACGGGATCTCCACAACAGAGGTTGATGCATTTCCAGTTAAACTACCATCTTCCTCCGCCGCAAGGGATGCTGCCAACCTTAACTAACTCGAGAAACATCAATCAAATCCTTTGCATCCATTTTTATGATAACTTTAGCAATACAACAAGGGTCAATTAAGCTTACATTTCGTCAAGTGCTTCCTGGTTGCAACTAAATGGCAAGGTATTGCTTCCTTCTGTGTCATTTCCTGCCAACTCTACTTGATCTTCAATAACCCTTTTACCCTTAGTATCATTCTTCTGCCTTTGCTTCTCGAGATCATTGGCCAGTTCTTTCAACCTCATTGCCTTGAGCTGTTAATAAAAATCAAACACAGAATGAATGGGAAAAAATAAGTGAAAAATTTAAAACACACCTCAAAAGTATTACAATTAGCTTTCCAAAGTTCAAACAACTACATAGAGAATTTCCAACCGACTTCCAATGTGATTCTACTAGTTTTTTTCGTAGAAAAAGAAATTTAAATTTTAGAGATTATGAAAATTCTTCTCAATGACAATAAATGACACGCATGCCAGAAATTCTATGCCATGCTGTCTCCAGAAAATTCTTTTCTTTCTAGTGTAAAATACCACGAACTGCATCACTCAGAAACAAAGTCCCTTTTCTTCTTGGGTGTTTCTCAAGGGGAAAAAAATGGAGCAACGAGCCTCAAAAGGCCAAGAAAGAAATATATTTTACACATTCTCCAGTAAAGATTCGGGAAACAGTTTACATAAGATAGTGTTCCATTTGCTTGGATGAATTTAGGAATAGATGAAATGGTCTGCTTTTCATAGCAATTACCACTCACCTAAATTGGTGAACAAATCGCTTTCAACTGAACCCAATATCGAAATGAGAATTCCAAACACTGCCCAAATGTATAAGCATGATTTGAGCTAAAGAATGCAGATTGCGATAACCAATTTGACTTCTGAACCAAACAAATGACAATAACTACTACGTAAAACATAACTGGAAACAACAGTAGAACACTCAATTATACTCACGTGGTTAAGGAGAAGTTTCTCGGCGGTTTTCCGGATCTTAGTCTGGGCATTCTCGCGCTGTCTGCGACGAGCAATGACTGTCCTCCGTTTCAGAGCAGGCGTAGCACCGTCGAAGACGAAAACAGGCTTCGTGCGGAGGAACAGTAGCTTGCATATCCGGCGAAAAAATCCCAATATATGTGCGTTTCTCACCATCTCGCCTTTTTCGTCGCGCATCGCCTTCATGAACTGCACCATCCATATACTCGCATCTGCAGTAAGTGAAAAAACCTTGAGATTTATTGTTATGTGTTGTTAGAAAATCACAGGGAATAAGTGATTTGCTTGGAAATTAGGGTTAGGATTTGAAGGTAGAGGAAGACCGATTGCGAGTTTCTTTCCGGCGAGGGTTTCGACGGAGACGCGGCGGCCGACGGGAGCTAGGAGTTCCCAGAGGCCGTGGACGCCCATTTGTCTTTTTGAGTACGCTTCAGGCGCTTCGGTTATTGTTTGCCGCCAACGAGCTTCGGGGCTATTTATATGGACTCAATGAGGTAGGTAATCGAAGAGACGACGTCGTAGTATTTTTTCTTAATTATATTTTTTGTTAACTATATTTTAATCTGAACTTTTAAAAAAATTATTTTATTTTTTTATTTTTTTAATTATTTTCACAAGATGAATAATTAACACAAAAAATTTAACATGAATGTAATAGTAATTAAAAAAATTTGACAAAAAATAATATTATTATTAATACTGAAAAATTTAAACCAAATGTGGGTCCAAAAAAATTAAGAATTTTTGGACTCTACTATTTTTTTAACATACTTTTTTTTTGGGAACTTATATTTCATTACATTCCCTTAGTGTTTATTATTTTTTCATCCCATGCACTTTTGTATATTAATTTCCAGTCTTTTTTTTTAAATACCGAATCTACCCTCTAGTTTGTTTAATCCTGGTTAATATATACTCCCTAAACCGATGCCCAGAATCCCTACATTCACGGTAAACCGAATAGCGTCATTATCTCCTGAACAGGAAACGCCCTCTCCAAAAATCACGGGATCGAGGAAATCGTTGGCTACCATCTTTTTTGGGACCTCGTCATAGATCTAGGGCTTCAAATTTCATAAACCCATCGGAAACGCAGACCAAAAACGCACTACTCCGATGGAATACCGACCGCTTGATTTGGCAGCTACCAGACGACGACAACGGCATTCGAACGGTTTTTGTCGGACTGCGGTCTAGTATAAGGTATGAAATGTTGGAGATAGATGTTTGATTTGCATGGAGATGACTTATACATGGTTTATTTATAGAATAACGTAAATGGTACGATTTGAATGTTAGTAGATTTGAAGCTGTACATATATTATGATAGCTTATACATGGTTTAGTTGTACATTTAGTTTGCGTTCACTGGTGATGGTATATTTGCTGTTTGGGGTGAATTTGATAGTGCTGTTATATTTGAGATCGATGCTATGTTTGACAGTTATTGTATATTTCACTGTAGTAGGCCGGAATAGTCATTGATGGGCCCCCGGCCCATGACCAGCTGCACCATACTCATGGGGCTCCACGAAGCCCAAACTCACCTGGGTTGGGCCGAACACTCTACCGGCCGGAGCATTTGCTCGGCTGTTCCGAACGGGTTTGGATCTCGACCCTGCCGAACAGTGGGATCGCAATCCGCACAGATCTTCGGCCCCCTTGGGGCAGCTTCTTGACCAGGTCGTCTCAGAAACGCCCGGTAATTCAATTTCCAAAGCACGAACACACGTTCTCCGCTTTCTAAGGGACGTGCAGGCGCACCTTTCCAACTCACTCGAACGTGGGACGCATGGTAGAAGACGTGCAAAGCACATCCTTCCGATCCGCTTCGGCGTGGGACACGTGCCAACGTTCCCACACTCTTTGGACCACGTCCTACATACTGGGCCGGACGTTCCGGAGACGGTTGGATTCCTATTCTATAAATATCCCGACGGCACTCCAAATCCGAGGTACACGCACACTCGCGCTTAGAGCTTACTTTCAAGTTATTTCTCCTCTTCCTAAAGAGCTAACTTGATCGTCGGAGTGCCCACCGGAGATCCAACTCCCCCCGGTGTGCACTAACTTAGTGTTGAGTGTTTTGCAGATCGAAGATCCGATTCTACAACCCGAGAAGTCGAGAGTGGATTCTAGACTCCACAATTTGGCGACCACAGTGGGAGATCCTTCTGACTTCTCATCCTCAAAATCCTCACCTTAAAGCTTCACCAGGATTAACAATGGTGGTCACCGGAACTGACCCATCGGCCCTACCAGTTATTCCACCCCCTCCTCCTGCTGATCTGAGGGACAGAGCCTATGTCGAACGCCTGGAGGCTCGATTGGCAGAACGAGACCAGCTGCTTCACCAGGTCAGAGAGGAGATTGCGCAACTCAAGGTTGCCATCAAACCTAACCAGAATGGCGAGACTTCGCAGCCTCGGCGACGGAGACGCCGCAGGACACGCTCTCCGGAACGGAAAGAAAGGAATAAGCGTCCGGCCCTCGAACGGCTGGGAGCCGAAACCGAGGTTGACGCGATCAACGAGACACGGGGCCAGGGCCGAACCCGAACCGCGCCATCTGCAAACTGTTCGGATTCCGAACGAGGAGCTCGGAGGGTCTCGGTTCACAGAAGGTTGGGAGCTCAGCCAGTGAGTAGCACCCAATCGTACTCTCCTCCGACAACACCTTCGGACGACACCCCGACCCATGAGACTCAAATGGATCGGAGGTATGGCGGCCGAAGGGATCAATCCCCATCTAGACGTCAAAACTATCGAGGGCGTTCCCCTCGGTATCACGATGGGCAGGACCTCAGACCACAACTGGTGGCTAGAAGAGGGGGAAGGGCCGAGCAGGGTCCTCGGCCAGCACGTTCGCAATGCGACATCATCCACGACCAGCTCATCTCTTCTCCCTTTACCAGAGAGATAGATGGAGTGCGTCCGCCGCGTGGCTTCAATCCCCCAAAGTTCAGCAAGTACGATCCTAAGACAGATGCCTACCTGCACCTGGTGCACTTTCGGCAGATGATGTCTCTCTACAGCACCGACGACGCCTTGATGTGCAAGCTGTTCCCTTCCAGCTTGGGGGAACTGGGGCTCCTCTGGTTCGACAAACTGCCGAAGGGTTCCATCCCATCTTTCAAGGACCTATCCCTCGCCTTCCTGGCTCGGTTCGTCACCAGCAGCAGGCAGAAGAAAGGAGTCGACTCCCTCCTTGCACTTCGGAAGTCGGCGAATGAGTCTCTCAGGCAGTACGCTGCTAGGTACTGGGAGCTCTTCAATGAGATTCAAGGCTGCGACCCTGCTATTGCTGTGACTTCATTCAAGCTCGGACTGGATCACCGAAGCAGGTTGTTCGAGGACCTCATGTTATCCAATCCTACCGACATGGATGACCTCATGGCCCGGATTGACAACCACTGCCGGTTGGAGGAGGCACGCAGCGAGCGGCGTCAGGCCGAACAAAACCATCCCCGTCAGGGGGAAGGGAACAAGCATACACCACACGGCTCGCGCCGGAGTGTGAACGTGGTGTCCTCTGGGAAGAATAAGGAACCTCGGGCTTTCGAGTTTGCTGCGATGAAGACGGTCTTCAAGATCCCGACGTACGAGATCCTCAAGAAGATACAGAATGAGCCGTACTTTGAGTGGCCGAGGCGGCCAATGGGAGAGCAGCGAAAGACGCCGGACTCTCCGTACCGTTGTTCGTACCACAGGGAGAAGGGTCACTTGACCACACGTTGCCGAGCGTGGAAGGATTTCCTGGAACGGTTGGTATCGCAGGGACTCCTCAAGGAGTTCATCAACGAGGAGAAAACACAAGCCGGGCCACAGACAGAACCGGAGAAAGAGAACAGCGGGGAAGTCCGGGTGATCGATGTCATCCACGGAATGGTGGATGCAGCAGCCGAGGAAACTCTTCGGGCCGAGATCAGGCGTGCGGCATGCGGCAAGCAGGTCATGTCCGTAAGTGCGGGAAGCAAACGTCCGCATCTCGACAGCCATTCTGGGGGGAACCTGTCATTTTCTGATCAACACCTTCAACGCCTCCAGATGCCGCATAATGACGCGTTGGTCGTCTCTCTCACCCTCGGCAACTCGCTGGTCCGCCGAATACTGGTCGACCAGGGGAGTTCGGCCGAGGTCATGTATTACCCCCTGTTCAAGGCATTGCACTTACAGGAGGCCGACCTCACACCTACCGAGGTGCCGCTGGTAGGGTTCAACTCGGCTCCTGTTTGGCCCCTCGGTAAGATCACACTCCCTATCCGCACGGGCACAAGGACCGTAGAGGTCGAGTTCGTGGTCGTCGATGTGCCGAGCCCCTACAACGCCATCGTCGGCCGCGTCTGGCTGCACAAGCTTGGGGCCGTAGCCTCGACATATCATCAAGTCCTTCGCTTCAACGGAACATGGGGACCCGAAGAAGTGCTGGGCGATCAATTAGCCGCCAAAAAATGCTATGTGGCGGCGATCAAGAGCAAGGTCTGCCCCGAACAGGTCCAATGGGTGGAGGCGCCGGACGCTCCCCTCCTGGACGATGTCGGCGCACCAGCTGCGGAGAAAGCAGTTGAGGATCTGATCACAGTACCGGCCGACGACACCAATACCGACAGAAATTTTCTGTTGGGATCAACCCTATCTCCAGCCGAACGGGAAGCCATGACTTGCTTCCTCAGGAAAAACATTGAGGTGTTCGCATGGACACCGTACGAGATGCCGGGCATCGATCCAGAGTTTATCTGTCACCACCTCAATGTGGACAGATCCAGCAGGCCCATCGTTCAGAAACCGCGACGCTCGGCCACGATCCATACTGATGCAGTCATCGAAGAGGTCGACCGACTGTTGGAAGCGGGGGCAATCAAGGAAGTACAGTACCCTACCTGGCTGGCAAACACCGTCGTTGTAAAGAAGAAAAATGGCAAGTGGCGCGTCTGCGTTGACTATACAAATTTGAACGACGCATGCCCGAAGGACTGCTTCCCGGTACCGAGGATCGACCGACTCGTCGACGCTACATCTGGGCACGCTCGGTTCAGTTTTATGGATGCATACCGGGGGTACCATCAGATTGCTATGCACGGACCGGACATGGAGAAGACAGCCTTCATCAGTCCCCACGGGTTGTTTTGCTATAAAGTTATGCCCTTCGGCTTGAAGAACGCAGGGGCTACATACCAGCGGATGGTGACGAAGATGTTCGGCAAACAGATTGGAGACACGATGGAAGCCTACATCGACGATATGGTGGTCAAGAGCAAATTTGAGGCCGAGCACCTCAAACACCTACAGGAGGTGTTCGACATTCTGAAAGCGCACAAGCTCCGTCTCAACGCCGACAAATGTGCCTTCGGTGTCGGTTCTGGGAAATTTCTGGGGTACCTTGTCACCAGAAGGGGCATCGAGGCCGACCCGAATCAAATCACTGCAATCAACAATTTGGCAGCACCATGCAGTATTAAAGGGGTTCAAAAGTTAACAGGGATGGCGGCCGCTTTGAACAGGTTTATCAGCCGATCTTCGGACAAGTGTCGTCCATTTTTCGCGCTTCTGAAAAAATGCAGCCGAAGGAGCTTTGAATGGACCCCAGAATGTGATCAGGCGCTCCTGGATTTGAAGGCCTACTTGTCTTCGGCGCCGCTACTCTCAACGCCGAAGGACAAGGAACCACTGTTCATCTATCTGGCCGTGTCTCCACACGCGGTCAGTTCTGTTCTTGTTCGGCAGGATGACCGAGCTCACCTACCTATCTACTATACCAGCAAAACACTGGTAAGTGCCGAGACCAGATATCTGCCCTTGGAGAAACTAGCTCTAGCACTGGTCTCCGCTTCCAGAAAGCTTGCGCCGTATTTTCAAGCGCACCCCATCACGGTTTTGACTTCACAACCTCTAAAAAGCCTGTTCCGTAAGGCTGATCTGTCTAACCGAATCTCGAAGTGGGCCGTGGAATTGGCCAATTTTGACATACATTACCAGCCGAGGACGGCGATCAAGGGGCAAGTTCTGGCGGATTTCATTGCCGAGTTCGCGCCGGATTCAGAGCCCACACTGCCGAACAAAGAGTCGGCAGGATCAGTTCAATGGCAACTATTTCATGGCGATTCTTGGAGGATGTTTGTGGATGGAGCATCCAACAATCATGGTTCCGGGGCCGGGGTCGTTCTGATTTCACCAGAGGGAATTGTCCATGAATTGGCAATCCGGCTCGACTTCCTCGCCTCGAACAATGAGGCCGAATACGAGGCCGTACTTGCCGGTCTTCGTTTCGCAGCAGGCCTCGGTTCGGAGAACATTAAAGCTTACAGCGACTCTCAGTTGGTGGTTCACCAACTTTCCGGCGAGTATGGAGCTCGCGACGACCGAATGTCTCGCTACCTTACCGCTTTACAACTTGCCAGCAAACAGTTCCGCACTTTTTCATTGGAGCAGATTTCTAGAGAACACAACGCCCATGCCGACGCTTTAGCCGGTCTCGCGTCGGCTACGGACGCTGGGGGGCAGAGGACCGTATCTATCGATATCCTCCCACAGCCGAGCATCGAAAAATCTGCGACCGAGCCAGTTTATTGCATCTCACAGGAACCCAGTTGGATGGACCCTATTGTAGCGTACCTTCAAGACGAGGCGTTACCCGAAGACCGAAGGGAAGCACACAAGATCACTCACAAAGCTGCCCAGTTCTGGCTAGGACCAGGAATTACATTCGGGCAGCTGCGGATATCACTCTGGAGGACGATCGCTCGTGCATCGTGCCCTGACTCAAGGCTATTGGTGGCCTAACATGAAAAAAGAGGCCGACGAGATGGTAAAGAGCTGCGACCAATGTCAGAGGTTCTCTACGCTCATACATCAGCCGGCCGAAGAACTCAATCCGCTATCTAGTCCATGGCCGTTCGCACAATGGGGGCTGGATATAGTTGGAAAATTCCCTGTGGCCCCAGGAGGCTTTAAATTCTTGATCACCGCTACGGACTACTTCACCAAATGGATCGAGGCCGAACCATTGGTCAAAATTGAAGACAGAGATGTGAAGAGGTTCGTATGGCGAAATATCATATCAAGGTTTGGTATCCCCTATGCTTTCGTATCAGACAACGGCACGCAGTTCGTTGGGGACCTGTTTACCAACTTCTGCGCCGAGCACAGGATCCGCTTCTTCAATTCCACACCGTCATACCCACAGTGTAACGGACAGGCCGAAGCTTCCAACAAAATCATCTTGAACGGGATCAAAAAACGACTGATGGCAGCGAAGGGTAAGTGGGCCGAAGAGCTTTATAGCGTTCTATGGGCATACCGGACAACGCCTCGCCGCTCCACTGGCCGAACACCGTTCTCCTTGGCCTTTGGCACAGAAGCTGTTATACCTTTGGAAGCTGGCCTCCCGACGATGCGGACAGAAGGATTTCATCCGGACACCAACGATAAGGCTTTATCAACGGCCTTGGACCTGGCCGAAGAACAGAGGGAAGCTGCTCGGATCCGAATCGCCGCTTATCAGCAAACGATATCTCAGGGTTATAACGCCAGAATTCGGCCCAGATCTTTCAAACCGGATGATCTTGTTTTGAGAAAGGTCGTCGGCGCGAAACGTACAAATAAGCTCGGTCCTAATTGGGAAGGTCCCTACCGAGTGATCAAGGTCATTGGGGTCGGCTCCTACAGAATAGAAGACATGGATGGGACGCCTATTCCCCGACCTTGGAATGCTCGCAACTTAAGGAAGTACTTCCATTAAGTTCTCTATCTGTTTGTCTTGTCCCGAGAAGTGCGTGGTCTACGGCCTCACTTTCTTCAGTTTATTCATTTTTTGGTTTATTTTTGTAATCGAGATTTGTTAGCAGTTCGTAACTCCTCAGGTTCGGTTTATTCTTTACTTAGTGAAATTTATGAAATTTCTCCAAACGTTCGGCGACGTGCCTCTGTGTTATCCGTTACTGAACGGTTCGGTTTATTCTTTACTTAGTGAAATTTATGAAATTTCTCCAAACGTTCGGCGACGTGCCTCTGTGTTATCCGTTGCTGAACGGTTCGGTCTATTCTTTACTTAGTGAAATTTATGAAATTTCTCCAAACGTTCGGCGACGTGCCTCTGTGTTATCCGTTACTGAACGGTTCGGTTTATTCTTTACTTAGTGAAATTTATGAAATTTCTCCAAACGTTCGGCGACGTGCCTCTGTGTTATCCGTTGCTGAACGGTTCGGTCTATTCTTTACTTAGTGAAATTTATGAAATTTCTCCAAACGTTCGGCGACGTGCCTCTGTGTTATCCGTTGCTGAACGGTTCGGTCTATTCTTTACTTAGTGAAATTTATGAAATTTCTCCAAACGTTCGGCGACGTGCCTCTGTGTTATCCGTTACTGAACGGTTCGGTTTATTCTTTACGTAGTGAAATTTATGAAATTTCTCCAAACGTTCGGCGACGTGCCTCTGTGTTATCCGTCACGGCACGGTTCGGTTTATTCTATACTTGTGAAATTTTGAAATTTCATCAACTGTCCAAACACTGTGACACTCTGCTCGGCGAGGTGCTTCGGTGATCTTTATAAAGAAGAGACAAAAGGCACGGTTCGGCAAAAAACAGCTGCTCGTATTCAAAATTGAAGTTCAGTACATGAAAAGCTATTAAAGCAAAATGAAGATAGAATTGGCGCGCAGGCCCTACTCTAAATTCCTACTTAAACGGCCGGGTCACCATCTTCGGAGACGGAAGAGTCAGGTACTCGTTCCGTGTCCGGGAGGCCGGTCTCTTGGGCCGGGGATTGCGCGACAGCCGCAGCGTCACTGGCCGGCTCAGCAGCAGCAGAAGGTTCTCCGTACGGCGGGATATCCTCGTACAGAGCTGACCCTTCCGGCATTCCAGCAGCCTTCAGTGCCCGGCAGTAGCCGCTACGGAAAGCCCCCTCCAGAAGCTCGGCCAATTGGGCATTGATTCCCTCCATTTGCCTCAGGAATTTCTTTTGAGCTTCGGCATAGCCGTCGTTGTAGCCTCTGGAATCGGCCTCGTCGACCTTCTTGGCCGTGTCTGCTTTTGAGGCCTCTAGCTCTGCGGCAAGAGCCTTCCCATTCTCCTCGGCAATGGACAAGGCCGTGCGGATGGCATTCCGCTCTTCTCGAATTATGTTCTTTGACGCACTCTCCTGCTCGAGTGCGGTCTTCAGACCACGGATTTGATGGGCCTTCCGCATCAGCCCGTCGGACACGGGAGCCAGATGTTGGGTCGCCTGCATTACGAGACCGAAGAAAATAATCAGCACGGCGCAAAAAAAAAAAAAAAAAAAAAAAAAAAAAACTTGGCGAAAGTAGGAAAAGGAAAGGATAAAATACCTTGACCATGAGCCGAGCCATCTCGAGGAAAGACTGGTCCAGCGGCGTCGGCAGCGCCTCGGCATCCTTAGGGAGTGTCATCCCTTCAGCCAAGGTCAACGCCATGAGCGGGTCGGCGTTGATGGTGTCGTCAACGGTTAACGGCCGGCCGAGGAAAGTGAGTTTCGGCTTGAAGAGTTGGGGCGTTGACGTGCCCGTTGCTTCGGTTGAAATCGGGGGCTGGCTCGCCTTCGGCGGAGCCATAGCTACCCCCTTCGCGTGCCCGGCCACAGAGGCCTTCTGTCGGGAATCCCCCTCGGACTCCCTCGTCTTTTTGGAGGCAGCAGTGCTCTCCTCCGCCCCTTTCCTCTTCTTCTGAGGATCGGCAGTACGGGGTGGCTGCTGGGTAGTTTTGCCGATGGCAAGCTTCAGAGTGACCTCTTCGGGGGCCTTCCTCGGCATGTTGGCAGCCTCTGCGATAAATGTCCTCAGTCCTTGTTCACTGAAGTCAAATGACGAGCAAAGACTATAACTTGACGGGGTTGATGGAGAGCAGGTACCTGAGGAAATTTGGATGACCTCGGTGTCGGCTCGGTTCTCTTTTAGAGCTTCGGAGCTCTCGCTGCTGCTGGAATCTCCTCGGCACTTGAGCTTTGACCGGTAAACCTCGACGTAGCCGAGCAGAGCGGAGCAGTGTCTATGCCTCCTCCGAACAGTGAATGCTCGGCTGATTCTATCCCAGTCGGCCTTACTCCGTAGGCAGTCGACGACTCCTTTTCCTGCAAAAAGATAAAGGAATCAGAAGCGAGCTAAATGGCAGAAACGAACAGGTCAGCGGACCATACAAAGACTCACCGGCAAACCCAGGAACGCGCGGAATGGAGTATTGACGAAATTCGCCGGACGCGAATTCGAACTCTCCTCGGACTACGACGAAGTCATTGGCATACTTGTCGGAGTCCGGGAGCCCTCTGATTAGCCTCCTTTGTCCGGTTCGGCAGCTCAGGTATTTCCTCCTGGCCACCTTGTTCTGGCTTACTAGGTAGAGGCCGAACAAGTCTTCAACCTCGAACTCGAGGTGGTACCTCTCCTTGAGCTC
Organism: Arctostaphylos glauca; assembly: GCA_019985065.2. NCBI lineage: Eukaryota > Viridiplantae > Streptophyta > Magnoliopsida > Ericales > Ericaceae > Arctostaphylos > Arctostaphylos glauca. Next base: position 29,002,580 of record JAHSPW020000008.1, read on the forward strand.
TATGACCCCTACCACTATTCGGTAGAAGTTGATAGTCACTTGGGAGGGGGTCAACTGGAGCACGCTCAGCACTTGCCGAAGGAAAGGATGGAACGGGAAGCGCACGCCGCCCTCGATGATAGCCATCAAGGGCAGAACGATCTGGGAGTCGTCTGTCGTGACGTTCTCCTCCGGCCGAACGAGGTCTACGAAGACACTGTCCGGAATGCCGTAAGTTGCGCGGAAGTCTGCGAGACTCTCCGGATCCTCGAAGAAGCGGGAGTAACGGTTCTTCACCGGGTGAGTGGCCGAAGTCTTCGGCATCACTTCTGGGGTCCCTGCCGAGCCGCTGGTCCCGGCTTGTTCGGCGCTATTGGATGACATCCCCGCTGAGTCTACTTCTGGTCTGGACATCCTATAAAGAGTGCACGGGTGTTAAAAATAAAAGGTGACTCAGCTGGGGCCTAAACTAATGGGGCCGGGGCTTCGGAGCCCCTCAGGATATCCTCGGCAAAAACACCGTCGCTCGGCCAGAACGCTTGTCGCTCGGCCAAGTTTTGGATTTTTGCCCAGGCAACACGATTCCTAAGGTCGTTCTAAACCTATCAGAAAAGGGAAATTATTGCAGAAAAAAGAAATCAGCGGAAACTTACCCAAGCGAACGCGGTGATTTGTTGACGGAGTTTGGAACTCTTCAAACTCTGGATGATCGCGCAAGAACTGGAAGAAAATTCTAGAGAGAGAGGGGGTCGCAAGAATCTGGGAGTAGGAAAAGCTCCAAGATCTCCCAGGGCCTCTATTTATAAGAGGGTACCAAGGCGGGAAAACGGCCGGCGTGAGTAACGAGGCGCCCCTGCACGAGGATTTGAATCGTTCCGCCTTCCACCGTCAAATGGGTACCACGTGTCATCACTTCAGGTTCTGACGTTTCGCGTGCGCCGCCCTTCAGCGCCCCTTCGGCTCTACCGTTTGATGAAACCACGTGTCGCGATCTCAGATCCTGACACTTCACATCCGCCGTTCTGCAGTGTCCTTTCGGCTCTGCCATTAAAGAAAGCCACATGCCATCATCTCATTGCTTGACACCTCGCATCCGCCGTTCTGCAGTGTCCTTTCGGCTCTGCCGTTGGATCGAACGCCATGTGTTGCAATTTCCGCTACTGACGATTCACGTCTGTTCGGTTCCGAGCAGAATGCCCCAGGGCATCAATAACAGACACAAGTTCTTCACGGCCTTCAAGAAAAATTTGCCCTCATGCCGGGGCTCGGCCACATGGTCAATTCCCCCGTACCAAGCTGCGTACGACTGAATTGAGGGGCTATTGTAGTAGGCCGGAATAGTCATTGATGGGCCCCCGGCCCATGACCAGCTGCACCATACTCATGGGGCTCCACGAAGCCCAAACTCACCTGGGTTGGGCCGAACACTCTACCGGCCGGAGCATTTGCTCGGCTGTTCCGAACGGGTTTGGATCTCGACCCTGCCGAACAGTGGGATCGCAATCCGCACAGATCTTCGGCCCCCTTGGGGCAGCTTCTTGACCAGGTCGTCTCAGAAACGCCCGGTAATTCAATTTCCAAAGCACGAACACACGTTCTCCGCTTTCTAAGGGACGTGCAGGCGCACCTTTCCAACTCACTCGAACGTGGGACGCATGGTAGAAGACGTGCAAAGCACATCCTTCCGATCCGCTTCGGCGTGGGACACGTGCCAACGTTCCCACACTCTTTGGACCACGTCCTACATACTGGGCCGGACGTTCCGGAGACGGTTGGATTCCTATTCTATAAATATCCCGACGGCACTCCAAATCCGAGGTACACGCACACTCGCGCTTAGAGCTTACTTTCAAGTTATTTCTCCTCTTCCTAAAGAGCTAACTTGATCGTCGGAGTGCCCACCGGAGATCCAACTCCCCCCGGTGTGCACTAACTTAGTGTTGAGTGTTTTGCAGATCGAAGATCCGATTCTACAACCCGAGAAGTCGAGAGTGGATTCTAGACTCCACATTCACTCTGATGATACAGTGGATAGCAGATGTAATTTTGTGTATTTTGGTAATTTGGTAAATTTTGAAGTGATGGTATGTCTTCGGTTGTTAGGGTATGGCTAGTATATTTGAAAGGATGTATATTTACTGTAGGGGGTAAATTTGAAAGTAATATTATATTTGAGACCGATGGTAAATTTGGCTGTTATGGTATATTTCACTCTAATGGTATAGTTGATAGCGAATGTAATTTTGTGTATTTTGGTAATCTGGTATGTTTCAGTTGTTAATCTAGTGAATTTCGTTTCAACCGTAACATCTAATCTGTCCCTTGTTTCCTGAATTCGAGTTGTGTTGTCAAAAAAATCTAAATGCTAATCTTTCTATACGATTATTTGAACGCAGACTCGATTGTTGGGATTATCGTATGTTACATCATTCGACAGTACTTCCAAAATGACGCCATTGATACCAATCTAACAAAAACAAAGTGGCAGGAGATATGGGCCGAGATACTACATGAGTTACTTATAAATGTAGAGCATCGTACATCATAAATTAGTTCGATTGGAACACAATTTTGATGCTATCGTACTACTGTTTATTTTATAATTTGAACAGTTTTTTATAATCCCAAGTATGAGGGATCTGACAATATAATAGAAATATAATCTCAATATTAAATATCATGGTTGGCATTTTAAATAGTATATACCATATTGCTTTGAATAGTGTATATACGGTATGGTAAATTTGCGAGATAGATTATGTAAAAATGTGAATGTGGAAACGAAAACATGAAACTGTGGATATGTACGACCCCTACAAGTCAGATGGACGCTTTCTGCTATCATGGTAAATTGATGTTCATGTGTAAATTTGCCAGTCAACATCAAGTTCGACCGTCTATGATAGATTTGCCTATACCATGGTGAAACATGACGCAACACACAATATATGGTAAATTTTCTATATTCCATGGTAATTTTATGGTATGGTATATTTGGTAAATTTGGAGGCCACGCACTACATCTGGTAAACATGTCAATTTGTGTGGTAAATTACATGACAAACAATCAATATCCACATTATGGTAACATAAATCAATTTGCAGGTTGTGGTCAAATTAGTAAACATCATGGTAAATTTACAGTTATTCAACATTGCATGCAAATCATGGTACATTTATCATGCAATAGTTCCTCACGTAAAATGAATCAATCTGCAAGTTGTGGTCAAATTAGTAAAACTTCAATTCAACTCAATAACACGAAATGGTAAATATTCCAGTCAAATCTAAATGATCCGAGGATATGATTGGAAAATAATCACAACTGCCATTTCGGTATACATATTAACTAAAGATAATGGTGATCCCATATTTTTAGGCTAAAAACGTGCTTATTGATCTGGGAGTAATATTCCTAAAGAGATTTGTGATCTCATATTTTAAGCCTAAAAACGTGCTGCAGATCTAAACCAAACAATTTAAATATTAATTAACCATAGGATAAAACCGTAAACTACTTCTTAAAAGTAATGGCAAAGTCGTCTATCCATACAATTATAGGATGAAAACATAAGTTTGAAAAGTGGATGGGATGGAACTCTAATTTGGAGGGGTAGAAAGGACCCCGATTTAATTTACCCTTTTTTTTTTTTTCTAAAAAGACACAATGTTGCACGTGTTTTTTTTTTTTTTGTCATTTTACTATTTTATCTCTAATTAGTATTGAGTTTTTAATAAATATGATATGTTGACGGGGTGAAAGAATTATCGAAAAAAACTGAATTGATAAAAAAATGGCACTTAGTACAAATTACCAATTTTTTTTTTCGATTCAGATTTAGTTTTTTTAATTTTTGTTCACACCGACCGAGCCAAATCGATTGCCACTTATTTTTTGGGTTTTGTTTATAAAGACCAATGCAATTCTTTTTGTAATTTTCTAATAGGTGGTTTTGAATTTGGACTTTATATTTCTAGTAGCTCAAAATATGATTTACTTAACTAGAATTATTTTTTCTTCAAGTGGTCCAAAATTAAGGCCATTTGGTCAAATTAAAAAATCAAATTTTAAAACCGAATCGATTATACTCGAATCGATTTCTGTCCTACATGAAATCAGATGGAGTTGGTATATAAAATTTCCATCTCGAACTGGTCAATTTAATCTTTCATATCTACAAATCAACCAAATTCGAACCGATTTCACCCCATGGTTGTTTGTACACTCATGTCACACGTCTAATAGGACCAATACTAAACTTGGACATGTACGAGAATAAAGTTAGAAAAGAGGGCTAATGCTGAAATTAGTAGAAGTAGAGGGGCTGAAGTGAAGCTGCCGCATAAATATTTCATGAAGTGAAGCTGCAGATTCTGGGGATTATCCGTCAGCTGGAGAATATGGGAACGACCAATTCAGAGCTTGAAGATCTTTTTGAAAAGAAGAAGCGCGTCAAGAACCCTCTTGTCCCCTTTGGTACTTCCTCCAGATCCCTTCTTTACATTCAGAAACAGGCATTTACGAGTTTATTTAGTATAGGATCTACTGTATGAATTTGTGGAAATAGCTCTGGATTTTTTTCATGGTTTTGTTTAATAAGTGTGGGTGGATTTTTTTCATAGTTTCTGAATTTCATGGGTATCTCCTATTCGGGGTTCTTTGCAAACCTTTATTCATTCCCAATTTCCCGGTGGAGAAAAAATCGTAATAAATGCAAAGAAGATGCATCTTTACCCAGTAGCAAAGAGTTTGAAAGGAGATTTTTAGATGAATGGGATGTGGTATTAGTACATTGTAAGGCATTGCTCATACCTGCCCTCTGTGTGGGGACAGAGATATGGTCTCGAGACTTTCTCCGCAGAATGGATGATAACAATGAGAGATAAGATATGTTCACCTGCTTCTCTACCTTTCAGGTTATGATTTACAATGGGACTTGTCTCATTTCTCTCTATTACCTACCTTCAGGTTATGATTGACAATGGGACATGTATTTCTTTCCATAGTACTGCCCTATTACCTTTTTGCTCCACAATTAGAGTTTGAAGTCATAGTTTTTAAGAAAAAACCGCCAGGGTGTGCCTGTCCCCATAAGAATCTCTCTTCATCAAAATTTTTGGTCCTTGCAAGTAGGTTTGGTTTCCTCGTCAGATTTTCTAAATTTTTTTCCTTTTGGTTCTGTTTTTACTTTGTGAAATCAGCCAATTTGAAGACTTTAATGAACAAGAATTTCATTGCAATCAGCTAAACATAAGAAATGAGAGTAAGCGACTCAGATTGGGGAAATGGTAAAAAAAGGAAGAAAAGAGAACATATTATTTTCTGTGTGGTTGGAATGTGTTGGATAAGGATCCTGGTGAATGGCATAACCTGATTTTAGGATAAATCATTTGTTATCTCGTCAAGGAGCGATGGGTGTGTACAGTTGGGACAATAGAGTTTGTAGGCATACGAGATAATGGAATTGGTCTGATGTTGTGAACCGAGCTTAAATTTGAGTTCTATTTTAATTGAACTTTGTTGGAATATGCATTTTGTTGCTTGTCCAAGTATAACGATGGTGTTGTTAGGACTTAGGAGTGTAGATGATTTTGCTGGTTGTCTATTTCGTGATACCATGATCATGGCATGAGGAGACCTCAAGCTAGGAGTGCTCGTGAGACTCAACCAAATCTAGCCACACATCATGACCTACGGTCACATAGCCAACTAGAGGCTAAGGTGCGAAAAATGAGTCGATCATCTTGATCTCACTCCTTAGTTGCACGCATCGCATACTAATTAGATCTCAACCATGTGCTTCAGTATGATGACGATGACAAAATCCACCCCTATGTTCTCCATCCAATTTGCAATAAAATTATCCAGGAATCATGCGCCTTGTGAAATGTAGATCATCGTCATTCTAAACTGAGACTCAAGTTAAGCTCCGTCTTGGAACCTTATGGAGGTAGGGATGGAATTTTCAGCAGCATGATGAGTGGTGGTTATTGGCGGCAATCACGTCCTTTTGTAGAAGAGTTAGTACTAGCCTGTAGGCTATGGCAAATGCATGGAATTATGCGTTTTCATTGGTTGGTAAATGATTATTCGTATTGCGGATCTGATGAGTTAGGTGGCAATACCTACTCTCATTTTGGTGCCCCTGTTGCATGAGTACTTCAAGAGAATCACTTACTTTGCACTGTGTGTGGAGTAAGTATGAAAACATATACGAATATGACATTTGTGTGGAGTAAATGGTGATTAATATTTCTTGGAGTACCTTAGAGTAGACGAGAAGAACATTTCCGGACTTGTCATATGCGATTTTAAGTTTCTTGAATTGGTTTCTATGTCTCATTTGTTATTCACTATGCTGTAAGTGTACATGCGAAACAAATGAAGGATTCATCTTGCAGCAAAACCATGTCTTGGTAGGAACCGGGGAACATGCTATGCACAACGCACAAGAGAGTGTGCATTTTGCATTCGGACGCCGTCAACATTTTGTTTTTGCGCTGTTTTGGTGCGTTGCACAGCCTGCTGCATGTTGTGCACAGAAGATCCCTTTGTGCGTCCTGGGAAGTAGATGGAGCAACCACCTAGGTTTTAGTGTTTTACCGGTTGGTTCAAATATCAAAGTTGAATTTATCTTCATGAGAGATAATTTGAAACACAGTATGTAGGTTCATTTTCCTTCTCTTGACATCTTACATTTCCTTCAGTACAAAAAGTTTAAGTATAAGAAAAAGAAAAACAGAGCTCAGGGAGAACGGCTGTGACACAGATTTTTTCTTCTTTACCCCTCGAACTGAATCAGGCTTCCTCAAGTATGAACCATGCCGGTAGGAGGCAAGACCATCAGAATGGGCGAATGAATTCCTTAATGCTATGCTCAAATTATCGAAACACAATAGTGTCAGAGAGAATTTGTCTCGTTCTCTGTATCTTAATATATGGTATGCTTTGTTGTTGTTATTGCAGGTGCATTTATCACAGCAGGGATACTCACTGCTGGTTTAATCAGTTTCAGAATGGGAAACTCCCAACTGGGTCAGCATCTGATGAGAGCTCGTGTGGTCGCCCAAGGTGCTACTGTTGCATTGATGGTCGGCACCGCGTATTATTACGGGGAGAAGTTCTAAGTGGTTCACAGTGGTCGCGGAGCTTTCATCAAGTTGTAAACTGCTCTGTCGTTTGATTCGGTCCTCGAGGATATTCGAGCAAAAATGATCATAGATTCTTGTCAACAGAACTTTTTATTTCATTTCTAAAAGACCCCTTCGGGCTAGTTTACTTTATAGGAGATCTATTCATGTTTTATTTCGATAACAAATACCGGGCCATGTCTGTATGTTCAGCTGTTTTTTATCTGAAATTGTGTAACAACGAGCTCGGGTGAAGCAAGCTGCTGCTGCTGCTCTTGGAACGAGACGGAGCAACTATGCAGAGTTAGCAAAATTGAACTGGCCAATCTGCACTCTCTTGCAATCAGTTTCGCTGGAGTACTCGTTGCTCAAACTAATTGTCCACCATTTTCAAGTGTGATTTCTTCAAGTGGTTGACGGCTTTTCCTTCTATTCGTGGAGGGAGACCTATTAACGGATGACGAGAAAGCTAGAGGGCACTTTCACGGGTCTAACTAAGATAGGAAGATTCTTGCAAGCTTGGAAGTCCTCGGCAAAGGAAAGGGCTGTAGGTGATCGTGCGTTTTGCTTCTTATCGTTAGAGGTGTGCTGAAGTCGGTCATATTGGGTGGTGCGTGAGCCTCTTGTTTTCATTTTAATTTCGAAAGAGCTATCGAGCCTCCTACATCTTGAAGCTCCTCTTTGTTTGAAACTTTTCATGAGATATCTGTCTGAAATTCCTACTAGACAACCATATAATGGTCTGGTTTTCTTCCTACATATGGATATGCAGGAAACTGAAATAACTGCTGCTCTCTAAGTTTGTAATGTTAGCCCTTGGTAAAGCGGTTTTTGGCGCCTAATCGTCTAGCTCGTGAGTATAATTAAGGACACCAGTCTAGTGTCAATCAACATCCTAAAGGACTCGACAGGTTATGAATCAAGTGAGCTCTTGCTTCAGTCCTCCCTAGGGTGACCATCTAGGTTTCGGGTTCAGTTTCTCTTCTTTCTACCCGATTTTGACAAAACCAATGTACACTTGTCCCTGATCGAAACAAAGATGAGCCCGTCGAGTTTCTTCCATCTTCTTTCTGCCGGTAGGTTGAAGGACCGGTAGAAATTTTTACGTGATGAGAAGTTTTTTTTTTTCGTAGGAGAGTGGTTGGAAACCTCTTTATATAGCGTCATATTTGGAATTATATTAGGATTACGTTACATATATTAGGGACATGGAGGTTGTAGGCATTCTTTGTAGGGAATAGGGCGGTTAGGATAGTCCTAAATCGTCTTTGGACACCTTAGGATGGTGAGCTAATGGCCCATTCTCCTTTCTTTTCATACTCTTTCTCGGCCTATCCAAGGCGGAGTATTTATCTTATATCCGACCTAATTAGTTGTCTTTGTTCGTTGGTCTTACTCATCGATCTCCCCATTTAATTTGGTGCCTGTTATAAAACAATGGATGGAAAATTTTAGAAAATGGCGTGCCCAATAATTAAAGTTGGCAATCGCAATCTTTTAATGTTTGATTTTATTTGAATTCTTTTACGCGAGATTTTATTTAGGTCTTAATTATTTCATTAAACTCTCCAATTTTTCCACCGTCTTGATTACTATATTTAAGTTTTTTGAGTACTTTAGGATTATATTCCGCATCAAGAATTTGTACTTGTGGGCCGAGGTGAATATTGTAGACCAACGAATCTAATGGTCGATAGTCGTTCGAACTTGGTAAAGGTTGTCGCAGCACCTTCTTTTGTTTTCATGTCTTGTTTGGAGCCAAAGCGACTCTTCATTGCTTGTGTCGACATTCTCTTATTAAGCTTGTAGTTTTATTATAGTTAGCTGTCAATGATATGTATATTGATATTAAATTAATTTTCCTACTTTTACTTTTTTTTTTAAATGTAACATTTTTCTATAAGTGATTATAAGAAGATAAGGTTTACTAAAGAATATGGAAGAAAATATTAATTAGATTGGTTTGCTAATTATGATTTGATTATGACACGGTGAGGCGGTTAAAAAATTATAATTTAGAATGAATTCATATGATTAGATGCGGCAAGCCCCGTTAGAGAACGAAGCAGAATAAATGAAGGATTAAAGTCTTTCGACCTAAATTAAATAGTATTGTTACGACAAATACGATAAAAAGGAAGAAATAATCAACAAGAAAACGAAAAGACACAGAGATTTACGTGGTTCCGAATAAGCAATAGCTTAAACGTACGTCCACGAGAGGAGAGAGATTTCTTTCACTATGATCAAGAGAGATTACAAGGGCCTGCTATGTTCCGAAACCCTAATGTGAGGTGCCCAATCTATTTAGATCTCAACTTGCTTTCTAGGGATCCACTTTTAGGGAACCATGTCTATCATATTTATAGGAAACCCTAAAGAATATGAAAGAATATCAATCCCCAAAGAATAGGAATATAAATCCTCAAATAATACATAAGGATATGCACCATTCAAAATAGATTAGGAAAACAAATCTCCTAAACCTTATCACATGAATTCTCGCCTATCCCCATACTACCAGTAATGACAGTCATTACCAGTAGTTCCAAGCACTGCCCAAAAACCAGTTTACACTTACTATCGGTAGTAACAGTCACTACCGGTAATTCTAGGCACTGCCCAAAAATCTTCAATCTTCAAATTCAAGGCATTTTCAACAAGTATTAATATTATTGGTTTTGGATAATTTTTATCAATTTAATGTTAAAAATTTTAGATCAAAGATTCGTAGCAACGAAAAGAACATAGAAAGCAAATAATATGAGCAAAATCTCTAGCATCGTCATACCGAATTTTTTTAATGTTTGGCTCTTTTTTAAAAAAACTTTTCTCATCGAAATTAATTAGGAACCGCAAGAAAAGGTATACAAATTTTGATATATTATATAATACCGATTTTTTTTAGTCAAAATAAAGATACGTTAGGCTCACAAATAGAGATAATTATTCAGTGTTCTTGAGGTACTAAATAACAATGTTTCAATAATCATCCACACTACATATTCACTTGGAACTCATATAGTTAGTTATGTGTAAAGCGTAAATGTGTGATAAAAGAGGTACTGTGTTCGGTTGAGTGTTTCTGAAACGCTTTTTGAGAAAAAAACTCTGAAATGTTGTTTGGTGTAAGTGTTTCAAAAAATATTTAACTCTTGAGAGTTAAATTTTTTTAGCGTTTTCGAGGTGCTCTCTTTCTCTCTCTTCTTTTATAGAGAGATGAAGTTGTTTAAGAAAAAAATAAAAATGTTTGGAAAAAAATTTCCCAAACAAGTTTACAAAACATTTTCAGAAAATTTTTAGAAAATATTTTGAAAACTTCTAAACGAACACAGCCACATGATGTTCCGATATTCTTCTGCAATTTTATTTTTCTGGAATTCATGCACTTAGTCACGACTCGCGAGCTCCACATGAATGTTTGTGATAAGCAAGTAGAAGTAATTATCGCAGCACCTTCTTTTGTTTTCATGTCTTGTTTGGAGCCAAAGCGACTCTTCGTTGCTTGTGTCGACATTCTCTTATTAAGCTTGTAGTTTCATTATAGTTAGCTGTCAGTGATACGTATATTGAGATTGAACTAATTTCCTCTTTTACTTTTTTTTTAATGTTCTTAAATTTTGGCTCATATTTTTATATTTTTTTCGATTTTTCTCATCAAAACGCAATTAAGAACTGCAAAAAAAGGTATACAAATTTTGAAATATTATATAATACCGATTATTTTTTAGTCAAAATAAAAATACGTTAGGCCTACAAATAGAGATAATTATTCAGTGTTCTTGAGGTACTAAATAACAATGTTTCAATAATCATCCACAATACATATTCACTTGGAACTCATATAGTTAGTTATGTGTAAAGCGTAAATGCGTGATAAAAGAGGTATGATGTCCCGATATTCTTCTACAATTTTATTTTTCTGGAATTCATTCACTTAGTCACGAGCTCAACATGAATGTTTGTGATAAGCAGATAGAAGTAATTATTCAATGTTCTTAGGCCTCGTTTGATAAACTTCTTAGTAGGTTGGGATTCATAAGACGGTGGGATTAGGATGGGATTCGTAATACCAAGGGATTATTAAAAACTGTGTTGTATGTTTGTTTATACTCGGGATAGGATTAATAATGCTAGGTTGGTGTTTGTTTGCAAAAGTAAGGGATGGGATTAAATTACATCATTTCCCAAATTGCCCTCGTCTAAATTGTTGAATTATTTATGTTTCTCATTCCAAAAAAAAATACAAAATAAAGTTCATGGACCAAATAATAAAAAATGAGCAATCTCTTAGTTTTATTTATATATTTATGTACGCAATAAATAAAAATAAAATATGAGCAATTTTATTTGTTTTATTTATCATAAATCATAAATCATAAATCAGAATGAATCATAAATCAGCATTAATCAGAATTAATCAAACTCAAATAAAAAATCAAGATCAGTGGCCTACTTATGCAGCATACCCAGTGGCCAACAAACATGAACATGAACCCACATGAAGGTCAGACCTGGAGGTGCTACTTATGCAGCATACCCACGTTGAGGGCCAAATGGGTCACTCCCAGTTCTTCAACGGTTGAGGGATTGCTAATACCTGGTGGAACACGGTATTAGTAATCCCCACTGTTCACAGTGTTCGTCGTCCCAAGGTATTGTTAATCCCAGGTCCAAATTTGTTACCAAACAGAGGACTCGTGAACCCATGGGATTAATAAGCCCATCCCAGGTTCTTACACGGTTAACAAACGGGCCCTTAAGGCACCAAATAATGATGTCTCAATACTCATCTTTGATACATATTCACGTGATACTAAGTTATGAGTACAGCGTAAATATATATTAAAAAGAGGCACGATGTCTCGATATTCCTCAACAATTTACATTTACATCTACATCACGTAGAACTCATATAATTAGTTATGAGTATAGCATAAATGTGTGATAAAAAGAGACACGATGTCTTGGTATTCCTCTACAATATACATTTACGTGGGCTTCATCACAAGCTTCACATAAATGTGTGTGGGGTGTTAGTGCCCAATACCACCCAATAATTTTACCTGTATAGTTTTGATCAAAGTTATTAATCTCATATCTTATCGATATGTATCGTATCGGTCTCGTAATACTGGCGTACTCTTGTATTGGCATAGGGTGTTTTGAACTGTACAATTTCTTTTTAAAAAAATTAGTTGATGATTTTTTTGGTAATTATATATAAATTGAGATTAAAATCATCCTCTTTTGTATTTGGTGATTTGTTTTTTAAGTCATGAAGTTTTATTTTATATGTCTAATATATTTTTTTGTTAAAAAATATATATTTTTTTGAGCAATGCTAGTATGTTACTAACACATCACGTTGTACATCAAGTTATACATTATGACTACGTGACATCCGCTAATTTAAATACATATCAAAATTTATGAGATCGTGTTTTATATTTTATATTCAAAATGACATCTCACATAAGTACGATGTACTATTTGATGTACAACTTGATGTATTAATAGACTTATTCTATTATTTTTTAGCGATAAATCCGTTACGCGCAAGGAAGCTAACGCATGGGATCCCCTTGTGGGTTGCACCGCCGACCGACCTTGATCTTTTGAGAAGGGTTCGAGTGTGAGCATGCCTGTCGGGACCCAAAAGATGGTGAACTATGCCTGAGCGGGGCGAAGCCAGAGGAAACTCTGATAGAGGCACGACTTGTGTGTCAACGTGCAAAAAACTGCTGTCACTGCCTAAAAACGTGAAAACGTGCAGGACATGACGCACATATTGATACTAACAAATACACTAATAATAACACGACGGTACGCTTGTCGGTGCAAAATCACAACCTTCGATAGTGGCGATCTTTTCGTGGATTTTTGTACTGTAAAAAACTACAAATAGCGGTAATTCGCGTGAGGGATCAAATTCCAGGGGTTTCTTCGTAATCGTTTCAAGATAAATCCAACTTCTACCCGATCACAATCAGAACCAGTCCAAAATCTGAAATCAAACAGGTGCAATTTCCACACCCCTTCCCCTTCCCCTTCCCCTCTCTGCTTGCTGTTTTTCATGGGGTAATCCTGATGCTTAAACGTGATAGATGTTTGGGTCTAGTAAACAAACACGCCTAGAAGGAGTATGGGGATGTGTCCGATCCACACTCTAGAAAAAAATGAAATCAAATTTGTCGCAGATGCAGGTGTACCATGCATTTAGGGGACCCTTTTCTTAGCATTTTATTGGGGGATCTGAAGCAGTGGGTTTCAAAGCTTCTACCCAGGGCCGGCCCTGGACACTTGCATTGCCTTTGGTGTTATTGGCACTGAGTAATTTTGATGAAACCGTTGTTGGAGAATGTATTTGAGGATTGTCTGATAATTAAGTTCAAATTTTGGTATTAACTTGAGTGCAGAAACCTTTTGCTCTTTAGCAAGGGGATCATAATTTTCTGATAGGAAGGGAGAAGATCCTTGGAAATGATCTTAGGATTCTTTATTTTAATGTTAGAAGTAGTTCCAGAAGTTATATTGGCATTTGGGACTAGGTCCTGCTTGCTGTTTTTATGGGTAATTTAGATGCTCAAAGGTGATATGTTTGGGTCTAGTAAACAAACACGGCTAGGAGTATTGGGATGTCCAATCCACATTCGAGAAATTAAATCAATTTCGACGCAGATGCAGGAGTACCATGCGTTTAGGGGACCCTTCTTCTTATTAGCATCCTTTGGAAATATGAAGCATTGGCTTTCAAGGCTTCTAATCAGGGCCGGCCTGGTAGAGGACACTTGCATTGCTCTTTGGTGTTATTGCCACCCAGTAATTTTGACAGTGTAATGTATGTCACGTGGTGTCTAGTGATAGTCTGTACATTATAGAAGTGACCGTTGTTTGTCCCACATTGATTAATTATTAGCTCCAAAATTACTGTACAAGTCTGGGCGATGTCTCCACTTATTACCAATTGGTTTTGAGTTGGATGCTTGTTAGAGCTAGTGTTTCGGAATCTTTTGGAGAAAACTCTCTGTTGGTTGGTTGCCCCGTTGTTTGTCCCTTGAGTGCACATTGTTTCGTTATGTTATGCGTGTTATGGACCCATTGTTTACCTCTCCACTTGCGGGTCAAGGATTGCACATGCAGGGACGTATTAGAGTTTGTCCCACATTGATTAATTATTATCTCCAAATCTAGTATATGAGTCTGGGTGGCCTCTCCACTCGTTGCCTATTAGTTTTGAGTTGAATGTTTTAGCAACCTGTGCGGTATCGTTATTAAAATAAGTTAGTGCGACTATCTTTATCTGTTATGGGGTTTAATTACTGCTTAGGAGGTGTTAAGAAGACACTAGGGTTGCTTTGCGATTTACCCTTTTTCTAAACTTATTTCCACCGACATTATGACATTTTGCACTCCAGTGACTTATGTAGCTTTTTTAGCCTTTGTTATTCTGGTTATATCTTTTTCGTGAACTGCAGTGTGTACAAGTGTTGCATTTTGGTTGTAGTGCTTGAGTGTATTATCTGGTGTAATCCCGTTATTCATATTTTCCTATTTGGAATCCTAGTGGAGGCATTCTTGAACTCTTGAGAATAAGCTGTGATCATTATGCTTGCTGTTTTTAGCGATAGAAGCAATATAAATCAGCTTTAGTGTTGGAGGAAAGTATTGTTTTCTTGGTTTGACAGAAAAGATAAACTTGAAACCCATAGGATTGGTGCTTCTATACTGAAAATATTCAATTTTTGGGAACTCTTTGACTCAGTTAGAAGAGTTATAGCATGGAGTTGTTTCAAGAGTATAGGACAAATGAATGTTCTGCCAATTTTCAGAGCTACCTCCTTCCAAGTTTAGGCCCTGTTGGTGTTGAGTATGTGACTTTGTACTACTTTGGCCGTAGATGGAGATATGTCTGTGCATGTCTATGGGAATTTGTATTTGGTTGTTTGGCATATGTGATAAAGAAAGTAGCTGAGGCGGTTGTGTGGGGAACACTTGAAGACGTCGTGAAAACCTTGGATGAATACGTTGCGGAAATGTCAAGAAATTCATGGATTTTGGATCTCTAAGGCTAGTTAGAATGGGAAGTTAGCTTCAAAACATGATGCTCTTTCCTTAGTCTTGGAGTTTGAGGACTTGACATTTGTGATATTTATGTGGGTCTTTAGTTCATGTGGTTGTATACCTTCTTTTGATCTTACCATAGTATTCTGGTTGTTTACTTGCCATAAGTCTTATTTCTTACTTTTGCATTTGTTTTTTATTTGTTGGTGGCCTACATGAATTCCACTTTTCAAGTCCTTAAACCTTGTTTTTGTTCTGAATTTGGCAGGCAGTAAACTTTTGGTTTCCTGGACTACGAAAATGTCATCCCCAAGCAAGAGGAGAGATATGGATGTCATGAAATTGTAAGGCTTTTGATTAATCTGTTGCTGTTTACATCTTTTTTTATGGTATCAGTAAATAGTTATTGCTAATATTAACCTCTTACAGAATTGCTCTTTTAGTTTGCCGTCTGCGTAGTTTGATGCTTCTTCTATCTGGCTTTTCCTCTTGCAATCTTGTGTACTGGTATCAATTTGTTGGTCATGAGCTTTTTAATGCAATTACTTCTTGCTTATCCACTGTCCATTTTATAGGATGATGAGCGACTATGCTGTGGAGCCAATAAATGATGGAATTAGCGAGTTCAATGTGGAATTCCATGGTCCAAAAGAAAGTAATTTTATGCTCTTTCAATTCTACCAGTCGCGCTAATACAGGACCTAGCAATTATTCCTGCAGATACTCTCTCTTTCTCTCTCATTGCTAGCATGGTTTTTATTTATTTTCATTTGATTTCCTATAAAGTTAAAGGTCCAATTTAAGAGATACGTTGTACTGGTTGTTAACGTCTTTTAATATATCCAGCATAATACAAGCCATATCATAAGCTTTGAGGTCTATGACTGGGACGGTAGATGTCAGCTTTCAACCTGTCGAGGAATATATTTTCTGTGTATTCTTCTCCTAAGAGGAGGCACAATATATATAGAACAATGTACAGAGTGAATCCCTAATTTATCTCTAACTGAATCCCTAAATAGGCTCTATTATTCTATATCTCTAATTTATCTCTAACTGAATCCCTAAATAGGCTCCTAATTATATGCCTACTATTTACATAGTCAACACTCCCCCTCAAACTGGAGAGTATATATCATGAACACCCAGCTTGTGACAAATAGAATCGATGACGACTTTGGGAAGAGCTTTGGTGAAGATATCCGCGAGTTGAGAACCAGAAGGAACAAAGGGAGTTGTAATTTCCTTTGACTCCACTTTCGTTCGAACAAAATGACAGTCAACCTCGATATGTTTGGTTCGCTCATGAAACACTGGATTATTAGCTATGTGAATAGCAGCCTGATTATCACAGTAGAGCGGAGTCGGATCATGAACTGCAAATCCAAATTCTTGAAGTAGTGTGCGTAACCAGGTCAACTCACAAGCGGTATGAGTCATTGCTCGATATTTTGCCTCAGCACTTGAACGTGCCACGACTGATTGCTTCTTACTTTTCCATGTTACAAGATTGCCCCCTATAAAGGTGCAATAGCCGGTGGTTGAACGACGGTCTGCAGGGGATCCTGCCCAGTCAGCGTCAGTGTATCCTTCAATCCGGAGGTGTCCAGAGGATTTACATAGAAGCCCTCGACCAGGAGCATTTTTGAGATACTTTAATATACGAATGACTGCTTCCATGTGAGGAGCTCGAGGATGAGTCATAAACTGACTAACAATGCTGACTGCATAAGATATATCCGGCCGAGTAATAGTAAGATAAATGAGTTTACCCACTAACCTCCGATACATCTCTGGGTCGTTAATTAATTCACCATCATCAGGCATTAGTTTGAGATTAGTTTCCATAGGAGTGGCCACAGGTTTAGAACCAAGGTACCCTGTGTCTTTTAGAAGATCAAGAGTGTACTTCCTCTGGGATAGACTGATACCTGCTTTAGACCGTGCAACTTCAATTCCAAGAAAGTACCGGAGTTTACCCAGATCTTTGGTGAGAAAATTAGAACAAAGATGACTGATCAAAGTCTGGATTGCATGACTATCACTTCCAGTAATTACAATATCATCCACATATACAACTAGAATCACAATGCCTTTGTTGATGCGGTTGAAGAAGACAGAGTGATCAACCTGACTGCGAGTCATACCATGAGAGATAACCGTATTGCTAAATTTATCAAACCAAGCTCTGGGAGACTGTTTGAGTCCATAGATAGATTTGTGAAGATGACACACAGACTCCCCCTTGGACTCAAAACCGGGTGGTTGAGCCATATAAACAGTTTCTGATAAATCCCCATGTAAAAAGGCATTTTTAACATCAAGCTGATGAAGGGGCCAAGCAAGATTGGCCGCAAGCGAAATAATAATGCGAATGGAGTTGAGTTTGGCAACAGGGGAAAATGTCTCGGTGTAATCAAGGCCATAGGTTTGAGTGAAACCTTTGGCCACAAGGCGAGCTTTGAGACGCTCAACAGTGCCATCAGGATTGTGTTTGACGGTGAAAACACAACGGCAACCAACAATATGGGCCCCAGAAGGCGGGGGCACAAGAGTCCACGTATGATTCATGTCCAAAGCACGCATCTCTTCTTGCATGGTAGAGTACCATCCAGGATGAGAAAGAGCATCCTGATAAGACTTGGGAACAACAACCGAGGAAAGAGACACAGAAAAAGCGCGGAACGAAGGAGATAAATGGTCATAAGAGACGAAGTGAGAAAGAGGGTGAGAAGTGCAAGTACGCGTACCTTTGCGGACAGCGATGGGAAGATCAAGAGTGGGATCCTCTGACGGTGGATCTGCAGACGGTGAGGAAGACGGCGGGGGAGAATGAGAAGTGGCCTCAGGAGAGATTGGCATAGGTGGATGGTGTTGGCGCCGAACATAGACCCGAGTAACTGGCGGGTGAGCTGGAGGGAGTGCAGGAACACCAGAAACAGTAGTTTCAAGATCATCAACGGGGTGACCGGGTCTGGAGAGAAGTGGATCCTGTAAGTTGTGGCCTTCTGCAGAATAGTAGGGCACATCTTCAAAGAACGTGACGTCAGCACTAACAAAGTGCTTGTGTAACGAAGGACTATAGCACCGATAGCCTTTTTGAGTACGAGAGTAGCCAAGGAAGATACACTTATGAGAACGGGGATCCAATTTATCACGACCGGGTTGTAAATTATGGACAAATGAAATACACCCAAACAGTCGAGGAGGGAGAGGAAATGGTTCAATTCCAGGGAAAATAACCTGAAAAGAAGATTTGCCGTGCAAAACCCGAGATGGCGTGCGGTTTAAGAGAAAACTGGCAGTAAGAACAACATCCCCCAGAAAGTTTTAGAAACATGCATGTGTAGCATAAGAGCCCGAGCAATAACAATAATAGGGCCATTCTTGCGTTCAGCAACCCCATTTTGTTGAGGAGTAGTGACACATGAGGTTTGATGAATGATGCCACGAGAATCAAGGAATTGTGTAAAGTGTTTAGAGGTGTATTCCTGGGCATTATCACTACGGAGAACAAGTAATCTAGCATTAAATTGATTGGTGAGTTCAGCATAAAAAGACTGAAAGACGGTAAATAACTGAGAGCGATCTCTAAGCACATATACCCAAGTCAACCGAGAGAAATGATCAATAAACATGACAAAATATCGAGCACCACATAAACCAGTAGTTCGAGACGGTCCCCAAATATCAGAATGAACAAGAGCAAAAGGTTCCAAACTAGATAGTTCAGTGCGTGAAGGAAAAGAAACTCTACGATGTTTACTAAGTTCACAAGTATCACAATTAAAAGTAGACACTGTAGATAAAGATGGGACTAATTGGCGGAGATTGGCGGATGACGGATGTCCAAGACGGCAATGCCACTGGTATGGTGTAGTGGTGGAATGAAGAGCAGATGACTGGAAGGAGCCGGTCGGCTGGAGGTAGTACAAGCCATTCTTCTCATATCCCCCACCAATCCTGGTCTTCGTCTTTAGATCCTGAAAGTCACAATAAGAAGGATAAAATGTTACCGAACAATTGAAGGCTTGGGTGAGTTTGTGAATGGACAATAAGTTAAACGGAAATTGGGGTAAGTATAAAACAGAAGAAAAAGTGAGACCAGAGGCGCAGTAAGTGCCAAGGCCGTAAACTCGAGTTTTAGTACCATTGGCAATAGTAACATATGGTGGGGTAGATGGATAAGAGATATTAGATAAAAGAGATATATTACCTGTCATGTGATCAGAAGCACCAGAATCTAAGATCCAAGGTGCATGAGAGGCAGAATAGAGACATGTGTTACCTGATGCAACAAGGGTAGCAGTAGAAGAAGAGGATGCAGGGGCTCGGTGGACTATTGAATCATACTCAGATTTAGAGATAGTGATGCTATCTGAAGTGACAGGCTCAGATGGTTCCCCTGCAAATGCAGCCTGATTAGCCCAAGCAGGCTTGCCGTGAAGTCGCCAACAGAACTCAACCGTGTGGTTAGTCTAATGACAATGAGTACATCTCTTAGAGCCGCGGCCGCCTCGCCCTCCCCGGCGACCACCACGAGTTGAGGAACTATTATGATGTCGGCCAGACATATGATTCCCAGAATCGCCAGAGGGGGGAATATAACGCTCAGTGGGAGCAGCAAGAGCGGACTGAGGAGGATTCTCCGAGATAGAAGAGTGGGTGGCAGCGCGGCGAATACGAGCAAAGGTCTCTCCAACTGTAGGAATATCTTTACCGGACAAGATCTGAGAACTCAAATGAGCTAGGTCGGGTTTGAGGCCGGAGAGGAATTTAGCAACTCGAAACTCCTCCTTGTATTGTTGTTGTTTCACTAATATCCAGACCAGCGGATCTGTGCTGATGTGGACAGAACAGGGAGAAGAGTCACGAAAAACAAAGTCCCGATATTCTGGAAGAAATCCGGTGGGTATAGCAAGCTCCGGCGACCTCCGACGGAGCTCCGGCGAGGGCGGCTGATGGTCGGTAGGTGGAGATCAGGTGACCAGGTCGTAGATCTGAGGCGTCAGTGGTCGGGAAGCGCAAAAAACGGAGCTCCGGCGATTGGAAAGATCCGACACAGATCCGGCGAGGCTCGCCGGAATGTAACGAAGCTCCGGCGAAGAGAGACGAACGTCGGAGAAGGTCCGCGGACGGGCGGCGAGGGTCGGCGAGTGGGTGGCGAACGGCGGCTGAGATCTGGGTTAGGGTTTATACTGTTCTGAGTTAGGGTTTGGTATTTCTGATGATGGCGAACGAGGTAGACCGAGAAAGAAAGATCAAGTACGAGATATTCGATCAAGTCAGATTAGGGTTTTGAAACCCGCTCTGATACCATGTCGAGGAATATATTTTCTGTGTATTCTTCTCCTAAGAGGAGGCACAATATATATAGAACAATGTACAGAGTGAATCCCTAATTTATCTCTAACTGAATCCCTAAATAGGCTCTATTATTCTATATCCCTAATTTATCTCTAACTGAATCCCTAAATAGGCTCCTAATTATATGCCTACTATTTACATAGTCAACACAACCCTTTCATATTACATTTCCTTTAAAGCCCAAACTTTTTGTTTTTCCTTCGTTAAATCTAGCCATCAGTCTCCGTTTTGGTTGATTCTTATCACCAGGCTAGTTTTCTTGTTAAGCCAACTATTTTGAGTAATCTGACTTCTATTAAGCAAACATTGAGTGTGTTTGGGTGTCGTCCTTCACAAAGCTACATCTGTATTTGTTGCTAATTGCTATATTCTGTTATGTTTCTGAGGACAAAATCAACCCCCTCTGGTACCCATAATGTTGTTTCCCATGTTTGAAGGAACATTGTACTATTGGAAGCTCATGTTGCAGAAACAGGCTTGTCCTTTCTGTACCCCACATGCTATCTTTATTCCATGTGATTGGTTGAGCTTATTCCTTTGACATTTCTTGGTTACCTAAGTTGATGCATATTCTCTCATGTAATCACATGTTTTTTCTCTTTTATTAAAATGCAAGTTTTTTGGGGGGGATTGATTACTAGACCAGTAAGAATGTTTTGAGAATTTGCTTTTTCATTATACTTGACCCTCACAGTATAGGAATTGTGTACAGTATTTTAATTCTACCATTAACATCAATTATTTATAGCTTGTTTCTGGGTATAAGACATGCCCAATTGACTGATGTTGGCAGAGGTTTTTGACCTCTTGAAAGATAGTCCATATCACGAGAAATATGTTTTGCTAATGTCTTAGGAGATGGTTAATTCAGCCTTTTTTACTTCTTTTAATGTTCTTTTATACGTTGGAGCTGGAAACAAATTTCATGTTCGTTATCTCTCACAATTTAGTCAAATTCTGCTTCTTAGCTTCCGTTTTGCTTGGAACTTTCTTGTTTCTTATAGTTCTTACACTCATCAACAAGTTGTCAAGTCTTGCCATTATAATGTAGTCAACTTCTGCTTCTTAGCTTTATTTTACTAAGATTTCCTCTGCCGAAAGGCATTTAGTGACCTCCTCCTGTTTGGGGCGCTTAACGGCGTCATCTCACTGGCTGCAGGCCTTTATGAAGGCGGTGTATGGAAAGTCCGTGTTGAGCTGCCAGATGCTTACCCATACAAGTCTCCTTCCATTGGGTTTCTGAACAAAATATTCCACCCAAATGTTGATGAGTTGTGAGCCTCCTTGCACCATAAATAGCTCTTCATGCCAGTTATCTCGAGCTATTGGTTTTATTGCTTTTCTGTAGCTGACCGTTATGAGTCTTTGCTAGACTAACTAGAAATTTTGTTGTTCAACTGCAGGTCTGGTTCTGTTTGTTTGGATGTAATAAATCAGTCATGGAGCCCAATGTTTGGTAATTATCCTCTGGTCTACGTACCAAATACCAAATTATTATCCATAACTTTGTGCCCGTACTAACCTTCCAGGGGTCTCTCAACATGTACACGTGCACAAAAAGAATCTGGGTTCAGTCTGAGTAGTAATATCAAATTATAGCTGCAATTTTGGATTCAAGAGAGAAACTTTGCCAGTGCTCTTCACTGGCTAGCAACCTGAGATGTTTCTGCATAAACATGGTTCTTAGGGTTGCATATAATTTATTTTCGTGTTGAGCATTGTTGTGAATGATGTCTGTAGATCTTCATACCTAGAGGATGGGCATGGACAAGTGGAAGTTCAACTAGTAAATAGGACTTCATGAAACCTTCCCGAATTGATTGTTACATACGCAAGAAGAAAATAACATTTAGAGGAAAATCAACACAAGATTATTTTTCCTCTTTTAACCTTTCGTGATTAGTTGGCTAAATGAAGGAAAGAATAGCCTTGTATAATTGTTGACAAGTTAAAAGTACCTCCCAGAGCTTATTATTGCCTGAAAAGGTCCAAAATATACAATTAGATAGCTTGATTTGCATTATTGTGCCTATTTTCTAACAACATAAGCTTTTGGGATAATTGGTGACTCATCATGGAACCAAAGATTTGGTTTTTGGAAGGTTTTAGTTTGAATCTCATTTTTTTTTTTTTTTTTGCATTTCTTCCATGTGCTAGACGTTGCACTCGGGGGAGGGTAAATATTGGGCCCATTTCCTAATAGTTTAAGCTTCTTTTGGGATATTTGCGATGTACAACGTTATTGGGTCTTTGTCTTGAAGCAACACAAATAGTCATGTGATGAGTCATGGTTCTGTAGCATGAAGTTGCAAAGAGCAGCCACTCTTAGGAGGGTGAAGATTGTCAAGGCCTTAGCAAGCACTTTTTATTCAATAGCTTGTCAATCCTAAATGACAAAGTTGTCCTTCTCAATAGATCACTTGATGTTGGGTCCTGGTCTTTCACTATCTTACAGTGTCTATTCTGGGCACAGATCTGCTCAATGTGTTTGAGGTTTTTCTTCCACAGCTTTTGCTTTACCCAAATCCTTCAGACCCATTAAATGGGGATGCAGCATCGCTAATGATGAAGGATCAGAAGCAATACGAACAGAAAGTGAAAGGTGAATTTTCATTGTCTTCTATTTCTTTTTATCTGTTGGGCTCCAATACTGTCATGTTGAGTCTATATCTGAAGTAATTTGAGACGACTTTGATTCGATTTGTTTTGCATTTGTTTTTGCGGGTTTCCTTATAAGGGGCTGGCCTCAACTTCAAAGTGGACATGGCAGCTTAGATAGATATCCATCTCTAAAATTCTGAAAACCAGATTTGTAAGGATTTGTATGATGTAGGGAGTTCAATTTGCAACATACTTCAAAAGATAAGTCGAAAGTTACACTTGTTGTCATTGTTTCAAGATAGGTCGAAAGTTACATTCCTTTTTGGGGTTGAACTTCAAGGCCAGCACTGCAAAATCTTCATATGCCTTCATTTCGTTATACCCACTATTACAATTTTCTGACTTTAGGATTTCTTCTTTTGGTAGAAGATACGAGTCTTGGTGGTTGAGTGAGCATAAGGAAATTTGGTTTGAAGTGACTGTTAGTTAGTAATGACAAATGCACTTCTGACTATCTATTTCTGATGGCAGAGTACTGTGAACGTTATGCAAAGAAAGAGAATATCA
Organism: Arctostaphylos glauca; assembly: GCA_019985065.2. Classification (NCBI taxonomy): domain Eukaryota; kingdom Viridiplantae; phylum Streptophyta; class Magnoliopsida; order Ericales; family Ericaceae; genus Arctostaphylos; species Arctostaphylos glauca. Next base: position 29,026,289 of record JAHSPW020000008.1, read on the forward strand.
CATGTACTTTGACAGATGAGAGTGATGAGGATATCAGTGACGAGGATGTCAGTGATGGCCGAAGTGTGTCTAGTGAAGATGATGTTACTGGAAATGCAGACCCTTAAAAGGGATGAGCAGCCCTGGACTTCACGATGCCAAATCTATTTCATGTTTGGTCGTTGATCTTTTACTTATATGTATGACAATATGTTAATTGCGTGTAACTTATTGGAGGGGAAGTAGTTAGGGACTGGATACGAGATACTATGCATGGGTATCCAATCCATTATGTATTCTGAACATTGGTTCAAAGAAGAATAGAAATGAAGTTGTCAATTTCATTCAATCTCGTGTTACTCTTAGTATTATTATCCGAGTGTGTAGCGAATTCTCTGATTATTCGGTTAAATTAAGTTGGTTTTATATGGCAAGTCAGTAAAGCAGGTTTCACCATTATCACATGTCAAACTTTTGTCAAGCTGATCCAGATCACTGACTGATCCTCGCATGAGCTTGGTGAGTCTTTCCAAGTTTCTTAAGCAAGATGTTGGAAAGCTGAACACTTATTACAAACTAATGTAATGATTCGTGAGGTGAGATGGAAATCCTCGTGCACAATGTGACATTTTCGAATATTCTCTGAAACCTTGTTGCTTATTTTTGTCTTTCTTCAATCTGTTCTTTTCATTGGTAATCTCCACGCATTTGAGGATTGTAGTATCAACAGATGATATAATGGATATGTTTTTCTCAGATTTCAAGTCATGTGATGTGTGTGCTTGCATTTTGTACAGTTCTCTAAATCTCAAACTTGGACTTACACAAAAAGTTTTCCCTGCCAGTGATCGGCGTATTTTGAATCGGCAAGTCATAGTAGTTTAGTTGCCACTGATAGCTTAGTCGGACTTATTTTTGTCTTTCTTCGATGATTTGCTAAAGGCTCCAGCTGAGTTGCGTAGGTTGGGGAAGCATGGTACAGCATATAAGGTGATTAAAAGCAAGGGATGAATCTGGCTGTTAAGGTTAGGAATTGGACTATTTGGAGCGCCAATTTCAAGTGGAGGATGCAGAGGTTAGACCAAGTGAAGCACCCTGTTGTATTGCTGGCTCTTGCTTTTTATTGCTCCAAACAGTAGAAGATTTGGTCTGCAAGTATCAAGGGAATGCAAATCTCTTCAGGCTTCTCCATGGTAAAATATCATTTCCTTGTTTTCAGTTCTTAGTGTTAGGTGGACTTCAATCCCCTGGATTTGTTTTAGGGATGAATTACACTTTGCACTCTACAGTACTGCCAATTCCCACTTTAGACAAGTTTGTGTTGTTGTTTTCTATCCAAAATCTGGTTGTGCTTTTTTAGCATTGACTAATGTTGCTTAGAAATTTGTTCAATGGAAATGAGATGATAAGAAGGATGTGTTACAAATCCCAATTCAGCTGTTAAGTTGCTAAAAACTGAGATGGCATGAGTGATTATATGAAGTGTCCAACACACTTAGGTAGTGGGTTGTGTTTCAATCCTAGTGTGACTAATTATGACCAACTATCAATTATCGCCTTGGTAAGTTATTACCTCTTCGGCCATATTCAACCTCTATATGACATATGCAATGCACTAAAACTTGCTAAATGAAATTCAGCGACAAACTCAATAAGTATACATATATTACCTATATGTTCATGCCCAATATGTTACCTCTATGTTCATTGACTAGTTTCTCCTTTTATACGGGAATGGAAAACCCCCCAAGCGATCGTGTAATGGGTAGTCATTGCATTGAATTGTGGAGCAAAATTGTAGAAAAGATTCAACTTCAAGAACAGTTATGGTTGAAAATAAGGAGTGTGTTGTTTGTAATGGTTGTAATGGGCATTTCTCTCTATCATATTTTGAATTTTTTCTACACTTCACATTCAATGGAAATGTAATGGTTTAATCTTTCAATGGAGATGGTTAATCCTTCAATGTTCATGCTCATATACAATGTTGTTAGGTTTTTGTCCATTGTCGTTGTTTGTTGAGACGCAATGCGTCGGGATAAACCATAAAGCAATGGAATTATGTCATTTTTTTTCAAAATACGCAACTTTGCAACAATCAATGTCATTGAATAAAGTAAAATAAAATACAACTTTGCATCAACCAATATCATTCAATGAAACACAACTTTGCATCAACCAATGTCATTGAATAAAACGCAACTTTACAACAATCAATGTCATTGATTCATAAAAGTCATGACCAAGAGAAAAAAAAAATACATATTCATCAATCCAAATAGACTACTTTTTACCATTATCCGTTCCATTCATCATTTCCGTAAAACTTTGACCTCTGCCTCCTAATCTTGGTTGTGGTTCTCCCAATATTGAATTTGATCTTCCATAAAGTTTGGTTGTCTTCCTTCCCAAACTTGATCATTATTAAGCTTTGTGAACTTGACCACGTTACTTTCACAAACAGCATAAACTTCCATCAACTCTCGCTTTAACTCGTTTACCCGTGTCACAACCACATCATACTTCTCTTGAGAATCTTCCGCTAAATTAGCAACCTCATCAAAGAGATTGCACATGTTCTCATGCCGACGCGCTTCAATTGACCTTGACGACTTATCGTAATTGATCCGAATTTTAGTATGAACCCTTTTCACATTTTTGCACCATCTTCTCAACACATACTTGTCAGGCACTCTTTCAATTCCCCTTTCATGCCACACTATCAGTTGATGTGTACACACCATTCCTCTATACTCAAATAAGCGACAATTACAATGTGCTTCATTGGTTTCAGCATTAAAATTGACAAAAAATGATACTTGCTTCCTATTTTTCTCTTCTCCTTCTCCAAATGTAACTGACTGTTTTACCTCATATTCGGACTCAACATCACATTCTTTTGTAATTGAACATCTACACTCAAGTTTCGTGACAAATTGTTTACGAAACTCTACAAACTTCTTATTCGTGTAAACATTTTGAAATTGTTTCTCCAATTCATCATCAGTTATTAACGGGATGCAAGTGTTCCAACTTTTAATATCTTCTTGCTTTTCACTCTCCACCTTATTCGCCAATGCATTTTCATATTGTTCTAAAAATTGTTTCAAAGTTGTCTTCGAATGTACATAATCATCAAAATATGCATTCATACTCTCGTTTCTTTGTGTGGAGGACATACCTGCCCAAAATACATCTTTGACATAAGCAGGTACCCACCGTTTCTTCTCCAAATACAACCCCTTCAGCCATGTGTTACCTTGAAGCTCGTACTTTTGTATGAACCCACCCCAAGCAACCTCAAATTGTTCTATTGTCAGTGAATCATAAACTGCTGTACGCATGCACCCACAAATTTTCTCATAGGCATTATACCCACTCAACTTTTCTGACACCTTATTCATAATATGCCATATGCACCACCGATGATGGGTGTTAGGGAGTACATTTTCTATAACAGTTTTCATGGCCATACATTGATCGGTAATCATAGCTTTCGGGGCATTACCCCACATGCATGTCATCCAAGTCTGGAATAACCATGAAAATGATTCTGTATCTTCATAAGATATGAGTCCGCATCCCAATAAAATCGACTGACCATGATGGTTCACGCCTATAAATGGAGCAAAAGGCATGTCATACTTATTTACCAAGTACGTTGTGTCAAAAGTCACAACGTCGCCGAACTCCTTACAAGCTGCCCTACTCCTTGCATCAGCCCAAAATACATTCCTTTCTTGACCATTTTCATTCAAATCAATTGCAAAAAAAAAATCAGAATTGTCGGCTTTCATCCTCATGAAATAACGATGCATTGCTTCAACATCTCCCTCCACAAATCGTAATCGTCGAAATTTGTCCAAATAATTTTGGCAGTCTTTCTCCAGATACGGAACCTTACCAGGTCCCTCGGTCTCAATCTGAAGTGAGTCATAAGTCTTGTACATTCTGATCCCGACTTTGTCATTCAATTCAAACTTTCTTTGTACGTGTTCATTTAGTACCCTATTGCTCTTGAAATACATTGCCTTTTCAGGATTTTGTTCATGATTGTGTTCCAAAGCAACCCGGTTTAATCTCCACTTTCCATCTGGGTGAATAACAACAGTAACGCGAGCTGGGCAATCAATTCTTGTTTGCGGGCGTGATTTGACTAGGTTGCTTGTTGTCACCTTGGCCTTCCCTGCACGACTGCATGAAATTGTTACATCCCTTAACTTTCCATCCTTCCCCTTTCTCGATGTTCTTTTAGCCACAGCAAACCCTTTCTCTTTAGCATATCTGACATAATACAGATAAGCTTCCTCCGATGTGTCAAACATCATTCCCTCCTTCGGTTCTTCAACTCTATCTTCATAATTTTCAGTTGTCCCGTTCCCACTCAATACCTCTTCTTCTCCACACTCTATGTTTGGAGGCATTGCCGACAGAACAGACTCCAACGGCGTCATCTACTGGTTCAAAAACAAAGGAAACAAATTAGATATATATTCGAAAATCCCAACTATCAATAGGATTTATTCTCAGAGCTGTGCTAACCATTCAAATGTTCAATAGGATTTATTCTCAGACTTGTACTAACCATTCAATTTTTCTACCAGTCTTATTCTGAAGTTCTCACAACAAAATTGATAAACTAACAACTTTCATCAAATCAACAAAAATTGCACTCACAACAAACTGTAAAGCTCTAATTATAAAATATATCAGGCTATAGACAAGCAATCTTCTAACTTCCTAACCTCTAAATTAAGTATTGTGGGTGGAACTCTTTGATACTCCGGTCCAAAGGAGTCATAGACGGACAGCCATGGTCAATGAAATTTTATATGCTAATTTGATTCCATAATGTGGTTCCTTCATGATGATCATCCATCTACAAATTAGACCACCAATTCATAACAACCCAGTGTTCAGGAGGTGAAATCGCGGCAGAGACGAAACGTACCTGTGCGAAAATCTGATGATGGCCGATGAGTGAGCAGAGAGACGCGAATGCCGCTAGATGGTGGAGGTCGCGATTTGGTGGAGGGGCAGGGGTTGTCGTAATTTGGTGAACGGGGGAGGGGCTTTGGGGGAAGACGATACAAAAATAAGCGTGAGAGAGAGAGAGAGAGAGAGAGACCAGAGTTAAATATGTAGGGTTTGGGGTTCTAATTTTTTTTTTTTTTTTTAAAACAGTCCATTACGTTGAATATTTCCTTACTCTCTGTTGTCCTCTCCTTCTTTATTGTTACTTTTAAGAGAAAGATAGATTGGGACAAGTGGAAGGAGAAAAACAATGAACGAACAAGAATTCTCCACACACAATTCTATAAATTTTTCACAAGCTTATTTGTATTGAAAAAGTCTACGGACACAATTTTTTATACGCAGATCCAGACGAAGATGTATCTGAAACAGTTCGATGCATGTAGGGCACATATTATTTCGAAAGGCTCCACGTGCATCAAACATCCAATACAGATCTGTAATAAGATGTATGATTTTTTTGGTAATTCAGAGTGTTCGGATTAATTTACGCACACCTCGAAAAGCAAAGCCCATGAACTAGCGAGTTAGACAAATTAGTAAAAGGAGTGAGGGGAAGAGAGGGCAGCCCTCGGCCCGACAAAATTCAGTGAACTATTGAAGCTATTATAAGTGTGATTGATCAAAAAAGTAGAACCTTGTGAAACCACCGCAATCAATTGGTTTTTCTTCCCACTTCAAAAGAGTTGTGTTTTCACTTCCAAGAACGTCGTTGGGAGGTAGATTCGTAGTCTCGCAGGAGTAAGATACTTAGTTCCAGACATATAGCACTTTTGCTAGGGTCGATGATGAGACCCTAAGGCAGATCAAAGAAGAGTGGGAAACCTCTTGCTGATTTCTGGAATCTCCTCAAAATCTGCTCTTTGATGAATGATTCATCGGCCACTAATTAATCACCAGGAGACTAATTTCACCATCCACTACTATGATCAAGACGTACCAAAACTTTTTCAGATAATAAGACAACTGGTTTTTCAGCTCTACTTTTGCTCATGGGTAGTAGCTTATAAGTTACAACACCAATAAGTAAGGAAAGTACAAGGTTTTGGAAAAATTTCGATTCTATTGATTAGTCAGAAAGAGATAAAGATCCTCTTCATTGTATTTTGTTATACATTACTTCATTTAAGGAAAAATTTGGACAACTAAGATCAAGTCCCCACACACAGAAATATATGCACAGGTTTGCACACAGATGTATCTGTACCCGTTCGATACACGTGAAATCTTTAAAAGGCCATAAGTGGATCAGATAATTTCGGACACATCTGTGTGTAAACTTTCTCGACAACTAATACATCTCCTGAAAAGAAAGAAAAGGAAACCTACAAATCAACACATTGAACTTCCGCGTCATCATCTTCATATCTCACACCACAAGTATTTCCTATAATTTGATGATATGAAGGTAGAGAAACAGATGATTCAATAGCCATAGGAGTAACCCATGTAGTTATACCGCGACCGGATGTTATGGCTGTTATAGAGAGGGTCTCCGTAATCAACTGCCTTTATCACAACAGCACCACGACGCCCATCCTGTTCCTGAACTGCACCAAACACAACCTCATTCTTCTCACAACTTTGCTCATAATAAGTTTCAGGTCCAGTTGAGTAATGCCTCTGGTGATGCTGTTGCTGTTGGTGGTGGTGTTGAAGACTACTCCCATTATTCCACCCGCCATGAAACGACCGATTCTGCTTGAACTGGTGGAGGCTGCTGCTCTCCGTTTCATTGGTCGCAAACGGGTAATTTTTTCTTTTCGTAGGTGGGGTTCGAGTTTCGAGTGGTGGGGGTCCATCTTCATCTGGAATCACATAGCTCTCTTGCATGGGCCACGCATTCGAGTGTCTGGTTGGTTGATGGTAATGCTGCTGTTGAACATGATTTTGGAGAGCTTTTTTCCTCCTACCCGTGAATAATTCGACCACCGACGAGCCCGTGTTGAAGACAAGCCTACCCATTGAACCAAATATACCTTCTTCTTGCTTTTCATATTCATCTTCAGTTGGAATCAAGGGGGGCCTTACAGATTTAGGAGGTATTTGATAAGGTGGGGGTGGTATGCCTTTTCTCATCATCTTCACTTCAGGATCCTACATTGGAATATATATAGAGAAAAAAGTGAGTGACACTTCATGAAAACAGTTTGAGGAAGAGAATACCCTAGGGAAGATCATGAAAAACTTTTTTTTTCCCGAATTTTTGAAACCCAGTGGATCGATGGGTTTCACAAATGGCCTCAGCCTGACCCCGGAAACTCCATAGCCAAGGCTAATAAATACCTACTACCGACTACTATTCTTTAAAAGACAAAGACTAATTTGATTGATTAATTGTTTGTTACCCGTTGCGTTGGAGTTTGGAATTTATATTAATTTGTTTGTTCTTGTTTAATACAATCTATTCTGACTTGTAAAAAGGGCTCGCAAACCTGTGGCTCGTAACGAGAATATCCCCTCAAATGAAAATTTGTTATCAATAACACAGCGCTTTTCCTTTTGGTTCTTTTTTCCCCCTAAAATCGTTCACTATGGGTAGTTTAGGAACACACCATCAGGTTTTGAGAAGGAAAACAAAAGGAGATGAAAATTGGGACTAATTATTTAGTTGGTAGGTCTATTTGTATGTGTTTTACCAGTTCTCGGGGAGAAAATATGTTGGTCCAGAGGAAACAAATTGAGTCAACGGCTCTCCTAGGTTCCCTCACAGCGGGAGACAAGATTCATGTGAGAGAACACAAGTAAATGAGCCGTTATTGAGGAACAATGGGAGATTAATCTCAACGAGTTGATCTCCATACAGGACAGGAATGAAAGATGGAGGTTGGAGGTGATTTTCTGTTTGAAGAACAGAGCGGGGATGAAGACGGATATCAAGTTTGGGAATTGGAGACGGTAATGGTCAAATCCAGCCCTGATCCGGCCTATTGCCATCCCTAACCAACAAACAACCGTACTACTTACTCTGTGCGATGAAAACATAGCTGCGACTCTACGCTGCAGCAAGGCCAGCATATAACCAAAGAATCCAGCCACAACAAGTACTGCTACCCCTGCATTCATGGAAAAACGTCTCATGGAATATCTACAATCTCGACCCTGAGATTGACGAAATAGTAACAGACGATTCTTACCCATGTGTAGATTCCCGTTGTACTGGTACGTGCAATCATCTTCATTGAGTTGGATCTCTCGAATCGCTTGGTTTCCTCTGTCCACAACCAAAAGAGAGCAGCTACTCGCGATATAAACCACGTCAAAATCGTTTGAGAACTTTGCATCTTCACTTGGACCATCAACATGACCCCCTCCTCGGCTCCACTTCCCTCCGGCAATGGTCACAACCCCTGTGCATGGAGAGAAAACGCCAACTTTAAAGTAAGTTACTAAATCATACAAAGAAGAAGAGAAAGCCACTCCCCGAGTTCATTCCACCGCAAATAGATGTCGTATCCGATGCTAATATAGGGGCAGAGCCAGGATTTATGAATAGTGGAGTCAAATGCATACAATCATAAGTCACTAAGGGCAATTCTCTGATTTTGGTGAGGTATGTAACGCGATTTTACAAATTTGAGGGTGAAAGGTATAGAAAATGACTAATGAATACTAATACTGGTGGGTGATCTTGAGTCAGTGGGGTCAAAGTGACCTCTCATTTGCCACCATGTGGAAGTTCATAAAACAGCTTGGTTTTGCTTAAGGCTGCATTTGGATCAAGAAGGGAGCTTTTGGCTATGCCCTTGTTCAGTGTCAGGCTTGGACCACCTAGTTGGTAGTTCCGTAGCAGGTTTTTCCGGACATTTTCTAGGAGTAGAAGGATCCGCTATAATGACCACTACGTCTGTTTCATATGATGCTACATGTCTCAGTCCTTTAGTTCCTCCTCGGAAAACGGTGTTGCCTTGCAATGCGAATCTACACCAAAATGCAGGACTACACAACGTGGCCCCTAAATTTGGAAAGGGATGTACCAATGGTAAAGATTATCATCGTAGTAACAGAAGACTTAAATTTAATCAATCCACAATCCATGATCCAAACACAAGTCGAACAAACGACGACTTTACCTGCATCACTGATCTTCCTGATTGCCATATTCAAAGTGTCTGCAATGTAGATATTTCCTCTGTCATCGACAGTAATCCCTTTCGGGTGGTTCATCCGAGCTTCTCTTGGCCTCCCATCCACATGCCCAGTGTACCCTTCAGATGATCCAGCAACGAGTTTGGGCCGGCTATCTGTATATCAAACCATGAAGTTTTAGTCAATACATATAGGGTTAGAGGAAGCAACACACTTGGTGCTTGTTTTGTACCCCTAAACAAAAAAGGTACAACGGAGGCCACAGAAATCGGCTTCCTACCAAAAAAAAGTGTTAACACAAGTTTTAGATCTCAGCGATATATGTATCACTCCTCATTCTTCATCTAATTTGTTTAAAGAGATTTCAACAGATCCATAAAGTTGAAATGAATAGAATGGAACACAAATGCCTTGTGTTGTGAGTTGTAAGAATGCGAGTTGTGGGTATTATTCCCATGCTAGCGATCCATTTTTAGCTCACAGCACTATAGCCGACTGCTCCCTACTTATGGATGTGGTTGAATGAAGAGGGCTGAACAGAACCGGTATATATTAAAATACACCTGGAGAAACTGTTCAACAAACTCTTCAAAGTCGTCGGTTATCCCATGGCAGAGAATTATGAAAGATTCTCAGAAAGTCATTAAGAGGAAGTATGAAATAGGACTAAATAAATATAAATGGGTGTAGATCTTACTTACCAAATAACAAACAAACAAACAAAAAGAAGAAGTAGAGAGGCTTAGGTGTTCACTGGAAAATTAAAGATGGAGAATCTATAAAGATGTTGCAGAAACACATCTAAAAAGACCGATTTGTTCAATTAGTGGAGTCTTATGCTAAACAAAGGTAACTTGCACCAAACTTTATCACAGTTTCTGGTCATGAGAATAGGGAACAAAATAAACATTCATAGCAGTAAAAGAAGATTTATGCAGGTACATAAAATAGTGTTTTGATGGTCAACAACCAGAATCCCTTCCTATATTCCAAACCAAACCAAACTGAGCCTTATGTCCCAAATCAATTGGGGTCGGCTACATGAATTCTTTTCCTCCAAAGAATCCCTTCCTATATTCAAATAACCTAAAACAAAATCCACAAAGACAAACGATGGAGATACACAAACTGATCAAAAAGAGACTATGGAGCACAGATACTTCTTGATGGGTATTGTATCTGTATTGGATACCAATACTCGCAGATACGTATTTCAAAAGTATCCACAATATAAAATTAATTTTTTTTTTTACTTTTGATGTACCCTGACGTATTTGATTCTTTTCAAACATTCTAGATCACATATCCAAAATGTTTATGAAAGTAAGATTGTGGCACTTCTTGCATTGTATTAGAGTAAAATTATTTGGAATAAAGAAAAATATAAATGTTTAATATTTTACTCACTCTTTAGAGAGAAAAATGTAGTAAAATGAAATAAAATCATCATTTTTATAGTGTTCTAAATAACTTATTGTGTGATACGCGATTTTTATATTTTTGGATTTTAAAAATTAAACAAGTAACCAAATAAATTTAAAAACATCATAAGAAAAAAACAATGATTTACCACTGTACCTTGTAAAATTATATTTAAACATATACTAGCCGTATCCATATCCTATTCTTTTAAGTTTTCACACATCACCGTATCCGTATCTATATCATACAGTATTCGTATGCCATATCTGTATCCGTATCCGTATTTCATACAAAAGAGGCTTAGCCTTGATATAGAAGCATACTGATGTTCACAACTGTAGATATGGTACACTGGTACAAGTTTTATACTGCAGAAGATGCAAAGGCCTTTTCTTTTGGATAAGAAAAATAAAGAACTGAAAACTGAATCTAAAAGAAGCACAAAGAAGAAACAGTGGTCAGACAGTGGAGAGAATAGGCATCAGAAGTGTGAAGTGCAATTTCCACAAGTTTCAAAAAAGAGGTAAAAGGCCTCCTAATCTTACTTTAAAAAAGTGAACTATTCACTCAAACAAAAGCAAATGATTAACACATTTACAAAAGTTCATCATAATGCACTCCAGATTCTCACGTAAGCACAAAAAAGAATGATATCAACTAAAGCATATCTACCAATATTTGGTCCACAAAATAAACCTATTTTTTTTACAAACAGGCCTGAATCTAATGCTTAGGCCTAGTTCTCATAAATAGATCAAAGACCAGTACTTTTTCATGAAATGTTTGTAGGAATATGCATTTTTTATTTTGATAACTCGGTATCTGACCTAATATACTGAATGATGTGGAAACAAACTTGTAGTGGGCCGGGTTGGCACAAGGTATGGTCCGTAACCTGGGTAAGGCCCAACTATTAGGCGAGTCCCATTTGTCGAACTGAAGCCCAATATGGCCCACGTGACCTTGCACAACCAGCTTGCTTGGTGGGCGCACGCCGTGTGGGCCTGGCCGATTCAAGATCCCGACTCGAGAGATCCGGCCAACGTGGCTGTGCCAGTTCCATATGGCCTCCAAGTGGATTCATCCTTACATGTGAAATCCTACTTGGCATCCAGTGCACCATGCATAACGTCAGGATAGCAACGGTTATTTCTAACATCACAGGGAAACGTGTTCTGCACTTAGGTGAAAAGTACAGGCTCTCTAAACAATACTTTCATATTATTCTTCTGGTTCACGGACCGACTTAGAGGAGTGTTTCCCAAGGTCAGTATCTAGTTGTTGCTTTTGCAGTACAGGAAGAGCTACAGATCAAGTACAGGTCAGGCAACATCCTGTTAAAGAGTCTACAGAACCCATTGTCTGTCCAATTAAAGTCATAGCAAAGTCCTTGGCACACAGGTGGGAGTCGAACCCTGGCCGAAGGTGTATGTATATGCAACAACTTCCCCAATTAAGAACAGCATTGATACAAAAGTTTTCAGAACTTCGGTAGAAACTTTTTTACTTACATCGAGACAAAGGAGTTGAAATCTTGTAAATGTTACTATTTTCAGAATCCAAAACCAGAAGCTCCCCAAATGGGGATACTTCAACAGAGTATGGATCAATCCCAAGTTTACTTCCATCGAACACAGTCTCCACGGCGTATCCCCCTTCAAATTTCATCATCGAACGGCTAGAAACTTCTGAAAAAACAAAACCCATTTCAAAAAATAAAAAAACAAAGAACAAGGAAAAATCATGGGAATGTGAGGTCAGGGGAAGATCTGTACCTGTTTTGGGGGTAGATTTTAGTGACCATAGCCCTTTAATTAGAACAGAGAATACATTTGAAACAACCCCAGTAACAATTTCTGCAACCCCACTAACAATTTCTGCAAAAGTATGAAATCATAAGGGATTTTCGAGATATATAAGAACCGATATACAAAAATGTGGTAAATTTCTTAGAGTATTACTCACTTGCAGGAGGTATGGGTGAAGCTGATGAGGACCCAGAAAATAAAAGTGCAGAAATGAGAAGTAACATTACCCAATGCCTCCCCATTTCTTGTTCTTCTTCTCACTAGAAAAAAGCAGAAAATGCTGAAAGATGGAGGTTTAAGGTCTGCATTTTGAGAGAGGGAGAGACCCCATCAACAATGTTGCCCTCTCGTTGCTTTTACTGCATGATAATCAGCGGCAGACGGCAGCCCTTCTCCATCACGGGTATGTGATGATGGAAGTTTTAATGGCAAGTTTAGTGAAACAGAAGGGAGCTCAGTTCAAGGCAGGAAAGATAAAGGCAAAAGAAAGAAGCATCAGATCCTTTGCGTTTTTTTATTTTGGTGTAAATATATTTACCTCTCTCGGGTTTCTAATAAATGCATAGATCTTCTTTTAAATTTATTTGTTTTATAATGATGAGTTATAGTTCCGTATAGATTTTGGTGTTTATCCCCCATTCTTATGTCTTACAATAATAAATGATGCAATACAGAGGCAATAATAGCTTTTCTGGAAATGCAACGTCTCTCTTTACCTCTTTATTTTATGATGATGTGTTATAGTTCGGTAGATATTTTGGTGATTATCCGAGCCTTTTCTCTTGCAATACTAAATGATGCAATGCAGAGGTGAGGATAGTTTTCTGAAAATGCACTGGCTCTCTTTTCCTTTTTACTATTTTTGGGAGGGTAAGTACCTCTCTTCGGGTTTCTAATAAATGCAAAGATCTTCTCTTAGATTTATTTGTTTTATGACGATTGTAACAATAAATAATTCAATACAGAGGTGACGATAGCTTTTCTGAGAATGCACCATCTCTTTTACTCTTTTTTTGGGTAACTATACTTACCTCTCTTCGGGTTTCTAATAAATGTAAAGATCTTTCCTTATATTTATTTGCTTTATGATGATGGGTTATAGTTCCGTATAGATTTTGGTGTTTATCCTGAAGTCTTTCTCTTGCAAGATTAAATGATGCAATACAGAGGTGAGGATAGTTTTTCTGAAAATGCACGTCTCTCTTTGCTTTTTTACTTCTTTTAGAGGTAAATATACTCACTTCCCCAAGGGTTTCTAATAAATGTACAGATCTTTCCTTAGATTTATTTGCTTTATAATGACGGTTTATAATTCCGTAGAGATTTTGGTGTATCCCGAAGTCTTTTCTCTTGCAAGATTAAATGATGCAATACAGAGGCGATGATAGCTTTTCTGAAAATGCACCGTTTCTCTTTGCATTCTTACTCTTTTTTAGGGGTAAATATACTCACTTCTCCTCAGGTTTCTAATAAATGCAGAGATCTTCCCTTAGATTTATTTGCTTTATGATGATAGATTATAGTTCCAAAAAGATTTTAATATTTATCCCAAAGTCTTTTCTCTTGCAACAATAAATGAAGCACTACAGAGGCAATGATAGCTTTTCTAAAAATGCACCGTGTTTCTTTGCCTTTTTATTTTTATTTTTGGGTAAATATACTTACCTCCTCTCGGGTTTATAATAAATGCCGAGATCTTCTTCCTTTAGATTTATTTTCTTTATGATAACGGGTTATAGTTCCACAAAGATTTTGGTGTTCGTCCTGAGATCTTTTCTCTCGCAACAATAAATGATGCAATAGATAGGCAAGGGTAACTTTTCTTAAAATGAACCGCCTCTCTTTTGCCTTTTTACTCTCCTTTTTTGTGTAAATATACTTACCTCCCCATCAGGTTTCTAATAACTACCGAGATCTTCTCTTAGATTTATTTTCTTTAAGACAATGGGTTATAGTTCAGTAAATGAAGTACTCTTTTCTCTTGCAACAATAAACGATGCAATACATAGGCAACAATAGCTTTCTAAAATGCACCGTCTCTCGTTGCATTTTTGCTCTTTTTTTTGGGGTAACTATACTTACCTCCTGTAGGGTTTCTAATAAATGCAGAGATTTTCTCTAGAATTTATTTGCTTTATGATGACAAGTTGTAGTTCCATAAAGATTTTTGTGTTTATCCCGAAGTCTTTTCTCTTGCAACAATAAATGATGCAATACAAAGGCCAAGATCATAGCAAACAAGACCTGATCCCAGGTTTCTCTACTTCACTTGGTAGTTCTATTGTTTCGTATCAAATAGTCCACTCAGCTACTATCATCAAGGAAGGGCTGCAAGGCTTCGTTCGAATAGGTGTGTTTAATGACCCGTGCTTTTTTGAAAATGCACCATCTATCTTTGCTTTTTTAACTTCTTTTTTTTGGACAAATATACTTACCTCCCCCTCAAGTTTCTAATCAGTACAGAGATCTTCCTTTAGATTTATTTGCTTTATGATGATAGATTATAGTTCCGTAAAGATTTTAGTATTTATCCCGAGGTCTTTTCTCTTGCAATAATAAACGATGCCATACAGAGACGAGGATAGCTTTTCTGAAAATGCATTGTTTCTCTTTGCCTTTTTACTCTCTTTTCTTGGACATGTTTCTAATAAATTGCAGAGATCTTTCCTTAATCGTTTGCTTTATGACGATGGGTTATAGTTTCGTAAAGATTTTGATGTTTATCCTGAAGTTTTTTCTCTTGCAACAATAAATCATGCAATACAGAGGCAAGGATAACTTTTCTGAAAATGTACCGTCTCTCTTTGCCTTTCACTTATTTTTAGTGTAAATATACGTACCTTCTCTCGGGTTTCTAATAAATACAAAGATATTCTCTTTGATTTATTTGCTTTATGATGATCGGTTATAGTTCAGTAAAGATTTTGGTGTTTATTCCCGAGTCTTTTCTCTTGTAACAATAAATGATGCAATACAAAGGTAAGGATAGCTTTTCTGAAAATGCACCGACACTCTTTGCCTTTTAAACCATTCTCCAGATTTTTCCGCATCGTCAAATTTTGACACATGACGTAAAATTTAAAAGAGAAAATATGCAACTACTCTGGGATAAAAATACATTGACCTCCCTTGATAAATTATTTTCATACAAATTATTTCCTCACAATTAATACAAAAACCCCCATTTATTTAGTAGAATTAATTTTCTAATCCTTATAATTTTTTATTTATTTTTCATCTTTAATGCTCTTTTTTTAATTTTAATTAAAATTTCAAAGATTAATATTCGTCTCAACAAGATAAACTTAACATCTTTTACCAAAAGTTGACAGATTGAAAGAATATTGAGAATAATTTAAAAAGTAAGGGAAGATAATGTACTTTTAGAAAGATCAAGGGATGTCATTATATTTGTGAGAAACCTGAGGGGAGATAAGTGAAATATACTTCTTTTTTGTCTTCACCTAACCAGTTAATCATAATTATTGCACATCATGACAAAAAAAACAACTAAGGACACATTTGTTTGACGGGATTAACAATGAAAGACATTATAATCATGTTTGATGCGCGGTGTAAGAGGAGTTGGATTATTAATTTCATCGGCTCATTAATTTATTATTGGATTTTATTTTTTCGAAGAAATTAAAAGACTATTATCTTACCCACTTAATAGTGTTAAAGTTGCTCTAACGACTAGGGGTGTAAAACTAAACCGGAAAACCGGACCAAACCGGTAAACCGAACCAAACCGTCAGTCCGGTCCGATTTTGAGAGCAGACCGGTCCGGTTCGGTCCGGTTTGATTTTTTTTGAATTGTTTCGGTTTGATTTTCGATTTTTGAGTTTTTTGGGCCGGACCGGACCGGTTTTAACCCTAAGGCATTTTATACTTTATAGTTTTAAGTGTTTAGGTTCTTTATGTCTCACTCCTTCTGATTTTATATATTTTTTATTGAGTTCGTGTACTTATTTTAGTAATTTCTGAGTTCTGGTCTTCATATACTAAGTTATGTTTTTGAATTATTTGTTTACTGATTTCGCATTTGATTTGTGGGTTCATATACTAAGTTATTTTTCTGATTTCTGAATTATGTTTTACAATTTTTTGATAATTTTGGCCCAAGACCATCCAAACCGGAAACCAGACCAAACCGGAGCCAAAACCGGCCGAGCCAAACCGGACCAAACCGAACACCATCGGTCCGGTTTTCGGTTTACGTTTTTCTCAAACCGGTCAATCCGTTTGATCCGAGTTTATAGGGCAAACCGGACCAAACCGGACCGATTACACCCCTACTAACGACGTCAAAATTTTCATTACTAGCTTCAACCCATCACGACCACTTGATCGTTGAATTTGACCGATGTTATTAACTCTTATAAGTTCAGTTCATACATTGCCCCTAGTAGGCGGTGAGATTAGCCTTCTAGAAATTAATTAATGTGATGTCCCATCTCACATCGAAAGTCTACATGGATGATCCTAAGCATATAAAGAGCCATATAAACTACTATTAACAACTTGGGTTTAAGCATTTTGGGCCACGTGGTTAGACTCTAACAAGTTGTTGGGTCAGTGGTTTACATGGGGCGTTACAAATGGTTTCAAAGAGACTCAAGTACACGATCGAGTGTGGGGTTGAAATTTTGTTTGATCACTAGAGAACAAACCCGGGAGTTAGACTCTAGTGACTCTAGTATTCAACTCTTGCGAGAGCTCAAGGTCTTAGAGGTGGGGAGATTGTGATGTCTCGTACCACATTGAAAGTCTACATGAATGATCCTAGGTATATAAGGAGTCATGTAAACTACTATTGACAACTGGGCTTAAACATTTTGGGTCACGTGATTAGGCTTTGACAAGTTGTTGAATCAGTGATTTATATGGAGCGTTACAATCAAAGTATGTGTAAACTAGGCCGAACACTTTAGTTGACTAAAATAACAAATTGACGGATCTTGAAAGATTGTATTCTTGTAAGATCTTATATGAAATGGTGATTTTTTACTTTATAGTAATTATTGAGGTGCCCAAACAATGTATTTTGAATAGGAAGGCGTGACTATAGACATCATGCCACCAGACAAGGCATAAGGGGCGCCCAAAACTGTGACAGAACTCCACCAGCCAAAAATCAGTAAAGAACACTTCTTTCTCAACATCTCGATACAGATGTGTCCAAAACCGTTGGATATATGCGTGACTTATATGATTATAAAAGATTTTACGTACATCCGATAGTTTCGGATACATCTGTATCCGGATGTGCACGAATACTTTGTATTCCTAAACTTTTTCATCACTAAAATATTTTATCATGTTTAATATTTCACCTTTGAAGAATACACTACAACAACGTAATACAACAAAAAGATATAATTTTTGAGATAAAAATTGTCACACTACAACACGCTATTCGAATGTCCGAATCCGTAAAAATGTATGGAAGGTGGTTTTGCTGGAGGTAAGTGCTCGTTTTTCTTATTAGCATAAAAATTGCATCTTTCCTGCGCGTTTTCATCTTTTGGTTTATACCGCTTGGGCTTTGTACTACTAAAAGAAAAAGATTCGTGTTGAATTCGAGTTTGCTGTTCGGACCATTATTAAAGTAATGCTTATTCTGTTTAGTGCTTTTGTTGCGTATAATGTAAATCTCGTATTAGTTTTCGAATCAGTTAGATAACATGTGCGAAAAAAGAATGTTTTGTTCATTTCTTTTCCCCAACATTAGGAATTTTCAATTTCCACTTTCTTTTATTTTGTTTGACCACTTTAGTACTACTTAAGCTGGGAGAAAAGAGATTCTTAAGGTTCTGTTTGGAGTGATTTTCATAACCTCCCTTCTCATATATTAATGAGATATTTTTACTTTTTCAGTAAGTACAAATCTAATACTATTAATTAGTTGGTGAGAATATCTTTTACTTTTTCAACGAGTTCAAAATTCAAACCATTAATTAGTCTATGAGAATCACGAGGCAAATAAGCCCATAGTTACTAATTATAGATATCTCGTATGCGAAAATTAACAATTTACCCTGTCAATCTCGCATGACCTAAATAGCTTAATTTTCTCCCATAAACTATTTGTCTCAATAGATTATTTCAAATTAAAAAAAGAAGAAGAAGATAGAGTTCGTTTTTTATCACACAGGAAACACGTGAGATGAAAGTCTTGTGTACAGTTTTAAATGAGAGAAAGAAGTTAAGAATCTTTTTTTCCACTCCGACTCTTTCACTCTAATCATTGCCTATCTTTCTGTTACCTCGGAAGTTACTGCTTCAGCTTTAGCTACTCAAATGTTCGATATTTCCTTTTATTTCTCATCAAACAAATGACATCTTCTTCCGAAAATCCTAAATATTCTTAGCATAATATGGAGAAATCTCATTGATTAGGTACGCACTAGATTGGCATAGCAAAAAAAAAAAAGAATCTAAAAACACAACCTTCTATTCACAGATCCGGACACAATTCATCCAAAACCGTTCAATGCATATGAGACCCACATTGTTGTAAAAGACTCCACGTGCATCGGACAGTTCCAAATCTGTGTCTGAATCTGTGTATGAAATGTGTGTTCCCGAATTTGAAAGCCTTGATCTATCATTTACAATAGCATACAAAAAACCACGTGAATACATAAACCAGTACTATGATTAAAAAAACTACACATTATAAACCATCCCTACCTCTAGAGTGGAAGCATGAGGAACACTCAATGCAGCATAAGTTGGTCCCCTAGAGTTCCTCCTCAAGAAATCATACCCTAAATTAATCACAACCCTTTTCAACAAACTTGAACCACTCTTTGCCCTCACATAACAATGTCCCATTATGAATGCCATCCCTGCTTCCCTTGCTTCCATCAACTCCTGCAACTCCTCTCGCGCGCTTACGCTGATCTCATGATTCTCCGGCAGAAGAAACCTCACTCTCTTTCTCGAGTTCTCAGGGGACATGATCTCGCGTAACTCAAAAGTCTCATCTATTTCAGAAGAATTGTCATCATCATTAACTTCAGACATTCTTACACCTTGACCATTTTTCGGAGGAGTTCCGACAACAGTCATCCTTTCGTCGTCCACCATGTTGCTATCTGGCTTGTCTGACCGTATGAATTCTGCAATACTAAACATAAGGTCCTTTTCAAACTCCACATCATCCTTGTGAATATCGCGATACCCATATCGTGCTATGCAACGATAGATTCGGTAATCTCCTGGGCCTATTCTTCCGACCAAAAACCTTTCCTCAGGTCTTACATGAGGCACCGGGACAGATTTGACGCATAGGAAGATTAAAACCTGGTGAAAAGCTGGGAGGTTGGTGACAAAGTGAGAGAACATGGCAGGGATACCGGATACAAGCTCAGTGTGTATGAGGCCAATGCCAGGAACCCGCACGATACCAAGATTCGGACCTAGGCTTAGTAGCCAGTTGATGGAGACCTTGTTTTGGACATCGAATTCGTATTTCTTGAGGGTGCCGTAGTGCCAAACGTACATGATCACTAGGAAGGTGAGTGAGAGAGCAACAGGCACCCACGCGCCTTCTAGGAACTTGATGAGTGAAGCTGAGAAGTAGAGCGCTTCGAAGGAACCGAAGAAGAATATAAAGCCCAAGGCTATAAATATATTTCTGCGCCAGCACAGGACGATAACCAGGGACATTAGGCAGGTGGTTACCAGCATAACAGTTATAACTGCCAAACCTGCTCCATAAAAGAAGAAGAAGCTGTAATAAGTTTACAACAATTGTTACCGAATAAAAACAATAGCCCCAGTTAGTATCCAATAAATGGTGTCTAGGACGGTATGCACAAAGTGGTTGTCCTTGCACTTGAACCTACAAGTGAGTTTATTGCATCGTCGGTAGAGTCATAATCCATTCATTCGGAGGTTGCATAGAAGTGGTTCTCATGTTGAAGGATGCATTGGATAGTATAGCAAGTGCATATTAGGACGAGTGTTTTTTTTACCACTTGAGTCACCACTTACAACAATCATAACTATATACTGCAAATTCATAAATTTCAAACAGAAACACAACTTTCTGGTCATTCCATTCCACTATTTAGAGGTGTTGTTCATCAAAATATCTGGGACTAAAGAGTTTCATTTTGTCAATAGTATACATTAATTTACCGGACTTGGTTTGCAGGATCGAACCAGTAGATTGTAGTCCCTCAATCAAACATAACGATTAGGCGAAAGTAGACCATTTTTTGGAGAAAATACCTGCTGCATTGCTTATGTGTTTCGTGTTTCTGAAACCAATAGTAACAGCCAAACATAACAACATCAAAGTCCAGTTGATCTCTGGAATGTAAATCTGGCCATGCATATTAGGCGAGGTGTGTACGATTTTGACCCTTGGGAAGCAGCCCAGAGAAGAACACTGTTTGATAATGGAGAAAGTCCCAGTGATGATGGCTTGGCTTCCCACAACTGCTGCGAGTACGGCTAATGCCAGAACGGGCCATCGTATTTTCTCTGACATAGGAAGTAGGTTATGAAAATAAGCCAAAACTCAACTTAAAAGGTTCTTGGATTCGTTATCGTTATCGTCTACAAATAGCAGCACAACGTATCTATGAGAAAAATCTTGAACCTACAAATAGAAAGAACAAAAACATAGTTACGTACCGGGTACTGATACATAGAATCCAATGCGGTAATCACTTTCGATAATATGGTGCTTGGAAAGATAAGCTGCTTGCCCCATATATGCAAGGATCAAGGATGGGTAAACCACGAACGAGAAAGCAATCTACAATTAAGTAAGCCATCAGTTAGAGGAGTTGCTTTCGCTGTTTCAGTTTCTAGCAAAAAATGGCTCTTTAGCAGATGATTCTAACTGTTAATGTCCACAGAAAAACAAAAAAAGAAAGTAGTCTTTGGTGTATTACTCCTAATATAGCACTACTAGTTTGAGCTTTAATATATTTGTCCCTCATTTGCATGGAAAATTAAAGGGTTGCTCCTAATTTTACCAGGGCATGGGTGGTATATTGCTAATGCATCGATGTGGGATTATTGCATTATGGGAGACTAACTATAAAGCATTACAAGGTGGTGGTAGAAGAGCACTGCCACACAACCCTTGGTATTCAAACAAGCAATCGCGCAAAGGATATGAGATTCCTCCGTGAATTGTTGCATTCAAGGAAACAAACTTACATACCCAAATAACTGACCTTTTTATATATACGACAACAAAATAGAAAGTAATGCAAACATTATTGATTGGCAGGGCAATTTTACAGGTCTGAGTAGGCGAGATTCTCCGTTTAAGCCACTGTGGTTCTATTGACTAATCTATTGACTAATAACCGCAACTACATGGCTGTATTTGGAAACATAAGCATCATTTTAGCTTAAAATCTCTTGGGCCCCTAGTTTATCTTTGATGCACAATTTCATCCCACAAAGGAGGCATATCGTCTTCAGTACTCGACAGGAAACATAACCATGTATAGTTTACCTTGATAGACAACTGTGAAAAGTGTCCAAGATCCGCAAACATTGCTTCGGAACCTGAATCCAAATTAAACCACAAAATAATGACACTTTGTCTACTGGGCAAAGGGCAAGAGGACATAATTCAATAGTTCAAATTACTCTTTTACCAGTTATACACAACAAAATCCCACCCAAGGACATCCAACCTCCCCTTTGGGTCTTCTTCAAAAACTTGTACATGTAGTAAGGAGAGAGTGCTTTGTAAACATGTGGATTCCAGAGAACGATATTGTATACGCCAATAGCGCTGATGCATATAAGCCATGTTATCACGATAGGTGCAAAAAGGAATCCTAATCGATGGGTCCCATAATGTTGGAGCGCAAACAAGAATACCAGTATGATACAAGCAGCCGGGACTTCTACATCTGCACAATAATGGCACAAAAAGCAAAGAGAATATCAAGCTTCTTTTTTACATATACAGTAACTTATGGAGAGTTCAGAAAACACAGCCCAAAAATCCTTCTATAGACTCGTTCAAATTGCTAGGGAATTGGTTTTTCTGGGAAAAGGAAAAAATGCCGCAATTTCAAACCGTAGTAAGATGTATAAAACACTTTACCTGAGTGATTTCAGATTTGAAGGTGACAGATCAAGGATCCAGTGTACCCTAGTTCAGTTTATTCATATCACTTGACTTGGTGTTTCAAGCCAATTGATCTGAATGCATACAATTGCACGTGTGGAAGCAAAACGCACGAGGCATAGCATAAGGGTTAGAGGGAGGGGAAAAAGCTACATGTACAAGGTTGATCCAAAAGAATTATGGCAGGGTGAATTGTTGCTTTAAAACCATAAAAACATGTACAAGAGTCAGAAGATTCATCTCTGACTGACAGAAACAAATCAGTCTTCCATATCCCAATGATGATTACGAAATTCTATACCCGTTTGTAATTGCTAACTAGCAATCCGTACGTTAAGAACTGGCATCTACCCAGTCAAGGAACTAACTTACCGAAGGAAGACTTCATAATAGGATTAAAAAAAGTCAACATATAGTCAGAAGCTGAGACAATGTCCAGTTAGACTTTCAACTTGTTAGGGCCTCAAAGACTACAAGCTAATTTGAGGATTGAAGAGGCAGCAACTTCTAGCTCAATTTCAAACAAAAGTTAGCGAGGCAACACATAGGCACTAATCTATAAAAATATTTTATTTAATTATTCAAGTTCTCGTGTTTATCTTTATAAGGATCACGGTGTAGACATACAGAGTAACAGGTATGCACCACAAAGAAGATCCAGCGGTAGCATCTTACCCTCCAAAACTTTATGATTGTTTTCCGGGTCAATATAAGATGAAAATAATGAAATCAATATGCTAAAATTATGTTATTGGTTTTCCAATCATTTTGTTTTGGTAAATCAGTCCACAACTCCAGTAGCCTTGAGGACCGCCAACCATGACTGACCAGGGTCAGACTAACCAATAAAAGATGGTACAAATGAAAGAATACAGGTGATAAGAGAGTAAAACGTTAAAGGAAGGTCAGCATATACGATTCCAGATGTGACCCGGATCAGATAAGAGAAGTAAAAACTACTGCAGATTACGAAACGATGCACTATTTTCAAGAATTGACCGTGGTGGGTAAATAGGTGATGATTTGATTTCGACCACAGTACTGATACAACTTGATTGACACACTATGACAACTACCAGTTTGAATATTCATCAATTAAAATGGTGTGCTATTTATCTTGACCCCTATTCTGTCTACTTATCTGCTGATTGATATGGTGTGCTTGCCTCAAAAGGGTACTGCACTAATCATTGCAACATATTTGGCCAGTCTAATGATGGCTGTGCTTCTTTGCTTTCACTTGAGTATTCAAATGGATAACTATACTGATTGCACTAGAGTATTCACTTATCTTTTTTGGTCCAGATTCATGCCCACTAAACCGCCTTTTTCTTAAATTTTGTTATTACCAACTTTAATTAGGTATGACGTTATCAGCTTAATCTTCTAGCCTATATTTAACTTCTTATTGCTCACACTTTATTCACACTTTGTAATTGGGTAGGATGCTTTCAACTCTGGTCTGCCACATACTGAATACCTAACTTTAATTTATTTGCATGATAGTGATTTGACTTTGATTAAAGCAAAAAAACTTTGTCTTGATTATATTTGAAAGGACCCACAATAAAGCATATTTATGAAAATTTGGTACTATCTCTTTGTCCACCAACTACACACGTCCACAGAAAAATCTTCATGAGGATCAAACAGGTCCACTTCTAAATATATAACAAGTAACCTTAGGCCTTGTTTGATCTGCGGATTCGGCAACCCAAAAAAAAGACTAACTGTGTCGAATCCTGCGCTTGATTCCCGAAATGTCAACGGGATTAATAATCCAGTATTAATTTCATCCCTATGTGCGGGGTATCATATAATCCTAGGGGAGAGGTGTGATTCAACGGGATTAAGGGGCGCACCGTGGAAACTCATTTTAACGAGGTGTGGAAAATTAAAAAAATGTCATCGAATTTTCCCTAGATGCTAAGCACCCTGAAAAATTACAGAAAATACCATGAAAAAGTACAAAAATGCCCTCTCTTTGTATGGGATATTTTGGAAGTAATCCCGTGTCAGTCAAACATGAAACTGGATAGAAATAGCACCAGAACAAATGATCCAAGGACTACCAACATCAGGATTGTTAATCCCATTTGTTTTAATCCACGAATCAAATGAGGTCTTAAGATAGTGGTACCTAACAATATTTACATCACTACACACTATCTCCACAGCAAATGCCAAAGAATTCATCCAAAGACACTTCAAGCAACCAACAGAAACCAGCCATGAAAAATCTCCTGGCATTCAGTTTGCCTATGCCCATCCCTAGCCCATATACTCAGATTTCCATCCTTGAAGGTGAAGTTACAGAGATTACGTAAAACACTTGCTGATAGATAAGGGAAAGTATTCAACACCTAAATTTGACAGGGTTGGTAAGACAATTTTAACCCACTCTCCAAGAAAATCCACGACGTATCACAAAAACCTTTGGGATTTATTATTTTCTTGGTAAACAAGATGTATTGTGAAAAAAATAGACATTAATGAAGCTCAACACACAACCTAAACTTGCACAACAAAGAACACACCTGCACAAGCTGACCGTCACAAGGGAAAAAACCACACCTACCCTAGAAAGGACGCTACGATTAAACCAGTTATGGAAATTAAAACCAACATTTTTCAAACATTATGTTTTTGAATCTAATACCTAACAGTGAATGAATTGGCTAATAGGTAAGAGTCTTACATTGGTGGTGCTCTTTCGACATGGAAAGCTCTAGCCCCGAAACTGCAGAAAACACTGCAAATATACCAAAATCAAACAAATCTCAGCTATTAACATCCAAAGTTTCAACCTTTTCGAAGAAAAAAATAACCCAATAAGATAAATCTCCCATACCAGAAATTGCAGGTGTGAGGACTCCATCCCCAATGACCATACAAGTTCCAATCAAAGCTAAAACAAGCAATGCCCTTTGCAATACTCTATGTCTCTCCAATGTTGATTTTAGGCTCGAAACGGGGCTCTTATCTCCAACTTTCTTATACTCTGATAGCTCCTCATCGGCAAGCTGGCAATTGGGCAAAGTACTAACTCGGGCGTGGCGGCATAGCAACGAATACAAAGCAAATGTTCCTCCTTCACCATTATCATCAGCTCTAAGCACTATAAACACATATTTAAGCAGTGGAATAAGGGTTAATGTCCAGAATACAAAACACAACACCCCATATATCTCCTCATTTGACTCTGAATGCTGAATGTCCTCCGCAAAAGTGCTCTTGTATACATACAAAGGTGAAGTGCTTAAATCCCCATACACAACACCTAAGCTCTGATAGGCTAGAGTCAAGACTGTTCTCCATGATTCCTTCTACAACAAAAAGAGAACAAAAAAAGGTGCAAGATTATCAGTAAACGCTGTGATTGGAATTTGGAAGAAGGGTAGTACATACGAGTGTTACGTGTCTCACCTTGATTGGGTTGACACGGTTCCATCCTTCAAGATCCATTACAGGCTGTTTCAGGAGCATGAAAACCCCATTGTTGCATCAATATGAAGAACAAATGAAGAGGACCCAAATGGGATGAACAACCTTCCGAGTTTAAACAATCCCAAAAATTGGAAACAGAAATGAAGATATTAAAAAGAGTGTTTCTTTGTCTTGTGGGAGTGAACAGAAATTCAACAACCCATCAGCGGTGACGTCTCAAAGACCAAACACAAAACATCAAAAGGAAAATACAAAAAAGGATGGCATTAGAAGTAAGCAAATAGACTCCAAAATACTTAATATGCAGAGAGAGAGAGAGAGAGAGAGAGAGAGGGAGGGAGGGAAGGAGAGAGATTTTGTTGGTATATCTTGTAAAATAATGGGGGAAGAAGTTTCAGTTCTCTTTCCACTTTCCCGGTGGTTTTAGTCGGTTTTTGCATAGAATATTTTGGGGGTTATCTTCATAACATTGGCTGTTTTACGAGGAAGGAAAAACAATTGATTTGGGGAAGTGGGTCTCTATAAATGTGCAGGCACTACCTGATATTCTTTAAGATCAAAATAAATAAATAAATGATAATTCTTGGTCCCATAATTCTTTAACTTACATCACTTGACCACTGAAAGCAACAGGTCGAAACAAATAAAATGGGTAACTCAGTTTACTCAATCCGAGTGGACTCGGACCCCCATGGTTATGTGGTACTACCAGTTGCTTCCATGGTCCCTATCTTGAAAGCAATCTCTTTGGCAGTAATTTCAAAAACACATGGTGTTGAATGGCAGTAGAATTTTGACTCACCAGTCCAGGATTTCAGCTTTGATACCTGGACTGATATATATTCGCATAATCATAAAGGATATATTTTTATTCATTGTATCATGTGTTTATTGGTTTTTAAATTTCAAAATTAATAATTTTATCAAGGTGCATGTAAGTTGATACACTTCTTTAATATGAAAGAAGAAACAATTTTGTTTACTTGATTGATCTTCGTACTGTGCTTCCGGATCAAATAGCGAGACTTAAAGAGACCTATACTAGTCGAAGAAAAATTAATCAACACGTCTTAACATGCAAGCTCAAGCCTACGCCGACAAACTCATTGGTAGGCAAGATTGGGATGTTTGACTTGATCGGCTTGATCATTCTCCTCTAGGAATATTCATTTAACTTCTTTGTCATATAAATTCAAAAGGGTTGCATCAATTAGAGTTTGATTAACTGTCACTAGGCTTCGTCATCGCATCCAATGATCTTCATAATTCCTTACCTCGGACATGTAAACATGTAAGTTATATAAAAAAATAAAAAAAAAAACATAACCAATCGGATAAACCTTCCTGGGATAGCAAAGAACGTGACTTGAAGAAGCTTATACCAACCAAGGAAAACCTAGTAAAAAAAACTCGTAAACAACACGTCTTAGCATCCAAGCTCAAGTTGACACTGACTAGCTCATTGGAAGGCAAGATTGAGATGTTTGACCCGATTAGCTTAATCATTTTATTGTTATAGTATTCGTTTTAGCTTCTTTGTCATACCGATTGAAAACGGTTGTATCAATCAGAGTTAGATTAAATGTCACTAGGCTTAGTCATCACAGCCAATGATTTGCATTCCTTACATCACACATGTGAACATCTAAGTTATAAGAAAGAAACAAAAACATATGTTAATCAAATTTTCCAGTGATATCAAAGAACGTGGTTTGAAAAGGCGTATATCAGTTGAAGAAAATACATAACCAGCACATCTTAGCATGCAAGCTCAAGATGATGTTCGACTAGCTCATTGAAAGGTAGAATTGGAATATTGACCCGATCAGCTTGATCATTTCATTATAAGAATATTCGATTTCAAATTTGCTTTCCATTGCGATTGAAAAGGATTGTACCAATTAGAGTTAGATTAATTGTCACTAAGCCTAATCACCACATCCAATGATCTTCGTCCCTAACCTCCGACATGTAAACATCCAATCAAGTTATAAGAAAAAAAACAAAGCAAATGTTAGTCAATGTTATCATATCAAATCTTGCGGGTGTACCAAAAAACCAAAAACCATGGCTTGAAGAGGCCTATACCAGTCAAATACAAGGCATAAAAAACACATCTTAGCATGCAAGCTCAAGTCGACACCCGATTAGCTCATTGAAAGACATGATTGAGATCTTTGACCTGATCAACTTTGATCGTTTCATGTAAAAATATTCGATTTCAAACACTTCCATAGAAAAACAGAACAAATGTTAGTCTACATATCATAAGAGCAAATAGAAGTCAATTTAATACTGATTAGTGCAAGAAAGTGGGGTAGAGATTGTCAATTTTCTATTACGTAAGCAAATTTTGAACATCTAAATAGTTAATGCCACCTGTGATCACTGAAAAAGCAAGCCCATTGAAATGTGGAAGGTGGCAAAACTTTAAAGAAAAAACCTTCTAGAAATTGGCTAAGCATTAGAGTGTCAATCAACTACCCGGCACTCCTGTATTGAAGTTAATTTAAAAAACATGGAGGAAAACCAATTGAAAAGCTATGAGTGTGTGTTTTCACATACCTAAAGATGAAGTGTCTTGGTACTGTTCACAGAGAGGTTTGTCAGGCCATACACACCATGACATAGAGAATATCGTGTCATGAGCCATCCAATCCTGTGCATCCGCCACATGCCCCACACCTGCACTTAATGGCCACCACATCTGGCAATGACCAGCCCCCCATGCCTTAACCAATAACTACCCACGTCGGGGTATCACGTCCCGCTCAATGCACACCGAGCATCATGCTCACAGTGGAGTGGTCGAGCAGACGTCCTTGGAGATATGCTTTCTCAAATGCCTCCCACATATGCCGATTGAAATGTCCGTTTTGGTTCGCCAATCGAAACCCCACAATTATCGACTGTACCAACCGTCTAGGTCCCCACAGTAGTTTTGCTCCCAAATGAGCCCGTGGCATGTCGGCGGACTCATCAAGCCTAGGGCCCGATAATGATGATGGGCTGGCCCAGGATAGTCGAGAGAGAGCTGAGTCCCAAATGACCACTCGTTCACCGCATCACAGAGGCTAACTGGGCCATGATTACATAACACAATGACCCGGCACCATGCGAGTCCATCCTACTATAGAAAGCATCATAACAATAAAGAAAAGAGCTTATACTCTCGAGCTTGCAAGTTTTATTTCTACCGTCAACAAAAAGTTCTTAAAGTTATTGGAGATTTATCTAGTCCTACATTCACAACTTCATAATAAATCAAAGTGCACGTAAACTATTCCGTACAACATAAATTTTTACACCATGTATCATAGCTTCACAATATTGAAATTTTTACAGTTCAAATTTTCTCCCCACCAAACCAACCCCTTGATCTAAAAGCAGAAGCTTGCACATGCCAGCTTCTGCACTCTGCATTTAATATACAGTGCAAAACTAAGGACAAAGGCTTTCAACAATGTCCAAGGTTTATGCCAAAATTGGTGGAGCAAGTGCCTTTGTTTCAATGACCCCATCAACCAGACTCTCCTAAATTGTATGTACCTTCTTTCTTGCAAAAGTTAAAACAGATAGGGACCCATCAAATCCATTTAAGATGGCTTGTGGACTAGTTCAATCCTCGCCCTCAATGATTGAACTAAAGACAAATAAACCCAACATAAAATTGATAATACACACTAAACTTTGTGGTAGACAAGTAGACAAAACAGTTGGACTTAAACGGTCGTCCTTTTGCAATAGGTTATAAAGTTAAACTTGTTTGTGGCACTAGTCTCGTGAACCAAATGTCATACGAGAGAGACTTTGCTATGCTTGCACCTTAAAACCCATTTAAGCTAGCTTGTGGACTAGTTCAATCGTCTCCCTCAATTATTGAACTCAAGACGAATAAACCTAACAAAGAACTCATAACACAAACGATCTTGTCGTAGATAAGTTGGCAAAACAGTTGGACTTAAGCAGTCGTTCTTTCTCAAGAGATCATATAGTCAAACTTGTTTGTGGTAGCAATCTCATGAACCAAATGTCATAAGAGAGCGACTTTGCTATCCTTGCACACTGTTGCCGCAGTAAAAATTTACGGATGGCTAACTCTTCCAAGATCTACGACGGGCCTTATATTCCTATGATCAAGTCTAGGAGAGGTATCAACATCGGTAGCCGTTTCTCCACCAAATTTATCGATGACTGACTCTTCCAAGATCTACGACGGGCCTTAAACCCCTATGATCAAGTCCAGGCGAGGTACCAACACCGATGGCCATTTTCTCCACCATTTTTCTTACCCAAAAAACAAAAAAAAAAAAACTAGGGTAGCTGAGCTACCATAACCAACTGAAACATGTGTATGGTGATCATTGTTTTCCTTTTTCTTGTGGCAATTTCAAAAAAATTGGCAGGATATTATGTGAAGATGGTGAAAGCTAAAGGGAGTAAAACATGTGTCCATATGCCAGAAATTTCCAGTTACCTCATTGCATCAGCATCAAATCGCTCTCAAACCCCTTTGCTTTTGTTAGTGGTATTTCCACTTTCTTCAAACAGTTGGTGTCCATTCCTTTTCTCCCACTCTGTCACTTTTTCTTCCTCTTGTTTTGATTCAAGTTTTTGGAATCTGCAAAAGAAAATTCAACCTCTTGTGGGAACCCATATGGTAAATGATCAATTGTTTCAGTTATCAGATACAGTTGAAATGATGATTCAGTATCACCTAATTGACTGATATTTTTACATGTTCAAAGAAATCAAATTTCGCAATTCAAAACAGTTGATCAGATGTTTACTGGGTGGGTCCCGTTCAAATCCCAATTAAATTTGTCGAAAGGACTTCTACCGTGCTCGTCAAATTGTGGAGTACTAAACCGATGAATCTCTCCTGGGTTACTTGTACGGAACACTTTTGAACCGTAAAAAGAACAATCAATTAATAGTGTCATCTGACCGAAGTTAGCCGGAGACACTCTTGTGCTAAAGTTAATTCTTGGAAAAAAAAAATTAACTAAAAAGCACTTGACAGGAAGGAAAGAGCGTGTATCTTGTGCAAAATGGCTCAGCTATCTTATATAGAGGATTGTACTGGGCACATGCACCATAACATCCAGCACAATCGCATCATGCACAACGACACTGGACCAACCACCTCGTGTACCACATATGGAATAATTGTCTTGTGCTCCATGTCTCAGAAATAGGCGTCTCTACTTCTGACATACGTCATGCATGACGCACTAAGTATGGGTCGTACTCCACACGGTCGTGTCGAGCCACTTGTCAGCTACGTGGAGTTATGAAAGCTGATGTACCATGGTCATGTTGATGCCGACTACTCTTTGTTCGACCCGGCCAACACCTTAGTCTTGCACCCGAAGATAGGATGATCGCACAGAATGCGAGTCTCGTGAAACTTTGATCAAGTCCAACACTAAAGCAAACTAGGCCGAATTCCCATCATAGAAAGGAGAAGGACCGCGTCTTTGGTCATCCTTTGGTCCAACTTTTGCCGAGTTCAATCCGACCCCCTCTGTGTTGTTGTCCGGCCTACTACAGGAACCCCTATAAACTGTTCCAATAACTCAAATTTAGCGGTTAAAACAGTTAATCAGGTGTTTACTGGGTGGGTCCCTTCAAATCAAAATCTTGGATTTTTAACCAAAAAAAGAAAAAAGGTGTCCCTAAACATGAGGCGCATGTTAGGCATTGTAAGATGGCATTGATCATATAGTGGCAAATAATGATTCAAAGCAAAAATACATACACCTCCCCCCTATATATATATATATATATATATATATATATATATATATATATATATATATATAGGGGAGGCTTAAGGGAGCAACACTTTTTTGGACAAATATTAGACCAATGCATAAACTCGTCGTTCCTGATAAAATTTTGATAATCCAAATCGTTCAATGTGTTTAAAACATGTTTTTAAAGGTACTCGCGAGAAAACAACTCATAATATTACCAGAAAATGATTGATCCAAACATTAGTTTGGATTATCAAAATTTAGTAGGGAATGAAGAGTTTAGATGTTGGTCTAATATTGGTCTAAAAAAATGTTGCTTCATATAGCCTGTCCCATATATATATGTATATGTGTGTGTGTGTGTGTATATATATATATATATATATATATATGGATGTATGTATATGTATGCTAATAATGTCAAACGATTTTAACTCTTTAAGTTTGGTTAGACTATTAATGAGGTCTAATTATTGATGAACGGTACTCAATAGAAATCTACTGAATAAAGGACAAAGTAGAAATATTCGTGCATTAAAATGAAGTGGCGTTAGGGCTAAATACCTCCCTTCTGGCGGCAAAATCCTCTAAAATGTCTACTTTGCCCTTCATTAAGTAATTTTTTTTCTCTTTGAGGATCAACAGTTGGACTTCATTAATTCGTCAACCAAAATTAAAGGGGAAAATTCATTGCAATTCATATTATAGGCATGAAAATTAGGTGCTTGTTAAACTGGAGGGACCATTTATAATATTTATTCGATATTAGGCTATGTAATTTTATTATTTTCTTAATTTAACCCATAATGAAAATAATGTAAGCCGATAATCTACTCAATTACCCATTTAGAAAATCGCCTAAGTTCTTGTTGTGCTTTCTTTTTTTCAGGAAAATTTCGTGCGATTATGTCTGTTGAGTCGAAACCGCATGTACACATTGGTAAATAATGGCTGCAACGATAGAATTTGGGACGGAAGACTTGTAATATCTCTCTAGGTTTGCTCAGAAGCTGGAGGATCAGCAGGTTCATTAGCATAATAAATAACGAGATGAACTGCTATTTTTTGTGTTGTTTTCTCTGCTTTGGCTACTATGGGGGATTCAAACGCCAAAGTATTAGTCCCAAGCGGTCTAGGGGGGTTCGAGGCCATTTGTATTGTAGTAAAATAATATGACGACTGATTGATACCGGATAAAGCTATCTATTCATTTTCTGTTAGATTTCGACCACAATTCTTCAACCGTGTTTCTCAGGTCAGCAAGTATAATTTTCTGTTCGACGACATGTCCGTGCTCTAACTTCTCACCTATTTGTTCGGAAAAACCTTAATTAGATTAATTAATTTTTTGAATATATATAATTATTGAGTTCATTAGAGACTACACCATGATCTCAAATGACTGCACAAAATCCGGGGCTTATTCTGTTCACATATATACAGATCCAACATATTCAGGAGCCATCCACTAAATAATAAAGGTTCATAGTATTCTTTTTGTTTTATGTCCCTGGTTCACTTAAACTATTAAAAGTCAAAATTAATAGGTCAGTTTTCATGTGGCCAGGTGCTAAACTAAGTTAATTTTTATGACAAAATCTGTGCACAGATTCGGATACAAATATATTTGGTCGGGTTTGACCTGACTCGATTATTTGATTATTATTTTAATCTTATGTGAATTTTTTTATAATTTTTTTCTTTCGTCAACTTTTTATGGATTATTGATTCGTCTCTTTCAGAAAAGTTATAAATAATTGACTAAATTTGAAAAAAGTTCAGAAAAATAAAAATAATCCAAAAATAAGGTCTTTTGTATTTATTCATCATCTTTAGTGAAATTTTTTTTTAGTTTTTGAACATAATTTTATACCTTTTAGATTCCTTTCATCAAGACAGACCAATAATCTACAAAAATTTGAAACCAAAATAACAAAAGCGAATTTTTTTTAAATAGAGTACGTGAAAATAATCGAGTCAAGACAAATGGAGCTGTAAGGTCCACAAAATAATAAAGGTCTCACTTGCATCAGATTGTGAATCCTTCCATAACTTCCGACTTCCCAAACTGGGTTCCTTCCATAAGTCCAAAATTTCCATACCAGACTTCTTTTCATAAAGGCCAGATCTTTTCCACATCTTCCCTAGCGGTAGGTCGGAGATCATACCGGCAAAGGGCAATGTTGTCGACCCAACCCAGTATTCAGCCTTTGGATCATGCCTATTCTATTTGCATCTGACGATTCCAAATGCATCTGTTTGGATATGTGCTTAAGATTGTATGTGTAGCATTGCTCAATTTTTGTTCCATATCCAAGATTCACACACAAGAACGTATGACTTTGCATAAATAATGGCGGGTAAAAAAGTAAAGAAATAGTTAACATGTGAGAATGAGGGGCGTGCCTAATATTCCTGCCCTCGTGAAGATTCAATTGGAGACTACTAGCCTCAAGATTCCACCAAAACGTTCACAAGCATTCCTCTTTCAATGTTCACGGCCACCAAGATGATTTGAACGAGTCCCAAACCGAGTTGTCCAATGTGTATAAAGACATAAAACCCCTCGTATAAGCACATGTATCTTTCCACCATGTATATCACTCAACACATGTATATATACCTCTCTATCATTTTCTTCTCTTTTCATATACTTTGCCCTTGTAGAGAGTACCACTAGATGTAAGTCAACAAGAATTATATCTCATTTATTTTTAATAATGTTCAAGCATTGATTAGAATAAATCTCATTTATATTTATAGGAAAAATGGTTTTAATATGAAATAAGGTTTGTAACGGTTACTTAATGACAATATAAAAATTAAAGAGTATTATTTTTTTTATGTTGTTAAAATGTTCCAACCGATTTTTGAAATATGTAAGTTTCTCAAAGAACTCTACAAAATGAGTCGTTCCGATAATCAAAGCAGGTTTGGAATAAGCACAGAATAATAAAAAATAGACCGGTCCAATTTTTGAGATGATCCATTCCCATAAAATAAATACTCCCAACAAATATTATAGGAACCTTCTAATTGAACCCATATGAAGGATACCGGAAAATGAACTTGGGGTCTTGCTGTGCACAATGCAAAACAGAACACTCTATGCATCAAAACAATATCGTTTGGGTGTATAAAATATTATTTCGGGAAGACTCCAACCCGTAGGAGTCTTCTTTCAGATGCCAAAATAATACTGTTTTATTGCACAACACGTTTGCTGTGCACAAGGCTCCCCCATTCTAATAAAATAATGCCATCAATTTTTTTTTTTGTTGTTGTTGATCATAGTACATGGAAAAAACATTCATAAAGGTGTAAGTTAAGAAGAAAAAGTTGGATATCTCATCTTTTTCTCATCCACTAACCCAGCCCCACTCTAGAGTAGCTAGGGGAAGTAGAATTAATTTTTGTTCATGCATAGACTTCTCGAGTACAAAACGAGACACTTCAATTCAAATAAGTTCATCGCTCCAACCAAAAATACGATTAGTTTAGCATGAATTACATGAGCCCCTAGTTGTTTACCAGATAAATTGATAAGTCGGCCCAAGGGCGGAACTACATTGGGATCAAGGGAAGCTCGGGTCTCCCCAAATTTTTTAAAAAAATTTAGGACGTAGGTATAATTTTTGAAAACTATAAATATAATTATATTTTGGCCCCTCAAAATATATTCGGCATTTCCTCCTTTCCCAATAAAAAAAATTCCGGCCCCTCCTAAACTTTGAATCCCAGTTCCGACCCTGAGTCCCATTTCCAACTAGCAAGTGAAACGAGTGATTTCATGATCACAACTATGCTAAAGGTAAAGTTCCATTAAAGAGTATTTCCGTGAGATAGAATCTCCTTAGAAAATATAACTTTGTGTTCGGTTGAGTGTTTCTGAAACGACTTTTGGAAGAAAAAAACTCTGAGATGTTGTTTGGTGTAAGTGTTTCAAAAAATATTTTACTCTTGAGAGTTAAATTTTTTTGGCGTTTTTGAGATACTCTCTTTCTCTCTCTTCTTTTATAGAGAGATGAAGTTGTTTAGAAAAAAATAAAAATATTTGGAAAAAAATTTCCCAAACAAGTTTCCAAAATATTTCAGAAAATATTTTGGAAACTTTTAAATGAACATAGCGTTTATGAGACTAATCTTGAGCCATCATCTAGTCATGGAGGACCGTGCAAACAAGAAAAAGTACTTTTTCTTCGGTAATGGAATTGATCACTCGATTCGTTTTCATATTGCCCAGATCGCAATGAATTTGCGAACCCATTTTGATCTTGGAGTGTGTTTGACTTAGATACTCTTTTCTAACGATCTAATACACGAGACTCCCCGCTACAACGAAGTCTAGGAGAGAGATGGGAAACTACCAGCTAGGTTCGGAGAGAGATGAAATCGGTTATATAATAAAGAGAGTAGACGCAAGCTTTTTCTGTCAATAGCAGCGGTTTATCCGTCTTATACCCCTATATTTGTTGCGTACAGACTATTAATAGAGAAACAGATAAAAGACGCAAATCATGCATGGGGCAACTAAATTAGGTAGGACTGTTGTGGTATTCATTAAACATGACACATCTCAGTCCTTCATGTATGTTCCTTTCTTTGTTTTCATGCATCTTGTACTGAACCGAAATGTCGAATCGTTTCAATTAATTCGGCAACAACAACAGGCCTAGACAAACAATTGAGTCAAACTGAGAGATGGGCCAACAAGGCTCGAGGCCCAAAATTATATATCAGCCCAGATCGATAATACAGCCCGAAGAGAAATCAAAGTCAATGGGACTTTCGGAAAATCTCAAGAAGATCCTGAACTATTATGGCAAGAATTTCAAATGGGATCTCCAAAGATATAGAAGGAATCTCATATGGAAATCTGTAAATAATGTGGAAAGAATCTTTGAGAGATCTTCCTTGGGTCAGAATCATTCAAATTTTAAATATTTTTGTACTTTTATTTCTATGGTATGACTTAGAAATGGATCTAATTGGTATCGGCCGGGTGTCATATGGAATTAGTCCCTCAGAAATTAGTCGAGGTGTATGTAAATTTACCCGAACACGGTTATAAAAAAAAAAAAAAAGTCCAGACGTCTTAGGCCCTATTTGGCCTGTAGTTAGTATTTATTTAAAATTTTTGTCTTTATTCATTTTTTTTTTGCATTTGTTGTTTAAATCTCAATATTTTGGAGTTTATTGGTCCGTCTTGATGAAAGGAATCTAATGAGTATAAAATTGTGTCCAAAAGTTAAAAAAAAGTCACTAAAGACGACGAATAACTACAAAAAACTCTGTTTTTTATTTATTTTTGTCTTTTCTGAACTTTTTTCAAATTTAGCCGATGATTGATAACTTTTCTGAAAGCTCTTGTCGAGATGAACCAATAAATCAAAAAAAATTGATGAAAAACAAAAAATTGCAAAAAAATTTCAAATAAGGACAAAAAAAATTTCAATAAATAAACACATAAAAACTACAGTCCAAATAGGGCCTTAATAGTAAGAACAAATCAAGCCTACATTGATGCTGGAGGAAAATGTCTGCTACTGTATCATTTCTCCCTCAGTGTGTGTGTATCAAATTTTGGTGGGTTAATTACCGAGAGACCCCTTAAACTATTGACCTTTTTCATGCAGACCCCTCAAGGAAAAATGACTACAAGCAGACCCCCTCATTTAGTAGTGAGTGCCACTTAAGGCCCTTTTGTTTTTATTCCGTATGATGTAGTCAAGTGTTTTGAATAACAGGATTTCTTTTCTGATTATCAGGATATCTTCTATTGAGTTTTCTCTTATCCGAACAGATCGCTGAATATACTAGATACGTTCACGTCTTTAAGAGCAAACCCTCAACAAAAAATGACTGTAAAAGGATCCCCTCATTTATTAGCAAGTGCCACTTAAGGCCCTTTTGTTTGTATTTCTTATGATTCAATCAAGATATTCACGTAACACGTGTAAATACTTGTTGAATGTACATAAAGTACTCCTCCTCTGTGATGTCTCGTCCCACATCGAAAGTCTACATGGGTGATCCTGGGTATATAAGGAACCATGTAAACTATTACTAACCACTTTGGCTTAAGCATTTTGGGTCACGTGGTTGGACTCCAACAAGTTGTTGGGTCAGTAATTTACATAGGGTGTTACATCCTGCCTCAACAACAACGTAAAGTACATGTTGGAAGATGTTAAGCGTAACCCTAGCCCACCTCTCCTTCCCCTTTTCCCTCCAGCAAGCCTAAAAACCCCAAAAACCTAGACTTGATCAGTCGAACACTAAACTTGATCAATCGAAAGAAGTAATCGATGTAGAGAATGTAGAAGGAGGGTAGAGAGAGGATTAAAATTTGAGGAATAATCCATGGGTGAAGGTTTCTGGGTATATTAAGCAAGGGCGAACTTGTACTTTATTCCGCTAACGAAGTTAAGGAATCCTAGGATTTAAGTAGATGAAGGGGTCCAATTATGGACACTTTTTTAATAGGGTATGCATGAAAAGAGTCAGTAGTTTAGGGGGTCGTATGTATCATCTTATATTGAATTTAAAGGGTTTTTTCCAAGCTGATTTTATGGACTTGTATTGCACTTTAGGGATTCAGATTGAAAGGGATGTTGTTTTATGGAGAAAATTTCAAGACATGCCACTGACCCAGACATATTCTAAATACATGGTCCCTAGTATTGAAATGACTTAAAAAATTAGGGGTGAAATCGGTTCGGATTCGATCGGTTTCGAGGCATTGAAATCCGAACTCGATCGGTTCTGGATGAAAATTTCGCGTACGAATTCCGACTGATTTTTGGTAGGGACCGAAATTGGTTAGGTTGGGGGATTCGGTTTTTTATGATTGACAAAAATGGGCTAAATTTGGACTACATGAAATAAAAAATGGGTTTTTTTAAGCCATACAAAGCATATGTTGGACTACTAGCCCAAATAATCTTGTATTTGGGCCAAAACAACTATTAAGAACAAACATCAATGAAATAGAACTCAAAACCATAAAAAAAAAAAAAAAAAATAGCAACCACTCTTGTTTTTTTCCTCCGTTTAGTTTTGACCGGTGGATGAGATTGAGATTAAATGGTTGAGATATTTCATTATATGAATTCG
Organism: Arctostaphylos glauca; assembly: GCA_019985065.2. Taxonomy (NCBI): domain Eukaryota; kingdom Viridiplantae; phylum Streptophyta; class Magnoliopsida; order Ericales; family Ericaceae; genus Arctostaphylos; species Arctostaphylos glauca. The sequence continues at coordinate 29,065,060 of JAHSPW020000008.1, forward strand.
GTTCAGTTCAGTTCAGTTCTGTTGGTTTGGACAAAATATATGTTAAACCGAACTGACTGAAAAACCAAAAATACTAGAAAGTCAAAATTAGAACTGAACCGTTTCTACTTTGAACCGACTGAACCACCATTTTTTCAATCGGTTCGTTTTTTTCGAGATTTCTTTCAGTACCCCTAGAAAATGTGATAAATACAAAATATAATTATAGAAACATGGTGAGGATTAGGAATATTATCGTTTTATCCTTTATCAGTGAATGGTCATTTCATGTCAGACACTATCTGCCTTCTCTCAGAATGAGCATTAGGATTTTCGTACATATTTTTAAAACTTCATTTTTACCAATTCAAATAAGTAAGCAAATAAATAAATCAGGGCCAAAATTTTTAAAAAATACAATTATTTCGTACATAATTTTTTAAAATTTTGACACTAATTTAAAAATCTAGCGGAAGTTAATGAAAACTAATGATATGATGTAATGATCTAATAGTTTCAAACGTAAAAAAGGTGATTGTATTTTTTGAAACTTCAGGGGAGATTCCTGTAATTGTTATAAACCTCAGGGGAGGTCAGTGCATTTTACCCTTTCTTTATTTTATTCAATATGCCAGAAAATATGTGGCCATGAACAAGTCAGCTTCCGCAAGTCAAGTCAAGTAAACTCCCCCAAGTCTTTGCCTGCCCCCCAAAAACACTTCATCATTTTCCATAAAACTGATCAAAACCTGTCTCTATTTTGTATGAAAATAGGAAGCTAAATCATCTAAAGACAACAATGGAAAACACCCAAATCCCCATGGAAGAAAAGCTAGGGTTCTTCAAGGTCTTCAACAAAGCTTTCACAATCCCACTAAACAATCCCCACTTCATTATCTTCTCCTTCATCACTTCCATCCCCCTGTTCTTCTTCATGTTCACTTCTGAAACTATCTTTCAGCATGCCTTTATCCAAACAGCCAAGATCATATCAGAGGTTCACCCTCCTCCTCCATTAACATGCCTCCAGTACTGTTTTGACTCCACATCACTAGGTTTTGTAGAAAAATTGATTGAACAAGTGCATGTTAGCTACCTCCTCATGGTTCTCTTCACTTCAGGAATCCTGCATTTCTTAGAACTCATCACGATTATCGCGGTAGTTGACTCAGCATCACTCATCTACGACGGGAAGAACACCACCATGAATCTCAAGAACATGGTACAAAGACTTGTAAAAGAAACAAGGTTCAAAGGGCCTTTGATAACATCTATCATTGCTCTTCTATTGGCATTCCTAATCCTATTTGGATTGTTCTCATTGGCGTCATACGTATACATCTCATCGCCGTTTATATTCATCATGGTGTTATTTGGAGTAAACTTTGTGGCTTTGTTGGGGAAATATATCGAGTGGAGCGCGATATGGAACATGGGTATTGTGATTTCGATACTAGAGGAGAAACAAGGGGACGTAGCTTTGTTCGTGTCGTCGTATCTCAGCAGAGGTAAGAGGATACAAGGGTTTTTTCTGGCTCTTGTTTTCTTTGTTTGGAAGGTTGTTTTGAGGTTAATGAGCCTTTATCTGAGGTGGGTTGTGGGAGGAAATGGTGGTATGGGGGTCTTAGTAGCACATATTAGCCTGGTTTGTTTAGGGAATGTGATGAAGTGGGTTGTTTTTGTAGTGTATTTTTATGATTGTAAGAAGTTCACTAAAGAGAAAAATATTGGCGTCGAGGTGGAGAGTGGTGCAGTCGCGTGAGTTGGAGGCGCATAAAAGCAGAATAATATACGAGCATTTGCGTTGTCCCATATCGAGTAGTGGGTGAGTAGAGTCTGTACTTTGATGGGCACTGAACAACACAACAAGAAACTTCTCGGGCGCTCTCTGTATAGTGACCGAGAGGGAATCTATACAGTGTATGGAGTTTTGAACTGTTTCATGTGGATTTAAGCAATTTATATTTTGCAGGCAATAATTTTAATGGTTTTATGAACCTGTGTATCCAAAGAATTATAAAGTCGAGAACATATCAAACTTTATCTTTTGGATATACCTTTCAATCAGTATATCTGCGAGAAATTCATCACTTGCGACCGACTCTTTTTTTTTCTCGTTTTGTTTGAAGCAGACCAAATAAAGAATGAAATGCAGAAACAGGGGAAGAGTTTCAAACCTTTTTTCTTTTAGAGCTGCTCGCCCTACCAAAGTACGCAAGGCTTTCGGGACTTACACCTAGGATGCTCAGCAGCGATTGGCGCAATACAATAGTGTTAAGGGTTACGTTTCGCTAACGTCAATAAAGGAGGCCGAATCATACTCAAAAGAATGAGTCCTTCTCTATACAAGTTTTCGGGTTCTGTAATTTCTTATCCTGTACGTATGAGTGGAGGAGTACGTCATGCTAAAAATAAAAAGAAAGGGTAACTAACCGCACCCTGCTTGCTCATTCGGATGCGAACAATCAGTTAAAGGAGCGAAACTAAGTCATTACTAGAGAGAGTCATTTTCCAATTCGGGTTCATATAGTCGAGTGGATAAATTAATGTGAATTACTAATACAATGTTTCAAAAAAAAAGAAATCGGTATGGGAGCTAGTCTCAAAAGTAGAAGACAGAACCGAAGTCGAGGAAGTGGAATCATATTAGTCCTCCTTAATTAATGTGAAAAGTATGAAAAAAATATCTTGTAACGTATTTAACCAAAAAAAATTATGTTTCTATGGAAGTGTCGACTCGTTACGGAATCTTAAGTGTTGAAGTGTAAAATTTATTTAGTAGAAAAAAAAAAGAATATACCATATCCGATCATTCGATATAAGGTTTCCGCTTCAAAGAGGCATAAGAACAATGTCCCGAAACTGAAAGCTGTCTCGGAGCCCCCTCTCCCTCTTTCCCACGCCCGTTTGTTCTCCAAGCCCAACAAATGAAGGTTATTCCCCGCTAGAATGGGATTAGTCAGGTGTTCCATTCCCTAGAACCACGAACAAAATATGACCAACCATCAACTAAGATTACTAAATTCTTCATTGTCCTCTAAATCTAAAAATATAAATAATCTACATCATTTTTATATAGTTGGCTGCTAAACTAAAAAATCAGTTTTATTTTTTTCTATAAAAATATTTTTTTCCCCAGTTAGACAAATCCCAAGAAACAATTACTTTATTTTAATACATTTTTTTCCATGAAATTTAATTTTTTATTTTAAATTCTTAATTAATTTATGCGAAAAATGGTGCGAGAGACCAACCGTTAAAGCTAACCGAATTCTACGCATTCTCTCACATTTCCCGCGAAAACCTCAACTGTCCAAAACAATCAGAAAAAAAAAACCCATTGGCCGTCATCCAAACCACTCCCGCCACCTTCCGCCACCACCTCCGCCTTCCGCCCACCGATTCTCTCTCCTCCCCCCCCCCCCCCCCCCCCCCATTTTCCCAAACTTCTCCGATCATCGTCCTCTGCAATTTCCACCTCCCAATTCAAAAAACCAGAAAAAAGAATCGTTTTTTTTTAATTTTTTCCTCTCCCCTGTTTGGCGGAATCCGAGCCTCATCGGAATCCGCCATGGAAGAAGATGAATAGAATACTCAGCCGCCCAGCCTCTCAACTCCGCCACCGCCTCCTCCATCAACAGTCGAACAACTACTTCATCTCCGACCTATTGCGCCGCCACCAGATCCTCGACCCAAACGGCGAGATCGTCACCCAATGGAACTACATCTTCCTTCTCACGTGCCTAATCGCTCTCTTCATCGACCCGCTCTACTTCTTCCTCCCTTACGTTGGTGGCCCTGCCTGTATGAGTTCCGACACCGCCTTGGGCGTCGGCATCACCTTCTTCCGTACTCTTGCCGATCTCTTCTACTTGCTTCACATGATCATCAAGTTTCGTACGGCTTTCATATCCCCGAGCTCTAGGGTTTTTGGCAGGGGCGAGCTTGTCTTGGACCCCCACGAGATCGCCATTCGCTATCTGAAATCAGATTTCATTGTTGATCTCGCAGCTACACTTCCATTACCTCAGGTAAGTCCATCAGTTTCTATCAATTTGAATCCCTTAGGGTTGGTCCATTGAAGAAGATAGGGTCACTAAGGGCTTGCCGAGGTCGAATCCCACCATAATCAATCTGGTTGTTAACTTTCAGGTCTCGAGAACTAGTCGGCATTAGGTTGAAGCCGATCGGCTAGATAACTCAGCTATCCAAAAAAAAAGTTTCTATCAATTTGGGGGAAAAAATACAAACCAAACCGAGTCATATCAAATCATAGTTCACTTAAAACAGATTCATTCGTCGCTTTAGCGTGGGTGTTGAATGTTGCTCCAAAGTTTATTTCCCAATTTAAAACGGTTAACTCATTATCTCGAGTAGAACTCACTCTCTTGCCACGCCTTTCACTCACTTGCTTGTGTCGGATTCAATCACTCTTTTTTGTGGAGAATCATTCGTTCTTTACTCTCTTGTTATTACCCGCAGGGAGTGCTTAGATGAGTTTTAGGGCAACCAGTTACATTGAATTTGTCAATGTCCGACATTATGTGCATTTGGGTAGTAGACCGGCTTGGGGGAAGGAAAGGGAGCCCATGCATGTCAATGTAGTCAATTGCCTTCTACATACCACGGAGGCATCTTGCGTCTGTCTCTTTCCCTCAAGAATACGAAAATAGAATATGCTAGTGTAAAAGAATTTCTCGGTGTCTAGAAATGTAGGAGGAGTTGAACATATATACACATAGAGAGACTCTTCAAATGCTGAACTCCAGAAAACTTTGAGCTGCAACCATCAAAGTTGCCTTTGAATGAGAGGATTCGTTCGTTTACCTTGTGAGACCTTCCAGAATGTATGGCAAGCAGTGGAGTACTGTTTTGGCCATAACGGATAATTCATGCCATGTTCAAAATAGTTACGAAAACTTGCTTTCCGTCAGGCAACTTTGGAAATCATTTTTTGTAACGCAGCTTCACAAATTTGTTTACACCAAAAGGATTATCCCTTTTTATATTAGAATAGACATCATCTCGTTCTTAGTCTGACAAATCAATCATATCTATGATCTTGTTTACACATAAGAATGCTACACGAAGCATAAATTGAACAAAAACTTGATTTGAAATGGCAGAGTTTTCCAGGGAAAGGTTACTCAGAATTAGGCTTTTTCAGAATCTCCCTATCGAATGGCCTGTTCTCCCCGGTCGGAATAGGCCAGTCAATACCTTTCCTTAGAACCGTACTTGAGAGTTTTCTTACAGTTTTCAAAGTTGTTATGCTTCGTGGTCGAAAGTTTCAACTATCTGTGGTTTCTGTGGTTGCAGATTGTCATCTGGATTGTAATTCCGGCAACAAGAGACTCCAGAGCAGATTATGCTAACAACACTCTTGCTCTTATCGTTCTTATTCAGTATATTCCGAGATTGTTTCTCATTTTTCCATTGAATCAGAAGATCATAAAAACTACAGGCCTCATTGCTAGGACTGCATGGGCTGGTGCTGCATACAATCTCCTTCTCTACATACTAGCAAGTCATGTATAAATCTCACCACCCATTTTGCCTATCAACTCATTGCCTCCTATAGTCTGATCTTCACTACTTACGGTTGGATCAGGTACTAGGAGCTTCATGGTATCTGTTGTCCATAGGGCGGCAGAACTCCTGCTGGAGACGAGAATGCTGGAACGAGAGAAATTCTGTTCCACCATGTGTCCTTAACTATCTGGATTGTAACAGTCTACAACAACCTCAACGAAACCGTTGGATAAATGCAACACGTGTGATTTCTCGTTGTGGTGCAAAGAAAGATAACAATGATTTTAAGTTTGGAATGTTTGCTGATGCTTTTACTGCAGAAGTTGCTTCGTCGGATTTCATTGAGAAGTATCTCTATTGTCTTTGGTGGGGTTTAAGAAATCTAAGGTTCGGTACACTTTATGAATATTTGTTTTTTCTTGTTCATATATCTAAGGGAACTGTCGTATTTCTTTATGGTTGTTCATATATCTAAGGGAACATTTTGCATCCCGACTGATAGGAATACTCAATACTCCAACATTTTCTTGATCAGTTTCAACATGATTGAACATTACCAAATACATTGAACAAGGTTTGCTTGAACTCTTTATGTATGCAAAGAGCCAACAAGTTATACTTTTTTATGGTTGTTCATATATCTAAGGGAACTATCATCTGATTTGTATTTGAGATTCTTCATTCTGTTTTCATGTGAACAGTCGGATACTCAACTCAACATTTTGTTGATCAATTTGGACATGATTGAACATTACAAAATACATTGAACGATGTTTTCTTGAACTCTTATGTATGCAAGGAGCTAACGAGCCATACTTCTTTGTGGTTGTTGATATAGCAAAGGGAACTGTCGTCTCATTTTGCATCCCGATTGATAGGTCAGACAGCATTTTGTTGATCAGTTTCTACATGATTGAACATTACCAGATACATTGAACAATGGTTGCTCGAACACTTGCGTATGCAACGAGCCAACGAGCCATACTTCGTTATGGTTGCTAATAAATTTAAGGGAACTGTCGTCTTGTTTTGCACCCCAATTGATAGGAATTTTTAGTATTCGATTCTCTTTGAGATTCTTCCTTCTGTTTTCATGCGAACAGTCGGATACTCAAGACTCAACATTTTGTTGTTCAGTTTTGACATGATTGAACATTACCAAATACATTGAACAATGTCTGCTCAAACACTTACGTATGCAATGAGCCAATGAGTCGTACTTCTTTATGGTTGTTCATATATTTAAGGGAACTATCGTCTCGTTTTGTATCCCGACTGATAGGAATTGTTAGTATTCGATTCTCTTTGAGATTCTTCCTTCAGTTTTGATGCTTGTAACCTGCCTTGCAGTTCATATGGACAGAATTTGCAGACAAGCACTTACCTTGGTGAGACATCTTTTGCCATCATTATATGCATTGGGGGTTTGATTCTGTTTGCACAGTTGATAGGCCAAATGCAGGTAACATTTGCTGAATCTGTTTCAAACCATCATCATAATTACTTGCAATATTGATGGTAGTCATTGTGGGGTTTGATAAAAATGAAGTTCTACAAGAACTCCAATAATAATTCGCATCTCGAATATGTTGGGAATCGAAAAATCTCACACGCGTACTAGAACAATACTTGAGAAAATTTTTATTATAGTGAACACAAACAATAAGGTTACAAAATCTCCGAGGAGAAGGTTCAAAACCGAAGCCTAGACTCCACTCCCTGTCTCTGTTCTCACACTATGCCTTCCCAAACTTCCCTTACCACTAGACTACTACTATATATAGCGAAGGAAAAGGAAGAAAAAACAAAAGGGGTCAACATGGGTGGCCATACTGTGGTTCGGTTGGCTCAAAACAGGGGTCGATTGGTTTCGGTTTAATCGTATATATTTTTTTGGATTTTTTGTACGGTTTCGGGTTTTCTTTTCTTCATTTTTTTTTGTTCTAACCGACCCAACCCAACCGAACCAAATTTATAATACACTACCATAATAAAATTAATTTTATATAGGATGGGATAAATCTTAGCCATTTATAGGATAGGATAAATTAATTGGTGAATTTGGCCAAAAATACAAGACGCGACCCAATTTTTATGAAGTCATTTTGATTCATTTTTGGTGGGTTGTGGTTTGTTGGCTATCAATTTGGGTTGTGGTCCAACTGGATACATTTTCGGTCAACCTACTACCCTGACCACGCCTATTCTGCCTGAACCAATATCGGTTCTTTTATAAATTCGGTATGGATCGGTATGGAAAATTTCTACCCCAAACCAGACTGTTCCAAAGTTGCATGCAGACAAACTGACCGAACCCGAACTGATTTCACCTCTACCATAAAGAACCCATGAATCTGTGAATTTGCTTATGCGACTCAGAAGTAACTGGCAACTAGTTTTTTTTTGCTAAACAACTGGCAACTAGTTTTCTTTCATTTTGTCAAAACTTCCAATATATAGATTCAAGCACAAGAATTACTCAGTCACCTTGCTCTCAGTTCTAAACTCTTGGTGTATAAGTTTTCTCCATGGGCATATGCTTAGGCTTGTAATCTTCCACAAATCCTTAGCTAAAATTCTGTTACGATGTAATAAAAATGCTGGATGAATCTCATTATTTTCTCGTCCTTTTTTTTTCCCCTTGCAGACTTATTTGCAATCCATGACAATTAGACTCGAAGAATGGAGAATTAAACGAAGAGATACCGAGGAGTGGATGAGGCACAGACAACTACCTCCGGCATTGCAAGAACGCGTTCGTCAGTTCGTGCAGTACAAATGGCTTGCCACAAGGGGAGTTAATGAGGAATCCATCTTGCAATCCCTGCCTATAGACCTCCGTCGCCAAATCCAACGACACCTTTGCCTTAAACTCGTTCGTCGCGTACGTCCTTTTTCTCATACTTTCTTTTGTAATATCCCAGCATGCCAAGATCCATCTAAGTATGAGCAAATGAACACCTTTAGTGGGTGTTGCCCAAAACTGTTTGATTGGTTAATGTTGATTCTTTAGAGCAGATTTCAAGAGCAAGACTACACACAGACTACATGTATCGAACGGTCCCGGACACATATGTGTCTGAATCTATACATATTGTCTACGTGTGTAGACTTTCTCGAATCGTAAAGCATCAAATGGTAGCTTCTCAGAATCAGCTTTTAAGCAGCCCTTCAAAGTTATTTAACCGGTCTCATTCTCAGAACCAGCACTTAGAGTACCTTTTCCAAGGTTTTCTCATTCTTCCCATTTTCACAGGTCCCATTCTTCGCGCAAATGGATGACCAACTACTCGATGCCATCTGCGAACGTTTGGTCTTATCATTAAGCACGCAAAGTACATACATCGTTCGCGAGGGGGATCCGGTAAACGAGATGCTATTCATCATAAGAGGACAACTAGAGAGCTCCACCACCAATGGAGGAAGGTCAGGATTCTTCAACTCCATCACCCTCAGACCAGGTGACTTCTGTGGTGAGGAGTTACTAACATGGGCCTTAATGCCCAGCCCCAGTCTAAACCTACCCTCTTCGACTCGAACTGTCAGAACGCTTTCTGAAGTCGAGGCTTTCGCACTTCGCTCTGAGGATCTGAAATTCGTCGGGAATCAGTTCAAGCGTCTCCATAGCAAGAAGCTGCAGCACGCGTTTAGGTACTACTCCCACCAATGGAGGACATGGGGAGGTTGTTACATACAAGCTGCTTGGAGAAGGTACAAGAAGAGGAAACTTGCAAAGGAATTGGCTTTGCAAGAGAGTATTTTCTATCATATGGAATCTGATGATGATGATGATAATGGAAACAATAGGGTTGGGCAGCAGCATATTGGAGCCACATTTTTGGCATCAAAATTTGCTGCGAATACGCGAAAAGGGATGATGGCTAACAACCAAAAGGTTCAAGCGGTTGATTCTACATCGAGCTTGAAAATGCCTAGGTTGTTTAAGCCCGATGAACCTGATTTCTCTGTGATCCGAGAGGAGGATGTTTGATGGAGTTGTAATTAGCGAACGCGACAGGTTAGCTAATAGTCTCTGTATGATCATTTGTTTCCGGGTTTTTTATGTAAAATTTGAGATGAAATACACATTAATGATTCTTTTATGTTCACTTGTAAATATAGTTCATAGACTCTTATAAAGGTTGATATGAGCAACATGAATGAAATATTTTGAAGTTTTTTGAGGATGGAAATATTATATGTACAGGCATATATACGTATATGTATCGATTCCTTCGATCATCAACTTCATACTCAGTGAAGTGGCTCAGCTAACTGCAACTAACTTCGACTTGCCTCTACATTGGCTATGTTCAAGTGTTTTTTTTCCCTGCAATGGCCGTGTTCAAGTGTTCAAGTTAGTAGGGAGTTTGTGCGTTCAAATGGCGCGAGTGACTATTGAGTATTGAGAGGTCCACCCCCTCAACTGAGCTATAGCTAGAGCATGAAAGCTTTTTATGTTCTACACCCATTCGGGATTGAAGCCACTGAACATGAACCTGAGAAAGAAAACCCACTTATTGAGCTTCAAGACCACGAAACAGAAGCACAGATCCTTGAAATCAACACATACCCTGATTTTGCCGTCTTTTTTTAGGACAGGCACAATGTTTGCAACCCATTTCAGATATTCGGTGACCATGAGGAAACATATATTGATTTGCTTAGTGATTTGTTCTTTGGTTTTTCAAGACCCAGTTAACGAGTTTAGCGTAAGGGAAGAGCAGGCTGGGAAGAATTCAGGGGTGTTTGGAAGGACACTCTTGAACCTTTGAGCAGCTGATCTACAACTAAAGAGAACCCCCGGGCCTCGATTCTTTTGCATAGTTTGGGGGCCGACTGTAACAGAGCCGCGGGACATAGCGGCACCATCACCTAGCACCATTCCCATACCTAGCAGCTGAAGGGCAGACCGCTTGCTTGAAACCATGAGTTTGCCAATTGAAGTACCCATGTAGTTGATTAAACCCGAAAGATAGGCCTCTCTTGTACTTGTTTATATGCTTATATCACACTATTGAGCAAACTTTTGTAACTAGTCCCATACGAATATTCTCAGATTTCAGTTGGGTATAATTCCAACCAAATCAAATTAATAAACCATTTATTGGGAGGAAAACAACCCAGTTGTTACTGATTACATGGAATCTTCATAGGAACTAGTACCTTAGATTTTGCACATAGGAGATCAAGACACGGAAACTCACATCCAGTGCAGGAAGAACAACCTAAACCGAAGATATCCGCAGACGAACTCGGTATTGAAGTCTCGATCAGAGTGATTCTTACAAAAAGAGGAACTCACTCTTGCATTGTAGTTTCCAACTCTTATGCTTATTTATCTACCGTTGCTCTAAATCCATGAAATGGCAGTACTCAGTAGATGAAAGCCACAAAAAAATGCTCTACCTTCAAACCCCAAAGAAGTCACGTGAAGCATCACAACAATAAAGGAGGATGAAGATAGCATCCGAAAATTGAATATTACATGAAAATCCACAAATAATAGGAGTGGTAGCTAACAACAAATATCACGTAACAAAATGCTATAAGATTTATAGCTAAACTAGGTGATTCAAATGCCTCTCTCCAAACATCTCAACATTCTCACTCTCTCACAGTATTTACACGTAAAGCATATGGAATGAAACCAAAATGAGGGAAAAGGAAACTAAAAGAGACGATACTCACTAATATGCCTCATACGTTGACTTCCATAGGATATATGCTAGGAACCCAAAGCAATACCTTCACGAGCAATGTTGGTCACGCGAAGGACAGCTTGAGCACTAAGACGGGAGAGCTTCGACTGACAGAAGTGCTCCCATGAACCGATCTCGGAATCTTCCTCCTCCGGTACTGCAGGCTGAGCGATTACTGGACACTTTTCGTATACGGTCTGGAGTTCCAACAAGAGAGTACGAGCAGCCTCCCTAGACTCAGGAAGCTGGTCACTAAGCTGGGTTGCAGCTATTTGGATCAATTTGTCAATCCCGTATGCTTTGATTCCTTCCACTCCCTTTACAGCACACACCATGGCGTAAAATTTAGCAAGAACGAAAAATAATACAAACTAACAATCAGAGTCAGGTGCTGACAAAATCAAAAATTATAATACTTGAACATAACATCGATATCGTACTTTAAAAAGTCAATTGCTACGCACAATCAACTACCCAAAAACAAAGGTAAGAGATCAAGAAGAAAATGCAAGTCTCAGTAGAATATGAGGAATGTCTTAATCTTCTCTCATTTCTACTCCGTCAAGAAGGGTAGAGAAGCCCGTTAAACATCAAATAAAAGAGGAAGCCCATCTACCAAAACTTTGTAAATAAAACTTTATGTACGCTAGCCTGTCCATTCGAGTACAGCTATAAAAAAAACCTCCTTCTGAAAAGCAAAAGGGTTTCACACAAGAAAAAAAATTATTGCAAAACTTTGCTCCACAAAGGTTAGCAGCATAAAGCACACAAGGTAGGTGGTTAAGGAAATAGTAATAATAACATAGTAACACAAGAAAAATAGGTTCTCAATGAAACCAGTCGGTAACAATTAAATGTAGTTGAAATCGCCCATTGTTTGTATAAAGTATATTGGCTTGAGAAGGCATCAAGAACATGATGGGGGAGCTAACATCATATTGTATTGTTGTTATTTTTCCTGAAGCTCCATTCAGTGAGACATGTGAGGGAAAATAAGAGAAAAACAGAAGGCTGGAAGGACACTTAAATCATTAATACCAACAGCTTTTACCAATCAAGCAGAAAATAAGCAAAGGAAATAACTGAATGTTAATTCTCACCAGTCGTGGTACACTTCGACAAAAGCACATTGAAGCCTTAGCTCGAATTCGAGGATTTCTGTGTTTAAGATGAATTTCCAACTTTGGTAACAACAAAATGGGCGAAACCCAAGTAGTCATGGCCTTTAAAGCTCTCTCAGCTGCCTCGCATACAAATCGCTTGTCTTGTGAAGACTTCAGAAGCAGTTGCAAAAGCTAAACATAATACAGCAGGGAAGTGATGAAACATAATTAGCATAGATTGACAAGATGGTAAGCAACAGTTTCGAGGAAAATTTGTTACCATAGGATCCAATGAATCAATAATGGTATCGCTGTATGCACTGAAAATATCCGCAGACGTCATAATTGCTGTCTTACACAATGCACTTCTTGGATTCTTCATGGATTTCACAAGGAGAGGGATTGCATTCTCCCTGTTCATCAAATAAAATGAACAGGACACATAAAACAAGATTTTTTAATGAGAAGAGGGTTTTACCAATCCGAATTTTACATATCAAAATAACACTCATATGCCTCTTCTTGAATAATGCGTATCGCTTTTTCTTGCTTGACTATCGGACTATCAGTCCCTAATCCCTATTCCTTTTTTCAATCAACATGTAAAATAAATTTGGACTTACAGCATGCTGAGCAGCGCTTCCTTGTGAAATATCGATAATCGACGCACATCATTGAGTGCCTCACATACCAACACCCAATCTTTAGAGTCTAGTCCAGCCAAAATTGTCTGAACATACAAAAACAAAATGAATGTGAGATCAATTAGAAGTCCGACCATAACAGAACATCAACCGGCATTCATCAGAATCACATATAATACACTTTTAAAAAACTGTCTGACCAAGCATCATGAGAACGTAGCAACAACATACTCCTACCTTTACAGTCATGTCCACATCTTCTACATCATCGAGATTCTCAGATTCAATGTATTCCACTTCTAAGTTTCCCACCTCAACCCCAGTTTTCAAACTTTCATCTCCACTGGAGACAGTTCCAACCACAGGGGCACTAGCTTTCCTTTGCTTTTCTTCGAGATTTCCATTCTCGGAATGAGGTTTAGTAAAGCTCCCCTTACTGGAGCTTTCATTCTTCCTCTCAGACAAAGGTAGCATATTGAGATCTTTGAGAGCTTGCCCCGACATCACTGCAAGGAGTCAAAGCCTGCAACAGAAACGAAATATTCAGCAGATACAAACCTCAAGCCATGTATGTTCAAGGCAACAAAAGTGAAGACCAATAAAAGTTACACAAGGAATAAGATGCAGGACTATAACAAGGTTGAAAAACTAAAATTTCATACTAGCTGTGTGCCATCGCACGCAAGAGTTATCTGCAAAGACTAAAGTCACTCATCATTTATTGATTAACGACGCAAATATACCAGTCAATCTGCTAGAGAACACCTCCGGTGACGCTCTAAAGAGAACCTCAATGCTACTTCACTCATTAACAAGCTGGATCAAGCATTCAAGCTGATGTTTACGTGCAAAAGTTCGTATAGAAGAGCCTTTTAAGAAATTAACCGAAAATATGGATTTCACATAGAATAAGATAGAGATAACTAATAATTTACATAAAGTCAGAAAATCCAGCTACAATAGAGCTTAGTTTAGGAATACATAATAAGCTTGAAAAGAAAACTCAGAAAGAGCTACTCAAACTTACTAAAGGATCAAGTAATTAAAACCCTGAAGGCAAGCTGCACAGCCCGTACCTGAATTGACTAACACAGCACCATTTTCACCATACATGGTGTTAAAGAGATCCTTAGCGCCACTAACTTGTTTGTCACAATAAGGGACACAGTTATAAGATCATCAACCACAACTACTGAAACCTGCAATGCAGAACTCATGGTCCCCCCCACCAAAATTGATGATAACATACATCATCGTACTCCCCTATTGACTCTTCTATTTCCCTACAGAATAAATTTACTACCGACACCATCAAATGCAAGCACTGTGCCATCAAAACATTTCCATGCCAAACCTAATCCAAACCCTAACCTTGACCTGATTCCTAAAAAGATTGAAGAAAGATAACATTCTAGTAGCTTATTTCTGCACCATGTGAACAACAACATAACAAAATTCAGCAATCGTAGTGAGGACTATCAGATGACCATTATCAAACAACACCGATAAAAACAAGCTACAAAGCCAAGCTAGTCGCGCTAATACTCAAAAACAGTAAATACACAAAAGCAAAAGAGAGATCTGCACAGTTAATATCGTGAAAAACTACATCATTGCCGGAAATCAATCCTAAAAAGAACTGAAGTCACAAAATGTTTGATTATTTGAACAGCAAGATCTCACTCTACAGAGGCATTGAGAGATCGTAATCTTCGGTGTCAAACTACTTACTTCAATCAAATCGTAGTCCTCTATCAAGACCGAATTGAAGTTCAGATTTCACAAACAAGTGTCAAAATTTCACGGAAGTAGATAAATACAAGTAGAAAGATTACCACAGAAGCAAAACCGATCGGGTCAATGGTAGTCAAAATGCTTCCAGTCTTCTTGCTTCTACACGCAGATTGAGGTGTGGATACGTATATATATACAGACAATGGAGAGAGAAAGAGAGAGAGAGAGAGAGAGAGAGAGAGAGAGTAACCGGCGAAAGCCGCAGTCATAAGCCGGCAACCACGGGTAAATAAATAAATTTGGTTGAGACCGCCATCGGGAGAAAATGCCAGGAAATAGGGAAACTCTCACTATGGTCCTCTTAATTTGGTTGAAATTTGAGTTTGGTCCCTATAAGTATTATCTTAAACAATTAAAACCATGTAGATTCGGACCATACCAATGTTGTTCGTCGAGTTATATCGCTATCCGTTTTCTGCCTCCATCGAGAAATAAAATTAACAAACGCCGTTATTCTTGAACAACTTGGAGCCGAACCTTTTCTTCCATTGAGTTATATATCTATCATTTTCCTACCTTGATCGAAAAATAAAACTCATGAATCCTAGGATCAAAAAACTCCATGCCAGTATTTTTTAATGACTTTGAGCCAAACATTTCTTCCCCCTCGTCAATATGACTCTGTCATTTGGATGGATATGGACTCGAATTGATCACATGAGTATATTTTTAGGTTATTTATGTCATTTCGTCTTTTTTTGGTCAACTCATTCTCACTTGGTTATTTATGTCAATGTTATCGATACCGTACCGTACCGGCCGGTACCGGCCGGTACGTACCGTTTTGGCAAAAAAACGGTACAAAGTACCTCTAGTACCGTACCGTTCTCAATACCGGCCGGTACCGGCCGGATACCGGCCGTACCGGCGAATACCGGCCGTATCGGCTGAATACCGGCCGGTACCGGATTTTTTTTTTTTTTTTTTTTAAGAATTGCGAAAAAAATTAATTTTTTTTGGCTTTCTATCTATAATTTATATATATATTGATAGTTGCGATAAATTCGGTACGGTACCCGGTACATGACCGGTACCGGTACGTACCGTACCAGTAGAAAAACCGGTACACAAACCGATCCGGTATTCAGAACATTGATTTATGTAATCATTAGTGATCATTTAATGTCTAAAAGTAATATTTCATTTGGTTTAGAAGAAAAGAAAGAGAACATGAAGGAAACTAATTATGACAAAAGGGCAAAGAAAATCTAAGGGGAATTTTATTATGTTTAATATTTTATTTTGTTATTTTCTCTGCTATTTATTTTAAAAGTGAATTTTTTTATTTTTTCCTTCTCTTCACTTCCTTTTTCTCCGTTCCAGACAAATCATAAGATATTTAAAAATTCATGTGAAATTTGTTGATCACTAATAATGCATCAACCTTATCAACTATACTTTAATCGTTAGATAATCATAGTTGGTGACAACATTATTGATACCATCACTATTATAAATTTGTACATGAGAGTTTCACTTCATATGACTGCTCGTGAATCTTAAATAATATAAGATCATCTCGCGGCATATTTTTTCGACAAAAAAATAGTGCAAACTACAAAAGTAATTCTTTCAAACAGTCTGTGTGAGCATCACTTGCTCACTTCTTGTCCAGTGCATGTATAGACAATATGGGCGAAGTCAGGACCTTAATTTGTTGTCCACACAAGCGAGCACGTGTGAGTATCACATATTCACTTCCCGTCCAATTTGCTAACCGATAGTAAAAAGGGAACTACAAGTGCTCTTAGTTAAGTTTGTTCCTTTTGTATGTAAAAGAAGCAAATAGGTCTCAGATTCGAAACCAATTTGAAAGTATAAGATTTTAATTGTCTAAATTGAATACTATAGAGACCAAAGGGAAATCTAGACCAAACTAGAGGGATAAAAAGGTGAAACTTAAACCCCACAAATATAATCCCCAAATATTTATTACCAAACTGGCCCTGATTTTGTCATAATCATTGAAGATGCCACTGCTCATTATTTGGGGTGAGATTTCAAGATTTTGGGAACTAGACTCTCCAACCCAAAAGAAAAAGAAATATTTTAAATTATTTTATTTTATTCCTTTGACAAGGATTTTACCCAATCATCGCCATTTATTATTAATCATGGACAGTTGGAATGTTAGTTTTATTTAAAAGTAGTATTTATTATTAATCATGAATTCAACGGGTAATTTTTTTTTATAAAAAAAATAATGGAAGTGAGAATCCAGTGTTTTATGATCATAGTCGTCCTATGCGATTTTGTGATCAACGTCGGCGTCATTGTATAAGCAAAACCTAGTTTTACATGTGTTGGTATTTCGGTATATGAGTGAAATCAGTTCGAGTTCGATCGATTTATCAGCATAGAATTTTAAAGCTGATTTGTTCGGGATAGAAATTTTTTGTCCGATCTTGACCGAATTTATGAAAGAACCGATATTAGTTCAGGTGACATCAATTCGGTCGAGTAGTTGGAGTAGCCAAATTCACCAAAAACTGACCTAATTAATTCGGCCACAATCGAGAATCCATAAAAATGAGCTAAAATAACCTTATAAAAAATTGGTTCATCGGCAATTATTATTAATTGTGGACCGTTGGAGTGGTAGTTTTATTTAAAACTAATATTTTATTATTAATAGTGAACCGTTGAATGGGTAATTTTATTTTTTTTAAAATATGGAAGAGGGAATCTAGTGTTTTATGGTCATAGTTGTCCTGTGCAATTATGCGATCAATGTCGTCATGGTCATCGTATAAGCAAAAAATAATTTGTGAACTCGGATTAGCAAAACTTAGTTTTACATGTGTTTGTATTTCGTGAACATATATACATATATTCTAACATTTCTTGCTTTTGATATTATTATGCAGTTTGATCGATTTATCAGCTTACAATTTTAAAGCCGATTTGTTTAGGGTGGAAATTTTTTATACCGGCCTTGATTGAATTTATAAAAGAACATATACCAGTGTAGGTGAGATCGGTTCAGTCGAGTAGTTGAGGTAGTCGGATTCACTGAAAACTGTCCTAATTCAACCACAATCAACCGAAAATGGGCTGAAATCGGTTCGGTTTGGTCAGACAAAAAAAATAGAAAAACACAAAAGTGAACCCAAAAATTAAAAAAATATGTACGGTTAAACCAAAACTAACCTACTCCTACTCCAAAACGATTGAATCGTGATTTTTTTCTATCAAATTTATTTTTTCTATAATATTTTCACCCATATTTAGGTGTATCTATAGGCATTGAATAGCATAAGACTATTTACATCTCTTTAAGTTTTCACACCATTCAATTATTCAAATACAACTGGAACACTCATATAAAACAAAAAACTAGATATGAAATATTCAAAGGGAATAATTTATTAAGTTATTTTATTTTATTTTTTTATAACTGAGGCAGCCGATCAATTTGGAACTAAATTGGGATAAAGTTTAGGGGAGTTCTCTCTTAAATTACCGACTAGTTCTCGGGGTCCTAGAGGTAACGACCGGGCATAATGTTCGGTAGCCCCAGGCATTAAGTTATTGAGTTTCGACAGCATAGTGTATAAATTTACAGCTCATCCACTTTACAACTCGAACAACCTCTTGCGGTTAATTCATTAAGTTGGCAAATGGCAATGCCTGTTTATTTATCCAGCAGAATAAAACAAAAAATGCCTATTAATAATTAGGCGACACACATGGATTGCACGTGATCGTGTTTTCTTTCATTCCTCACTGTCCTTTTTTTTTCCCCTCGAAAAATTCATTTATTAAAGTCATAAGATACTTACAAAAGAGATTTTATTATAAAAAAATTAATAAAAATAACAATTATATATATCTAAACGCGAGTTTCATGCTCAAATAACGCTTATTGCAAAGTAGACGCTAAAAAGAAATCGAGAATAGTGATATCTAAAAAAAAGACAGTAGAGATTTTATTAAATTGATAGCCCAAGCCAATAAGAATAAGTAGATATAAAATTTACAAATCTCCTACGATATGCGACAACACTAATTATATTATAGAGGGTAAATAGTTTGTTTCGATATTATTTTAAAAAAGAAATATATGATAGTTATAGTAGTTGGATTATTTTCGTCATTCATAATGGTATTTTTGTAATTAATAATTATATTTCTATAAATAAAAGTGAAAAATAGAAGATGATAAGATATGGATAGTAGGAGATGTGAAATAATTTATGACGATAGTTGAATATCATATCTCGGTGCAAAGAAGTCAACAAATTTTCGGATATGACAGACAGGAATAGCAATATATAGGGTGATAGCAATTGACTATGACCCTTAGCAACAAGACGATAGAGCAAAAAATTTAAATTAATTCATGTTTTCATTTTGAGGAGTGCTACGGGTTTAGAAATTTTTCTCGAAAATATTTTATAATTTAAAATCATGGTTAGAATTTATTGAAATTTAGAGTCCTATAAACTTAAGTAAATCTAATCCATTCATTTTGAATTCCGAAAAAATTTATGGGACCAAAGACATTTTCTTTCATTTTTGGATCCAAACTTATTCTAGACGTGGGTAAGAAAATTTCAGATTTGGGATCCTATTGTGCAAAATGTATAAAATACTATTTCGGTAGTTAGGACCATGTTTAACTGGTATTTTTTGCATTAAAACGACGTCGTTTTGTTACACGCTGCAGGCCCCCCTTAAAAAATTCCACACCGACTAGGAACTCTCAACGGGTCGGTCATTTCCTCAATAGAACCGGCCCATAAGTTTACTGCTTTAAGCCCAGCCCAGACCCCAATAACATCTGATCCGGCCCACTTCATACCCTTTTTGGGTCTCATTTTCTTCCTTCGTCCTTTTAACTTCCCTCCCCCCGCGCCCCTCTGTTTTCAGTCGGTTGCGCCAAACGTAACGAAACCAATCTCTCTCTCCTCTCGATCCATCAACTCCTCACTTATCACTTCACTACGACGACAATTGATAACTTCGAATCCCGAAATGCCTCGGATGCAACATCGGTTCAGCTAATGGAACTCACGGATTCGACTCGGGAGAAACCGGAACAGCAAACTTCTTCATCGATGGCGATTGACCTCAATGAAATCCCTTCGTCTACTTCATCCGAATCCCTATCTCCCGACGCGTTCTCCGTCGTGCGGACCTTCCATGAAAACCCGAAGCCGCCAGCCGGATCCCCGGCGAGGATTCCAGGAGGTTCTCACGGCTCTCCGTGCGCCGATTGTGGTCGGACAGAGGTGGTTGGGGAGCACCTGGTGGTGTGCGACGGTTGCGAGCGTGGATTTCACCTCGGCTGCACCGGAATGCGCGGCCGAGAGGGGGTGAACATGGAGGAGTGGTTGTGTGCGGAGTGTTTGAGAAATGGAGTGATGAGTAGTCGGTGGAAGTTGGGATTTAAATCTGAGGGTTCGGGGCAGAAGCGGAGAAGAGTTGAGCCCTTGGATATTGATGCTTCGGCTCCTGTTGGCGGTGAAGGCGAGTCGAGTGAAGGTTTACCGGATTCGAGGTACAAATTTCGCGCGTTTGCTATGTTTTGAGTATAGTTATTTGTAACATAATGAGTAACGGATATCAGGGAATAATGGCTTCGTACATTAATGGAGATAGTTTGTAACAAGGAAACTAAATTTATGCAAAGCACAACAGCACATTTTCATCTTCCATTAGCTTGGTTAGTTTCCAATTTTCTGATTGCATTATACCAACGTGCATGCATATCTCCAACGTGTGTACAATTCTGTTTTAGTAGTTGCTATTTATGTTCTAGAGCATATTTCGAAGTTACAGGCACTGATCCAGGCAACATGCACTAATTGATGAACTAGTGAAGAGAATAGGAGCATAGGTATAAGTAAAGGTGGGAGGGGTGAGAGAGAGTGAACTACCATTCATGGTTTGATCAATAAGGTTGCTTGCAAATGGTCCAATCAGTTGGACTATGAGTGCAAACAACACCATGAGTGCATTGGGTTGGTGGGAATGAAACGATTTTGAATGTGTGACAATGTTACCTTGGTGCAACTACATATAGGTCTTCTCTCCTTCCCTTTATATCTAAGGTTTGTGGGTTGAATACGTCTTGGTATGAATTTTTCTATTTCGGCATTCTGTTTCAAGGACAGTTGGATTTAAGAAAATCAAGACTATAAAATTTGGTTTCTTAGTGTAGTACCTGGATGTTCAAAGTACAATTTAGGTTGAATTGCTTACACTCTGTTCTTGATTTTCAATGCATGAACTAGAAGATGTAGACTTGTAGTTCGCTCACCTGGTTCATTGAAATGAATCTTAATAATGTTCTGTATAACTTTTTTGGCCAATCTACTACCTTCGTGTTTTTTTTATGATTTCAGTGGGGTTGTTATGACTTGTAGTATTGTAGGGCCAAAAATATGTTATATAACCACCACAATGGTTGTTTCGGTTACAACAAAAGTGGTATTTTTGATATGCTCTAAGTGGTGGTGTTGGTGAATCAAATCAACAGCTCCTATTTATTTTCGTAATCCACTGTGAACGTAGGGATGCATATGTAATTAACACTCTTTTGGAGTGGGCATAGTAGACGTTAGTGACTTTTAGGAATGGCTGTAAGTTAAGATACCTCCTTTGTAAGTAAATTGTTGTGGTATTCGGAGGCACGACCCATTTGGTTTTTTGTGGGTACTACCTTCCTGATGCCACATGATTGGCCTACGTAAACCGTGATGTCAGCATTTGGGCACGACAAACTTGACTTGAGCTCGTGTCAGTCTGCCGATAGATTGACATGTGGACGTTTCCAACTCGCCTTGACCTGTGTTATCTATAGGTATGACCTGACATGACATCTCTAGGGGCGAAAGGTGAACTCAGAGGTTCACTTCGAGGAACCCCAGCTCGCTCCCCCACTCAACCCATGCCGCCTCCTTGGCAATTAATGACTCTTCCACCTAGACTTGACACTCATCCCCACTGAGCGGCACTCAAACCTCCCTCAAAGCACCCTAGGCTGAGCGCAGGGCTTAAGGACACTGTCAGGGATCATCTAATAAGTGCAGGGCTTAAGGACACTCATAACGTAGAATCATGGGAGCTAGACCAGAAGAAAACTGTGGTAAGCCTCTGGAATGTAGCGCAAGTGATTTGGTTGTTTTTATTTATCATCTTCTTCCTGTGCAAGTTGGCCCTTCTCATTTAGGTAGGTATGAGCTTATGTATGTTAGTATGTGCATGGCTATGAGTTTTTATAATAGGTCTTTTGTGGTCTTTAGCTTGCTCTTCCTGCCTGATTTCATATCTACTTTCTTTTCAGGACAGGCTTCCAGTTCAATATGAAGATTTCTTTGTGCTTTCTTTGGGAAAAGTTGATACTAGACCATCTTATCACAATGCCAACCAGATATGGCCTGCAGGCTTTAGATCCTGCTGGCATGATAAAATTACTGGGTCCCTTTTCATTTGTGACGTATCAGATGGTGGTGATTCTGGACCTGTTTTTAAGGTCAGCAGGTGCTCCTGCTCTAAAGTGCCTGTTCCAAATGGTTCAACTGTCATCTTTACGTCAAGTCGTGGGCAATCTTATTGTGAAGACAAAGGAAAAAATGACGATTTGACTTGTGTTAGTATGGATTATGACGAGTATTGCAGTGTCCAGATGCTTCTCTCAGATGCTTCTCCTCCTGTGGAAAACGATATTTTATCCTGCCTTGGCAGTTATTCCAATAAATCTCTTGATGTTCAGATGTCGAATTGCTTGCAGCTTGAAGCCTATCCCCTACATGAAGGAATCAGGAATGTTTTTGATACAGATGGTGTGCGGGACGAAATTGGTGAGTTTTCTGTTGAAGAGTCATCATCATCTTCAGCGTGGAGAATGGTGGCCAAGAAATTTGTTGACACTTGTAATCAGATATTTGTGCAGAGAGGCACTCTCAAGTTGTTCTGTGAGCATGTTGGATATGAAACATCATCAACTTTCCTTGGCAGTACGTATGAAAAGGATGATGGCAGATATACTTCTTTGGCCAGATTTTTCGGCTCGTCACGCTCTATTGAAATCCCGTCTGTTATCAAGGATAGCATTCGGCTTGAAACTGCGTTGAAAATACTGGAGAAATGGCTGGACCAGGATAGATTTGGATTAGATGTTGAATTTGTGCAAGAAATTATAGAACAGCTACCCGGTCTTCATGCCTGTTCGCAGTATGTATTATTAAAGGAAAGAATTAACTATTCATCATTTCTGACTTGCAGAAATGGGGTTTTATTGGTGAAGACAAAGGATGTTGTTCAAGGCAAGGACAAAAGAGCTAGGAAAGAGATGGTTGAAGACCCTGCGATTGAAAGTCCTTGCCTTCCTCCTGGGAAGCCATTTAGCTTAAAGCTTCCTGTTGAAATTGTAGGTGATGTTCTTCAGGTATGTTCATACCCTTTCAAGTGTGTTGAGTAAAAGCGATTATCTGTTTTACTGAATATTGGTGTTCTAGTTGTGAGGCTTTGAGGTCTTATTCCTTGTTCATCTGGTCAGGTATGGGAGTTCATGTGGCGTTTCCATGAGGTTTTGGGTTTAGAGGACCCTTTGTCAATTGAAGAACTTGAACAGGAACTTGTTTGTCCATGGTTTGATGGCCTTAATCTCCTAGAAGAAGTTGGAGGGAAAATAGGAGGAAGTCGTGATGTAACTTCTCGTATAACTCTTGGTTCAAGCCAGCATATTGTGCCCTCAAGCACTGAGTCTGGTGCTGCAGTTACCATAGAAAATCCAGATTCATTCACAGAAACTAAAACAGAAGTGATGAATGAAGCAACCGATGCTAGAATGGAATCAGATACTTATTGCAGGTGTAATGGTAATGCTTTAGTTAGGGCTTGTGGCTCGCTGTTGAAAGTGCTAATAGGTGAGCTCCAGTCCAAAATGGCTGCAGTTATGGACCCAAAGTTTGATTCTGGAGAGTCAAAGCTTAAACGGGGCAAAAAGAAAGATATGGATTCCTCAGTTGGCGGAAGGGGAACCAAGCTGAATATGCTTCCTATCAATGAATTGACCTGGCCAGAATTGGTTCGAAGATATATTTTGGCTATCTTAGCCATGAATGGAAACGTTGACTCTCCAGAAATAGCTAGTCAGGAAAGTGGTAAGGTATTTCGCTGTTTCCAAGGTGACGGCGGGGTGCTTTGTGGGGCACTTACTGGCGTGGTGGGGATGGAGGCAGATGCACTGGTAAGAAAGGATCCAAGTTCTTCAATCTGTCCTTTATAGTGTAAATACTGTCACAGTTTGTTCCAATTTTCTAGGTAAAAGAGCCTATTGTTCTTGAAAGAGGGGTTTAATATAGACACAGGCTTATATATATTAAAGACAGGAACTCTTTAGAAAATCCCATTCCTTTTGACTTAGCAATGGATTCTGAAGTAATGGATTTGTATTTGATACTATTGGCTTAAGATAATGTGCTACAAATGAAAGATGGAATATGGCTTTGCTGGTTTTATTTGTTCATCGATGAAAGGTGTTTTTGTATATGATCGTAATTTCAGAGTTAGCTAGGTTTAGTACATTCTGTTGTGAATAAGGCAACAAGTGAAGTTGACAGTTTTGCTTCTTCCTCTAGTCATCTAGTAAGTTGGCCTTTTTTGTGTGACTTTGCACAGCTCTTCTAAAATGTTATTGTTTTGTCATGCCATTGATTTGAATGGAAGTGCAGAAAGAAATGATTTGGAGTGGTTGGTAGTTATTTTTCATCTCTGAATGTATCACATGTCTTCTTCAAATATCTCTTCTTGGATTAAGTTGTGAGTTTTCAATTGTTGCGATTAGGGGGTTTGATACCGTGATAGATACTGAAATAAAAAATCACACTGCTTATGTGTTTAAATTCTTCAGATAAATAAGGTAAATGGACATTATGGTCTCTATTAATAGAGGCTGCTAGGAGTGGTAAAACTTGTTATAGTCTTTTAGACTTAACCGTCTGTATTATTTTCCATAAGTCATTGCTCTTAGAGTTGATTCATTTCCGCTTTTGGCACACCGAGCTTTTACAATTGCACCGATCAATGCTTTTATTTCATAGTTTCGGTAACATTCAGAACTATTTGTCACTTGCCAAGCATTTGGATAAAGTACTACATCTGGAATGCTTCTCATATGTCTAATGCTCCATTTATACTCAAGTTTCTATCTCTGTTAGCTTCATGGATTCTGTTGCCCTTGCATTCAAAACTCTATGGTACTTTTGGATGATGTTTTACTACTGTAATATTTGAATCTCTTTTCACTATTTCTATTTGATAGGGGAAAGAACTCTTTCTGATGTGCTGACTTGGATTTCTGTTCAGTTGCTTGCACAGGCTATGAAGAAAATTTTTGGTTGTTTGAGCAGAGAGAATGATATGCTAAGTATAGACGATGGGGGATCTGATGCAACTGGTGCTTGTGAAAGCATCACTTCGAGTGATAA
Source organism: Arctostaphylos glauca (assembly GCA_019985065.2). Classification (NCBI taxonomy): domain Eukaryota; kingdom Viridiplantae; phylum Streptophyta; class Magnoliopsida; order Ericales; family Ericaceae; genus Arctostaphylos; species Arctostaphylos glauca. The sequence goes on from JAHSPW020000008.1 coordinate 29,090,253, forward strand.
AAATATTCCCGAGTGGGCACAGGTGCTGGAACCTGTTAGGAAGTTGCCCACAAATGTGGGAGCCCGAATAAGGAAGTGTGTCATTAGTGCGTTGGAGAAGGGTCCTCCAGAATGGGCAAAGAAAATATTGGAGCATTCAATCAGTAAGGGAGTTTATAAAGGGAATGCTTCTGGACCTACAAAGGTAATATTTTTATTATCGCCTTCTTCTGTATTATGATGATGAAATTGCTGTAGGGTGGATACTCTGTTCCATTCATCGACCAATTTTTCCACTTGTTACTGAGTCACTGAATGATTTATTTGGTTTGTGTATGTTGCCGAGTTCTTAGAGTTTTATGCACTCTCTATCGCTAAGTTTTAAATCTCTCTTCTGTGTTGAGTCGTTTCAGACAGCAAAATAGACTGCAGTCTGCACTGGAATTTTTATTTATTTATTTGTTGAGAAATGCTCAACTGGTGCGTCAGTGCTTCTTCCCTAGGAGAGTGCAATGCATTCTTGGATTCAAAAGCAGCTATTTCCCTTTTAAAAGGCCATGACTTCGCCCTTTCAAAAGACGTGACACGATTATGACGATGTATTATCCATTTCATCGAATTTATCAAGAAAAAAGAATGGGATTCATTTTGGTGATAGGGTTGTGAAGTTGGTGATAGAAAAGAATGGGGTCCATTTTATGGCGCTAGTGTTGTGAAGTTGGTGATTTAATGTGGTTTATGGAGTTGCATATGCTCTTGAGGAGATTGTGCTGGTGTGTCTTTATTTTCCCTCCTTATTGGTTTAATGCCTGCTAGAAATATTGGAAGCTAGTGGTGTCTGGAGCTATTTGGAAGGGGAGCACAAGTATAAAACAAGCTTGTATTAAAGAATTTATCTGTGTAGGTCTCTTGATAATAGTATACCACTTATAAAAAACAGGCAATTGATGAATTGATTTTTTTGACTATCACTAATTGGTTTCTTATATTATATAGTAACAGGTTAGTTTTCAGCCCAATTCCTCTACACAGTCTTAGATCATTAGAATTCCATTGTAAGGATTCGGGAAGGGTTCTGTTCCTGTATGCGAACATAGCAAAAATTAGTTGCAAGATACTGATCACTATAGAGATTTTTTCCATCTTATGTTTTCTCCGTGTCCATTGAGCTCTTCTTCGTGACTTAAGTTGGTACAGTGGTCTTACTTAAGGAGCTCTAAAGTTTGAGACACTCTTTGTCCTTGTTATTATATTCAAGTTCCTTAGCATGTCCTAATATAAATTGAATGTCTTTCTACCTGTCGCTATTGTTTTTGGGTGTATACAGAAAGCTGTACTTTCAGTTCTAGCAGAAGTCAAAGGCGAAGGGCTGCCACAGAAGCCTCACAGGGAAAGAAAGATGAAGAACTTCATATCTATTGCTGATATGATGATGAAACAATGTCGTATTGTACTACGTCGAGTGGCTTCAGGTGATAATGAAAAAGTTTTCTGCAACTTGCTGGGGAGAAAACTGCTAACCTCCAGTGACAATGATGATGAAGGGATTCTTGGATCTCCTGCTATGATATCACGTCCTTTGGATTTCAGGACAATTGATTTGAGATTGGCAGTTGGGGCCTATGGTGGATCTCATGAAGCCTTTCTTGAGGATGTTCGTGAGGTCTGTTTCGCCTTTTAAGTTGGTTTGATTGCAATCTTTCTTCTGATTGCAAAAATTGTGTACCATCTTTATGAGATTTTTTTACTAGTAACGGTTTCTTAGCTTTCCATAGAGTATAAGTACATTGTTCTATATGTCACCGTCGGAACGACCTCAATTGATTTGGTTATGAGGCTGAAGATGTTTTTGTGGGTTAGTAGTTGAACTCTGGTGTAGTTAATGACCACACCTTGCTTGTTTTCCTAGAGTAAACCATTTTGTTTATTCGTGGAGGACATCTAACATTTTTGGTTAGTTTTATTTTGATCTTTGGTGTTGTCTCGGATCGACAATCATTTATACCGATTCAGCAGTGTATCAATGAGCTTTTGTGGCAACTAAGCACACTGTTTTCTTGATTTTAAACGACATGGTATTTGCCTTGCCACTCGTATTTTTTGTCCTTTTTTCATTTCACCTCTTAGTATTTCTAGTTGTGTAGCCTTATATGCTCATTGTTTTCCTGTCCGCACTTTTTGAGTGTTTGCCTTCTACATATACATCTTTTTTCAGAAAGTGTGCTTACCTATCAATAAAACTGATCATGTATCTTCTTTAACCCCTCTCTATCTGCTTCCCACAACTAGAATTCTTTTGATGGTAGACAATTAATCAACTGTTTTGAGCTTGCTGCAAACGTTACCTCCTTTTACCAACTCACATGTAAAGCATTCTTATGTTATCTGTTCAACTGGCAGTTATGGACCCATTTGCGAACTTGTCATAGTGATAAGCCGGACTTGGTTCAGTTGGCAGATGCATTATCCTCTAATTTTGAAGCACTGTACGCAAAGGAGGTAAGTTGAATCTCTCTCTCTCTCTCAACAAATCCTCCTATTGTTTCTCTCCATTCCTCGTCTTTAAAAACTATTCACCAATCAAAAAGTTGAATGGAGCTTTGAGTGACACGTGGTTGTGTAGAAAAGAACATCAAATACAATTGAAGGTATGGCTCACTAACATCTGTAATACCTTGCGTCTCCCATCCAATGGTTTAGCTATAACATAAGTTAATCACATAAAAGAAATTGGAAGTAAAATCAGAACCAAACAATTTGCAAGCATCTTTAAAAACTATACACGTGTGGTGATGTACATTGCACATGCACCTTTTTCTGGTCTGTAAACAATTTGCAAGCGTGTTTGTGATGGATGATCAAGTTTCTCATTATGGAGTTTAGGCCGTGAATTAAATCTGTTAAAAGAGCTGGTATGCACTTTTAAAAAACTAGTGTGGCAAAAAATAAATGCAAGATGTGTCTCCAAAGCATAAATTGTAACATAAATATTTAGGCAATATTGCTTCCCACCCTCACACTTTCCTGCTGATGATTCTTCCCCCACCCCCACTGTTTAGCTAAACCTTTTGTTCGTGGACATTGCCCATGATGCTTGGTTACTTTCTTGACAGGTTAACTCTTTCTGATGCAGGTTGTCAGCGTATTTCAGAAATTTGTGGGGTATGCCAAACTAGGGGTGTTATCTGCAGAGTCGAAAAAGGAAGTAGATGATTTTCTCGTCTCTTCAAGTGAACTTCCCAAAGCTCCTTGGGAAGAGGGTGTCTGTAAAGTATGTGGCATTGATAAAGATGATGTCAGCGTTCTCTTGTGTGATACTTGTGATGCAGAATATCATACATATTGCTTGAGTCCTCCACTTGCTAGGATTCCTCAAGGGAACTGGTATTGCCCATCTTGTGTTGCCAGCAAACACAACGTTCAAGATGCATCAGAATGTATTTCAATCGTTCACTCCAATCGCAAAAGAAACCACGGAGAATTCACTGGTGTTTTCTTGGACACACTTGCAGATTTAGCATCTGTACTGGAAGAAAAGGAGCATTGGGAGTTCAGTGTAGATGAGGTTGGTCTGTTTTTCAGCTGATGATATCTTTTTTCTCTTAACTTGTCTTCTTAAATTTTGATTTTGCTTCCTTTTTCTTTTCAATCTCAGGTAGTTTTTAGTATTTTGATGCAATGTTGGGCCCAGTACTTGCTGTTTAATGTTTTACTATTCATCAAACTGTCCTTGTCGACCTATGAGTTTTTTTGCATTTGGTGCTTACATTTCTGTTCATTTAATTCTCCTTCCTTTTTTCTGAATGCAGAGAATTTTCCTGCTTAAATTCCTTTCTGATGAATCGTTGAACTCCGCTCTTATTCGTCAACATCTTGAGCACTGTATGGAATTGTCTACTCAATTGCAGCAGAAGTTGCGTTCTGTTTTCATGGAATTGAGAAACTTAAAGTCCAAAAAAGAAACCGTAGTTGCAAATGTTGCAAAGACTGATAAATGTCCATATTTCAGAAGTTTGGAGAAGTCTGCTGGCAACAGCCCAAGTACAGTACCTTCGGACGCTGAGGATTGCCTCAAAAACAGCCGAGCAGTTGCAGAGGGCTGCCAATTATCCGGAAACTTTTCTACCCCCTTGACTAAACTTGAAAAGGACAAATCCTGTAGACAGAAGGAAGTGCTTCCACAAAATATTCTTGAACAAGAAAAGAATGGCTTGAGTAGAGAGAACAGTTTCCAGGGTGGCATGACGCAAAGGGATGATAACGGCCTTGAGTTGAATTCAGTTATGAACGAGATTTCACTTCTGCAGGGCTCTGTTAGAAGCATGGAAATGCAACTCATGAAGCTATCAGTGAGGAGGGATTTTTTGGGTTGCGACTCAGCGGGCCGATTGTACTGGGGTTTGGCCAAGCTGAGTGGACATCCATGGGTGGTTGTGAGCAATAGGGAGATGAAACCATGCATGCGTGAGCTCAATGATGCTAATACTGCCGGTTTTCCGTGGGTCTCTTACCAGTCTGATGCAGAAATTAAAGGACTAGTGGAATATTTGAGATGCGATGACCCAAAAGAAAGAGAACTGAAAGAATCCATTTTGTGCTGGCTGAAACTTAGATCCCTTGACTCTGAACATACTGAAAACCAGAGTAAGGATGAGCTTCGAATGGCTTCTTCTGGGTCCACAAAAAGGGAAAATTCATTGTACTTCGAGTCTTTGATTACCAAGGCAGGCAGTTTGCTCATGAATAAGTATGGTCCATGGTCTGAGCCAGACATCATTGACCTCTTGAAGAAGCGGGGAAGAAAGATAAAAGCAAATAATGAAGACAAAATGTTCAGGTGCAACTGCTTAGAGCCTGTTTGGCCCTCTAGATCTCATTGCATTTCTTGCCATAGAACCTTCTCCACTGAAATTGAACTTGAGAGTCATAATAATGCTGCGTGCAAATTAGGTCTACCAGCCTCCAAGAAGAGCAAGGAAAATAGTGCTTTAAAGGGTAATGGAAGGTTTGAAATTGGTGCTGCGAGGGAGGAAAATGGAAATTATGAGCTCAACTCGAAGTTGATTAAATATCAAAATGATGGACTAGTATGCCCATATGACCTAAAAGAGATATGCTCCAAGTTCGTAACAAAGAATTCTCTGAAGGAATTGGTGCAGGAAATAGGTCTTGTAGGTTCAAACGGAATTCCAATGCTTGTCCCATCTGTATCTCCGTATCTTACAGATCCGACACTGATGTTAGTTCCCCCTAAAGGAGATACTGTTATAGGTGAAGAGCCCAAGACTGATGAACAGAGAATTGTTGTAGCTAGTGCGGAGCGTAATAATAGTTCTGCTAGAAGATGTGCAGAAAATGACCTCACTGGAGCACTTAAATCAGATAGACCAGTTTTTGGATCCTTAAAACAGAAAGATGGAAACATGTCACGTCGCAGTTTTAATCCAGATCTAGAGGTAGGTAACTGCTGTGTCATCCCGGAGTCTGCACTAAGGCCGTTAGTTGGCAAGGCATCTGTGGTATTAAGGCTACTCAAGATTGACTTATTGGATATGGATGCTGCGCTTCCTGAAGCAACTCTGAGACAGTCAAAGGCACATTTCGAAAGGAGATGCGCCTGGCGCTCATTTGTTAAATCTGCAGATACCATACACGAGGTCAGTCGAGTCAAGAAGTTTTTCTTTGAATTGTTATTATGTTCTCAATCATTACTAGTTTTCCAGTTTTTTTTCAATAGTTACTCGTGACTATTCCCCAAGGTTATTTAGAGCTTGCCCGCCCTATTATTATGAGAGGTTCCGTATCAAGAAAAAGAATCCTAGGTGGGGGTCAGGAACAAGTAGGGGGACAACGAAGCTAGAGATTGCCCCCCTTTTGAATAAGAGGGGTGTTGTCCATAAATAGGCACAATATGGGTGATTTCCCTCCTGTTATTTTTATCCAAACTAGTGAAAAATGCATCCAATTTGTTCATTTTCTTACCACGTGAATTGAAGACATTTTGTGAAACCAGAGCTAAACGTGCTGCGTGGCTGCTACTAAATTTCTTATCGGATGAAAGACAGATTGGTTTCCTTTAGTATATGGGCAGAACTTTTTGAGTCAGACATCTTCACCATGGTAAGATGAGCGACAAAAAGATGATAGTAGCCTTTAACATCCCGTGCCAACGTGTTATTCATCCGTGGGGTGGGAAACCTTCAAGGAACACTTTCTTCCCTTGCTAGCACACATCGAACCTTGCATGATCCGATTCCAAAATGTATGTAAAAACATCTCTGTAGCAAAACTTATCTCTCGGACGAAATATACCTAATAAGTCAATTCTCATTTCTCACACTTATTTCCCCTGCGCTATAGGTCGACTTCCTTACTTTTGGTTTTCATGATAAATGTGTAAAATGATAGTATAGATGTGTCCGTCTTCAACAATTTTGTGCCGAACCGCATTTGTTTTTATATTTAGTGTCACTGTCTATTTCGCGTACAGGAAGCCAATAGTTATTCTTCTCTACTTTTTGTCAGATGGTTCAAGCTGTAATTGTATTCGAGGACATGATCAAGACAGAGTACTTGAAGAATACATGGTGGTACTGGTCGTCATTGTCGGCTGCCGCCAATATATCTACCTTGTCTTCTCTCGCTCTACGCATATACTCCCTGGATGCTTCCATTGAGTATGAAAAGGGTTCTTCCAATTTTGACAAACACGAACTCAGCTTCAATAAACGGGATCGGGATGAGAAGCCGGAGTCCGTTTCAGATGCAACCGAGAGACTCAAGCTAGGCAAGAAACAGAAAAGAAATAGGGGACTACTAGAGGTTTGATTTTTGGGTTTTTGTGCTTCTCTATTTGTGGAGATCGAAATTCGATGGAATTTCTTTTGCTGAAACTTGTGAGTAGGAAGCGGTCGAGGAAGAAGCTGAGAGCTGGAAGAGAACAGGCGAGTTCCTTGTGTACATAGAGGAGTCAGAAGCAATATGTTAACCTCCAGATGCTGGTGAGGCAGATTATACTGATGTTATTTTAGAGAGAAGAAACTCCAGAGGAACCATTGCATAAGAATGCATAAAATTTTGAACTATTTGCTGTAGTTTTTGTTTTGCCGAATTTGACGTACAGGTGGATTTATAGAAACTTATGTAAAGACCAAAAAATGGGGGGAAAAAGAAATGACCAAAGGCAAAAAATATGTTCCTTTGCAAAGTCTAAGCAAACTCTCTCTCTCTCTCTCTCTCTCACACACACACACATGTACACGCGCGCGCACACACATTTTACAGTAGCATTTGCTATGACAAGAACGTGTAGATTTTGTGCTCCTTTGCAAAGATTAAGCGAACTCTCTCTCTCTCTCTCTCTCACCCTCCCCACCCACCAACCCACCACAGTAGTATTTGCTATCACAAGAATGCGTAGATTTTGTGTTCCTTTGCAGAGTTTAAGCAATTCACTCTCTCTCTCTCTCTCTCTCTGAGTCTCACACACACACATTACAGTATTCTTTTTAGTGTAGATTGAGGTGGTGCAATCTGCGGTGGATTCTAAAGTGGCCTTCGTTTTCTGCGGTAGCCACTAAGTGGTGAATATCACCCACTAGTGTCGAGCTTTTTGGTCACTAGGAATAAAGAATTATGGGAACCATGATGATCCGTTTTCATTGAGTATAATATTGTCTGTTTTGTCCAAAGTCTAAATTTCATTGACTTCCCAAGGTCACACATCCTGCATTGCTGAATGATGAGCAAGTTTGATTGTGAAGTTTTACTAGATTTTGATACTTCCGCGGTTTTAGAAGGTATTATATGAGGTAGTATTTATTTTATATAGCATTGAACTTTTTATCCATTAAGCATTGTGCGACTTTTGACCACCTATTCGAATGTCTTCCGAGACTCGTCCGATTTAACTTCACAACTGGTACCACAGCTACACTGAAATGTCATAGAAATGTCAAGTGAATATTCTGGATTTCTGGACCAAGAATACAGTCAACAGTGAGAAGATCAGAGAGAGAGAGAGAGAGAGAGAGAGGAGAGAGGAAAAAGAAGGGAAAAGTAGGAAGAACATATTGAAATGGGTTGAACTGCAACTTGAGGAGTGGTTGGTGACTGGAATTTGAATCCCATAACATGGGTTTGTCTTTTAATTGATGAGTGGAAGTTTGTGGATCTGATGGACAATCAATAGGAGCTACAAATGAACAAAGAGTAGTATTAGGGGATATAAATATTAGGGCAAAACACAAATACAAATATATTTAAAACTAAGGTAGTTTTTGTATGTTTTATCTCTATATCTCGAACGTATTTTGGGTAGCTGAGGCCACATGTGTGTGTGCGGTTTTCACCTTTTGAATGTTCTTGGGTTATTTGAATGTACTATGAAGGAACCAACACAATAAAAAAAAAAAACAATTTGTTTATGAAGGTGGTAAAAATTGATTAATCTAATTAGGATTTTATGGAATAAATAGATGACGAATGCTTGGTAGTACAGTGCTCTTGTGTATGGGCATATTGTTGACGTGAGATTGAGTATAAATTTCAGAATGAGTATAAATTTCAGACCCGAATAATTTGGGGCCAAACCTAAACAAACAAGGATGAAAAGTCCTAGACTATTTCGGCTAATAAAGAGTGATTAACAGTTGGATTAAAATCCAATTGTAAAAGATGAGGTTTGTTAAGGGTCACTTGTCAAAAAAATATAATCCGCATCTAATGACAAATCCGATGTAGGAAATGATTCTAAATTGAACGAGAAAGAACCTCTATAAAAAGAAAAACACCCACAGAAGGACAGGTACACTACATTCATTAGATTAGGAATAATGATTGATTGAGTACTAACTTAATTATCGGAGTGTTTTCTTGATAAGTAGCTCTTTGAAGGAATATTCTTTTACAAATTGGGTTTCTGGCGAGTGGATTATTATGTATGTTTGACCGTAGTTCGAGTAACTAACTTCTAAGGTAAAAGCCATTTTGCTCCCTCGCAGTTTACTTTCTCAAACAAACAGCACCCTACTGATTTTGGAAAGCAAAAAAAGTCAGCTATTGATCACATAACACATTAATCCAACACCATAACCAACCATTTACTTCTAGTTACTTGTTTTTATTTTATGGTAACAGAATTGCAGACAGATTTTAACACTTCAACCATTTTCAAAACACGACGATAACAAAGTTGACACACTACTCAGTCGGTTCATTGGCCCGGACTGAGTTATAAAAAAAGTAGACATACGTACTACTCATTTTTAAGACCAGACCCACGAGCCCAGCGGCTCTTCCTCCTCCTCGGTGCAATTCTCCACCACAGGAAATGCATCAGAGAAGTAACCCTCTTCCCCTTCAGATTGGAACCCGTCAACAGGGTGTACAAATGCAGTGTAGTCATTGTTCAGGAAGTACGAATCACCGCTATCCATAAGCTGTCGGCCATCCTCGTCCACCACAGCACTTCCACCAGTTTCAGTGCTCAGGCAATCTTCGGCCTTTGCATTTATTTGGAGAGGCAAAAAATTCGGCAGATCCTCTGGATGTAAGTACGGTTTTGGACCTGATATTGGTGCTCCAGCCACCTCTTTTGCTTGCAGCATCTCAGTCAAAGAGACAACCTAAAGTCCTACCACAAGTTAGATTCACAAACTCAAAGTAATGTAACCATAGATAATGAAATTGGTAAACCTTAGTGCCACATGGGGGGAGAGGGAACTTCATTCGCTAAATTAGCCGCAGTTTTCCTGTTCCCCCCACCCCACAGCAAAGGAAGACGCAAGGTCTGAACAACGTTATCATAATATTAGAGAAGCAGAACCTCAAAATTTAGACATCTCAAATTCTGAAACTACCCTTGTATCACACCCTGCTCTTTGAGCACCAGAAACAACCAAGGGTTACCCAGTATATGAGGCTCCCGCTACTGCAGGGTCTGAAAAAAAGCTAAATGGATGTAGTCCTACTTTAGAAAACAGTTTCTACAGCTCAAACCTATGACCACCAGGTCACGTCAGGGGCTGCCCTTCCATTAGAATATAAGGTCACATCTAAAATATATTCCATTTAGAAAGAGGCGTGCATATTTTCATGAGATCTAACGTATATTCCTCTTGGACAATGAAATCCATATTATAAATTCCTCGGAAAGACCTGAACCTTCCGGTGCCTTCTTTTTTATTGCTATATAAAAGCTTTATAACCAAGCCGAGCATCTCGCCTGGATGCAGTGGATAAGTGGATAGGAGAGTGGGGCTTAGAACATATGCTGTTTTCAATTGACATGTTCCAAAAAAGACAGAATTTTTATGTTGAGCGAATTGTTCCAAAACCACACATAGAGATACGCATACATATTTGTGGCTAAGGAAGAATCTCATAGCTAGGACCCACTACAGCAGGTCTCAATCATTGTTCCACCTCAGATTTACCCTTGAACTGCATATAACAATAGAAATAGGTAACTGATTTTCATACTCTTTTTTAAGCACTCCTTTTTTTCCTTTACACATACATATATACATATATATACACATACATATACCTATATCTACATAGAGTATTGTCTTTTCATTAAGTAAAAAGAGTCCACACATGAAAGGGCAATTATGTAAAATCTCATGCAAGAGGATAAAAATTGCAGTGCGATAACAAAGGGCGTGCAAAAATCACTACCATGAATTGTTTTGGTAAATTAGTATATATAAAGAACAGTGGAAACAACAGTATGATAAAAATCTCAGTTGAATTTGCATTGCAAATAGATTCATGTTATAGTCCTAAGTTCATATGTGATGCATCTTGTATGCAGCTGAGGCATCGTAACAGACCAGTAGACTTGAAACTTGTTCCTGCATGACCTGATCAATTTGATCAGGCACTTTCCAACTATTTTCATTGTTCAACTCTCTGACAAAACGAGAGGTTTCAAAAGCCTCAACAAATAAGCACCCTCCTCAAGTCTTAGTTTGGTCATTGCATTTCAAACTATGGCATCAAAACCATAAGATTCTAATTCAAGTTGTCGTTTAATTTTCCAGCAATGCCTGTCTACAAAATGGATGAAAATTTCACCTGCTTTTGTTCATCCAAGAAGATCCAAGGGACTAAAATGCATCTGGAGGTGGAAAGCATTAACATGGTAGAAAATATGACCAATACATATCTAGTTTCTGTTAATTAGTGACCGAGATGGACAACTTGACCAAAACTACGTAATTTTGATTGTCGAAATCAAAAGTGCAAGAAGAGACTGAGGTACAGTGGAAGGTGCAAAGAATGATTTACCCAACAAAATAGACCATTAGCCACAAGCACATATGTTACGAGGGTACCACAACTTAAGCGATAGGAAAAGGGTTAGGTCTCTCTGGGCCATACCTCGTTGAAACCATCTTTACTTGGAAGTACGGTCCATGAAGAGCAACAGGCTCCATCTACTCTGATCTAAGGCTACCTCAATAGTTTAACAGTTACCACTGCTATTAAATACAAGACTATCAAGCTAATCATTAAATTTTTAATAACAAGTATTCTTGTGGTTTTAAGAAAAATTATGCAAAGTACAAACGTACCTATTCCTAGCGACGAGGTTTACATGAGGAGATATAGCTATCGACCATTTACATTTACCTCAGCTTTGAGCTTCTCATTCTCCTTGCTAATGAAGTTGTAGTCAGATAAAAGGGATTCATACGAGAACTTGAGGCGATCAAAGTCTCTTTCGAGCTGTTTGGTCTTTGACCTTGCACGGCGGTTCTGGAACCACACAGCCACCTGCCTCGGCTGCATCCCCAGCTTTTGGGCCAGCTCGCTCTTGCGCTCTGGCTCCAGCTTGTTCTCTGCCTCAAAGCTCTTTTCCAGCAGGTGTACCTTTCACATAATATCAACCAATCAAAACATTTAAGTCAAAAGTCAAAAGTCACCCTTATATTAACCAAATACACTGCTAACGAAATCACAACCGAACCTCCCACTCTCCTTACTAAAATGGTTTGTTTGTTTACCCCATATATTAACAAAGATACTGCTATCAGATCATAACCAAATCTCCCCCTATCTGCACGATCTTCTCGAATATGGGTTGCTTCTATATTCTTTTGAAAATTTGAAGAGGATTTGATGCTGATATGGTTTGGACAAAAAGAAACCAGATAAAGTCTCTGTGAATATGCTGATCATATCTCAAAGGAACTTAAAAGTGTCCACTATCAAATACAGAATCCGGTAGACCCAAGCATATGACAATTTACAAGTAAGTCGGTAAGTCACTGTCACTAACCTGCTCAGGAGTGAGGCGGCGTTTCTTTTCCGGCGACTGCTCATCATAATATTCTTCATCAAACAGTTCATCCGGAGAGTTGAAAAAAGTCCGATTCTTCACGTTTTCCCCCACGCTCATCACCGATCGTGTTCCTAAAAACCCAAATAACTTAATTCTGAGAACAAACTAATTTCTCAAAACGAATCCTATCTTACGGAACAAGAGAAACATAGGGTTGATTGTTTCTTGGGTTAAAGCAGAGTAATCAACTGGATTTATTCCCAAGATCTAACCCACATCTTTGTGGAATACACACTCTTCAACCAGATAGGAATCCGATCGAATACCAGAAGGCTCTATTCTTGCAGAACTTGTACTAAATTATCGGAAACAGTTTCTCTGATTGTAACAGACTAACCCAAAACAATACATCTGTGCAGAAAATAAGATTGATCCGACACCGATAACCGCAGTTTATTCTTACAACAAACGAGACATCATAAAATTCATACTTGGCATTCATTTTGGTAAGAAAAAATTAATCCAATCATGTAGTTATCGATCCTCAGCGGGCTTTACATGACGAACGATGCAGGTCGAAGTGAGCCCTATTAACTCATGCACGTACAACAAATGAAACGGGGACCCTGCCGTGTAGCAGGGTCTGCACCGTGTCATAACGACAGTCGTTTTGGTGCGTGTTCAAACGCCATAGACATTGCGTCTTGCATCCGGACGCTTGATGCATTTTGAGCATCAAAATCACATCATTTTGGAACTTTGCACACCCTTTCAGACGTTGTGCACAATAGGATCCCGTATGTTTGTGTCCAATAATGATTAGCAAATTGCAACTAGCAAACAATTAGAAGTAACAGGAACGTATGGGTATGTAAAATGAGAATAAAATTGGGGGATATGGATAAGTAAATCACCTCGAAAAATGGAATCGCCATTCCCGAAGAACAACGTGTTCCCGTAGCTCGATGGGTTCAAGAACATGCGGCCAGAATCCATGCTCAAATTACAGTAAAACCCCACAGACCGAACGAAGGAGATCAGATACAGTATATATATTTATATGTATATGTGGGAGTGTGTGAAATTAGAAGAGCATGAGCTTGTGGCGGAAGAAACTGGTGCTCCACAGCAACCTCGCCGGAGTTTGCAACGGACAAATACAAAATCCCATCACGTAGAAATCGCTGCCCAGCTCACCGCCCCAATTTTCCCGGCGGAAGCGAATTCAACTGGAAAGATTTGAGATTTATCTGTAATCAGAGATTATAATAGCGATTAAGTTAAAGAAATTATGAAACCATCAAATCACAAGCAGACTCTCTCTCTCTCTCTCTTTGACTGTATGTCTGTGTCGGGGTTCTCTTTTTTGCCGCTAAAATTGGTAGAGGTGAGACTACCTCCTCTTATATAGGCAGTCGTTCCTAGGAAATTACATGGATACCCCTCGCCCGTTCACATTTAGTTATGGTCTCAAGTACAATCTCCCTCCCTCCACACGAGTATCATTATACCGTCCAGATTCGTATTATAGATAGACTTATGAACTATCGATTTGATAGTATCTCTTATCACTCAGTATTCTGAGAGTTTCATCTATCATACTATCACACACTTCGTGTGAAAATGAATGGTGCTCTTTGAATACGTAGTATCGAGACTCTTGCTTGTCGTAGGGTGTAAAGACCGTAGGAAAAAACTAATTCGAATATGCTCGGGAATCTTAGAAAATATACATTTATAATATTGTTAATTGAAACAGAAATTACAAGTCATAAATCAAAATTACATAATAAAAATCTAAAACAACGGCACAAACATTAGCTTAAAAATAATATATGTAACCCAATATAAGACGATAAACAGTTTTCAATCAAAATTCTTACGAGTCAAATCATGTCAACTCAACACATTGATCTTGTTCAAGAGCTCACATCGATGGGAAAGTTATCGAAACGATCCCAAAAATCAATTTTTGCTAAAACTCGAACAATTTCTTGAAAACACGTTTTTTTCACCAATTCTCTAGCAACTCAGCATTCAACCCAGCTGCAACCTTGATAGTGCGCATACTATCTCCTAGTACTAGCGGGATTTCTATTAAGTCCTCAATTGGTCCACCTTGCTTCAGCTTGTCCTCGTCTCGTACATCTATATCCTCGATTACCATAGTCAATCCTACTTGCTTAACCAACGTAAAATGGCATTCTCGAACTACTTTCTAATCCCCATCAATTACCCTTACACCTCCGAGGTTGGAAACTTAACCTTCAAGTGATATGTAGAAATAACGACTTCTATAGCGTTCAGCATTGTTCGGTCCAAGATAGCATTGTAATCGGATGGACAATCCACCACTAAGAAGTCTACCATTCTGGTCAGAGCCCACCCGTTCACATTATCTTCATCTTTGTAAAAAAAATATTTTTGAAGATATTATGTATTTGAAATTTCCGAATTAACTTCAGACTAGTGATTTACACCAATCTAAACTAATTAGTGCAGTGCTTTAGGGGATTCCATAGAAAAGCATTTTTTCTTTGTGTTCTCACCAGAGATAGCCATGTGGCAGTGGGCCTTAGGGAATCAAAGCCTTTTTTTTCTTCTGCTTTTTTCATATCGGAAATCGTTCGGGGAATACAACTTTCATAATACGCGAAGCAACTAGAAAATGACCCCTCGATTACTCTTTGAGTAGTTTGTTCTAGATCCCTGTGAATTTTTTATCATTCCGATCGATCATTAAAACTCTTGAAACATCTTGCTTTTAATCGAGGACGTGGCGGGAAGTTCCACCTCTAAAAGAAAAACTGGTAATTCTTTGTCGAGAACCAACGAATATGGGTTGGCAAACGATATGTCATGCGGTACGTTCATAGAGCTCCTTACGGCTTTTCATGCCGTATTCACCTAAAACAAAACGGCCTTTCAACTGATTTTCACTAAAAAAAACACAAAATCGATATGTAGTGGCCGGCTTTCCTACACGCACGCGTCTGCTAGAATGCCTCCTCGGTAGAGATGGCAACAGGACGGATCGGGACGGTTATTAGGATAACCGTACTCCATCTGTGAATATTATATCTTACCCGAAACCGCCCCGATAACCAAATGGGGGAGAGAAAAATACTCTACAATTTAATCATTCGGTTTGAAAAATATCCGAACTAAACTTAACCTTAACCAAAACCTGATAAACAGCAAAATATATACAAAAAATATCCCATTAAATGAATGACCATCGATCGTAGCTGGAGAGTGGAGAATCGGATCTTCCAACTTTCAAGTTCCAATTTCTCAAATTCCATTGTGCCGCTTATATTTAGATTTAGAGTTAAGGGTTATAGTAAATATAATACGACAATCATTTTAATTTCGGTTGGGTTCGAAAAATGGTTCGGTTTGAGGACCGGTTCAGTTATTGGTCTAAACCATAACCTAACCAAACTCAAACGGGTATTCATCCATTTCTACCATACCCATACTTACGGGGAAAAAACAGTTACAATTCAAAAAAAATTAAGCGGTTCGGTTCAGGTAACCATAAGTTCAATCCAAATTGTCATCCGTACTCCTTGGTTCAGGACGAAGCTAGGGCGATACATACGATAGGAGAAGGAAAGACCCCCATTTCATAGCGTGATCGAGGATTGAAGAGAAGATGTGGAAGAAAAAGCTCGGGATGAATTTTGCAGTCTTTGGGCAAGCCGTATGTGGTCAGAGTTGAGGCATTATTCATCAAGTGGTCAAATCTAACAGGATATAACTAAGATAAAAGCTCATTAATCTTATCACCATACAAAATCTCTCTCTCTCTCTCTCTGCAGTTCTCCTAAAAATAAAAAGAAACCAAACGTGCCCTTAGTGGTTCATTGAATTTCTTCTTTGTTGAGGTAAGTGGAAGGAATCTTTTGGCTAATTTTTTAGAGGAAAAATTTGCAATCTTTTTCACTTTGGATGATGGTGGGACTTGAAAGGAGCTGCCAAACTCAAAAGGTGGGGCTAATGGGTAGAGAGAAGTGGAGGGGAATGAAAGAGGCACTACAAATTAAAGAGTACTTGTTAAGTGCTCTCATGTGATGCTTCAATATGGACACGTGACTATAATGTGGGCTGCACTATAATGTTATAAGATAATCAAAATGACGTTTTTGGTGGCAAACTGTTGCTAAAATATATGAAGTCAAAATAACGTAGTTTCGAGAGATAATGCATCTCATGTATTTTGACAACAGCTAGCAGTCAAAATGGTGTCGTTTTAGTTGTTTTACAGCACTGTAATGTAGCCCACACTATAGCCCTGGGTCCGCTTCAAAACACTATTTGTAAGTAAAAGTTACGCGGACAATATGCAAACATGTACTCGGATATTCCAAAAATATATATATATTTTTAATTATTGGTACAAAATTACAGAACATAACCAAAATTAGAGAACACGACTCGAAATGAACAGTACACTTATGAATTGTAAAAATAGAACATAAATAGTATGATACCTAATCGAGTCTTGTAGACTCACAATTTTCTTAGTACAAATCCATCCTCTCATCGTGCATATTTGAGAATTACACTGGTCTTTGTCTCTTAGGACAAAACAGTTCACTCAGACGATGAAACACCAATTAATCGACCGTCTGTCAAACGTATTGCGTGTCTCTCTCTCTCTCTCTCACACACATACAAAGAACACGAAATTTGGAACAAATCGTAGACAAATTTTTCAGTGTATCAAAAACAAAAATGGGGATTGGTATTTATCGAGTCATGGAAGGACCTTTCAGATGCAAAACCGTTAAAACTTTTGAGTTGGATGATATAAATGGAGGAACCTTTAGATGGTGGACACCAATGACATGCATGAATAAGAAACTTTCTGGTTGTCTCGAGAGACTTTTCGGTTATCCCAACTGCATTCACCCAAAATTCCAAAAACCCTTTTAAGTTTTCAACGATGTTTATCGTTGTATATTTTTTCGCAAGACCTATCATTTAGTCCTGAGTTTTACGTGAACGTGTGGTGATAGTGTTTCAAAATCACTCAATAATGTTCCAATGAATAGGTGGGAAGCACCTAATAGGAGGAGGAACAATGCTTTTAGGATATGGTTGGGAGTGTACACAGCGTGTGTGTATGTCTAAGTTTGATAAAGACTGTTCACCCATCTTTATAAAGTGGGACTACCACATAATATGGTGCTGGTGCTTTCTTTCACGAAATGCTACCAATACAGTACCCTATCTTATCTATTGTATAGACTATAGACAGACGTTGGCATTCCATACCTCCCTCTCTCTCTAAATATTCCATACCCCTCTCTCTCTCTCTCTCTCTCTCTCTCTCTCTCTCTCTCTCTCTCTCTCTATATATATATATATATATATATATATATATATAGATAGAGTGAGCTTCTATTGAGGGATCCCTCATTTTGTTAAAATGAGGACCTCCCATTTTCGGATCAAATATTAATGATCGGAACCGTTCACTGTGTTTAAAACACGTTTTTAAGGGTACTCGCGAAAAATCGGCTCAAAATATTACCGGGAAGGGCTTGATCAAAGCAGTTTTTTATAAAACTGTTCCTGTCAATATTTATGAACAACTGTTTAGATCAAGTACTTCTCGGTATTTTTTTGAGCCGATTTCTCACAGATACCCAAAAAAATGTGTTTTAAACACATTGAACGGCTCCGATCATCAATATTTTATCCAGAAATGAGAGGTCCTCATTTTAGCAAAATGAGGAATCCCTCATTAGAAGCTTACTCATATATATATATATATATATATATATAAAAGGAGTTTTAAACTGGTTGAATCTCTTTGGGTTGTTTGTGTGGAATTTTTTTTTGATTGAACTGCAAAAGGAATAATTAGTTAGTGTTGATTGGACAAAAATAACCAAAGGACACTTCGATACTTAGGCTAAGTTCGGAAATGAAATGGTCTAACTAAAAAGCTGAGAGTGGGTAATGGCGTGTGTTTAATACTAAGTACCTCAGTTGCCTTATATAGAAGACTGCAGTGGTGCACGCACCAAGATATCCAAGATCACCCCATTGTGCACCATGATGCCTGGAACAACAGCCTTGCGCACCACATTCGAGACAACCGCAATGTCCCTTTGACGTCAGTCAACTGCATTTGCCTTTGCCCTCATGCATGACACACCACGTTCCGGGCTGCAACCCTTGGGGATGTGCCAAACCACTCTGCATTCGGCTCGCTACGTGGTGTTTTGCAAAGCTGATGTAGCGTGGTCATATCGACCACTTTGCATTTGGTCCCTAGGCGAGCTGGTTGCACGGTGATGCCTCGAACAACAGCCTCGTGCACCACATCCGAGACAATTGCGATTTCCCTTTGACGTCAGTCAACTGCATCTGCCTCTGCCTTCATGCATGACACACCACGTTTCGGGCTGCAACCCTTGCGGATGTGCCAGACCACTCTGCATTCGGCCTGCTACGTGGAGTTTTGCAAAACTGATGTACCATTGTCATATCGACCACTCTGCATTCGGTTCCAAGATGAGCTGGTTGCACGGGGTGCTGGCCTTTGTGAAGCCTTTGGTCAAGTCCCGCTGTTGGAACGAACTGGGCCAAGGACCCATGATGGCAAGAGGAAAAACCGAACCTTTGGTAATCTCTCGGTGTGGCGGTTCCTGAATTAAACTCGGACCCATATATGTCATAGTCCGACGCCTTGTAGGTTTGACCTACTACAAAAACACACACACACACACACACATATATATATATATACATATGTTCATGTCAGCTTCCGTTTATATTTCATTTTAGATGCGAAGCATCTAAACGTTGACATGTACTTTTCTCTATGGTTTACATGCCCATAAGACACTGTTGGGGGTCCATATTTAGGCCTATCAACAAACCGAAAGAGTGTTCCCACAACTTTAAATCTACTCAGTGCATATCAAAACTTTGATAGGCCCACCTATTGGCCTGAAGATAAGTGATTCTCCCTTAACCAATAGTTCCCGCGTTACGAATCAACAACGCGGGACCTATAGGTTTATAAAATATGTAATCTCTCCATACAAAATATATCAATTTCCCATTGTATTATATTTTGAGTTAATTATCGACAAACATTTATCTCTCTATTAACATGATGTGAGCATTCTGACAACAACAAAAAAAAAATGATAGTACCATCCCGCCAACAAGGCAACAACCACCACCGTCCACTACTATTGTCACCAATCACTAACATGCTACCACCATTGTCGATCGCCGCCATTGCCTCTTGTTTATTGAAAACAATAGTGGCAGTAACCTTTTAAGTGTTACTGTAGTAGGCCGAACTTACGAGGCATCAGGTCATGACACTTATAGATCCGTGTTAGATTCATGAACTGTTGGACCTAAAGATGATTGAAAGTTCGGTCATCTCCTTTTGCCATCATGGGTCTTTGGCCTAGTTCTCTCCAAGCAATGGGTTGGACTAAAGACTTCACAAAGACTTGAACGACTTGCAACCAATTCGTCTTCAAGCGCACGATTAGCGTGTGGGTTGACCCAAGCACACAATGATCAGCATGACCATGGTACAACAACTTTGCAAAACTTTTTGCAGCCGAGGGTGCTCAGCAGAACTACAAGGGTTACAACTCTTGGCACTCATTGTGTCGAGCATACATCAAAGGCAGGGGCAAGGGCAAGGGCGGTTGTTTCTAACATCATGGGAGAGAGGCGGTTTTCCAGACATGATAACAATCACCATGTTGGGACAACGTGGTGCACGAGGTAGTTGTACCAAGCATTGTGGTCAACTATGCAAAATTTTCAAACATTGTGGTGTGTGCACCTTGATAGTACTCTACATAAGGTCATGGGACACTTCAGTACCAAGTACGTGCAATTACTCACTTTAAAAGTTTTTTAGTTAGGACTATTCCTTTTCAGAAACTAACTTAAGTATCGAAGTGTTCTCTAGATACCTTAAGCTGGTCGACACTAACTGGTTGTTTCATTTGCAACTCATGCAAAGAAGAATTCGACACAAGCAATCCAGAAAGAGATTCAACGGGTTTAGGACTCCACAGCATTGTATGCTGGCATATTCACAACGTTCGTCAAATTTTCCACCAGTAAAAACATAGAAATCATTGGTTTATGGAAACACATCTAATAGATGTTCCATCCCATCCTAGGACTGGAGTATCAATCCTATGGTCATTAACTGGAAGGAATAAGAAGGAAATGAAAACAACAAAGAAAAGCTTTACAAGAACATGGCCCTAAAAATCAGCAGGGATTTCAATCCCTACTCCCTTGTCTTAATAACTAAAACTTGATGATGATGCTTATATTTTTGCATCTCAAATTCAAATTGTGTTGAATCTGCATCGTCAAGGCCCTCGTTGCCTACGGAGGCAGAAACAACCCTGAGACTGGTCTAGGGGGATCATACCTCCGCCTCTCGATGTATCTATGGCTTCCAACATGGAAACTACCTCGTCCATCTCTGGCCGCTTGTCAGGGTTAGCATCCCAGCATCGCTTCATTACATTCGAAATAGAGCTTGGGCAACATCGCGGTATCTCTGGCCTCAAATTCTGTAATGCCATATAGAAAACTTTGATGAAAGATTTCAACATTGGGTTTGATGGGATTAATAATTTGCATTGTAAGATGTTTGCTACCACCGTCCATAATATGTTGTTTTTAGGAAAACTCAGAAAGTTGAGATGGTGAAATGTTCTACAAACTGTTTTCCACACAATTTTCAGAAACCCATCTTTGTGGAAAACAAGAAGGAAAAGTGAAAAAAGAGAAAACAAGATCAATGCCAAACTGGGCCTAAACATTTCGTTTCTGTAGTATAGTCACGTAAGCACAACTACATCAGTATGTACATACCTGGCGGACAACAGCTGACGTCACTTCTGAGAAGCTGAGGTCAGGATATGGCATGTCACAGCAGTATATCTCCCACAGGCAGATACCAAAGCTATAAACGTCGCATTTCCTGTTATACGGGTCGCCATTTAGAACCTGTACCATTTTCCAGGCCAATATAAGAAAGGGGAAGAGCTGAGATGAGGAACCACATTTATACTGCGTCATGCATTATCATTAGCCACCGCGTGGTTTAAAGAAGCAACAAACATCGTTGCAGAAAAGAGCAGCAAACTTGATGAGTTTTGGAGTTGCAAAGGTGATCCAATTATGCAAGCTAAGTTTCCCTCCCAAATTATGATAAAACTTGGTGTATGAGACTTGGTAATATTGACTAATCTGAGTACAATTTCTGAAGTTCTATTAAGACTACAAAATGGTTCTTCATTCCAATTCGCGTCACATTCCAGAAAACAAAGAGAAGGGTAAATAGTGGATACCTCAGGAGCCATGTAACCAAGGGTTCCTGTCTCGCCAGTCATTTCGTTAGGATTTGAAGCCTCAACACGAGCAACCCCAAAGTCAGCTATTTTCATCGTCCGTGTCTTGTCCAGTAGCATATTTTCTGTCTTTACATCTCTATGGACAATCTTCTTCGAATGAAGGTAGCTTAACCTGTACAACATTGAGAAGAAAGGGGGCTCAAGTTAAAAATCATATTCAGAACACCGAACTCTACAACATTCATGAAAAATGAATAGTATCTTATTCGTTTTCAAAAACGTATCTAACAAGTACAAATGGAGGGTGTTTGAGAGTTTACCCTCTTGCAAGATCCAGAGCTAGTTGGATGACTACTTTAAAAGCTAGCTTCCTCCTCCTGTTTTTGATAAGGAAAGATTTCAGCGCACCCCCTGGGAGATATTCAACAACGACGCAACAAATATTTCTTGGCATGTCAATGTGACCATTATCTGTCTGTATGTTAAGCTCTGGTGTGCCCAATGTGGCCCCTATGAACTGCAAAAGCCAAGAGCGATCCAACATCAGAACGGTTAGTGTGATTTTCCGGTAAACAACTAACACCCATGGAAGTACCATGCCCAATGTTTAATAAATTGAGAGATGATAAGCCTAGCGCCCTTGTTGGCATTCATAAGATTGCAATAACATTTACCTCGTGCCCTTTTAGAGACAGTGGCCTTGATGGTGTTCTTGTTAGGGAGATCAAAGGATTCGAAACAAAGAGACATGAGAGGGCAAGTTTTGACCACTGAAAATAGAGGCCAATAGTAATCTACGAAACATGTTGCGCATGACTTCCTACATCGCTACTCCTTTCTTCAGATAATTAGTTTACAGAAATATTAATATCCTGTCTCATATGAATAAAAGTTGTCCAAATTGAAGTATGTATAAAAGAAAAAAGTAAAGAAGGGATGACACGCAAAAATGGAGATTAAAATTGTAGACCTTTGAACCTCAGACACATACAATGAGACTTCCCGAAAAAGGAAAGTAAGACGCGTAAATTGGGACAGAGAAGTAGGAAACAACTGCTGTTTCAAGCCTTCAACCCTCAGCATGGAGTCCAGAGCAGTAGTAAGAAATCCACAATGAGTGAAAATATATGACACACCTCGAACATGCAAGGATTCTTGAAAAGAAAGACCAAACAGACGGAGACGAGCCATGCTATGCATTATGCTTCCTTTTACCTCACAATTTAGCCAAGTTTCAAGTTTTTAATGCCCTGACAAATCACCAAATCACATGGAACTTTTGTTTCCGTACAAGCAAAGTTATTCAAGAATCTTACAGGAACGTGACTTCAGAAAAATCTATGGCTTTGGCAATATTATGTCAAAGTCTACTATTACTACTACGACTGCGACTACTACTACTACCACTACTATCAAAAAATAAGAGCAAAAAGTCGAGATATAAATGATACCTTTGTCACATTAGGATGCTCGAGCTTGTGCCACACAACAACTTCTTGAGTAAAAGCTGCCCTGAGTGATGTTATTTCTGCCTCTGTCCTCTGCCCCTCTTCTCCCCAATCAAGAAGTTTCACTGAGTATGAAAACAAGAACAATTCTTATGCTCAATGAAGTTAGCGGTAAAAACCATGCAATTGCAGTAACTCTAAATCTGTAGTAGATGGGAGAATAAAAGAGAAGAAAGTACTATACGTAGCTAAAGCAATGATCCACCAGATTTAGTATCAATTGGGACTTACTCGAATACAAGTAGAGGAGATGAACTAGAAACAAAGTAAATGATTTCAACCAAAGATACGTAGAAAGGACTTCCTGGGAGACAAAGGTAATAGTAGCCGTTTCACCCCTACCTCCTAGCAGCAGCACTAATGGAGCTGCGAAATTCCAACTGGCGATCCCGAGCACCCTTGCTTAATGTTTGAATCAAGATGCAAAATAAGCAAAAGAATCCTTGACAAAATAAGCTAATAAACAAAAGTTACTAAACGGGCTGATAGCTAGCTAGCCAGACCAAGTTGATTCCCCCAATCAAACCATTGGACTTTTCTCTTGTTTATAACTTTTTATCCAAAACAAATATGACATATCAAACAAGTGTAAACAAGCAATCAACTTGAGCACATGAAAGCTCAAATAAAGAGGACCGTGATTGGCAACAAGCATCATTGAAGCTTCTCCTCCTAACTGTAAACTCAGCTCAATCCCGTGACACACAATTTGTAATGCAGATTTACAAGGTCATTTTATTTTATAACTCAAAAGTGTTCAAGCCAGCTTATGTGCACTTCGACTAATCTCTGGGGGATCAATCTCACCATCTACTAGCGGGAGCCCAATTTAAGCCCTGCAAAAGCCTGTATGGAATGACCTCATAAGAATTGGTAACACCAGAGAGAATTCGAACTTGAGATCAAACCCCTAAGTCACAAGCTTAACCACTAGTCCAAACCGTTCGGCTTGATTTACAAGGTTATTTGAAACAAATCCAAGAAATGGATTGGGGAATGGAAGGCGATAGTGATAGTATGTGGAGGACAATGGCCGATGGTATTAGAAGGATATCGAAAGAAGTTCTCGGAGAGTCAAAGGGGAAAGGTCCAATTTCTAAGGAGACATGGTGGTGGAATGACGAGGTTCAAACCATGGTAAAAGCCAAGAAGGAATGTTTTCAGAAGTGGCAAAAGGACCGGAAGGTGGAAAATTTTCAGCAGTACAAGCAGGCTAACAAGGAAGCTAAGAAAGCCGTTAGAGAGGCTAAGTTGAAAGCCTATGAGGATTTTTACGCTAGACTTGATAGTAAAGATGGGGAGAGGAATATCTATAAACTCGCCAAGCTGAGAGAAAAGAAAGCTAGAGACTTCTCTCAAGTTAAGTGTATAAAAGGTAGCGATTCAGTAGTGTTGGTGAAAGATGAGGATATCAAGGATAGGTGGAGGACGTATTTCGAGAAGTTGTTAAACGAGAAACATGAAGGAGGTTTTGGTGAGGAGGAAGTTGATGTTCCTAGCGAGAAAATGGAATACGAGTTTTATCGGAGGATATAAAAGTCCGAAGTGGCCAAGGCTTTGAAGAAGATGAAACCAGGTAGGGCCTTAGGACCAGATGGCATTCCTATTGAAGTGTGGAAAAGCCTAGGTGATTTGGGGGTGACTTGGTTGACAAAGCTGTTCAACAAAATTATTGTATCTAGGAGGATGCCAGACGAATGGAGGAGGAGTACCTTAGTACCTATCTACAAGAACAAAGGGGACATTCAAAATTGCAACAACTATAGAGGTATTAAGTTGATGAGTCATACGATGAAGCTGTGGGAAAGAGTTATGGAGCATCGTTTGAGGATGGAGACTATGGTGTCGGAGAAACAATTTGGGTTCATGCCTGGGAGATCGACCATGGAAGCTATTTACCTTCTAAGAAGAGTGGTAGAGAAACACAGGTCATTGAAGAAGGATCTTCATATGGTCTTCATAGACCTAGAAAAGGCTTATGATAGGGTGCCCAGAGACATTATATGGGGGGTTCTGGAGAGAAAGGGAGTAACCAAAGGGTATATCGATGTTGTTCGAGACATGTATGAAGGTGCTGTCACTGCCATTAGATCACCAGCAGGGGAGACGAGTGAATTTCCCATCACAGTAGGATTGCACCAAGGGTCAGCCTTGAGCCCTTACCTTTTCGCTTTAGTTATGGATGAATTGACTAGTCAGATTCAAGAGGATATTCCATGGTGTATGTTGTTTGCAGATGATATCGTCCTTATCGATGATACTGCTAGCGGTGTTAATACTAAATTAGAAATTTGGCGGGATGCACTAGAGTCTAAGGGCTTTCGGATAAGTAGGAGTAAAACTGAGTATATGGTTTGCAAGTTTAGTGATACCAGAAGTGCGTACGAAGAAAAAGTGATGATTCAAGACCAGGAGATACCAAAGAGTGACCGTTTTAAATATTTAGGCTCTATTATTAGTCAAGATGGAGAGATTACGGATGATGTGACCCATAGGATCCAAGTGGGGTTGCTCAAGTGGAGAAGTGCTACTGGCGTACTGTGCGACAAGAGGGTACCCACAAAGTTGAAGGGAAAATTCTATAGAACTGCTATAAGACCAGCGATGCTTTACGGGACAGAATGCTGGCCTATGAAGAAACAACAGGTGACCAAGATGAGTGTAGCGGAAATGAGAATGTTGAGGTGGATGTGTGGTAAGACTAGACGAGATAGGATTAGAAATGAAACAGTCCGCGAGATGGTAGGCGTAGCACCTATAGACGAGAAGTTGAGGGAAAATAGGCTTAGGTGGTTTGGGCATGTCTATCGTAGACCTACGGATGCAATAGTTAAGAGAGCGGATAGGATAGCTTTGCATAGCAAGGCTTCGGGGTGGGGAAGACCCAAATTGACATTAGATGCGGTAGTGCGCAAGGATTTAAGTCTACTAGGGCTAAGTGAGCAAGCAACACTTGACAGAACTCTTTGGAGGAAAAGGATTCATGTAGCCGACCCCAATTGATTTGGGACATAAGGCTCAGTTTGGTTTGGTTTGGTATTTGAAACAAATCCATGCCCATGAAAATCAAAGTGGCAGGCCAATGGTTAAAGAAATTAAAAGAACAAATAAACATAAAATTAGCAGGAAAAATTAAGTAAAGTGGAAGGGTAGGGAATTGGGAAAAGGGAGTATGCTTATCAAAAGAAAATTAATTGCACAACACTAGGCAAAGTGACGTAGTAGATCCTGTTAGAATAGTTTATGTTTAGTCTATATGTTTGTCCCACATCGCTTAAGTATGACATGTAATGTGGTGAGCAATAGTATAAATAAAGCTCTTATGTATTAGGGTTGATCAATACCCTATACACTTTCTCTTATCTCTACTAACATGGTATCAAAGCCATGGATCGTATTCCACCTAGATAAATCCTAACCCTAGAAATTAAACCCTAACCCTAGCCCTCCTAACCCTAGCCTATGTTTAAACCCTAACCCTAGCCTGTTTAAACCCTAAATCAACCGAGCCGCCACACCTTAACCTACCAGCCGCCACTTTCTTAAGCCACTGTTTCTCACGTCTCTGCCGACCACGCCTTCTGCCTAACTTCACCATCAGCCGCCATCCCTGATCCATCAGCGCCTGCTGCCGCATCTCTTACCATCAGCCGCATCTCTGTATCACCGCATACCTTGCTTCTCCTATCAGCGCCTGACCGCCTGCTTCTTCCATCAGCGCCTGACCGCCTGCTTCTCCCAGCCGCACACGTCTCTGATAGCCTTCGCCTCTGTTAGCCGTTGGTTCTGTCCGCTGCTTCCTTCACTTACCGCTAATGTTTGCCTCAGCCGGTCAGTTGCCTTATCACGTTTAGCCGTTTAGCCGTTCGCCTTATCTCCTGTTATTATCCGCTGATGTTAGTCTTGCTCCATGGGCTTCTGTTTGTCGCCTTCTGTTTGTTGATCTGGCTTCGCCCGGGTTTGCTTCTGGTTCGGTTTGTCTCTGCGGTTTGTGGTAGCCTCTGCGGTTGCTGTCTCTGCCTCTGATTTCTCCTTGGTTGTTCGTTGTTCTGTGGGTTTTCATTGCTTTCGTTGTTTGGTTGATCATTGCCTCTGTTTGGTTGATCGCTGTGGTTGTTTGTTGCCTCTGTTTGGTTGGTTGTTGTGGTTGTTCGTTGCCCTATTTGTCGGAGTGATTTCGTGGTAATCCGGTACTTCGATTCTGCTCGTGTTGATGCTTCACGGTGTTGCTTTTGTCCTTCCGCTGTTGCTTCAGTGCTCATCAGGTTCTGTTTATGGTATTATTTGCTTTGTTGACCAGTGATGATGTTGGTTCCAGTTTGTTGACCAGTGGAGTCTACTACAATCTATTGATGTTAATCTTCCTATTATCATTAGCTATTTACAGTATGGATGGTTCAGTTTCAGTGGTATGTTACTGATAGTTGTTTGGAGTTTCATTGGTTGTTGGTTGTTGGCTAGTGTGGTAGGCTATTAGCCAATATGGTTGATGCTGTGTTGGTAGAAAGTTGATTCATTTAGTAGCTCATTGCTTTGTTGGGTGTTTGGTTGCCCGTGATATCCTTGTTGTTGCTTTGGTTTATGATGGAGACTACTTCAGTTATTTCTAATGGTTTTGGTGGCCGTGGTTCTAAGTCCTGTGGTCGTCGTGGTTCTAGTTATGGTCGCATGTCAGGGGGAGGTAGTTCTGGTCGTGGTAACTCTAGTCGTGGTGTTTTTTATGGTACTCGACAGTGTACCCATTGTGAGGGTACAAACCATACAGTGGGGTATTGTTATGATCTTCATGGTTTTCCTCAGGCTCATCAGGTTACTATTTCTGAGGATGCTAGACAGTTTACTCATCCTTCTGCCGACCGTAGGGTGACTATTTCTGCAGAGGAGTACCAACGCCTCGTGTCACTTCAGTCAGGTTCTGCCACTGCTACGCTATCTCAGAGAGGTCCTTCTGTTACTTGTGTTGCATCTTCTCTTCCTTCCACTCTTTGGGTTATTGATTCAGGTGCATCAGATCATATGACTGGTAGTTCTCACATTTTTTCTGATCATCAGTCTATCGGTAAACCATCCCATGTTACTCTAGCTGATGGTTCTACTACTGCTATTATTGGTTTGGGTTCTGTTCCACTTACCCCCTCTCTTACTTTGGACTCTGTCTTGCATGTTCCTCATTTTCCATTAAATCTTCTGTCAGTTAGTAAACTTACAAAGTCTTTGAATTGTTCTGTTACTTTTTCCCCTCATGGTTGTGTGTTTCAGGATCTCAAGACGGGGAAGAAGATTGGTGGCGGTGTTGAGCGTGGTGGCCTGTATTACTTTACCGATGGTGTTCATCCTAGCTCTATTGCTCTCCAGTCATCAGTGTCACCATATCAACATCATTGTCGTCTTGGTCATCCATCCCTTCAAAACCTTAAAAGGCTAGTTCCTTCATGTAGTCGTGTCAACACTTTGCCCTGTGAAGTCTGTGAGTTTAGCAAACATCATCGAGTATCTTTTCATCCTAGGATTGAGAATCGTGCGTCGCATCCATTTGAGTTAGTTCATTCTGATATTTGGGGCCCCATGCATGTTCCTACCATTTCTGGCTTTCAGTATTATGTTATTTTTGTCGATGATTTCTCTCGTGTTACCTACCTTTATCTTATGAAAGAGAGATCGGAGTTATATTCTATTTTTAAGTCATTTTATATGGAAATCAAAACCCAGTTTGATACTTGCATTCGCATATTTCGTTCTGATAATGCCCGTGAATATTTTAATAAAGTCCTTTATCAGTTTTTTGATGATCACGGTGTTATTCACCAGTCTTCTTGTGCTCGGACTCCACAACAAAATGGAGTTGCCGAACGCAAGATTCGACATTTATCAGAAGTTATGCGTGCAATGTTATTTCAAATGCAAGTTCCTAAGTCTTATTGGAGTGACGCAGTTCTTACCGCATGCTATTTGATTAATCGTATGCCCTCTACTGTTCTTAAAGGCCAGATACCCCATAAAGTCTTGTTTCCCGGTCGTCCCCTCCACTCATTACCCCTTCGAATTTTTGGGTGCACGTGTTATGTTCATGCTCTGGATCCTGACCGGAGCAAACTTGACCCTCGCTCCATTAGGTGCATTTTTCTTGGTTATTCTCGGACTCAGAAAGGGTATAAGTGTTATTCTCCGTCTTTACGTCGTCATTTTGTGTGTGCTGATGTCACATTTAATGAGTCACTCCCGTTTTATTCAGAGTCTGTTAATGTCAATGATCGGCTTGCATTTGAGTTAGTGTTTCCTATAGCTGTCCCGTCAGGTACTGGTCCTCCACCAACACCTCCTCCACCACAACCTTTACAAGTATATGTTCGTCGTCCTAAACCTCCAAATGTGCCATCTCCGCCTGAGCCACCAATGTCATCTCAGCCCGCACCATCTCCGTCTGTGCCATCTAAGCAAATCGCCGCACCTTCAATCACCGCTCCGTCTTCTCCTCCGTTGCGGGATCCTGACGACCTTGATCTTCCTATTGCTCTACGTAAAGGTACTCGCACTTGCACTTCTCATCCCATTTCTCACTATGTGTCGTATGATCACCTGTCTCCTTCTCTTCGTGCCTTTACTTCATCCGTTTCTTCTATATATGTTCCTAACACTGTACAGGAGGCCCTTTCTTTGTCTGAGTGGCGGACAGCAATGGAGACTGAGATGCATGCTCTCCATGACAATGGCACTTGGGAGTTGGTTCCTCTTCTGTCAGGAAAGTCTACTGTTGGTTGTCGATGGGTCTTTACTGTCAAGTATAATCCGGATGGCACTGTTGAGCGCTATAAGGCTCGTCTTGTGGCCAAAGGCTATACACAGACATATGGGGTTGATTATGCAGAGACCTTTTCCCCAGTTGCCAAGATAAATTCTGTCCGGATTCTTATTTCTCTTGCTGCTAATCTGGGTTGGCCCTTATTTCAATTGGATGTCAAGAATGCCTTCTTACATGGTGATCTGCTCGAGGAGGTCTATATGGAGCAACCTCCTGGGTTTGTTGCTCAGGGGGAGCGGTCTAGAGTTTGTCGTCTTCGCAAAGCTTTATATGATCTGAAGCAATCTCCTCGAGCTTGGTTTGGTCGGTTTAGTGATGCTATGCTGCAGTTTGGTTTGCGTCGATCCCATTCAGATCATTCTGTCTTCTCTCTTCAGTCAAAGCGTGGGAAAATAGTGTTAATTGTTTATGTAGATGACATCATTATTACTGGAGATGATCAGAAGGGTATTGATGAGTTGAAGCAGTTCTTACAGCGTCAATTTCATACTAAAGATTTGGGTAAGCTACGGTATTTTTTGGGTATTGAGGTAGCAAGATCCAAGGACGGAATCAGTTTGTCCCAACGGAAGTATGCATTGGATATTCTTGAGGAGACAGGTTTATTGGGAGCAAAACCTGTGGAGACCCCAATGGATCCTAATGTGAAACTTTGTGTTGATCAGGGGGAGACATTTTCTCATCCAGATCAGTATCGTCGCTTAGTTGGTAAGTTGCTTTACCTTACCAATACTCGTCCTGATATCTCATTTGCTGTTAGTAAGGTGAGTCAGTTTATGTCTGCTCCTCGTATTCCACATTGGGAGGCTTGTATTCGCATTGTGAAGTATCTTAAGGCTCACCCTGGACGTGGCTTATTCTTTCGTTCTAATGGTCATTTGCGTGTTGAGGCATTTACTGATGCAGATTGGGCAGGGTCACCTTCTGATAGACGTTCAACCACTGGTTATTGTACTTTTGTTGGTGGCAACCTAGTTACCTGGAAGAGTAAGAAGCAAACCGTTGTCGCAAGGTCTAGTGCAGAGGCAGAGTACCGTGCTATGGCTCATACTACATATGAGGTTGTCTGGCTGAAATCCTTTCTTGAGGAGCTTGGATTTCCAGTGCAGTTACCAATTTCTATGCATTGTGATAATCAGGCGGCGATACATATTGCCTCAAACCCGGTGTTTCATGAAAGAACCAAACATATTGAGGTAGATTGTCATATCGTTAGGGAGAAGATTGATAGTGGTACTTTGGCTACACCTTTTGTATTCACGGGAGCTCAGATTGCAGATATTTTTACTAAGTCGTTGTTTAAACCACGTTTTGAGTTTTTATGTAAAAAGCTGGGATTTTGTGATATTTATTCTCCAGCTTGAGGGGGAGTGTTAGAATAGTTTATGTTTAGTCTATATGTTTGTCCCACATCGCTTAAGTATGACATGTAATGTGGTGAGCAATAGTATAAATAAAACTCTTATGTATTAGGGTTGATCAATACCCTATACACTTTCTCTTATCTCTACTAACAGGTCCTTTATTCCTTTTGAATGTTAACGAGTCAAAGGCCTAATTCAATAGATGATGTTATTCCATAGTGGAGATCACTCATTGTAGAGAAGTTGGTCTCGTCGATTCTTCAGCTCGAGCTATTTTCAAAGGAGAAAAATCACAAGCTAGGTCTAGTAAACCATTTGAACCCGGCCTAAGCTACTAGTTGGTACTTAAAGGGTGCCTTTCTCTAGCGCGGGTTACTTGTTGATAGATGTTCCATTTGGAGATTTACTAGTATATGATATATGAAACACAATTCCGCAACATACCAAGAATTTACACCATATCTGGGTTAGATTGTGAGTGGAAATTTTTGCTATCTATAGTTACTAAGTTTCTAAAAGCTTGCACACCCAAAAATACTAATCAAATACTTCCAACTCCATCAAAGTTCAACACCATCACATCATAAACCACGAAAAGAAAGAAAAAGTCTATAAACACAAACACAGATGTTCCCTATACATCCGGACAGATGCTCCAGCAACACTAAAAGAGGGAGATGTCTAGCAATAACACCCGAGAAATTAAGCGTACATAGAGGGTCCAAAGCGATTGGATGCACGTGGGGTCCTCAAAACATCACGTGCATCTAACTGTTCCAGACATATCCGTGTTCAGATATGCCGAGAACATGTGTGTTTCTAGTATTACTCGAAAAGAAATTACCCAGAGACATAAATTTCCATGGAGCATATAACAATGCGAGACAAAAATTGCATGTTCAAAAAAATAGGGAAAACAAATTGCCGACCAAAGGGGTAAAAAACCTAACTCCATTTGCCACACAAGTAAACCAATCACCAGTTAACTTCAAACGAACAACAATAAAATACACAAAACGAAAGGGAAGCTAAATGGGTATTTTCATAACAAAGCTTCTTTTTTTTTTCTTTGGGGGGGGGGGGGGGGGGGGGGGAGGGGGAGGGGATTGGGGGGAGAGGGAGAGAGACCTGCGACGTCAAGGCCGTCGTAGATACCGCGATGGACGGTGCCGAAGGTGCCACGTGCAATGACGCTTTTGATGATGAGCTTGGAGGGATCGATTTCCCATTCCTGTCTAGCTGTGGGCCTCACATTATGCTGATGCTGCTCTTCTTCTTGCTTCTTATTCTTTTCCATGGTCCATGCTCTGCTTAGATGCCTCTGCAGCTGCTCATCCAAGCTCTTCAGATCTATCTGATCTGCCCTCACAAACCCTTCATTCCCTTCCCTCATCTCCCTCTCCCTCTCTCTCACCCACACACTCACACACACACAAAAGAAAAACTTTCACGCTCTCCCTGGTTCTCTGTTTCTCTCTCTATAATTATATATATGTGGGGAGTATTATTGATGGATTATAATAAGGGGGCAACGGCCGAGACAGAGAGTAACTGCCGCTCTTGGGAGTCTGCAACTAATCAGAGAGAAAAGGGTAAAGAAAATTGATGTGGGTACTTTACTGTGTGTGGAGTCTGTGGACTTGGATTTGCATCCCCTCTCTCTGTCTCTCTCTCTCATCCATGAGTGCACATGGATCACGACGTCTGTTTGTGTTTTCTGACCCACCTTGGTCTCTTCTACCCAGTCATCTTAATCTTTAATTTATTCTCTCCCTCTCTCTCTCTCTCCCCCTCTCTCTCCCCTCAGTGTGATTCCAGTGAGGTTCACCGTAACTACCTTACTCGTTAATCGTCTGATTATCTTCCTAAGGTGGAGTGGCTCATAGAAAAAGTGAAAAGCAAGTTGACTAACTCTAAAAAATAGAATAAAATCACACATAGATCTCAGGAATCTTGCTGTACGCTAATAGTCTCGTTTTGACGTGTAACACATAAATTATTGTATACCTCCTCACTATAACGTTGTAGTGCGACAAATTCATTACAACTGTTTAGACTTTTTAAATATTTGAAGATCTAAAAAGAGGAA
Source organism: Arctostaphylos glauca (assembly GCA_019985065.2). Lineage (NCBI taxonomy): Eukaryota > Viridiplantae > Streptophyta > Magnoliopsida > Ericales > Ericaceae > Arctostaphylos > Arctostaphylos glauca. The sequence continues at coordinate 29,123,652 of JAHSPW020000008.1, forward strand.
GGACTTGTACAATAAATGACAGTGCAGTGTCAAGGATTTAGAAACCCAGTTGTGCACTCTGCACAATAGAGTCAGAGCATTTTTCAAGAAAGATATTAAATTTTGAGGTGTCAAATTTTTTGATGACCTATGTGGCAATTTGACATAATATTCACATTTTTTGATCTCCAACAAATATGTCAAATTGGGACATTTAGGGTAAAAATATATATTTAAAATTAGAACATTTAAGAGAAAAAGATATTTGACACTTGATGTCGAATTTGACATCAAGTAACCTTTTTCAATTATCACATAGCATTTGATAATATTTTTGACATTTTTGTTGGAGTTAGTTTTGATGTCATTTTTTTAAAACTCAATTGTCACATTAAATTTGACATCTTTGTTGGAGATGCTCTGAAAATACTATATGGTAATAATATTGTAGTGCAACAAACCGGCATAGTTTCGCCTCTATTTATTTAGATTAGTTTAAAAAGTCTGAGACCGTAAAATCCAAGAACCTTTTATTTTGTATTCGATGAAAGATTCTTAGTTCTAACTCTGTGAGACCGTAAAATCCGCCATGAGAACCGATTTGGAAGTGAATGGTGCCTAGGAGTCTATATACACAAAGTCAAGCTCATAGTGTTTTCTACAATAGAGATATGTATTTCTAAAAATACAAATTTAAGATTTGTAATCTTAAAAGTTCTTTTTAACATTCAAAATCTTTCCCAATTTTCCTTCAATAAGTGTTTGACTTTCACCCAAGTATTAATACCTTGTCTAAAAAGATATTCTTCCAGATACTTTGTCGATAATCAGCAATCCACGGAATACTTTTTTTAAATGAAAAAAAAAATCTAACTTTAAATTCCAATAAAAATCATTTATAGTAAAAAAAGAACTTCAAATTCAATTTATCAAACTTTGAGAATTTCTCATATTTTATTGAACTTCAAATAATATTATTCCATAATAGAGTTCCTTACATACCCCTTGCTTTTGGGAATATTTCTCAAAAGAGTTAGTTAATTTTTTGAGATTATGTGAAATTATCCACACAAAAAACCACCCATATGAGGAATTGTTAGGAATGGCCAAAGAGTTCAAGATTTATGCATGTTAGCTCATGTGCAATCAAAAAGATTCTAATTGTTCTCGCCATATATTTAGGAATTTCAATTGCATGATTGCACACTTACAACACCAAAATGACACGAGAATACTGATGTGCACGGTTGTTCAAATACTGTTCAATTGTTTAGATAGTATTTTGGCTTACTTGGCCAGCTGTTGGTTGTTATAGGTTTTTTGGCTTATTTTTTATCACTTTTCACTGCCCATTTAGGCTACTTTATTTGGGAATAAGTCTAAATTTTGAATTTTGAATACCGTGCTGGCCGTCTTATTACAAGTGACAAAAAGATGAAATATCATTTGACATCCTAATTTTGTCCAAATATCATGTACCTACAATGGCAATGCGGTCATTACCTCTTCAAAGTCAAACAAAACCCTTTACTAAATTTGGTAAAAATCACACTACAAATAATATAGTCCAAACAGCACTGGTTGAATTAAGTACTAGTTTGAACGTCATAATCTAATAATTCAATAACAACCACAGTCCAAGTAGACTCTTTGACAATTAAAACGATACCATTGCTTTCTCTTCTTTACTTCCCATTTTGTGTATTTATGTGTTGTGAATGACACCCACTTTCTTTTGAAAAATCAAATCAGTACTATTTTTTTGGTATTAAAATCCAACATTCATGGACCCTCAAGAGCAATAGGCTTAGATGCCATTGTAGTGAAAAAAAGGATACCCATGCTAGCTAATGTTGGGTTAGGCATTGTTTGATTCGTGAATTAAGTGTTTGGATACGATTAATTGCGTTTAGTTTTGAGTTTGGCTCTTGAAATGTCGGCTGAGTTGATAATCTATGCACAGCAGCACGCCCGATGTGCACCTCCAAGTCTTATATGGATCATCCTTTATCTTTCAATAATCTAACAGACTAATATCCAACTTGAAAATTTATTTAAAAAATCACGTAAAAATACCACGTGATACTCTCGATGGGGTTGAATAATTACTCACATGCCTTTGACTGCGAAATAAATGGAGATGCTAATCGTTGTGTGAGATGCCCTGTTCTTTTGGTTTCTTATTTTTTTAATGGGCAGCACTATGATTGTATTCACTTCGGGACACGTGGACGGTGTACAATGCTAGAAGAGGAATTTGAATCGTATAATTTCTTTAGGGATTTGATTTTCACGCACGTTTTTTTATTTATACTCTTTTTTTTCCTTCTTATACTAAATTATTGAAATACTTTTTATTAAACAATTTTTATTCCTCTTTTGTGTTTAAATAGAAAGGTATTTCAATAATTTTGTATAATAAGAAAAAATATATATATAAATGGACAAAAAGAATGTGTGAAAATCATTTCTCTCGAAGTGTATATTATTAATGTAAAATTTGAGTTCGATCGGACATTTGTAATCATTTGATTGAACCACACTTACCTTATATTTTATTTTCAAAGTGATTTAAAGGAGTTTTTTTTTTTTCTAATCACATAGTCAGGGATAGAGCCAGGGAGAAGCTAATAGGGCGATTGCCTCTGCAAAAAAAGAAAAAACCTTTATTATTATGTAGAAAAAATAAAATTTTTCTATAAAGTATATGGGCTCGCCCCTGCTAAATATTTTATAGAAAAATTAAAATAATAATAAATATATATTCGCTCCTGCATAGTGAATTTTCTGACTTCGTCCTTGCACATAGTTATCAATGTCCAATTATCTTATTTTTATATTATTTTAAATAAATGCTCGAACTGAGATGAACTTGATATTAAGGAAAAGTCTTGAATCACAAATGTTCCGGACACATTCAGACACATATATATTTGGAACCGTTGGATGCATGTGGGGTTCATATATTATTAAGGGTCTCACGTGTATCTAACAGTTCTAAACACATCTGTGTTCCGATGTATTCAGAACATTTGTGTTCTTAGCATTATTCTAATATTAATCGCACACTATTCATAGACTTTTTGGAGATGAGTAGATGTGTAAATAGGAGATACTATATCAATTTTATATATGTCTGAAATTTGAGAAAACCATTGGACATTTATGATTGTGTGATCAAAGCACATTTATCTATAGTTTATTTTTAAAATCATTTAGCGGAGCTTCTAATGTAAAATTTATTTTTATATTGTTGTAAATAAACGATCGAATTGAGATGGATTCAGTATTGGTCGTACAGACTATTGGTAGACTTTTTAAAGATGAATGGATATGTAAATAGGAGATACTATATCGATTTTATATCTGTTTGAAAGTTGAGAAATCGATTGGACATTTATAATATTTGTTTGATGGAAGCACACTTACCTCTTAGTTTATTTCAAAATCATGTAGCGGAGTTTTTTTTTTTAAGACAAATATATATTCCAATCCCATTAGTTAATGTATAATTAACTTATTTTTATATTATTCTAAATAAATGATCGAATCGAGATGAACCCAATACTGATCGCACAGACTATCCGTAGACTTTTTCGAGATGAATGTGTAAATTGGAAATACTATATCAATTTTATATCCTTCTAAAATTTGGGAAAATCTAATAATAGAGTAAAATGCCTTCTAGCCACTATATACATTTACAAATTTTATCAACACAATGAAAAGAGAGTATTTTTGTTCTCTTTAATCCTCAATGATTAGGCATCTAACCATATAGTATTAAAATTACTTTTTGTAAGAAGAGGTCTGAGAGCAATATGTGTCATCGCGACAAAAAGTGACTTTTTCTCGAGGGAGCTGTCCCCTGACATCATGAACAAAAAAATTCCCACATGTTATTCTCGTGTATTATTTTATTTTGTGTAATCACTTTAAGATTTTATTTCTAGAAACAAATCCTACTTCATGTTTTCGTTATTCTAAAGCAACGTAAAACTTGAACAAGATGAGAATTTTTCATAAGAAATAAGAGCAACTCTGCTTCAAATCTATTTAAACCATAAAGTATAGCCAACTCTCATAGCATGGAATCATTGAAAATATCAAATTTAATTTTTTTTTTTAATTTGTTAACGAAATGACCAAAATGAAATTTTTACTGGTAATAATCTAGAATTAAAAATCGATTTTCAATTTGTATAGTTAAATGGCGTAAATATTAAAAGGTGTATAAGATATTAAACACAATATAAAACAAATATAGATATATTAACTAACTTAAGATATATGTCACTATAAAAAATAAACGCGCAAATATAAAAAATAAGCTAACCTCGAGAGCTAAAATCAACGAGCCAAGGACAATCTAACCTAGACAAGTTTCATAGTGATATGACTAAGTTTCAATTCGATGTAGATTCAAGAACATGAGAATCATCAGACATTTCTGTACAAATTATGACACAACCAACCGTCAAGTTGAGTAATGAAAAGTTTTGAGGTACTTACTATGAAACATAGATACTCTAAAAGTAGTCGCGTATGGTATCAGATGTGTATCGAATACGGATACGCACCCGATACGCCACGACAACTAAGAATCTTGTATTTAAAATAAATGTTTTTCATTCCAGATAAGCCTAGGAACGGGAGGAATAAGGATACGGACGACAGATACAGATACGTGTTGAAAGTACCGAACTTAGGAGCACCATAAAAGCACCCTTTCTTCCATGAGCAATTTGATGCGTCAAATCTTCCAACATTAAGAAATTTTTTATTGTAATTTGTGCTTTGAAAATCTAAGTTCATCTACTAATCTGAATGTAACCATTAAGGAAACAATTAGTATGATGAGAAGAGAAATAAGTAGCCAATACCAATACTTCAAAATTGGATGAACACAGGAAATCATGTATTACACTGCCTTACAACAAAATCAAATGTGCTATTCTTTTTGCAGGTCCAATTACTTATTCCAAGATGGATGAAGAGAAAAGGCCGACCCCAGGAAGCAATATTCATGGGATCCGTAGCGAGGTCGATGAACATGAAGGCCATGCTATAGTGGAGTTGCAAATCCTGTCAAAGCGAAAAAAAACCACATCAATGATAGGTCTTTATCCCATTCTCTCCATTTCGGTTGGTACCTTACCCACCTACGTCTATTGGCTTTGGGGCATTGTGAGTCATATTATTGGTAGGTGCTCGGGTGCCAACCTTGTTGGGATGATGCCTTATAGCTTGATGTTCCCTTTATCTTTGTAAACTTATTCCTCTTTTTCACGAATTTCTTTTGCCGACTAAAAAACACACACATCAATGTTGCATTATTAAAAGGGTACACAAATCCTATAAAGTTGCTATGATAAACCAGGAGGCACATCAAACAAGTTATCATCTGGATGTGTAGCAAAACTGATACAAATCCATCATCCCTTAATAACGTCCCTAAATTTTTCAAACATTTCAATTCCCAACAGTTGTAGGATTTGCGTTTCTAAAAACTTTGTTCTTCCACATTAAATCTAGATATCAATTTCCAATAGACAAAGATTTCAAGAAAATACTAAAACATCATACAATGTCCTAAGGCTCTTTCCAAAGTCAAAAATTTCAAGAAATACCAAGGCTTTGTGTGGAACATGGCGAAACAAAGAGAAATGAAGGTAAAATAATAATTCTCCTTTTCCTCCCTTGTTGAAACCTAAAGAAAAAGAGGAGAAAGTAACAAAAAATGACTACGGATTTCCTGTACACTTTCTCCCCTAGTTACTTTTTCTTCTCTCTTTCTTTTCTCAAGATCCGAACAGTGTGTAAGATATCATAAAGTGTCTTGAGACTCCTACCGAAGTAGACATTCATAAAAACTTCTCTTCTTCCACATTACTATCTTGTCCTCTCATATCTTTGCAGCCAATAGAAAGGTTACATGTGTATAAAATGAAACGTACAAGGATTCTCTTATGCTCATCCCCATAAACTGGGGAGTAGATGATGGATATAGAACCATCCTGCATGAGCAGATGAAATTCATCCATGCTCATTCTGTTTCCTCATACTATCCCTTTCTTTCTTCAATCCTTAACACTTCTTTGCTAAATAAGGCAGTACACTACTACTGCACTTTCTAACTCTTTTCATACAAACAAAAAAAAATTCCTTCCCCATAATTTACCATAACTATTTAGAGGTCTATTTTATATGTAGTGAAATCGACTTCATAACAAAGGCTTTTTAAGTTTGAACTCCAACACTTGTATTTCGAACCATGGCTCTGAACTTCACGAGTGAACAGTTATAGACAGAGAGAATCTAAACCCCTCTGGTCTGCAGAACTTGCCATTAGAAAAACTAAACCCATGGACAGGGTATGTGGTCTTTACCTAGCTCACCACCATAAATGATCAGACTTTCAACAAGCTGAGCTGGAGCTAATCACATTGCTTGAAAAGCAGTTCATATACACTGCTAATATTCAGTGGCAAATGTGCAAGTTCTATTTGTCCTGTTTCCCTCAATCAATTGCTATCCTAAAGCTTCTCAATCTTGCTATACTAAAATGCTTCACCAAGTTACAAAACCATGCGGTCCCATTATGCCTCAGATGAATACGTCCAACTTTCCATAGTGTTTATCACCGCAGATTATCTATGGTATCATCCACATTTCCGTTACAGACACCGCAATAGTGTTAAAGGATAAGAGACATAATTAGATTTGGATAGGCAGCCTTAGTTATTACTTCATTGTGCCTGCTTGAATCCGAAAGTTTGATGGGTTTCCCTTTTATTGAGATTTTAGAAAGCTGGGATTCCACTCTCTCAACTCTCGAGACTTGAATGTATGCATATGGAGAATCTAACTTCGTGCCCTCTTTGACTATCTTCTTTGCATTCTCCTCATGCTTAGTGCCTACAATCTAAATTCTCACAAAAGCTAAAAAAAAAAAGGTAATCAACAAATCATTCACACCCTCATGTGATGGATGCACAGCCCCATTTCATACCCGACAGGTAGCACCCATGTGAAAGAAAGGGCAGCAGATCCATTAAAACTTGTTATCAGCTCAGGGCCTCCACGAAAATATCGTGCTTGTTGAGGTTCTATCTTGAGATTCTTACTTTGGATGGCTAACCAGTTTCAGAAAAAACTGAATTTTCTATTGCATCAAATGACAACCAGTCTAAAGTCATTTACGACAAGAGGGTAAAAACCACACTTTCTAAAAACACATATGGCAATGCAAGAAAAGGAAAGATACGATAACGAATACCTTATCACAATGATCATAAACATATCTTCTATACGTATGTCAAATTCATTGAACAACTCTCAGAATGCAATTTTTAAGTCTAGAAATCGAACGAATGGATCAGGGAAGTACCTTCAGAAAGACAACCCCATTGGCCAACCTTTGAAGACAACATGGAATTGAGCAAAGCAGAAGCAGTAGCAGAGTGCAGAGGCATCAACGAACCCAATTCCACTGGCAGCCTACATTCACCATTCACAACCATCATCTCGAGTAAAATTATAACACCAAATAAAAAATAAACTACACCCATCTCTCAGATTAAGAGAGAGAAAGTAATAGACCCATCAAATTCAATTACCCAAATACTCTCAGACCTCTCAGAGGCTTATATATACATATCCACGTATATGAAGATGAACCTGGTGGAGAAGGGTTGGCGGGGGCGACAGAGGCGAGATGAAGGAGCAGGACTTGATGGTGCCAATCCACCGATGTTAGATGTTCCTGACGAAACCGACGGTGCTGGTGATTGGGTTTTCCCGTTACGACTCAGGCAATTCCTGACGGCCGCCGGCGATCTCTGAAATAGCCTTCTTGCAGAAATGGACGCCATTTTCTTCTGCTAATTTTTCTTACTCAAAACCTCAGTATATTCAAATCCAAAGATCTAAAACCCTAGATTATCGGGCCGGGTAAAAATCCGAGTCCGTTTGATCCATTCTCCAAAAATAAGGCCGACGGGCTTGGATACTTGATTTCGGGCCAAGAAAGATGAACTAATAAGGAAAGGACCCGAAATCTTATTGTGCGCATCAGGATATAATATGCGTCAAAACGGTGCTATTCTGATTATTAAAATATTACCCAAAACAGTTTGGCAAATACACATCCAAAATGCCAGTATTTAGTGATCAACACGATGCTGTTTTTGTGCACAGTAAAATTTCCGTATCAATAAGAAATACAGAGCTCGCAACTTATATTTAAGCTTGACTCAATCACAAATAAATTTAGCCGCAACTTATATTTAAGCTTGACTCAATCACAAATAAATTTAGCTCAAATCAACGACGAGCCAATCTCAAGTGAGTTGGATTTTTTTAATCACTAGAAGATAAACGAGCCAAGTAGTGATTTATTTAATATTACAAACCCGTTTGTTAAGGATCAGAATTTTAGAAGTACAAAAGAAAAATAGAGTAAAAGAGGGCGAAGGAAGAAGAGAAATTTATAGAGAGAGACGAATAATTTTAAATGGTTTGTTTTGAATATCATTTTTAAGAATTGAGATATCTGAGATATGAATACATAAATAATATTTTTTTTAAACAATGATAATAGTTCCATAAATAAAAGGAATATAGAAAGAGAGAAGATATATATGAAAGAAAAAATGCTATAATTCTATCTTCTTCAAAGAGATATAATAGTTTATCAAGGGATTGGAAAATACTGTAGTTCATCCTCGCATGTTGTAGTGCACCATTGTAGTACAACACTGTAATGCCGCAAAATGACGTAACTTCGTCCACATTTAAAACAATTTAGAGACATTCCAAATTAATATAAACCTAATTAAGCTCTAAACAGCTTTAACGTTTTACTGAACTACAACATTCAATACTCTTCTCAAATATCATTTCCAAAGGCAAAAAAATAAACAAACTTCAGATATGACACATCCGAATAATGATTCCGGGGTAATAATATTAGACTTTTCTTTTAACCCTTACCAAAGAAGGGCATTAGTTTAAAAATTTATGAGTTTTTGAGAAATGCTCAACCTTGATTTGTTTACATAATAAATCGAATTTACACAAATTTTTGATGTGAACACAAGCTCAAAACATGGAATAGAATAGCAAGAACAGATGCCAATACCCAAATTATGCAAAGGGAAACCACATTTCACCATATAAACTTCAGTTCTGCACAAGAAGCACTTTACCAAACTGCATTTGCACAATACTCATATACCTAACATCACCATGACCTAAAAGGAGAAATCCCATGTCTTACTCTTAAACATAAACAAGCTACCAAACCAAACCTTCTTTCATCTTATCTGATTGTGATCACATTAAGTGGTAGGATTCTTTTTTACCTTATTTTCTTCTTTCTCCACCAGCTGCCTTGACACCCAGCAAGGGACAACCAGATTTTGTTGTAGACCTAAAGATTTTTTTTCTTCCTAAACAAGAACTTCCCCCAGGCATCATATGCAAAACAGGAAGACCGGGAAACAACTTAATTATATCACTTTGCCAATCTCATAAACCACAAATCCATATTCTTGCCTGATTCGGTTGTTTTGGCCCCCGACAGTAGTCCATGTGATCCCCATTTCTATGGGGGTCACTCTTCCACCACATTAACCAGTTCGTATTCAACCAATGACAGATTATTCTCTTCATTAACCGTGAAGCTGGCTGGTTCGGTCACTTCTACACGACCCCACTTGTCGACTGCAAGCCTCATTGAGCCCTTGAACATGTCAATCTTTGCGTTGCGTAGAATTACGGTAGAGTCAGGCTTCATCAGGTCAACTGCGTATAAGGACAGGCAAAAAGTTAAACTCAACCAGACTTGGCAGTAGCGTGTCCCCTAAAAGCTATAAAACCCACGTCATATCACGAAACTAGCATGGAAAAAGATTCAGATGGTTTACCCTAACTGAGCAACAACACGGTATGGAATTCCAACTCTACTTAACACAATACCCACCTTCAGGGGCTAATTATGCCAAATCGACTAACAACAATCACATTTTTTCATGAAAGAAGTATGTTGTTTTATTTTCTCTCACATTAAAATATACGGACTGGGGTGAAGGGTTGGATGCCGGAAGTCCAAGCATTGGACTCATCAAATTCCCCTATGAAGAACAAGGGAACATGGAGAATTATTCATATTTTCCTCAATACATACTTTTATTTCCTACAATAAATTGGGTTTCAAAAAATGCCACACTACTCGCACTAAAATATACGGAATCGGGTGAAGGGTTGGATGCCAGAAGTCCACGCATCAGGTTCATCAAATTCCCCAATGAAGGACATGGGACCATGGAGAATTATTCCTATTCCTCAAAACATTTCTTTTATTTCCTACAATAAATTGGGGTGCACAAAATGCCAGAGTATTCCATGCATAATATGGATGTTTTATGCAGTCTGCGGCAAATCCAAATTAAAATATGTTTGCAAGGTGAATGCTTAACTAAAGATGTTGGCCCCCTATCTAATTTTTGAATAGTACTTTACATATTTTCAAGAGACAATAGAACATTGGACCTTTCTATGCGTTTCCCCTTTATTGGTCGACAAGAAGCAAACTTGACAGAATAAAACACAGGTACTTTGCCACCAGTGCAGTTGGAGATTTTTCACCCAATTAGATTACATAATATGTAATTTTTTCACCTACAAGTGGAAAGTGGCTGCAGTCTACTACCGGCTAGGAAAGAAAAGAACACGAGAACTTGGTAAGTACGAAAACAATGGTTAGTGCTCTTATTCCCTGACAACTATTGAACAAATTGTTGCAAGAGTAAAAAAAGGACCAAAAACAAAACAAATATGAGTTGCACGAACCGAAGGTCGATTTATTAAAAAAAAAAAATATCACCATGAAAGAGAAGCAAATCAAACTGGGAAAACCATACCTTGATCATTCCTTGCGGTAAACAAAATTGTCCCAGTTTCATCTCCAATCAAACACTCAGCAATCCTCATTTGACGAACTTGGGGGCCATCAGGGCGGCCCTTTTGTAATACCGTATTTGAGCTGACAACCTTCACAATCAGATTATGTCCACTGGTGCCAGGGCGAAGCTGATCAACCTTAGTAAATACTGGTTTCCTCATAGCTGATTTTGTTTCAGCCATTCCTAACCACCGAAACAATATCAGATATACATATTAGTGATTTACGCCTTCTAAGAAGATTCATGATTTACAACTTCTAAGGGCACTGCAAATTGAATACTTCGTTCACAAATGTGCATTAGGCACTGATCCAAGCCACAAGGTACACAAGAGAGGATGATTGAAAAACAAACCACCGCCAAGTACATACGAAGAAATGAAAATGATGAAAATACTATTGGATCAAGATCAAAAACTTAAACTTAACAAACATCATCTAGCTTATTATTTCATTTTAAGAAAACAGCAATAATCCCATCCAATAAAGCAAATTCAAGTTTTAGGAAGCTTCTATGCATGCCACGAGAAGATGAAACAAAAAAGCTATACCATTGCCCAACACATACAAAGGGCCAGGTATTAAAGTTCTTCTACAGATGACAATTAATGACAAATAAAATTAAGGGAAAAAAGGTAACTCCCTAAGATGAACATACAAATAATTAACCCAGATCACAACCAACTCATATTCGATGCCACCGATAAATTAAAAAAATGACTAAACATGTAACCCCAACAGAATCAACTCGTCAATATGCTTTAATCATATTCGTAGAAGTGCATTTTACAGATAAAACGGGCCAGGTATCAATTTTTTTCCACAGATGAAAATTAATGACAAACAAAACTAAGAAAAAAAAGGCATCTCAGTGAGATGAACATATAAACGAATAAACCGAAAAGTTTCTAAACACTCAACTTTCTGCACTCAGACCAGGAAATAGTTCGTATGGACTGAGAATTTCTAAGGACCTTCCGAATGAACACATAAGAAAAAGTTTCTACATGACTCGGGTGCAAACACCGAAGAAATTTTCTAACACGCAATATTATGCACTCAATTAACCCGGATCACAACAAAATCATATCCGATGCCACCGATAAATTTTAAAAAAATAACTGAACACGTAATCCCAACAAAATCAACTCGTCACTATGCTTTGAATCGTATTCAAATAAGTGGATTTTACGGATAGAAAGAGAAAGACTAACACAGAAAACCAAGGTAACAATTAACTATATGGAGGGAAAAAAAGGGATCACCTTGCAAAAGCCACTATACCAAATCAAAACCCTAATATTTGGATCGAAGACGGTAAGAGAAAAGCATTGAAATAATCATATTGATTTCTAAATAAAACCAATTGCTGCAAGGTGATTGATCACCTTTGAATGTTCTCGATCGAAGAGGAGTAATGTAGAGAGAGAGAGAGAGAGAGATCTGCTTTTCCCACTGCTGTATCCAGTGACCGTCCAAATCTCGTTTTCAACGAAAAGGCTAATGAATTGATAGCCGTTGATCTTCCGCATTTGCAGAACAGATCTCAACCGTTCACGTTTTAAAGTACGGGACGGCAAACGACTTTGTCGTGACTTCTGTTTGGAGTATCTTCTTTTCCCTTTTTGTGAAACGACGTCGCATTCGATTTTTTGATTTTTCCCTTCTTTAAGATAATCCCTTTTAATTTTCTTTTCGATAATTTTTTTCCTACAGTCTTTGAGCTTCCTGATTTTTTTGATTTTAAGAAAAATAATTCTCTGCGATTATAATTTCATTGATCGAAATCACAATAAGTGTCAACTGTCAAGTATAGTGTAATAATCGGACAAATAAATTATAACTCATTGAATCAGAGATTAAAGTCTTATTGAAAAAAAATTATTAAATTGTATAGAATGTTTGTTGGATTCGAGCACGTGCTTCTTGCTTATGACGGCTACAAATCTCATAGGATTGCTTGGATTGGCTCCAATATAATTGAGGACTATCTCAAGCCTCAATTATTATCCCTTTATAAATCATAAGAGAAAAAATATAAAACGAGTAAGAAACTAGATTTGAGTTTTGGGTTTTGGTGAGAGAAACTTTGGTAATTTTTCTCCACGTGTTCAGATTTGCAGCCGCGATTAAGCGATTTGCCGAACTACGAAAAAATTATTGTCTTTGTGTTTGAGTGTGTTCGTGCATGTTTATTTTTGAGTGCCTTGGAAACAATGATGCTTCTCGATTTTATCTTTACTTTTGGTTGGGAACTTGAGAAACGGATCTATAGTATGCACTTTCTACGTTCACTTCCAAAAATTAAAGCAAGAAGATAAGAATTGTAACCTCCCGATCTATTGTAGTCAGTCACACAGTATGCCTGACTGACGAGTTTGACTTCTTCACGACTTTCCCTTTCTTCTAAGAGAAAAAATGGTCTTTTCTGGACGGGTCTTTCTTTGGCAATTCTTGTTGTTCAAGTCCAATTGGTTAGTTTTTTCAAGGGAGGAGAAAGTGATAATCCCATTAACAACATATCCAATTTGGTTAGTTTTTTTTTTTTTTTTGGCAGGAGAAAGTGATCTCTCTCTAACACCAACGGTAGATAGAAACCTAATTATTGTCGGACTCACAAACAGAGAGAAGCAGCGAAGAAAACAAGATGACTGCAAATTAGTATTGGAAATAACTTCAAACTTATTTTCAACATTGGCTTCAAATTAATGCAAATTCCATCAGAATATGTTAAACACCCATAACAACAGAATCTTTAGGAAACAAAATAGCCTTATTACATAGTAAATAAGTTCAAGAGATTACAAAAGGATGGCTCTAAATCAGAAACTCTGAAATGAAACATCTAACTGCAACAAACATTTATTTCAATTACTCCACGATCACCCTCTAAACGATCAGAATCGGAGAACAAACCCAGGTGAAAGAAAGCATGTTTAACGGTATTGGCTTGCGAGTTCACCCTCCTTAACAATGTAATGCTGAGGAGGAAACTCTTCTCCCTTGAAGTACCTGTCCAACATGTCCTTAACTCCTGCCGCATATCGCAACTGAAACATATTTTCCACTCACTATTCAGTTAAAACAGCAAAACAAGCAATACGTGCTCGGGTTCCTGCTGTGCACCGCACTCAGTGAGGTATGTTGCGTGCCAAAATAATGCTGTTTTGGCTCCTCCAAACTACCTGAACGATATGATGGTATTCGGGGAGTTTTTCAGACACTAAAAGGGCATCGTTTTGCAGCGCAACACACCTCATTGTCCCTTTGTCCATTGAGAAAAGAGAATGGGTGAGTTTCAGAAACTCTGGACATACCTGTGCATCAATTGTAGTGCCAGAAATATGAGGAGTCATAGCTTGGTTTGGCATGTATCGCCATGGATGATCCTTTGGAGCTGGTTGTGGGTACCAAACATCCCCACTGTAACCTAAGCATTAGGAAAATCAAATTTAGTACACTATACAAACTGATTCATCGATGCACTAGCCAAGATATGCAAATATAAAAGTTTTGTTCCTTAAAGTCTTCTCGCCCCTTAAATTCAAGGCAATCCACTGGCCAAAAATGCAATGGGACACCGGTACAGGCAGAATTGAGTAGGGAGGATTGGAGATCATCATGATGAAACCATTTTTATCAAGAGCCCCAAATGACAATATTGGCAAATGGTATGTGTAGATGTTGTATGGCATTGTGGTTCAGCATGGGATTTGTTATGACGTTCGGCTTGGTACTTGGTGCAGGAATGACAAGTCTCTAGCAATAGTCGGTCATATGACCTTGTACTTTTGGCGAAAGGCACAAATAGGAGGGATTATGTCTTAGCGGGAGTGGGTTTGGTAAGGAAGCCCGTGTCAATGGCTTGGTAAGGAAGTCAGTGGTCGAAAGAGACACACTCAAGTTGGCGAAAGCTCGTGGTGGGGTTCTAGATCGATTAGGCTATGGGTTTATGGCGTTGATTTCTGTTGATGTATGAAGAAAATCGAATTGTTCAAGTTACCTGCAATATGCCCATTGGAACAGGCATCAACAACTGCTTGTGTATCCATCAGTGCTCCTCTGGCGTTGTTCACAATAAGAACTCCCTTCTTCAACTTAGCAATCCTATCCTTGTCAAACATTCCTCTGAAATCACAACAGCAGAAATCTGGTGAGTTTTACTCAAACTAAACAGTTGATCACTGAGAATAACTGTACTGATGGATTGCCCTTTGAACATGCTAAAGTTCAAATTTTCGGACCTGAGGGGAAAGACTACATGCACACGGGATAAGGAGACTGCACGTCCATAAGATGACGTATAAGGTCTATACAAACATACATAAAAGGACTGTAAAAAGGGGAGTCAAAATCTTAAGCTAGCGCCCCATGTAGGGCAAGTCAGAGCCTACTATAGTATGGTATTTCAGCCACTAAAGTCCTTTGAGGCTAGAATCCCTCAACCAGATGAATCCAAATTTATTATACGTCAGAACTAGTTGAAGGTGCAAAAAGATTTTTCCTTACTTCGCGTACACCAAAAAATAGATAGAACTGCAAAAAAGAGCGATAAAATTATTATTGACGAAAATGCTAGAGGTTTTGGAAGACCTAAATTTACACGGGTATTGTAGTCAAAGAGGGCATGAGCTTTCAATCTAACTATACATAGAGCCTTTGGCAAAGCAGAGATACTGGAATTGGGGTGGGGTGGTCGAAGAACCAAATGCAACAGATCGATGAGATATGAGTACTCGTCCATTGTTATGTAAGAATTTAGTGATAGTGCAAATTTAGCTCGAGTTAGGGGATGAATCCTTACTTTGTTTTTTCAGTTAGAGGCAAATTGGTAACAACGATGTCACATTTGGGAAGCATGGCATCAAGATCCTCCTCAAACTTAGCACCAGTTTCATTCTCCAACTCTTTGTCCATCTTAATCCTGTCATGATAAAGAAGATTACAGTTGAAAGGCTTCAACCTCTGGAGCAAAAGCCTACCGATACGCCCACAACCAACGGTTCCTACAGTCTTCCCTTCAAGATCATAGGCCCTGTAAGCAATTGCCGCAACATTCCATTCCCCCTCCACAACCTGAGCGTATCCAGGCAGGAAATTCCGAACAAGAAGGAGAATCCTCATGAGTTGATCCTCAGCGACTGAGACAGTATTGCTTCCAGTGACCTCCGCGACTGTTAGACCAGCAGCAGCTGCAGCTTTGAGATCAATATGGTCTGAGCCTATTCCGGCTGTGACCACCAGCTCCAAGTTTTTAGCCCTCTTGATCCTATCTGCTGTGAGATAGGCCGGGTGGAAGGGCGTAGGTATGAGGACGTGCATATCAGGAATATGTTTCTCCAATTCTGCAATGAGGATAAATAAGTTGATTGCCTTCAGTTTCAAGCTCAGCAATTTTTAACTCCATCATACAAGTTCGTCTTATTATTCATTCTAGTACATATGCTATACAATGCAACGAAACGACGAAATCTAAAAAAAATAGATACGGGTACGGATAGAGTGCGTTAAACTAAAAACATAGTATTAAAAGGATAGTGATAAAACACTGTATCTCTCTTATGTTGTTTTGAAGTTTACTTGGTTACTTGTTTAATTGTAAAATTAAGAGACATGAAAAACCATGTAAACCACAAAAATGATGATATTATTTTATTTTATTGGATTTCTCTATAAGTTATTTTTTAACAGTAACGGGATTACTATAAATGACTCTATTGAGTTTGCTAAGCGACCAAATCTTGACAGTTTCAGTATTTTGATGAGATCTAATGAGAAACCACAATGGTTTCTTTTTCTCACCACCCAAAGGTTCAGCAAAAAGTACAGACATTTTCAGAGGAAAGATCAAATTTACCAGAATTTGGTCCATCTTTGTCATCAGTCACAATGTATTGGTGGCCTTTTGATTCCAACCAGTCACGTATCCCCAAGGCTCCCTCAACACAGCCAACGAAATTAGGATTCAGTGAAGCATATTCATTTCCTTTGTAAAATACTCCAACAATCTTTTTGCTCCCAGGAGATGCCTGCTCAATATAATAGACACACATTACATGATACACATATACAATGGGAAGCATTTTTATTCAAGAAAAGCTCTCATAAACAATGGGGCACCGAAATTTTGTTGTGCACTATGTATAATAGGGTTTGTTGCATGCCAAAACTATGCCACCAAAAAGTTGCCTGTAATTGTTTGAATATTGGCCAACCGTTCGGGCAGCTTTGTAGTGGTCAAAACAGTAATTTTTTTGCGTGCAACATATCCTCCCGTGCACTATTGCTCGAGTCCATCTTTTACCTATTTAGTTTTATTATTCATGAGTTTTATTGTCATGTAGCATATACTAAGCCTGAGGTTTCGAATAAATTAACTTTTTAAATTTTTTTTCCAAACTTTTGCTAATTTCACGTTAGAGGAATCTAAAATGTAAAATAATTACAATAAAATAAAATTCAAAAAAATTCAAAAAAACAATTCTTTGGATTATTTTGTACTTTCTTATTTTTTTTCAAATTAAGTTCATAGTTTTTTATTTTTCTGATTCAAATTTCTGAGATAAATCCAAAAAGTTTAATGTTTTGAAACATGCAAACTAATTCACTTATAACGAAAATATGTCAGTATCTGGAAAAAAATCAATTTAATCCCAACTCGAGCTAAATCTGTTGACAAAGTTTACATGTAGCAAATCAGGGGTATAAACGGTCCGATTTGAAGAAAAAAACTCTGACAAACCATTGTATTAGTTTTAGAACTTATATAATTCGGTCGGGTTTGGTTTCAATTTTCTCATTTCAATCCCATTTTTGTTTTATCGATTTGGTTGGGTCATGAATAGATCAACCCCAATACAACAAAGAAAATTGAACTTTTTTTGCACAAATTAACAAATAATGTGAAAAAATATATATATTAACTTAGATACAAGTGTCTACCATCTAATAAATATCCATCTAAGTAAGAAATTGATATCAATACATTTAGAGAATTAAAAGAAAATTTTCCAATATGATTCGATCTGGTTTTCAACATCATAAAATCAAAATCAAACCAAATGTTCCAAAAATAAATCAAATCGGTCCTGACTGAACCAAACCAATTGAAAACAAGGGACCAAATCGTGTGATCTGTTGTGGTTTCCGTGTTTTTTCTTAAACCCCAACAGCAAATGATGCATGGAAAGTTCTAACCACTAACCACATTAATAGACAGAAGATGATTATGCTGTAAAATGAGACTTTGGAGAGTGATTACAAATGACAGGTTCTTCGCATGAAATCAATCGCTTGAAATCAAAATTAAGCTACCGAAATATAGTCATTTTGAATTGCATAGGTTTGTTCTGTTCATTTCTCCGTTTAGTCTGTAATAAATAGTCAGATTGGAAGAAATAATTAGCTTGATAATTGCTTACATGGAGACGCCTGGTAAGAACCAATGAACTCGACGACGCAGCAAGAGCTTGAACTGTGCTTGAGGCCATACGCTTGATCATCGCCATTTCTCTCTCACTGAACTAGAAAAACTACTGGAAAACTCAGAAAACCAAAGAAGATCAGAGAGAGAATTCGGAAGGTCTCTGTGAATTTTTTGTGCTCTGAGATCTCTCAATCGGATTGTGATATGGAATGGATAACTCTCCCCCACAACCTTTTTATAGGCAATTTCTCAGAATCCAAGTCGACCTCCTCTAGTTGGCCTTTCCCGCTCTATTGAACGTTACGGCTTTTCGCTCCAGCTGCCTCTCCAGCTGCCTGGCCCTGGCCCTCCTCAAATTTCACTGACCTCACCTGAGGTTCCTCTAATTACAAAACTCTACCCTCATGTTTATGAAATTACACTACCCTCCCTTACATTACATAACAATGTTGTCCACACCCCTTGTCGTTAGTTTTTAATTCGCCTTTGACGAGAGATTTTAAAAAAGTAAAAATATATGAAAATGATTTAAAAATTCATAAAATAAAAAAATAATCTGAAACTATGTATGTTTTGGATTATTTTTTACTTTAGTAAAATTTTAGTCATAATCTTTTACTTTCTCAAGTCCTCTCGTCAGGACAAAATAATAATTTACAAAAAATTGACGCAAAATGAATGAACATGACAAAATCAAAATAAAGTAAAAAAATAATGCAATAAAAATGTGAGGTCAAATTGAGAGATTTCAAAATTTCATAAAAAGACGAAACAAATTTAAAATATTATATTGCTATTATTATTTTTCTCCTTAAAGAGGAGACTTTCTGATTTTGTCATTATTATAGTAAAGTTGTGTGTTCATTTACATAATTTTAAATTAATTGAATAATTTCATTCCATAATCTCTAGTATGACTTTTTCAAATTATTTTGAAAACGTCATGGTTTATACGGAAAAAAGATAACTCGTCCTAGCAATTCAAAATCTTTTGTATAGTGATGCATAAGGAACAAAATTAACTCCTCCCTACAATTCAAATTTCTTAGGACTTTTTTATGCTATAGTATCTTTAGACATATTAAGCTTAAGCTTAGATTAAATTATTTTTTGTTAAAAATAATTGAGATTATTTGATATTTCATGATTTTGTACATTTTTGTGCTATCTCTTTCGTCTCAATAAAAGAAATAAAAATTTTATAAAATATAAACCATAATTTAAAAAAATACAGATAAGACGAAGCTAAAGACAAAAAAAAAAAAAGGACAGTGAAAATGTCATTTTTAAAATGTTCATATTTAGTGATTTTTCAAACATTCTTTACTGTATTTTTTTATGTTTTAAATTCATTTCTTCAAGAAGAACGCGTGAATACGATAACAATTAAGAAAAAATAATAAAAAGGACAATAATATAAAAACTGAAAAATTAGGCCGAAATAGACCTAAATGGTCCTTTGTAATTTACAAGGAAACACATAACAACTTAACTTTTGTTTTTTTAATACAATAAATATAAATAAACGTGTACTTAATTTTGAATTAATTGACAATGATATAAAATTAAGATTTCGTGTGAAAATATAAAGAGAGTTGTTGATACTTTCTCGTTCAATTGTTAGGAAGAAAAAAAATACATAAATATAAAAAAAATTGTATTTTATGTGTTTTATTATTTTTGTATTTTAATTGTTTGATTGTTAAGAATTTATAAATTTGTTATAGGTAAGCATGACATCAACACTTGCCCTCTTTTTTTTGGGTCCAAAATTTAACGTTCGTTTATGAGATCAGGAGGTCAAACAATGTTGTCGAGTAAAATAAGAGAGGACAATATAATTTCAAAAATCTGAGGGGAGGCTCCTGTAATTGCTGTAAACCCCAGGGGAGGTCAATGAAATTCACCCAATAAAGTATTGCCGTAAAAATGGAAAAAGTCACAAATTCATAGACACGTTCCAAAATGTCCGATGCACGTGGAGCCCACATTAAAAAGGATCCACATTATAACGAAGAAGTCTACGAACATTTGACGATTTTGAATGAATCTGTGTCAAAATTTGTTTTATAAAAAATGTGTTATTAGACTTGTCCGAAAAAATAAGAGCAACTGTTATCATTATCTTAGTTCAATAAGACTGTAATGTGGTCGATACTATAACTCTTTATTGTGAGCAAAATAACGTTATTTTGTCTATAAATTTTTATCATAATGTGTAGAGTTACACGAGCTACACTACAGCTCCCGCCGCTCACGTGGTCATAATCTATGTATCAAACTATCCATATACCCACCTATATTATATATCTAGCATGTATATGAGACAACACATTTTGTTTTGAAAAAAACCAATTAAAAATTACACAAAATATCACATCAACATTGAGGTTGAGCTTGAACTGAATTTTTTTTTTTAAATACAATGAGTATTATTTAATATTTTTCAAAATCTTTATATAATTTTTTGTGCTTGATCATTCGTCTCGACAAGAATAAAAAAGAATATGAAAGTATAGAACAAAATTTTTTAAGGCGCTATATATACTAAAGACAACAAAAACGTCTTCAGTAAAAAAAATTTAAAAATTGTTATATATATGTTTACTTTATAATGTAACAATTTGTTTTTTAGGGATAAAATAAGATTTGATTGATGAAATTTTATTTAGAAATTTTGAGTTATGGTTAATTGCATAATAATTTTTTAAATTAATATTTTTTTAGAATAAAATCCAAACAATATATCCGAAGGGAGTTTAATTTTGCGGTACCAGTAGAGTTTTTTCCCAAATGGGGTGACTAATAATTGAAGTGCCAATAATTGGAAGGTGAACTTTCACTATTAGGCTTGTCCCCCACTCATATTATTTTGTCTCATTTTTCTTTCTTTTAAGGCCACACTTTCTCCCTATCTCTTTAGTCTCACTCATACTCTCACACACAGAGTTAGAGAGGTTGTAGCGCAGTTTTTTTGTAGTCCGTGTGTAGTACAAGTAAATGATATGGTTTTATCTGTTTTATCTTTAAAACCACATTATTTTTTATT
Source organism: Arctostaphylos glauca (assembly GCA_019985065.2). Taxonomy (NCBI): domain Eukaryota; kingdom Viridiplantae; phylum Streptophyta; class Magnoliopsida; order Ericales; family Ericaceae; genus Arctostaphylos; species Arctostaphylos glauca. Next base: position 29,145,072 of record JAHSPW020000008.1, read on the forward strand.
CTATGTATTTTTATAACAATTCGCGTAACAAGTTAAAACAATATAATTTCGAATACAAAGCAGATAAGTCTACATTGTACGTTCACTACAGAAAATTGCACTATATTTTTCCCAAATCCCCCACATACACACAAACACACACACACACACGCATTCTCTCTTTCAATTTTTATTTTATTTTTCAATGAACAATCAAATTTCCATTGATCAACCAAACAAGGAAATTATGTGCCTTCAAAGTATTTTAATTCGATAGTGCCTCAAATGGTATTTGATCAAAACAAAATTATAATGTGTTGTTATGTCACTAGAATGCTCGTCATGTCACTAAAATGCTCATATTTTGTAATTCACGAAATAATCTAAGTTCGTATAAGATGTGTTACGATTGTATAATGGGTACATAATTTTTTTTTGTTAAAAACGCAAATTATAAGATTAGTTTTAAATTTATATGCTTATGAAAGTATTTATGTTTGTAAATTTAACTCTGAAAACTAACATATGATATGATTCAATTTGCAGTTTTGAGCCAAAAAACTCACATGATTATATTGATAAGTTTACAGTTTCGAGCCTAAGAATTTACATATGATAAAGTATGGCAATTTCAAAAATAAAAAACAGACCCAGGCGTTTTATGAGTAATAATTTACGTAAACAAATTATTCCCATAGTAATATTCCATCTTATTTTATGACTTTGCTTTAATACTATTTCAATCTGTATTAATGATTTAATCATGTTTTTATAAATATTTGTGTAGCATTCCTATATTGTAATTCTCATCTGGAACGATTTTCTATTTTATAAAAACTATTTCTGGAATTTAGAGTAAAGCAGAAGAAATGACTATAGTTGTTTGTTGCAGTTATTGTTATTTATTTTTGCACAATAGTGAGCTTTAATTATGTAATTTATTGCCGTTTAGCGTACTTTTATATTTGTAGACAATCCTGATGTATTTTATTATTTATTATGCTTCTGTAATTTTATTTATTAAAGATTGATTATTTAAACACATATTTTGCGGTGTATTTATTGAGACTTCTGAGATGATTTCAACTAATTGACCAATTACAGTTTTTGACCCTTCGAGTTGGGTCGTGACCTCTAAATTTCCTGACACTACGGCCCGGATCCACCTAAATGATTTGATTCCAAAAGAGAGACGTGGGACACGTGACAGAAACAAACTTGTGCTTTTCTACCCTTGGCATTCCCAAGGGGACAAGTTTTTATTAACGGGGTCCGTTAGTGAAAAAAGGCTGCAGTGCAAAACAAGCTGTCCCCCTGTGCGTCCGTAGCCGTAGGTGTTCACCAGAGGTCAAGTTCCTTTGACGGCTCCGTTGGTTATTTGTTGGGGCTTGATGTTGGTGGAATTTACGGAATGGGGGACACTAGTGCTATTTAAGGTCTTATTTGGCCCATAATTTAGAATTATTTGAGGAATATGTTAATAAATATTTGTTTTACTTGAGTTTAATTTTGTTCTAAACAATTTTTGTTCATTCTTCATAGCGTGAGACCAACTTGAGATCCTTATTCAATAATTAAAATCGTCTATTTTGTTATGATTAATTTATTTAGTTATCATGAAAAAAATCAACTTAATTGAATATCAATAAGTAATTGGCCTAAAAATCTAATTTTCTTAAATACTTACCGATGTCTCATTGGGTTGATTTTTTTGAGAAAACTAAACAAATTAATTAAAACAGAACCGGTTTTGATCATAAAAAATTGGATTTCGAAGTGGTCTCGCAAGACAAAGAGTAAACAAATTTTGATTCGTTTTACTTTGACTTAAAAAATACATATTAGAAAAAGACAATTCTGCTCGTGAATACGAAAGTGCCATATACCCATCTGGTTGTAAAAAGGGATGTTTACATCATTTTCATCTTGACCCAATTAAAACCCACATAGTCTTTGACTAGGTTGAAGCTCTGTCAGACTAGCTTTCCTTTCCATTAATTTAGTCCAAACGTAATCATTTTAGAACCACAGGCCAAATGGGCCGTTAAGCTAGTTTGAGTTTACTTTTTTTTGCAGGCGATAACTGTTTTGAAAAATAAATTGAGGGTTAGATTTGAACGGATGAAATTATAGTTTCGTCTACAAACAAGTCGGGCCGAGCCAAAATTTAGTATGTTTTGCTTCTTAAGTTATTCTCAAACTAGAAGTCAAGTTCAATATAAATTGAAGAAGCCAAATTCAAGTTGAACTAGCTAAGGAAGTCAAACTCGAATTTGTTCACAAACCTCAACAAGAGAGAACAATTCATATTGACAGGCTCCATTGGGCATTTATTAGGGGCTTGATGTTAGAATATACGCAATCGAAGGACTCTAGTGCTATTTAATTTAGCTCTAGCTTTTTTTTTGAAAGTAAATAACCAATTTGAAAAAAATTTAAGGGGTAAATTTGAACACATGAAATTATAATTTTGGCTGCAAATGAGTCCTGTCGATCGAGTTAATTTTAACAGGATTTATTTGGTACGTTATTATCAAGTTCGAACTCAAGCCTAACAAATATTTAACAAGTCATATAAGTTAGAACCAAGTGTATTGTACTTTTTTTTTTAGATTATTTTTTCTAGGATTGCCTTTGGAAGCCGGAAAGTAAGAGTCTTGATGAACTGAAGTCGAACTGCCTTAGGGTTTGAGTCGAGCTTGAATCCTTGAACTTGTTCATGAATATTAAGAAGCAAAAAATATCATACTTTTGATGCTCAACGTAAGAGACTAAGTTGAAAATAAATTTTTATTATGTAAAGGATGCCCTAACTCCAAGATGCAATTGAGAAGGGCCTCGATTTAGTACTAAATTATTTTTTTGTTAAAGACAATTAGCATTATTTGATCTCTCGCAATAATTACATAGTTTTTTGTTAACTTTTTTCCGGTTCTTTATTCGCCGAGGTCTTAAGGAGAATAATCGAAAAATACAAAAATAAAAAACGAAATTGGAAACGCTCACATAAGACAATGCTAAAATACATTAAAAGATAGTGAGAAATCGCATTATTTCAAACTCTGTTTATTTTTAATAAATTTGTTGCCAATTTTGATCCTCAAATTTTTCTTTCTGAATTGCTTACATCAAGATAAATTATTAATATAAAAAAATTAACACGAATTTAACTAAATATGATAAAAAATAATTAAAACACAACGATGATGATACCTGGAAAATTTGACCAAGTAGTAACTATCTTTTTGATAATATTTTCTCAATTTTTATCACGTTTGAATTGATTTATTTTAAAATTAATTATTTACCCGAATGAAAAGTAAAACATTATGTATAAAACTTTCAAAATATTCATTAAAGGCGAAAAAGATTTTGATTTAATTTTTTTTACTATTTTTAATGTCTTGACTGTTGTCTGATCTGATTTTTTTTTTTTTTGAATTTCACCTATGTATTTATATTTTTCGGTTCTTCTCGCCAAGACGAATGAGAAAACACAAAAAGATTGATGAAATATTATACGAAAAATTATAAAATATTAAACAAAATCTATAGAAAATGCAACTTTATTTTCTTTTATTATTATTATTATTATTATTATATCCTCCTACTTTCCCTTCCATCCACTGCAAAAAAAAACGCGGGCTCAACAGATCAATTCTCAGTAAGACGGGCAAGTATCACCTTGGGAAGTGAACTACTACCGATCGGAATGGAATCCTCGCCGCCGTCCCCGTCGCCGGCACCCAGAGTGACGGTGACTCAGCACGAGCAATGGACGGTGCAACATCGGGTTTTCGAGATTTTCAACCTTATCATGGACCTTCCCCCTAATGCCCAGGCCGTCTCGTAAACCCTCTCTCTCCTCCTCTCTAATACCTAGGGTTTCGTCTTCCGATCATACATGTGTGCGTGTGTGTATATTCAGCTCTCTCAGACAATAGTTCAATTGAATGATTTTGATGTGTCAAATAGGTTGGAAGTTAACCGTGAGAAGCACATCGAGTACCTCACTAAAGGTCTCAAACAACTCGGTCCCCCCTTCGCCAGCTTGGATGCCAAGTATCTCACTAATTTCTTAATCTATTTTGTTTTGTTAAGCTGGATTAGTTGTTTACGCTGTGGATACGGTTTATGTTTTCCTGTGATGTTTGATAATGCTGGTATGGTACTAGCTGTTAACGATAAACAGTGTTTTTTCTTTTGGTAGCGTTGGGTCGGATGAGATTTACTCAGTTCCATCTCAATTCATAGCTAACTTTGGATGTTTTCAGTCGGCCTTGGATTTGTTATTGGATTCTTCATCCGATTGCTCTATTGGGCGAGTCTGTTGATCCGGAACTGGAAGACCGTCTCATTGACTTTCTTTCTCGCTGTCAGGTTTGGAATTTCAATCAAATCTTATGTTACGTTTTGAAGGACTCCTAATTTGACTAAGATCATGTTCTATTATCGTACCCAAATGTTAAGAAACTGGGTTTTGAAACTTGTTTAGGTGGATTGAGCATTTGATGCTCCCAATCTGGTAGGGATATATTCTCTTTAAGGTTCGTTATATTCAATACCCTTGATACCAATAGAAGAGAAGATAGAAGGAGTTCTCATTTCAATTGATTTTTCTCTTGATAGTTCACCAATCTTCCGACCCCTCTCCCCACTACGTTGCTCGGACTTGGGTGCAAGTATTGGATGCTGGTGTATATTTAGGTGTCGGACACCTAAAACATAAAAATAGAAGACTCGTAGATACGGATCTAAATTTGGTTACGGGTGTAGAGAAATATGTAAATTTATAGGTATTTTTATAAGTCAAGAAGTTGTCCCATAAAGTTTTTACATAACTGGTAAGGAGTAAAAATGTGTATATCAGATTACAACTACTCACTTATATAATCCCATATAGGTCACATAGCCCATAGCTCACCTATTATGTTTTAGTGAAACCAACATTTGCCCAAGCAAGTATTTTGGCCCGTGGCCAAGCACTTTCGTACATAAACAAGGTAGCTTACATGATGCAAATGGCTCCACCCAATATATTTGAAGCCCATTATAGTTTCATCTTGAAAAAAAGGCAGTAGCAAAGTAGCAAATGCGTGGACTCTCTCTTTCTTTCTCCTCTCCTTCTCCTCTCCTTCTTCTTCTTAGAAGGATCCAATATGGATTCCAGACCCACACCCATGTCGTGTCATGTTGACATGCGTGCTTCTTCCAAAATGGGGCATCAGTGCAACGTTGCCTCCCCACCTTCCAAACTCTTTTACTTTACCTGGGACAGAAGAAGGAAAATATTTTTTGAAATCATAATGGCCTAATCTGTATTTCACAACCAGCCAGTTCTCATCTTACTTTCCATTGATTGTTTTTCATTTTCCCCTGCAACGACTTGATTTTAGTGATGGTAATTGTTAAGTGATCTTCCAGACATTGTGAAGGCTTAAAGTTCTATGACTTTATAGATTGTAATTTTCCTATCTTGTTATGCTTGCAGCATCCGGATGGTGGATATGGCGGTGGACCTGGACAGGTAAGAAACATTCTACACTTTGCAAGATGCCTTTTTGTTGCCAATATCAATCTGAACTCTATTTGGACAATATGATCATTTTTTAGGTTGACGTTTTAATCAAGTTATTAGCTGCATGGAATTATTTTCATACTATATTTCTGGTCTGAGTTGTTTTATTTGGTTGCCTCATATTGTCCAGTTGCTCTAGTATACAGAAAGAAGGGGTAACATTTGATGAATTTCAGCTGTTACCTCTCCAACCCTAGATTGTTTCTCTTTCTTTCTCAGCCAGCAAATCTCATGATTCCTAAAGTTTTATGGTTGTGAAGCATTTAGCTAGTTGTCTGGTCTAGGAGGACATTCTAAAAGTTTGGAATATTTGTTTGTCCGGCTTAGTCATCTGCTATAGGAGTCATATCTGTTTGTTTTCTTAGTAAATGTTGTTGCAGGCCAGTCTTGTATGCTATGTCCTTGAGAATTCCTAAATGTGATTTCTCCAGAAGGCTAATAGTTCCCTTGCAATTTTTCTCAGTTGCCTCATCTTGCGACAACTTATGCGGCAGTCAATTCTCTTATAACTTTGGGTGGCCAGAGATCATTGTCATCAATTAATAGGTGGTAGATTCATACTTGGAACAATTTTCTATTGTTACAAGTACATGCCTGTCCTTTTGTTGATTTACCGTGAATTCTTCTTGTTTATTGTTCGCAGAGATAAATTGTACAGGTTTCTGCTGGAAATGAAACATGCAAGCGGGGGTTTCAGGTGTGACATCGGATTCCTTTCATTTTTTTATGAATTAACAAACAGCGATTTCTTTTGCTCTGTTATAGACCAATAATTTGGACATTCCATCTTCTATTTCAGTACCAAATTTCACTGAAAGTCCCAACCACAGGGGCGCTTTCCTTGTCAAAGGAATTATACAAAATCAGACAAGAATTTAACAGAAAATGGAAGAAAAATACAAGTGCAGCCAAGATAGGCTGCCAGCTGGCAGCCAATCGTAGTTTGGACTACCTCTATGGAGATTCGATTAGAAAAATAGCTATTGTTGAGTTATAAATGGCGGAGCATCTCATCTCATCTTTAGCTTATGGATCGGAGCATTCGTCCTGCTTTATTCCCTTCAAATACACCTCATAAGTCATGACAGAGCTGCACCATAGAGATTCCTTAATTTTCCTGGCACAAGTCTGGTACCAACTGCCTACCCGTCCCCACCTGACCTTGTCATAGTAGTTTAGACAAATACTCGAGAGCATGAGGAGGCATTATAGCACTCTAACGAAAGCGGAATTCATTCTCTTTCCATCTTTTGCATATACTTAACCCAAGTTATCTTTCTCATGGAATAGCTACTTTAGACGGTATCTAGTTTCACTAAATCCCATTTGGTACAAAGAGAGGGGCCACTCCCCACAATGCTTTTCTTATGATCCCTACTTTATGTGGTAAGTAGTGGAAGGCTTCCATATAGTGCACTCAATTTTGTTACTTCTAATGGGAATTGCGGGGTTTGGGTCAATCCTATAGCATGATTGAATTGGTTCCTTCGGATCCTTCTTCCTCCTAATGGTCTGTACAAGTAACAACTCGTTAGTGCCGTCCGGCCAATATACCAATCGGAGGGCACTCCGATACTCAAATAAGACTCTAGATGAGGGTGGAGGAAATTATGAGAGAGTGCTTTATCTAGCTGTACCTTCATAGGGTTGTGTACTGTTCCTTTTATAGGCAGCCCAAGCTTGAGCCTCAAGTAAGTTCGTGTCGGGCTCGTGCCACAAAGACGTCATTGGCAAGTAATCGTCCTAAATCCCGTCAATCCTGATCTGCATGGACTGCCTGGTTTGGGTTCGCTGCTAGACAGAACGCTCAATCTGACCCTGAGGCATTAGGCTATGCATAATCCCTGATGGGCCCCGCATCCGGACCCTTCTTCAGTGGCATAGTTCAGTCGTTCAGTCCAATACCACGGCCCGGCCAAGATCATCTTATAGATCTGGGTTGCGCCCGCTCGTTTCATATTTGGCACGGTTTGCCTGACCCAGCCAATCCGACCTACTACATGAATAATAAACTGCAGCTATAGAAAAGCTTCCTCTGACCCCACCTCCTATTCACATGTCTTCTAATAATCATAGAGGAAGACACTGTGCCATTCCTTAAAGGTCGCACAATCTACCGCCATTTTCGGAATTGAAAGTTCAGGCTGCAGTTTTAGTAAGAACAGTATTAAAGCATCTAACTCAAAACCAATTGACTATGAGTATAGAGTCCGTCCAGGCTCATTTCCTATGTTGGAAATAATGTGTATATGGTAGTATATATATTGTAATTAGGCAAGTTAGTCATTGTAATTAGGCAAGTTAGTCAATTAGGTAGGTAGCATCAATTAGGGATTTAATTTCCTCTTTCCGTATTATTTTCTTTCCTTATTCATCTTGTACACAGTCTATATATTTCCTCATTGTGAGAAGAATAAATCATATCGTTCGTATATTTCGACATGGTATCAGAGCGGGTTCTAGGAACCTGACTTTCTCCTCTTCGTTCTCTCTTTTTTTCTAAAACCAACCCTATCTCTACACAGAAACCGAAACCCTAACCCTAGCCGCCGCCGCCATCAATCGCCGCCACCTCCCTTCATCGTCGGCTGTTGCTAACCCTAAATCCACAACCTATCAGCCGCCACTGTTATTCCGCCGCTGTTTTTCTCTTCTGGTCTTCTGATTCCGCCACCATCCGCCTCTGTCCACCTCTGTCCGCAACCTATCACCCATTAGTTGTCGCCACCGTACTCTCTTTTTTTTTCCTGTGGGTAACTCTCGGATCTCTTCGTTTATATCTCTGATTTATTATTTATCATGGGTGATAATAAGAACAAAGATGCTGAGAATAAAGACATTGGTGCATCAGGCACCAAGGATGTTGTTCGGGATTATCGTCGGTCTCTCACCACGATTAAATTAAATGGATCCAACTATTTGCCATGGTCCCGTGCAGTAACTGTATCTCTACGCGCCAGTGGTGAGACTTCCTACATCACTGATGATGCATCTACTGATCCCACTTGGACCCAAAATGATGCTCATATCATGACTTTACTTTGGAATAGTCTTGAACCCGATATTTTTAATAATGTTGCTTGCCAAGAGACGTCCAAAGCTGTTTGGGACACTCTCAAAGAATTATATTCATCGGATCAGAATACTTCTCGTATATATCAAATTTATCAGCAGATTTTCTCTTTCCAACAAGGAGATCGATCGCTCGATGACTACTTCTCTACATTGAAAGGGATGTGGGATGAATTAAATGTTTACCAACCGTTATCCACAGACTTACGGGTTCAACAGAAGTACAGGGATGACTTTCGTGTTTCAAAGTTTTTGTCTGGCCTAAATTCAGAACTTGCTCCTCTAAGTTCTCAGATTCTATCTGGCAAGGAAGTTCCTACTGTTGGTGAGGCTTTTTCTCGTGTTCGACGGGCTGCTACCCATTCATCTGGTTTAGAGCGACCGACTCCATCTGCTCTTGCTGCTCCCATTACATCCCCTACTTTATCTTCTGGAAATTTTGGCAATCACATTCCCCCCCACAGTCATAGTAGTTCCTCTGAACGTGGTGGTCGGCGTGGAGGACGTGGGGGGCGTGGTGGTCGTGGCACCAAGAAGTGTACTCATTGTAATGCAACCAACCACGATGTTGCGTTTTGCTGGAAGCTTCATGGCAAACCAGCTTGGGCTAACCAGGCTACACTTGAGGGGGAGCCGTCTGCACCTGCTCCTCTTACTCAGATTACTATATCCAAGACCGAGTACGATTCTATGATTCAAAGGGCTAATGCATCTTCTTCTTCTTCCACTGCGACCCATGTCTCTTCAGGTAATACTTGTCTTCATTCATCTTCTCGTACTGGCAGTAATCCTTGGATACTCGATTCTGGCGCATCTGATCATATGACAGGTGACTTGTCCCTTTTAACTAATGTTGTTACCCCTTCTGTTCCTTCCTATGTTACTATTGCCGATGGATCTAAAATTCTTGTTCATGGCATTGGTACATATTCCTCATCTGGTCTTGTTTTTTCTTCTGTCTTATATTTGCCTCAATTCCCTTTTAATCTTATCTCCATTCATAAACTTTCTCATACTCACCAGTGTTCTGTACGTTTCTATTCTTCTCGTTGTGAATTTCAGGATCTCAAGACGCAGAGGATGATTGGTGGGGGGTATGAGAAGAATGGTCTGTTTTATCTCCGGGAAGAGAAGCAGCAGCAGGCGTCCAACTCTTCCATGTTATCTGCTCTCCATTCTACTGTCACACCTTATCAGTGGCATTGTCGTCTTGGGCACCCATCCTCTGCCAATCTTCGCAAGCTAGTCCCTAATCTACCTCATTTTTCTCCTTTTAGTTGTGATACTTGTGAACTCAGTAAACACCGTCGGGTTTCTTTTCCTTTACGTACTGAGTCACCATGTTTAGAACCTTTTTCTTTAGTTCATTCAGATATTTGGGGACCTTCGCGCACTACGAGTTTGTGTGGTGCTCGCTATTTTGTTACATTTATTGATGCTTTTTCTCGTTTAACTTGGGTGTATCTCCTCAAAGATCGGTCTCAATTATTTTCTGTGTTTTCAAAATTTCATGCTGAGATTGTCAATCAGTTTAATGCTAAATTACATATCTTACGGACTGATAATGCCCAAGAATATCTTTCTAATGAATTTACGCATTTTAATGAGACTCATGGCATTATTCATCAAACTGCTTGTGTCACCACCCCGCAACAGAATGGGGTTGCGGAACGGAAAAATGGGCCCGTTTTAGGTGTAGCTCGTGCTCTTATGCTTCACATGAACGTTCCAAAACTTTTTTGGGGATATGCTGTTCTTACAGCAAATTACCTAATAAATAGAACACCTTCTCGAGTTTTGAATGAAAAAATTCCTTATCAGGTCATGTTTCCTGCCAAGGATCTTTATAGTCTTCCCCTAAAACTTTTTGGTTGTGTTTCGTTTGTTCATAATTTATCTCCTGGTCGTGATAAGCTTGATCCTCGGTCTTACAAATGTATCTTTCTTGGTTACTCTCGCACACAAAAAGGGTACCAGTGTTATAGTCCCTCATTACGGAAGCACTTCGTGAGTGCTGACGTCACTTTTTTTGAAACCATCCCATATTATTCCCTCGAAGGTGGACAGGTGCGACCACCCATGTTGGCTGACCTTGGTCAGTCCCCTTGTATCCCTGAGCTTACTTCTCGACCACCAATTACACAGGTTTATGTTCGTCGTCCTTCCGCTACCGCTCCAACTGTTGCTACTACAGATCCGGCTTCTGTACCCACACCATCTCCTCTAGCGTCTGCAGATCCTACTCTCGATCTTCCTATTGCTCAGCGTAAAGGTACTCGTTCCTGCACTTCCCATCCTATCTCTCACTTTGTCTCCTATGATCATTTATCTCCCTCTTTTCGCGCTTTTTCTGTCTCTTTGTCCTCTCTTGTTGTTCCTAAGTCTTATCAGGAGGCTCTTTCTCATCCTGGATGGCGTTCTGCTATGGAAGAAGAGATGCGCGCTTTATCATTGAATCATACTTGGGATCTTGTTCCCAAGCCTTCTGGAGCTCATATTGTTGGTTGTCGTTGGGTGTTTACTATCAAACACAATCCTGATGGTACTGTTGATCGTTTGAAAGCTCGTCTTGTGGCCAAAGGTTTCACCCAAACCTACGGGCTCGATTACACTGAGACTTTTTCTCCGGTTGCCAAACTCAATTCTGTTCGAATTGTTATCTCTCTTGCGGCCAACCTTAATTGGCCTCTTCATCAACTTGATGTCAAGAATGCATTTCTTCATGGTGACCTCTCTGAGACTGTCTATATGGCTCAACCACCCGGTTTTGAGTCCAAGGGGGAGTCTGTTTGTCATCTTCGCAAATCGTTATATGGACTCAAACAATCTCCCCGGGCTTGGTTCGATAAGTTCAGTAGTATCGTTGTGTCTCATGGTATGACTCGAAGTCAAGCTGATCACTCTGTATTCTTTAAAAGGACTACTCGTGGTATTGTGATTCTCGTGGTTTATGTGGATGATATTGTCATCACCGGCAGTGATGGTGTTGGGATTGAAATATTGATTCGTCATCTTTGTTCCAGTTTTCTTACTAAGGATCTAGGCAAGCTTCGGTATTTTCTCGGCATTGAGGTTGCTCGTTCCAAAGCGGGCATTAGTTTATCACAAAGGAAATACACTCTCGATCTCTTGAAGGATACAGGTTATCTTGGTTCTAAACCTGTAGCTACTCCCATGGACACTAATCTTAAACTAATGCCGGAAGATGGTGAATTGGTTGATGATCCTGAGATGTATCGGAGACTTGTGGGTAAGCTTATTTATCTCACTATTACTCGACCTGATATCTCCTATGCAGTCAGTATTGTCAGTCAGTTTATGACGTGTCCTCGAGTTCCTCATATGGAAGCAGTTGTTCGTATCTTGAAGTATCTTAAAAATGCACCTGGACGTGGACTTCTCTACAAGTCATCTGGACATCTTCGTATCGAAGGATATACAGACGCTGACTGGGCTGGATCTCCTGCTGATCGTCGTTCTACTACTGGTTATTGCACCTTTATAGGTGGCAATCTTGTGACTTGGAAGAGTAAGAAGCAGTCAGTTGTGGCACGTTCTAGTGCAGAAGCAGAGTATAGAGCAATGGCTCATACCACTTGTGAGTTGACTTGGTTGCGTACACTTCTACAAGAGTTTGGGATTCCAGTGCATGGTCCCACTCCTTTATACTGTGATAATCAGGCTGCTATCCACATCGCTAATAATCCAGTATTTCATGAAAGGACCAAACACATTGAAGTTGACTGTCATTTCATTCGGTCAAAAGTGGAATCCAAAGAGATTAGCACGCCTTTTGTTCCTTCAGGCTCTCAACTTGCTGATATTTTCACGAAGGCTCTTCCCAAGACTTCCATTGACTCTATTTGTCTCAAGCTTGGAGTATACGATGTATACGCTCCAGCTTGAGGGGGAGTGTTGGAAATAATGTGTATATGGTAGTATATATATTGTAATTAGGCAAGTTAGTCATTGTAATTAGGCAAGTTAGTCAATTAGGTAGGTAGCATCAATTAGGGATTTAATTTCCTCTTTCCGTATTATTTTCTTTCCTTATTCATCTTGTACACAGTCTATATATTTCCTCATTGTGAGAAGAATAAATCATATCGTTCGTATATTTCGACATCCTAGTTAAGAGGTAATAATTAATCAATGTGGGGCAAACTCTAACACTCTCCGCACTGTTGACCCGCACATGGAGCGGTAAAAATTGTCCAAAAGTCTCTGAAATCATAGCTATGATACCATGTTAAAGCATCCTACTCGAAACTGATTGGCTATGAGTGGAGAGGCCGCCCAAACTCTTAACAAACAAAACAGTTTACATTGAGAGTTCATGGACATGATAGTTTTGAAAAAGATCAAATTAAATGCAAGGATTTATGCAATTTCAATAAAAGAAAGAGTTTAGAGATTGAGAGAAGGTATCACAAGAGCATATATTCCTTGAAGATTTTTATTGTTCTTACTTCTGAATTTTCGAGTAAACATCCGTGATTAGCAGTTCAATTACTAGGTGTAGTCTCATTGTTAACTATGAATTGCTTTTCCACTAGGATGCATGATGGTGGAGAAGTAGATGTCCGTGCTTGCTACACTGCCCTTTCTGTAAGTTTTTAAGTTCTCTTCTCCTCTCCATGTGTGGCCATGAACAGACAGTGGCATTGGTTTTGTACATATGAATCTTCATATCAATTGCAGGGTAAATAGCCAATTCATTTTGAGTCTGGTAACTGTAGTACTGGTGGTCATCCTTCTAGCACTTAGAAGGGTTAGGAAAATTCCTTCATTCTACGTTATGTATGGAGAAAGTGTTTGGTGTTGAAGAGGGAGAGAAAAATAGTGATGAAAGCTCGGTGATGATTGTTTTCTGTTATTGATGACCAGCTTAAAAGGATAAGGTGGTGGAGAATAAGCAACTAGAGCTCTTTTTCTTACGAAATTAGAAATAGAATTGATTTCCACATTCTGCATTAGTTTAACTACAGTCATTTTCCCTTTCATTTATGCGAAAACTTGTGAGGAATTGTTAACCACGAGGGCTGTTCTGTAATCTCACATACCAAAACCAAGAAAAAGAGTGTAGATTAGTTATGTGTAAAAGTGGACTGTGAAAATCATTTCCAGTTAGAAACTGGGCAGATACAGATAACGTTAATCTTTCACTATGACCTGCCTTCATGAGTATGCTCCGCTGCACACTGTCGGAAATCTTCTTCATTTTGTAGAAGGGACATTTTTTAAAAGGGAGGGGAAGCCACTTATGTCTCATATTATCCCTTTGATGTGGATGTCATGTACTCCCACAAAGGAGTCTTCCATTTCGGTGAAAAGGCTGTACGAGCATAATACCACTTATGTTACTTGCTAATATACACAGTACAAATTGCTTTCTTTAAAAGGTTCATCCCTGGCCTGCATGAGTTATGTGCTTGTATATTGGCATATCAGTAGAGGAGAATAGGTGACACCGTTCATTATCTGATCCTAAACTAGTGCCTGATGAACTTGTAGAATCCTCCAAATTTACAAGTTTCAGATGGTTTCATCATGTGCCTTCTAGTTTCATTGGTAGACCAAATAGTGATCACTGTCATCTGGTTTGATGCCGCGTCTCTCTATACATGTATCAAAAATAAAAATGGTTGATCTTCTGCTTAAATGTGTTTAATAGTACTGCTTGTCGAATATTTTAATCATGCCTGCAATGCTTTTCCCCCAACAGGTTGCCAGTATTTTGAACATTTTGGATAATGAACTGGTTCACAATGTTGGAAATTACATCGCGAGGTTGGTTGTAGGCTGCCTTTTTTTTCCCTTTGCTGCTAGAAATTCAGAAAATACTTTCTGTTTTCGAAAATAATTCTCCCTTATAGAAATGAATAATGGAGGGCTGTACTCATTTGCGTCTCTCTTGCAGCTGTCAGACCTATGAAGGAGGTATTGCTGCGGAACCAGGTTCTGAAGCTCATGGTGGGTATGTTACTACAAATGTTTTCCTTCATCATCGGCAAACACCATTTTTACGTACTTGTTTGGATTATTTTATTAAGTGTTTGTGGTTGTATGAAAACTGTTTGGTTGAGGTGTTATTCACTTGCTTTTCCTCACAAATCTGCTCATATCTATTTAGGTACACTTTTTGCGGGCTCGCCGCAATGATTTTAATCAGCGAGGTCAATCGTTTGGACTTGCCTAGATTAATAGTAAGATCACCTTATTTTTCTTGTTATTAATTATGAGCTTTCATCAATTCATTCTTACGCTGAAATTTTTGAAGTTTCAATACACCGTCTCTTTGGCCTATGTTATATTTGGTCATATATTTCACACCCGTGGGCATACGGTCGACAATTAGTACCATACCAATCAACTTCACTCTGACAATGGCAACTGATGAATATTGGCAAATATTCTAGCCTATAGCATTGAGCCCATTTCCTATATGCTTAATTGGCATTTTAACATGGTCAGAGCTCTTGTTCCAGGAGTTCCCAAGTTCAAGTCCAGTTATCTCTTTTTGCTCTATTTTCATGCCTGCTACTTTGCACCTGCACTTTATGAATGGAGCTTATTGTTGGAACAGTTAAAAAGTCTTTTGTTTTTCGGCATGGGGTTCCTTAGACGCAAAGAACGCCTCCATTGGCTAAGAGGGTCAACTGTGTCAAAACATATAAGATACAGAAGTTATTCTTTGAAGTGTCTTAGTATTTGGCTCCTCTGCTTCACCTCAACTGGCAGCGCCAATTGCATTGGCTTCTCCAAAATGAGATTGTGAACAAGGTTGTTTCTAGGATCCTAACTTCGAGGGTTTTGGCAACAGGAAGACCATTTTGTATCCGATTTCTTTGTGGGGTGGTGATGGAACAGCCACTTCTTCTGTGATCTTATGATTTCGTGGGACAATGTTCCAGAGATGCTGAGCAGTGGTTATTTTGCTTGTACCAGGATTGGGTGGTATTCAGACAAGGAGTTGAGGGTGGATTTCAGGGGAGAACAAATAAATTGGTTGATGGCTGCTATTCCTTTTGGCAGGTGACTAGAGTTCTTTTTTGCATCTAAACCATTTTCTGGTCACTTTTTGGAGCGAATGAGTAACACTAGAAAAAGTGAACAGGGAGGAGTGTTTGCTTTGATACAAAAACTACATTCAAGTGTTGATCAACCACTGATGCTGTCTGATACCGAAGACGACTGTAGTACAGGCACTGAAAGTCCCGCAACATCTGATTTGTGCGAAGGTGAACAAGATTTGGAAGGGGACTCTCATGCTGATGATAATTGCCATTTTAGGCAGGAAGGTATGCTGATTTAAGTGAGGATGCTTGCTTACTGTATCTTTTTCATCAAGCTAGGTGAAAATTTTCCATTTTTCCTCTTAATCTTCGACTAGAGTTCATACCGCACGAAACTATTCCTCATTTGTCTTCTTTTGCTGTTCCTATGCAACGCGTGCAGGAGAAAAGTCTGCGTCCGATCCCGTGAACTTCTTCAATGTTGGTTTGGATTTTATTAGAGGACATTCCCAATTAGAACCTCTTTTTGACAGCATGGCCTTGCAGCAATACATTCTTCTGTGCTCTCAGGTACTCCCATTTAAATTAGAACCTCCCTGTATGTCTATGATAAAAGTTACATGCCTTAAGATCATGTGTGGGTTGTTTATTCGCGGAACCAAACTACATCTCTCGCCTCTTTTCTTCGCTATAAATGGGATGACATATTGCACCTTTGGAGAATTATTGTTCCACGTCTGTCTTTTGGATGAAAACCATGTTTCACGCAAGCTTGGTTGTCTTGACGTGGACTTTGTGTAAAATAATTTTTTTTTTTGGGGCCAAAAGAGAACTTTGTTAACGGGTAGTCGGTAACGAAAGGGGACAAGAGAGAAGAGTGCAGGATGACATATTTCAACAGAGGAAAGGCTAAACCAAACCAAACCAAACCAAACTGAGCCTTATGTCCCAAATCAATTGGGGTCGGCTACATGAATCCTTTTCCTCCAAAGAGTTCTGTCAAGTGCTGCTTGCTCACTTAGCCCTAGTAGACTTGAATCCTTGCGCACTACCGCATCTAATGTCAATTTGGGTCTTCCCCTCCCCGGAGCATTGCTATGCAAAGCTATCCTATCCGCTCTCTTAACTATTGCATCCGTAGGTCTACGATAGACATGCCCAAACCACCTAAGCCTATTTTCCCTCAACTTCTCGTCTATAGGTGCTACGCCTACCATCTCGCGGACTGTTTCGTTTCTAATCCTATCTCGTCTAGTCTTACCACACATCCCCCTCAACATTCTCATTTCCGCTACACTCATCTTGGTCACCTGTTGTTTCTTCATAGCAACAACATAGCAACATAAATATCAAGAAGTTCATATGTAGGGTTGACTGCGAAGGATCATATAGTCTGCTTCTGCTGTTGATTGATCGAAGTGGGTAGCTCCAGTAGACACATAGAAGCAAGATTGGTTCTAGCTAAGTTTACTAAACCTGATCTCAGTTATTTGAATGTTAGACCAATGGTGTTGTTTTGCAGGAAAAATCAACTTTTCCACTATGTTAAGACAAATATTCAATCTGTTTTTTGGTTTTAACCTGTGACAAATGAAGAACTGCTTGCCACATGCAGTATGTTGGTAATACCGAGGGATGGACCGCTATTACACTATCCTTTTCGCTGGAAACTGCATTTGAGTAGATACCTTCGTCATTACCATTTTTTGGACTTACTTTTAATAATTTTTGGAATCCCTCTATGGATAGCGGAATACATAGAGTTAAACAAAGTAAAATAAGAAATTGAAAGATTCTTTTGAAACTGTTTGTTTGGAAATTTTCTGAAAAGCTAATCATAGTTTTTTCTCTCCATCGGAACGTGAGGGAAGATGAGAAAACAAAAATGATAGCTTCAGCAGGGAGCTTGTGTACAGCCCCTCCCACATGTACAACTACTAGCACTGCAGGATCATAATCGCACTCACAGAACAAGCAAGCTAGGGTTTCCATGAAAAGAGGGCTCATATAAGGTTTGAACTTCGATTGGCGAGAGGTGTAAGCACTGCGAGATGTGAAGCGATCTCCTACTAAATGAAAGGACTTACTTTTGTTTCAGGGTTAGTATCTCAGGCTCTGGGCTCCTCGGGGTGCTGCCTCGTGGGTCCTTGCTTCAGTGCAAGACGAGTGCTATTTTTTGGGATTGTTACTTTTGTACGCCTCTTATCGTGATGTATATCTGCTGTTTTTCCGTGAGTTAAATTCTTAACATTCCCACGGTTGCAGGTGGAAGGAGGATTCAGAGACAAACCCGGCAAAGGCCAAGACTACTACCACACATGTTATTGTCTGAGCGGCCTATCGGTAGCTCAGTATAGCTGGTCAAAGAAGGCCGGTTCGCCTCCTTTACCTGGAATGGTATTGGGTCCTTATTCCAATCTCTTGCAGCCAGTCCATCCGCTCTTCAATGTTATCTTGGACCAGTTCTATGAAGCTCACGAGTTCTTCTCAAGGACCTAGGTTTTTAGCTTTGCCATTTTCATCATCGGGCACAGGACCACAAGTGACAATGCAGGTTTGTTGTATCTTTCGATCGTTCTTGTTTTTATATCTGACTTGTAAAATCAAAGACCGCTCTGTATCTTTGTTGTAGTTCTTTTTTCCTTGAACGAAAAGGGAAACCATCAGTTGTAAAGAGCCTATCGAAGGGAGTATTAAACTCATGTTCTGATGCCTATTGATTATAGATGTAGAGGTTTAACCAAAGTAATTGATTTTCGCATTCCCTTTTGTGGAGTACTTTATCCAGTTGTTCAATTGACCCGAACTCGATTCAAGAGCTTTCTTGTGATCCCCTTGAATTGCAAAAGTAAAAGCAAGTTAGCGTTGTCCAGCATTTATCAGTCGGAACACACTCTGAAAGTACTTCTAGAGAAAAAAATAGCATGTATTGTACTTTTTAACTTCAATTATCTTATATAATCAGACTTTTTAACTTAGTTTAAGACAGCATGTATGGAGCATGCTCTCCATAATGTTAGAATTAACGATCGCTATCTTTGACATCGTGCATGATGCAATGGACGTCAACACCACATGTCATGGTCGAGCCACCTAGAGGACATGTGGTAAATGGGCATTGCCACGTCGACGTGGTCATCCAGGTCGGATCCCGCTTTGGCCTGGTTCACATAGTGCCTGCTCACATTCGGTTTTGGTCCGGCCCATTGTCGTTAGACTTCGTCTAGTTAACGGTTTAACCTTGTGCCGAGTCAGCACACTACACTTTTTTTTTTTTTTAAATCATTTACTCTCTGTTGACTGCTATTGTCTTTATTCACGTGATTTACTATAGCACCCTTTCACGTATGAAAAATTGGACTATTGAAAGTGCAGTGTTGTAGTTTTTATATGAAAAAAGGGACTCGCGTATAAATATACAAAATGTGAAAATTCTTACCGAACTAGATTAAATTAAGTTTTATAATGACGAATATAATCTAATAATTCAATAAAAATAGACCTAATTTTTTTTTTTTATAAACATTAGAATTATTGAATATATAGATGTTTATATTAGTTTCTTTCTAATAAAGAATTTTTTATTTTGTTACGGTGCAAATTTTTTATTTTTTGATCAAAATTTGATGATCCGAATTATTCAATGTGTTTAAAACATGTTTTTAAAGGTACTTACAAGGAATCGGCTCAAAATAATATCGAGAATGGCTTGATTTAAGCAGTTTTTGATAAATAGTGACAAACAATTTTATGAAAAAATTGACTGGATTAAGTTTTTTCGGATAATATTTTTTGAGCTGATTTTTCGCGGTAACTCTTAAAAATGTGTTTTAAAAATATTGAACAGTTCGGATCATTAAAATTTGATTAGAAAATATGTTTTATGAAAAATTGAATGGAACAAGTCTTTTCGAATAATATTTTGAGTTGATTTTTCGTGGGTACTCTTAAAAATATGTTTTAAACACATTAAACAATTCGGATCATCAAAATTTGATTAGAAAATAAAAAATCTGTACCGTAACAAAATAAGAAATTTCTTATTAGAAGCTCTCTCTTTACGTGTATATATATATATTAGAGTACCACCACGGCATGTATTTGTGGGGAACATTTGCATGTGCAAATTTGCATAGCTTTTAGGTGGGAATAGAAAAGCTCTTGAGCTGCAACGAACACAACATTCTTGGACCATTAGAATTTTAGGGCTCGACAAAAATTCCAATTTTGTAAAATTTGAGCAATTAGTGGTGTGATCTTCGGAATTGTCCGAGTCATTAAGGGCATTCAATTTCTCTAGGCAACTGAGGTGTGGAACACGTGCATGAGCAGATATTCAGGTGTTGGTAGATCAAGACTGAAGCTCGCTAATCGATAATGCGCACAGTAGGCTAGTCGATCATACCTTGATCAAGATGGTCTCGTCACTTTGGAGGTTTTGGCCTAGAAGGCTTTGTAGCCGCTGATCGGTTTAAAGTCCAATCTTGACTCATAGAAACGAACTTCACAGGTAATCAAATTTGAAGTTTAATTATATTTTTAATTTCAATTTATATGTAAATGTCAAAAAAATTAATTGAATTTTTTTAAAAATATTCGTACCGACCGATTCCTATTTACCAGACAGCCTGCATTGCTCGGTAGATTTTTCGATACATTAAGCATGATTGACGGTACCATTTTCATGTGAGAGAACGATACATACCAGCTAGTACGATAAACTTGAATAGTATTCCATTTGTAGTCGTAGTCAACTCTTGGCACGCTGTTTTGCCAAATGCCGAAGAGACCAACCAACTAACTGCCAAAACTATCCCTGTCAATTTTCTCAATTATCACCCCCCCATTTTTCAACTCTTTCTCCCTCCTCTATATCCCCCTCTAAACCCCCATGACTGCAAAACTCCTCCAGATTCTGACAACCCAATGGAAAACCAGGAAAAGTTAACAACGGCAGCACACGGGGTTACAAATTCTCCCCTTACCCGATCCCCCAGTCCTCCTCATGACGCGCAACCCTCCTCGCCGGCGCCGGGATCTCCGGCGAAATCCTCGGTCTCGTCCGATCTAAGTCACCGCAATTCTCCAAGTCATGGATCCTCCCCAGAAACGAAAAGACCGGATTCACCGCCGGGAAACTCGCCGGTGCGATCCCCGGCTCTGCAGCCGATGGTCAACCGGTTATCGCGGGAGGAGCCGGTGGCCGCGACGAAGGTGGAACAAGGAGCACGGTCTCCGGGTGAATCCTCGATCTCGTCCGATCTAAGTCATCACAGTTTCCCAAGTCATGGATCCTCCCCGGAAGGAAAAACAAAAAATCCGGAGAGATCCCCGTCGCCGCAGCCGATGGTCAACCGGTTTGCACGGGACGAGCCGGTGGCCAACCGATTTGCACGGGACGAGCCGGTGGCCGCGACGACGAAGGTGGATGGGGGAGTAGGAGACGGAGTTCTCGGTGGAGACGCTGTTAAAGGAGGCGCCGGGCGGCGACCGAGGAAGTCGCTGTCGATTCTGAGGAGAGTTAAGAGAGAGGAGATAGTGAAGAAGGTTGCCTTGGGGTTTAGGGTTTTCGGATTCGCTTGCTGTTTGGTTTCGTTGGCAGTGATGGCTGCTGATAAGAACGAAGGTTGGGCCCTTGATTCCTTTTACAGATACAAGGAGTTCAGGTTAGTATATTCGAAATTGTTGGATACACATTGAGTCTGCTAGGATTCACTTGCATCTGACGATTTCAAAAATATCGGTATCTGAATTTGGGTTCATAGATTTGCTCTTTCCGGTTTTCAGTCTTTTTTTTACATCAATCGATACATGTTCTATGGAGTAATTTGATGATGGTGGTGGTGATATTGATACAGGTATTCCCTGTCAGTGAACGCGATAGGATTTGTGTATTCATTTGCTCAGGCTTTAGATCTTGTTTACCATTTAGCTACCGGAGAGTACGTTTTCCGGCACCAGATTCGCTATTACGTCGATTTTGCCGTGGATCAGGTAAGTCATATTTCTCTAAATTGTTAGTTTGGAATGCTGAATCGGGTGAATCTTTCGTTGGGTTGCTGGCATTGAATAACTCAATCTGCAGAAAGAAACAGACAACCATTTCTTGTTGACCGACCGAAATTAGTCAGAATGCACTCCGATACTTAAGTTAGTTATTGAAAGGGTATGGTAGTAATAGCACGTACCTTGTATTAGGTTCCTTAGTTATGTGATATAGAGTGCCAATCTAGGTGCGCGTACTGGAACAACCCATCTTGTGTGCCACGTGTGGGACAACCATCCTGTGCACCATAACGTTAGAAACAACTGCCTCGGCCTCTGAACTCATGTATGACGCAACCAGTGTCAGGTCGTATCTCACACGGCCGTGTCGAGTCACATGTCGGCTCTGTGGGGTTACGAAGCTGCTATACCGTGGTCATGTCAACCACTATGCATTTGGCCCGACTCACACGCTAGTCACGTGCTCAAAGACGGGTTGAGTACACGGCATACGAGTCTTGTGGAGTCTTCGATCTGGCCCAATGTTAGAGTAAACTGGGCCGAGGACCTATCATGGCAAGAGAAAGGACCAACTTCGGTCATCGTCTAATCCGGCGATTATTGAATCCAACCCAAATCCGTTTGTATCGTAGCTTGACGCCTCCTAGATTCGGCCAACTACAGTACCCCAGATAAACAAGGCTCAATCCCATGCTAATTTGCACATTTGGGCACTTTTTATCCACAGTTTCTGGCCTTTAAGAGCCTTTAAGTTCCTTCTATCCTTTGATTTGGGCCCACTGGAAGTGGTACTGAACTTTTAAGGGATGGTGGACCACTCACTTTGGGTGATAATGAGTGTTATTCCCTCGTCAGCCATTCTATTCGGTGGTCTGTGAGTTAGTGTAAAGTTGGCAGAAAGATTCACTAAAAGTTTACTGCTTTCACCTTTGAATTTGTTCTCTGCTTGATATTGCTGCTTTTTTAAAGGAAAAAAAAATTACTAAGAGCATGTCCAGCACTAATATTTATTTTACCTAATAAAAATACAGAAAAAGGTATAATTTTTATTTTGCTTAAGCACTTTTTATGCTTCAATACTACTACTAGATATTTTGCCTTGTCAAATTATATAAAAAGATAAACCAATACACGTATGAGATGATTAATGATGTGGCACTTTCCGATTGGTTAATGAAATTTGTGTATCCTTCAAGGACGGACCATATGTAGGTAGTTAAAATGCAAATAAGTAAAATGCTTAGCCATTTGACTAGCCTCTTGACTTGCAAAATGTGTTTTTGACCAATCATTTTGCGTAATAGGCCTCAAATAGAGAATTTGTTGGAGATGCTTTAACTGGGTCAGTTAAACGAGCAGAGCAATGAGTTGTTCAAATTTGGTTTGAAAATTTAACCGTCTGTAAAAAGTATGTTTAAGTTAGAATTGTTTGGTAGTGCCGGCAACCCGCGATCCTCAATTTATAATATAAAACCAAATATTTAAGTTGTGTTCGTCTATGTAACAAATCAATTTGGATAAGTCTACCAACACATTAAGTTGCATATCAAAGTGTACATCATGCCTACGTGGCATATTATTATAAGACAAAATGTAAAAGCGGGTTCCATGAATTTTGATGTTGTTCAAATTAATGAATGTCACATAGACATGATGTGCAACGTGATGTGTTAGTAGCATTGCTCAATCAATTTTGAACGAGCTTTTAACACGTGTAACACGAGCTCGAAATTGAGTATCTTGGTTCGATTAGAAGATGTTGATAATCACGTCTGTCATGAAATACCACAGATTTTCTAAAGCCTTTTGGTTTACCCCAACATAACACTCTCAAGTCTCGACCATCAGTCATATGTTTTATGTATTGTCGACTCTACCAAACTGTATAATTCGTGGTAAATGAACAAACTCCACCCACTTAACAGACCGGAGAGTTGGGGGAAGAGGATTGGCATCTTCTCGCATAAATAAAGAAATTGTAGCAGTAATGCAGGGCCACTATTTGCTCCTGTTAAATTGAGAAAAGCCAGGTTGACAGCACAATAAGTTGTCAACAGGATTCTTGTTATTTGGGATGGACCCAAATGGCTATTGTTGGAACACCTGATATACATTGTTGCACCTATTTTTTAACAGTTCAACCTTTGAATATAATCGGTAATTTGACAGCTACCCACTTGATTTTCCATATTTTTTCTGCTGGTATAAGTGAAAATCAAGGTCTTTGTTGGTTTGAAATGGCAGATATTGATTTATCTTCTCATGCCGGCATCATCATCATCAGTTAATATAGTATACGTAATAAATTATGACCCTACATTACACAAGGCCTTTTAAAGCCGCGAGGATGCCAAAGTCTAATGGAACTTCACATTTAAACATGCTCGTCCTGCAACAATGCAAGGATGGGTGGCCTACTGAGAAGTTCACGGGGGTTGGGCGGTCAAAGAGGACAATATTGTGTAACGTAGGGGCGGGTCATTACAAAAACTACTAGAAACCAAGTTTATTTTCAACGCGCAAGTCCCTTTGTCAACATGGTTCTTGTTATTTGGGATGGACCCAAATGGCTGTTGTTGGATCACCTAATACACATTGTTGTGCTCATTTTCTAACGGGTTTAAGCTTCGTGTATGATCGGTAATCCAACAGCTACCCACTTGATTTTTCCTTATTTTTGTGCTGGTATAAGTGAAAATCAAGGTCTTTGTTGTTTGGAAATGGCAGATATTGACTTATCTTCTCATGTCGGCATCATCATCAGCTGCAACCAGAGTTGATGACTGGCAGTCTAATTGGGGTGAAGACAAGTTCCCAGAAATGGCAACTGCATCTGTGGCAATGTCTTACATGGCATTTGTGGCCTTTGCCTCAAGCTCCCTCATCTCAGGTTACGCCCTTTGCACTTCCAGATCTGTGTAATTCTATGACCTCTATGTAGGTGATCTATTTACTCCTAGTATTTAGGTTTCTTGATAAGATACTGCAAAAAGGAAAGGCAGTGTCGTAGAAATTCTTAGTGTTGTATAGAGAAATATGTTCGGATTCATTCGATCATCTCTTGGTGACATTTGCTTTGCTTGTACTGTAATTTTACTGGAAATATGATTGCGGTTCACAATATGGAAATTCGTCTTTATGTTATCGTATTGTACCAGTTTTACTATTTATGAATGAAAAGAGTACAAGATATATCGATTGTTGTGCATAACACACATTTATAACCTAGAGTTAACATCGTTTGTTACCGTATTTAAGTATCTTGATTAAATATTGCAAAAAGGAAAGGCAGTGTCTTAGAAATTCTTAAGTCTTGTATAGAGAAATATGTTCGGATTCGTTCGATCATCTCTTGGTGACAGTTGCTCTCCCTGTACTGTAATTTTGCTGTAATATGATTGTGGCTCACAACATGGAAATTCGTCTGTATGATATCGTATCGCACCAATTTCACTATTTATGTATGAAAAGAGTACAAGATATATTGATCGTTGCACATAACACACATTAATAGCCCAGGGTTTACATTACGAGATACTCTATTTAAGTATATTGATAGAATACTGCAAAAAGGAAAGGCATTGTCATGGAAATTCTTATTGTGTGTATTATAGAGAAATATGTTCGGATTTGTTCGATCATCTCTTGGCGACAGTTGCTTTGCTTGTACTGTAATTTTACTGTAACAATTGCTTTTATATGATTGTGGTTCACAATACGTGAATTCAAGTTATCGTATCAAACAAGTTTCAACATGTATTGAGTGAAAAAAGTACAAGATATATCGGTTGTTGTGCATAACACATTTAACCTAGGGTTTACATCATCAATTACCGGAATGTTGATAAATATTGCAAAAGGGAAAATGTAGTGTCATAAAAATTCTTATTGTGTTGTATAGAGAAATATGTTTGGATTAGTTCGATCATCTCTTGGTTAGGAATATAAAATTTCCCCAACTCGACTGCCTCTGCTCCTAACGGATCGGAGATTTGGGTATTTTTTCTGAGATCGGGTAGGATTCGGGGATGAGTATCCCCGCCTTCGATCCCTGTCCTCGCTCTCCCCCTTAGATCCCCGTCCTCGCTCCCCATCCTGCTCCTGCCTCATATTTTCTTAGCTTATTACTCATTTACCCTTCACTCTCGTGTTCAAAATTTTTAGGTTTCTCTCTTTTACCAAATACAGCCGTTGTAAAATTTTGAGGATCTCAAACTCATCTCCTATCTCCCATCTCCCATCTCTATCTCTTTAAGATACTTTTGGGATAGGTATCTGCAAATATCGGATGAGTATCTGTATCCAACGGATATGAATCCCATCTAGAAGTATCTGTACTTCATAGATTATCGTAATGTGCATATTTAGATTTCGGGAGTGCACCTCCTTAGAACCCCGCGACCTGACCGGGCAGATCAAACTTCATCGTAGTCGACAAAGTGACAACCAAAGTCGAAACAGATTTCACAAACTCATCATCTTTCCTCTTTTAGATGTCATCATAGCGTTGCTAGTTCCCTTCTAGACCAATTGGTATGAGTTTTGAATAATTTGGCTCTGAGGAATAAAATACTGTATTTTATCATTTTGATGTGTTCTTGCTGATTCAGAAGCCATTGAATCATGATAAAACTGTAACAAGCTATCAACACTTGTCTTATCCGATCGTTTAGCGATTCTTTTTAAGAGACGGAAATGTAAATAAAAAGCGTCCCCGCGGGAAAGCCGTGAGCTCGCTGAATAAACAAGAGAGGAATCGCCCGCTTGGCAATGCTACATTGGGACAAATAATTTTGAAGCATTCCTCTAACACTAGACGGTCTTGCAAGAAGTTCAAACCCAAAGTGTGTCCATTTTGCATGTGGTGGGTCGGGTCCATTAATTTTAATTGGACCTTCTGTGTGCCCAATAAGCCCAACAGCACATAAAAGCCTTCTTGCGGATGGGGATTTTGAAAAATCATTCTTTCTGATATATACTGGGTCTGAAATAGCGATAACTCATTCCTCACTAATTTTTTTCCCTAAAAAATGGAAATTCTTCCTCTAATAATTCAAAAAAAATTATATTTATTTGCAGAACTAATGCAATTCATACTTGATATAAAAGTAACGAAATCGAAAGATCTGCAAAAAACAAGATATATGAAGTGATAATTATTTTAGTAACATCGTGAAAGAAATTGGTTTTTAAGACCAACAAGATCTTATAGAACATGTCTCGTTATCTATTTTATCACTCTTTGCAATGCTATTTTCTTTATTTCTGAATGAATAGAAACCAAGAACTGAAGCCTATATTTATAAGAAAAATTCTAGGGACTAAGAATGTAAATACATAAATTTGAGGGATTAGAATATAATATATTCATCACATCCCAAGGTACATATTATTTATTCCACTTCGTGATGTGTACCATCCCAACCTCGTGAGTTTTTCTTCATGTGGAAGTCATCCATTACATAAATACATACAAGATGTTCGGGTCAGTTTATACATATTTCGAATAATTTCTAAGTAATGAATCTTATCGTCGACTAGTTGGGATCTCAATCAAAGGCATGAGAAAGTCTTTCGGGAGATGGTCCCATAGAAGTTAATAGCATAAAAGGTTTCGAACCCGAAATCTTAGAAATGAACAAACTTTTAAGTATCTGGCCTTGGCTTCTAAGTCAAACCCTTTGTGTTTAGCATTTTAACTTAACATCATTCCATCATTGCCACAAATTCGGATGAGCGATCGATATAAGGAATAAGATCCTTTTGCTCTTTCTATCTTCGATTTTTTTAGAGAGAGCAGATATAACGATATAAAAACGAATCGAGATAAGATAAAAAGATACACATACATCCAAAGAGACATCTATCCTACCCTTCTTTTCGAAGAGAAATAGATATAATATCTCTATCTCATGTCTATTTATCATTGATTCTGCCTATGAATTAAGTCAAAAGATTTTGTATTTGATTCCCCAAATAGATTAGAGCGTTTCTGCCAATGAAAACGAACAAGAACACAACAAAAAGTGAAGAATAAAGACAACTTAAAGTTGAAGCAAAGAACATTGAGCAAGACTGCAGTCCCCGAAAAGTTTCTTGGGGTGGATGGGATTCACTTGGCTTTAAAAATACTACACACTCAAGTGAATCTCATCCAGCAAATTAAAATTTGAAAATATTTACCAAAAAACTTTTCAGGCACTAAAGAATTTCCCGAGAAAATTAGTTTAAAAAACATGCTAAAACATAAATCAAATGTAGAATTTTATCAAATACACACTAATAAGTGGAAATTATTCATTAGAAAGTCACATACAATAATATCACCACAATCTCTTACAAATTCATTGCACATAATTAAGCATCATATATATGGAAAAGCAAGATATTCCCATGTTTTTTATTGTTTCTTGATAGATATACATATATATAAGTCCACTCCTGCAGTTCTTCATGCTCTCTCTCATGTATCTATATCTATATATCTATATATAGAGATATATATAGATATAGATATAGATCTTGATCTTTCATTCTCTGGAGTCCAAGCACCAACAATAGTAATCAGACCTAGAGATTTCAAGCATTTCATCTGGGCTCATCCTCTCAAGTTCACTCTGCCTCCACCCTGCAAAATTGTTCCTGTTTTGTGGGTCAGAAGCAAGTGGGTAGTCTTCCACTCGGTGATATTGGGATCTCATCCTCATGTAAAGCCTCATTGTAGCCACACAGTCTTCATATGGATCTTGTATTCCATTTTGTATGTCATATCTGTAAAATTAAAAACCTCCATTAGAGCTTCCAACACTTGAACCATTTAGAAGAAATTTATGCTTACTGTCTATTTGTTAGCTGTCAGAATCTTAGAAGGGATATGACAGATACAACAAGAAGGGAGAGATAGCATAAGGGGAGATTTATTATAGAGGAGTGAATAGTTAGTTATAAAAGGTTTGTCTGAATATTTCTTAGGAATGATGATATGGTTGATATAAATACGTGGATGATATTTTTGTAGTTGGGGATTATATTCTTGTAATTTAACGATATTTCTGTAAGTGAGAGGTAAATAGACAAGAAGATAAGATATGGACGAGAGAAGGGTTATGATAATTTTATTCCCCTGCGAAGGGATAAAATAGATCTCGATATCCTGTCCGAGGTCCAAGAAAGTAGATAGACATCGAATATGACAAGTAGCCATATCCAGGTGATATCAGTGAACTATGTTATGACTCCTAACAAATAGACCCTTGCTGTTGTATTTTTAACATTGCAACATGATCAAAACTGTTGGATTTTTACATTTATAATTAAGCAATGACCTCTCCGTCGGTTTCTGATAAATATACTGACTTTCCCTATAGTTTAGTAACATTACTTTTATTCCTTTTCTTTTGAAACTATTATGCAGCTTAGATTTCAAAAAAATCTAGAACTTCAATTCATCTTGTCGGAAAAAATTCTGAACTTTAATTTTTAATAGGTTGACCAATGACATTTGATTTGACTTTAACGTTAAGGGAGGTAACTTTATAATTATTTCAAGAGTAAAAAAAGATTAAAGTAATTTTTCAAACTACAAAGGAGGTCAATGTGTTAAATCAGAAACTTCAATGGAGCTTAGTATTTATAATTCAAAGTGGAAGAACCAAACTGAGGTTTGAGGTAAACCAAAAGCGTAAGAAGTGGAAGTTTATCATTTTGCCACAGCAAGAGAAAAAGAGCATCAAAACAACGTTATTTTTACGAATAATATGTCTGTTGCACAACAGATTCTCCATTTTTTGTAGGGGAAAGGGAAAGTCGAAAACAAAACATTTTGTCACATTTCGGACACTGATGTATTTAGAATTGTCTAATGCACGCTAGGTCCTCATAAGTAATGAAGGACTTACGTGCATCGGACGATTGCGGATACATTCGTAACCGAAGATGTGCACGAGAGGTGTGTTCTTAGGTATAGGGGAAATTACCCAAGGTATGCTTTGGTTAGGTACTTGAGGGAGTTGCTGAGCTTGCTTGTTTTCATCAGTGGAGGATATTTTGCTGTGTCCCTGCCAAGAAAAGGGCAAAAAATTATCGTGATATGCACAACGCACAACAGAATTTTCGATTCCGAATATTTACGTGAACCCTTTACATGAGTTGTGTATGACCCATTAAAGAATATAATAATTGATGTATAAGATGTCACATAAAATGATATTTAAATGTGATCGTTCCAATACGACTCGGTGACCCAAAAAGAATAAAAATAAAGCATGACTCAGGCCGACGTCCAAACTTAGCAAGACATTGATGGCCCGTTTGTTATCGGTCAAAATTTTAGAGGGAATATTTCTATGTAGTAAGAAATTAAGGAATATAGTAAAGAATGAATTTATTATAGAGGGATGAATAGTTTGTTTGAGTATTTTTTTTGAAAAGAATGATATGGTAAATATAAGTAAGTAAATAATATTTTTGTAACTGACAATAACTTTTTCGTAATTAACAATAATATTTACGCAAATAGAAAATTATATTTTGGAGAGTCGATCACTTTTCGATTCAATAGTCAAAACACTTTCGTGCATAAATTTTGGACCTTTTTTCACACGAACTTAAGGATTAGAAAGTCCGCCGATTTTTTTATCTAAAAAGTGAAAAGAATAATAATACGGGACGGAGATAGAATTAAAAAAATTAATTATTCTTTAAAAATGAATACAAAAATTAAAGAGAGATGAGTATAAGAACATCACAAAGATCGAAACCGATTATGATCGAAGCCATAAATCAAATAGTACCTGATTATAATTGTAGGATATTTTAGGTCTAAACCCGAATTTGGTTTGGTTTCAGTTTGCAAAAACTTGAACCGAAATTTCCAATTCAGTCTGAATTTTTCTTCCAAACCGGACCAAATTGGATCAGTTACATCCCCACGGGACCAAACTAGTATTAAAAAAATGGATTGAATCAAATAGTACCTGATTAAAATTCCAGGATATTCCATGTCTAAACATTTGAGATCATGGTCCAACCCATGACCCACAAGAATCCTAGCTCTTCCACCTTTAGACCGAATCTTCCATATTGGTTCACCATTGCACAAAAAATCTTGAATTTTCCTTGACACTTGTCTCACTCCCATTGCATCTCTCAAGAACTCGGGTCGGATCCCCGTCGTCTCGTACCTAAAAAAATAAAAATCGAACACTTAATAAGTATTTCCTCTTGTACATTTTTGATAATTCAAAATGTTCGGACCAGTTTACGTGTGTTATTACGTACCTATAGTTGGTGACAGGTAGGAGAGGCTTGACATAAGTCTGAAAGACAATGTTCTCATGTTCATCAATGAGGCAAACCCTAGCACACAGATCTAAGGACCCGTCGCTACCGCCTCCAACCATTTTGCAAGCGAGCGCAACTACCTTTGAGCGGCTGTTGTCCATCCTCGTGTCGTCATAAATTCCTAGACTCGCCATTCGTTGAAGTAGACCCTGAAAAAAATTTCATTAACGTGCATATTAGAATTTACGAACTGACGGTCAGACTGACGTGTCAAGCAAATAGAAAAGACGTATATTTGGGGAGTATTTATACAGCATTTCCACGAGAGAGTTGGCAAGACTCCCGGTGAGCCCTAAGAGCGTTTCGGCTACCGAAAACGAATAAGCAAATGTCGCATCCACGGTCTTTGAATATCCTCTCACACTCTACCTTTGGCAATGGCCCTGAATAATACGAAAACGAGAAACACCCAATTGAAGATGATTCTGGGCAGGAACAACAAAATTAAGCCTGTGAGATTGATGAAAGGTACGTACCGATGAGATGCTCCCTCATGGACTCGAACGATCGACAATGTTTGCCGCAAATTCCACAGGTAGGTTCATGAACAGAGTGATACGAAGTCCTCATGTGATCCACCAGATGCTCCATTTTGTTGAACTGTCTGTAGCATGCTGCACACTTGTTCCTGATTACACACAGTCACTAGTTTAGACTTATATGTATCACTCATTTCGGGCCTTAGCGGGTGATTCGACCTGGCCTCGGGATAGGAACAACATCTAAAAAACGGCTGCTATAATACCCCATAAAATTTCACATTTTCTTTATCTCGTAATTGTTGTTTTAGCAATATGTAAAAAAAGATGTTACTAGCATACCATGCCTAGAATCCTGTTTATACTAATACCGAAACGTGGTTTGGCTCCTCTACGGTCCCTAAAAAGGGTTACCGTCAACATTTGATAATTAGAACCGTTCACTTAGTAAAATTCGTTGAACACATCAAACGTGTCGCAAATGATGTTGACTGTATATCGATGATAAGTATGAGTTTGAAACACGTTATATTTGAAGAAATAGATTGGCACACTCGATTAGAGCACATTTATTCAAAATCAATGTGTTTGTATCATGTGTCGATTGTTCTTTAAAAAAATGTTATTTTTTATACGATTGATGTTCTCAACGATCTCAAAAAAAGTAAACAGTAATGGCTCGGAAACGCTCAAACTAGATAGTCCGAGGACCAGAAAGGATCTAGATCTTTTTTGTAAACTACTTTACTATTTGAGTATGTGTCGTGACCGAGGAGAGAGAGAGAGAGAGAGAGAGAGAGAGAGAAAACGTACCGAAGATTATCAGAAGACTCCATTTTCATGTCACCTCAATTAGTAGCTAGTGTGAGCAGGAATTCAGAATGAAAGAGAGAAGATGACTTGAGAGGAGTTGAAGAAGAAGGTGAGGATATGGAAGGTATTTATAGTAGTAGAAGGGAGAAAAAAGGGAAGAAGAAATTCTTTCAACTTGAGGTGAGGAAATTATTCCCAAGGCCCATTCCACCTGGAGTTTGGAATCTTCGTGTATATAGGTTGACTTGATCCCATGGTAACATGACCAGGACTGAATGGATAACCAGGGGCGGACCCAGGATTTGAGTCTGGGGATGTCACCATCAAAATAAATGAACAACTAAAAATTAAATTTGTATTCAGTAATAAAAACATATAGGTATTCAAAATTTAATGAACTAAGTTGGGGATAGTTTGATTGAGTAAAAGAGTATGGGGGTGTCACAATGTTATACGATAAACTTGATTTATTCTTAAAATCTTAAAAAAAAAAATTTGCTTTAAGTGGAGCATGGGGGGGTGTCGCGTGACACCTCCCCCCCCCTTAGTAGGTCCGCCCCTGTGGACAACGTCTGTCACATAATATACTCATCGCGATTATATACTATACATACATGGGTTTTGGAAATAGATATACGAGTTTGTTATTAGGACTGAATGAACAGCGTCACGTGATATACAAGTACTCATCACGATTATGTACTGTACAAAGGTTTGGAAATAGATATACGATCGAGTTTGTTATTATGGCCTGAATGAACAATGTCACGTGATATTCAAACACTTCTTCACAATCACGTACTATATAGGGGCCCGGAAATAGGTACAGGAGATCACTGAATGGACACCGTTATGTGATACTCAAACACTCTTCACAATGACATACTGTATAAGGGCTCGGAAATACGTATACGTGTCCCGCATGCTAATTCATTTATACTTTATTTTCACTTTTTTATGAGTATAGTAAGACGTCATTTGACCTAATATAGTTTTTATTTTATTTTTTATTCGTCTATACGAGAACAATCAAAAGTAAAAATTGTGAACAAAAACAAACAAGAGTTCCTCTGTGAAAAGTACCTCCCTAGTCCACTGAGTAGGATTCAACAATGATTAATTCTTGAGTCCGTGATTGAAAAGCTTTATTTTCTCAATTTTAATTGGCGTAGAAATTCTGAAATTAGGATCTTAGTTGAATTGGAGAGACCAGAATTCTAATGGGTCTAATTGAATTACTTACCTTACGTTCCCTTGCTCTCATTGGAAAATTCTAGATTTTTATCCACACCATGTTCAGTTTTTAAATCAAAACAATTTCAAATTCTCAATTCTCTATGATGTCTGGATGACAATAAATTTTTCTAGTCGATAAAATAAATAATTTTGACAATTTCTTCAATTAGATAATTTTGGTAGAAACTCTATTAATATTAATCAATAAAAACTAAATGATAAACCTCGCAGGTCAGGCCACGAGTCCAAATCGAGCAAATACTTCAACGGAAATGAAAATTGTTGTGGAAAAATCTGAGGCTCAATAAAAAAAAATTAAGTCGAAAGATAGAGATTTTTTGGGTTTTTTTTTTTTATCTTTTTGATTTTTTTTCCAATTTTAATTCATACTTTTTTATTTTTCAAATTTTTCTTGTCGAAACAAATCTCAAAAGTTAAATGCCTCAACCTAAAACTAAAATCTATTTACTTATAAGGGAAATGAGTGAACTAAAAAGAAACTCTGAGGGACCAGTCTCAACGCTAACCAAAAATATTAAGGATGAAATCGGTTTGGGTTTAGTCTTTTTTTTGACATATAATTTAGAAACCGATCGGTTTGGGATGAAATTTTTTTGTATCTATTCCACCAGATTTATGAAAGAAGCAATATCGGCTCGAAGTGGAAATGGCTCGATCAGAGTAGTCGGGGTTTTGGATTGAAAGGAAATGAGTCTAATTCAACCACAATCTATATTTTGAGCCTTAACCCACTAACCCGAACCCACAATCCACATTTTGGGCCCACACCAATCAAATGGAATGAGTATATATATATATATATATAGGAGATGGCTTCATAAATCAATACTTTTTTAAACCAATATCAGACAAACATCAAAACTCTTCATTCCTAATTAAATTTTAATGATCCGAACCATTTAACGTGTTTAAAATGTTGTTAATGGTACCCGCAAGAAATCAGCTCAAAATGTTATCGAAAAAGGCTTGATCCAAATAGTGGTTTAAAATACTGACAGTAACTGTTTTATGAAGCACTTCTTAGATCAAACTATTTTCGGTAATATTTTGAGCTGATTTCTCGCGGATAGCCTTAAAAATATGTTTTAAACACATTGAACGGTTCGGATCATTAAAATTTAATCAAGAATAAAAAATTTGGATGTTGGTCTCAGGGGCGGACCCAGGATTTAAATTTGGGTGTGTCACCATCAAAATAAATGAACAACTAAGAAATAAATTTGTATTCAATAACAAAAAAATATAGGTGTTCAAAATTTAATTAACCAGATTGCGAAGAGTTTGATTGAGCAAAAGAATTTGGAGGTGTCATAGTGTTACGCGGTAAACTTCGATTTACCCTTAAAACCTTAAAAAAAAAAAAATTACTTGTAGTGGAGCATTGGGGGGTGTCACATGACACCACCCCCCTCACTGTAGGTCCGCCACTGGTTGGTCTAATATTAGTCTAACAAAGTGTTGGTCTATATAGTCTTTCCCATATATATAAGTATATATATATATATATATATATATATATATATATTATCTTCCAAATGATT
Organism: Arctostaphylos glauca; assembly: GCA_019985065.2. Lineage (NCBI taxonomy): Eukaryota > Viridiplantae > Streptophyta > Magnoliopsida > Ericales > Ericaceae > Arctostaphylos > Arctostaphylos glauca. Next base: position 29,180,155 of record JAHSPW020000008.1, read on the forward strand.
TGATAAAAAAAAATTTCCAAACGACTTGATAAAAAGGCATGCAAATGAATATTCCGTAAAACTAATTTTTTATGATGTGTATTATAAAATTTAGTTTAGTCCAATAGTTTAAAACAAAAAATAGAGAAATCAAAAATCAAACCAAAATTAAAAATATATTTTAATTATATTAAAACCAAACGATCTCTATTTCAAAGTGACTGAAATATGATTTTTTCAATTAGTTTGATTTTTTCGATAATCATTTCACATAAAAAATAATTATGAGTCCGAGGAATTAAAACCTTTTGTGGAGAAATCATTGTAATTTGTGCTAATCCGATTCTTGGGACCCACATTTGGACTAGAATATTTATGTTGCCACCATGTCCCTTCTTTTTCTTCTTCCTCTTCTCCCCCCTCTCTCTTTCTCTCTCTCTCTCACACACACACTGTGTGTTTGGGTGTGCTTCATGGTGGTTGTGTATGCATGGTGCTGCAAAGCTTTCATTGCCATTTCTATCTTTGGATAAGAACACTATGCCCAATTCAAAGCCACAAAAATTTAGACAATTTTTTTTACTTGGTCCTTGCACTTTTCGGTAAAGCGTTAGATTCTCTTCAGTCTTTTAAATTTTATAAAACTCGTCGAAAACATTGACTGTATGAAAAATTATGCTTATCGGATATGTATTGATATGATTCTGCAATACATGTGTTGCAGTTTTTTTTGACGAGATAAAGGTGATTTGAAATCATTTCAAACAAAATATGCTAAACGCGACTATTAACATAGTTATGTTCTTGACGAATTTTAAAAAAGTGAACTGTTTGAAGTTTGAACCATTAAAGTGACCCGATCGAAGAGAATTTAAAACAGTAAATGTGGAGTCTTTTATTCGGATGATCGTCTGACTCGTATTTGATCCAAAAGCTTCCCTAAATTTCACTACAACATCAAAAGCAAGAACTAATTAGTGCTGCCCGATCGGTGTCAGCCGAAAATCACTCTGATGCTTAAGTCAGTTAGTGAACTAAAAGAAATAATTCAAAAGTACTGTTTGAAATAGAAAGAATATGTAACCATGTACTTTTTGCCTCAAATTATCCTATATAATGACAGGTGAGTTGGGCTCCAAGCTAGCATCTCAACGACGTTCGAAATAATCATTGACATCTCTAATATCATGTACGACACACTGGGTGCCAGGTTGAATACCATGTGTCAGAGCCAGACTACTTGGAGGACATGAAAATTAATGGGTGTAACCACGTTGACCTAGTGATCTGAGTCAGATAATTATTCAGCCTGATCTACACGGCGCCTGCCCGCCAAGCAAGTTAGCTGCCCAAGACCATGCGGACCACAACGAATTTCAATATATCCGACCCATTAAACTTGCCTGGTCACCGAATCTTGCCAAGTTAACGGCGCAAATCCTTTGCCAACTCGGTCTACTACAAGAACCTAGAAAAACTTTAACTCCACAAGATAATGGGATGAAATGGATAGATATGGATAGGTACAAATCAGGTTCAAATTGCTCAGTAGATAATGGGTAATGGGTGCATGTGTTTTTTTTACCTCTGCAAGTATATGCTTTCGGCAAAAGTATAAGAGATGAGACCAAGTGGTATTTGAGAGATTCGGGGAGGTTACAATGCAGTTTTTTGTAATGCGAGCAAAATAACGTAGTTTTATCAGCTTTGCACTCAAAACTACGTACGTCATTTTGCCTCCAATATTACACGCGCGCGTACTACAGAAATTTGCACTACGGATCTCCTAAATCCATCTTTGAGACGCTGATACAGTCTAGGATCTGAAGATGCAACAACACCTATAATGCAAGGAATAATAATTTACAACACGATATCTTTTCCTTCCTCATTCTTATTTGAGTTTTCATATCACGAGTTTTGATTTGCGGTTTATGGCATTTCCACCATAAAAAAATTCAATACCGTAAAGGATATTTCATAGAACTACTATTGAGATTCGTCGTCTATCTTTCTTAGTATCATCTTGATGTTCATTGTTATAACATCATTTGCTCTGTTATACTCAATGGACCACGTAATAGATTCAACTATTACTATTAAAACTATATATCCTTATCGTGTTTTAGTTTCTCACCCTATCTCTACTAAAAATACTTAATTTACTTCTAAAGTGACGAACTCAGGCACTCATCCCTAACCATGGAGTTCCAAAGTTCACGAAACTCTTTTTGTTTCATCGCACCACTAGAAACCGAACTTGAAGCTCTCGCCTTACCAACGAGCCGACAATGGATGACTGTTGGTCACAACTACTACCAAAAAGCTCCAAAAAAGATATCAGGAATATTTCACATGGAGGAGTATGCATTGTATGTTGGGTATTCTTCCATCGCGCGACACGACAACTTATGTTCGACCTGTGGCCCACGTCTCCTACTTGTTCAAAGGCGGTCATGGTGAACTCCAATTCCAGCTGGATATTTATTCCTTAACCTTAATAAGATGATGACTTATTCAATATATAATTTGTGCGTCAAATTAAGGAACTTTGGATGAACTTATGTAATTTTTTGTTCAACTAAATCAAAAAATTGAATTGAATTGTACTGGACCAATACCGAAAAAACAAATCGAAACCCAATTGAAACAATTTGATTTGGTTTTGATTTAAAAATTTTAAATTAAAATTTTCGTTTAGATTCAAATTTCCTTTTCAAACTAAGTCTAATCGACATAGGTCTCATTTTGCATGGAAGATCCTTCTGCGTACCAGATATCTCTAGAGAAAAGAAACACTCGACATCTGATAGAGAGGGGGAGAGAGAGAGAGAGAGAGGGAGAGAGAGAGAGGGAGAGAGAGGTTTGACTTTGGAAAGATGAGGGACGTCAGCAAGGACTATCTTTTTGACTGGAATGTGTGTGTGTGTGGGTGAGAGAGAGAGAGAGAGAGAGAGAGAGAGAAAAGGGGGGTCCAGAAGATTCTTGCTTTGAAGATACCCAATACTAGAAAAGAATGAAGTACTTACAGAATATTTCACACACATTTTGGTCCCCAATTTTTAATTTCTTTTCAAAAAGACAACAGGCATTATTGTCTTTGTAACGTTTTTCCATTTCAATCGCTCTCTATATCGAATGTCAAACCAAAAGTCCCCTGAGGAGTGTGATTTTTTCAATGCCAGAAAATATGGGTGAAAAGATTACCAAATAAATCGAATCGATCGAAAAAACCCGTAGTTAATGAATTTGGAGTAGAGATCGATGAGTTTTGATTTAATTGGGATATTTATTTTTGATTCAGTTTTGATGTTTTTTATTTTATATTCTAACTGATTAGACCGAAACGTGATACTCGCGTGAATGCTTTTTCTTTTATTAAAGTTATTTGGATGAAGCCCCATCACTTTATTTAATTGGTAAGGCCTCAAAATGTGGATTGTGGGTTGAAAATAGGGGTTTTGGTCCAATTAGGTATATTTTTAGTTAATCCAAAAATCCCGACTGAATCACTCTCACCTGAACTAATATCGATTCTTTTATAAATTTGGTCGAGATTAGTTTAGGAAATTTTCACTAGACATAATATTTTTTTACACCCCGTTTAATTTTGATTAATTACCAAATGAAAATATGATTGGATGACTTTAATTTTAAAATTTATAGTGGATAGAGAGGCAAATAAATAACTTAAAATCGTTCATTTGTAAAGAAATCGATACAATAAAATCATTCACGAGAAAGCTATAGTCACGTGAAGTAAAGAATTTTTTTTATGTGTTCATTTAATAAAAGAAATTTGTGAGAAAGTTAAATCATAATAGTTTAATAACTTTATGAAAACTTAGTTTAAAAACAAGATTCACATAACATTTGGTGTTTTTCACAAAAAAAAGTTTTGAGAGAAAACTAATTCTAATAGGAGAATTAAAGACGTGAGTTTCACATATTTTTTAAGTAAACATATAAAAAGTACAAAAAATTAGACAATTTTGTGCTTCCTTTTCCTTAATTCCTAACAACTGAATGAGCCCGGACTGGTGGGTGAATGGATAGAAAATTCAAAGGATCTTCTTTCATAAAAACATTCGCTCGAAGAATATCCAAATATAGACGGTGAGAGATATAGTGAGTGATGTCTCTCGATCCGGAGGGAGGAATGGTCCTAACTGAGGTCTAAGGGGAAACAACTGTTGATCACCCACCAAATGGATTTCAATTAGAAACTTTGTATTTTTTACAACAGTTTTGAGAGAAAACTAATATCAGTAGGAGAATTAAAAACATAGGTCTCACAGTTTTTTTGTTAAGTAAACACATAAAAGTGCAGGAAAATTAGACATTCTTGTGCTTTCTTTTCATTTCTTAACAGCTGAGTGAGGTTGGACTGGTGCAGAGTGAATGAATAGAAAAGTCAAAGGAGTTCTTTCATAAAATGATTCGCTCGCAAAATATCCATATAGATAGTGAGAGTTTTAGTGATTGACGTCTCTCGATCGGAAGGGAAGGATTCTCTTAATTGAGGTCAAAGGGGAAACAACTAATAAGCACCCACCAAACAGATTTCGATTAGAAATTTTGGATTTTTTATGAGACAAGTTTTGAGAGAAACTAATTCTAATCGAAGAATTAAAGATGTGGGTCTCACATTTTTTTTGTTCACTGAACACATAAAAAGTGCCAAAAAAAGGACATTTTCATGCTTGCTTTTCTTAATTCCTTGCAAATGAATGGGCTCGGACTGGTGGGTGAATGGATAGAAAATTCAAAGGAGTTCTTTCATAAAAATATTCGCTCGAAGAATATAGATAGTGAGAGATATAGTGAGTGAAGTCTCTCGATCAGAATGGAGCAATGGTCCTAACTGAGGGCTAAGGAGAAACAACTGGTAAGCACCCACCAAACAGATTTCAATTAGACATTTTGAATTTAAAGAAAACTAATACTAATAGGAGAATTAAAGACGTGGGTTTCACATCTTTTTTTTTTGTTTACCTAACAAATAAAAATTGCGAGAAAATTAGATATTTTTGTGCTTTCTTTTCCTCAATTCCTAGCAACTGGATGGAAAATTCAAAGGAGTTTTTTCATAAAAATATTCGCTTGAAGAATATCCATATATAGATAGTGAGAGATATAGCGAGTGTCGTCTCTTGAGCAGAATGGAGGAATGGCCCTAACTAAGGTCTAAGGAGAAACAACTAGTAAGCACCCACCAAACAGATTTCAATTAGACATTTTGAATTTTCTACAAGACAAGTTTTGAGAGAAACTAATTGTAATAGGAGAATTAAAGACGTGTGTCTCACATCTTTTTTTTTTTTTGGTTTACCGAACACATAAAAATTGCGAGAAAATTAGACATTTTTGTGCTCCCTAGCAACTGAATGAGCCCAAACTAGTGGGTGGCATGTATAGAAAATTCAAAGGAGTTTTTTCACAAAAACATTCACTCGAAGAATATCCATATATAGATAGTGAGTGACTTCTCTTGATCAGAAGGGAGGAATGGTCCTAACTGAGACCTAAGGGGAAACAACTGTTGATCACGCAACAAACAGATTTCTATTAGACATTTTGTATTTTTTTACTACAATTTTGAGAGAAAACTAATATTAATAGGAGAATTAAAGAAGTAGGTCTCACTATTTTTTTGTTAAGCAAACACATAAAAGTGCAGGAAAACTAGACATTCTTGTGCTTTCTTTTCATTTCTTAACAGTTGAGTGAGGTTGGACTGGTGCAGAGTGAATGAATCGAAATGTCAAAGGAGTTCTTTCATAAAATGATTCGCTCGCAAAATATCCATATAGAGTGAGAGTTTTAGTGATTGACGTCTCTCGACCGGTAAGGAGGAATGGTCCTTACTGAGGTCTAAGGGGAAACAGCTGGTAAGCACCCACCAAACGAATTTCGATTAGACATTTTGGGTTTTTTACGAGACAAATTTTGAGAGAACTAATTCTAATAAGAGAATTAAAGACATAGGTCACACATTTTTTTTTACCTGAACACATAAAAAGTGCAAGAAAATTAGATATTTTTGTGCTTTCTTTTTCTTAATTTGTAGCACTGAATGAGCCCAAATTGTTGGCAGAATGTATAGAAAAATCAAAGGAGTTCTTTCATAAAAACATTCACTCGAAGAATATCCCCACACACACACACACACACACACACACACACACACACATATATATATATATATATATATATATAATGAGAGATATAGTGAGTGACGTCTCTCGATCTGGAGGGAGGAATGGTTCTAACTGAGGTCTAAGGGGAAGCAACTGTTGATCACCCACCAAATGGATTTCAATTAGACATTTTGTATTTTTTACAACAGTTTTGAGAGAAAACTAATATCAGTAGGAGAATTAAAAACGTAGGTCTTACAGTTTTTTTGTTAAGTAAACGCATAAAAGTGTAGGAAAATTAGACATTCTTGTGCTTTATTTTCATTTCTTAACAACTAAGTGAGGTTGGACTGGTGCAGAGTGAATGAATAGAAAAGTCAAAGGAGTTCTTTCATAAAATGATTCGCTCGCAAAATATCCATATAGAGTGATAGTTTTAGTGATTGACGTCTGTAACGCCCCGGATTTCGGAGACGTTAATTTAAAACAATTTATCAAAAGTCAACCACATTTCTATTACTTAGTCAAAATAAAGTTTGATTACAACATTCGAATTTAAAGAAATTACATTAAAATTTGAAATTAAGAGCTCAAAATATATCTAGGTGAACCACGGGGCTACGACATCCTCCTCGAAAGTACCGCCGTGGTATCTGGATAAACGGGCTCAGCGACTTCATCTTCGACACATGGCATGAAAGGCCAGGGGCAGAGAAGTTGCACCAGATGAGCGATTAACGCTCAGCAAATAAAACTACCCTAAATCTCAAATCTATGCAATGGATCAAATGATGCATGATCATGAAGATAGTATGAGCACTCAATCAAATATTATGAACAGAATAAAATAATCAGAGTTGACATAATCAGATTAAATAATAAGCGGAAGCATTAAACATGTAAGTACATTAAATGAATGAAATGGCGACAAAGTATCCTTAAGTCAAACCCTATGATTTGTTTCTAAGTTTCTGACCCACGCGACCTACTTATATCCATAAGTGTCCACCATTGTAAACAAGTGTCCAAATTTCTTTCAAGATACAAAGTTCGGGTCGACACAAGCGTTGCCCGTCATCAAACTTTCATTTTTCAAAGTGGTGTTATGATGTTCCCGACCAATATGGTCCCGACCCCTACGCTGACCTCGTATCCGGCGCTAGTGTACCCAAACATCGGCTCCCGTATCCCATGCTCCCAACCGTTATGCTCCAGCATTATGTCTCCCATATGTCGTGCCTTGACTTAGAAAATATCTAACTCCTCCCCTTCAACTATGTTTTATTTTTGAAAAGACACGACACGGCTTACGAACATAACCGGCTCACGACATAACTTGGCTAAATACATGAGACGTGACCGACTCGGCTCCAAGACACAGCCCGATGGTAACAGACGTAGTTCGGCTAAAATCCATATCCCGGCTAAAGACATCCTAACACGTCTCCCCAAGGAGTAAGTCAAATCTCGAGTCACCAAACATAAGAGTTTATCAAATTCTCAATTTTCGTTACAAAGCTTGTGACCTTTTTATGACTCGTGTCAAAATCTCGAGTGTCATTTTCACTAAACTCAAACGTTTCTCATTGACTCCATCTAGGTTTCGTTTGGACGACTAGACTCATGATAACATGATGATGTGTTGGAGATGCAACTTTTTAGCAAAGAAATAAGATAATACACTAACGCGAAAATCTATCCTATAGTCGGAATTTCATAGAAAAATGTTTAACATAATGATCATCGAATAGAGTATCATCTTACAATAGTTGGTAATACCTAAGGTTAGTTATGGTTGGGTGATCATTAAGTAAAAGTTGAGAGCGTTTTCTTATTTTCTGAAAATTTTCATAGTCTGAAAATTTTTCTAAGTATAGAAAAAGTTAAATTTTTCAAGTTTCAATTTAGGGGATAAAAAGTCCCGGAAATGATTCCTTAATTTTTTCTAAGCACAATGGTATATTCATACGCGTCAAACGCATAAGTTTAGGGTGAGTTTCGGGCCAAAGAATAGGAAGAAAACGGGTGATTTTTCGATTTTGTACTAAAATAGGGAGGGCGACATTTTGATTCGAATCGAATTTCAATTTTTTGTAAATGCCATTGTTTCCAAATGGGGGGTACTTCCTTATTTTCATTAAATAAAATTAAAGTAAGGAAATTAAATTTATTTATAGAAAATAAGTATATTTTCATAGAACAAACCATGTCTTAACAAGCCTTAAGTCAGAAACTAAGTGTCAAATTTTCATAACAGAGGCACCGGTGTAAGGTTTCAGAGGCACCGGTGTAAGGTCTGTTCTGTAGTGTAATACTAAGATACAGAGAGGTAAAGGCACCGGTGTAACCAAAACTGAGGCACCGGTGTAAGGTCCATTCTGCAGTGTACTACTGAGATACAGAGAGGTATGACACCGGTGTAAGGTTTCAGAGGCACCGGTGTAAGTATGAAACTACAGGACATTGTAAAATACAGAAAACCAAGGCACCGGTGTATCAAAACTATGACACCGGTGTAACCATGAAAGTCCAGAACATTAAAATATACAGAGAGCAAAGGCACCGGTGTATCAAAACTAAGACACCGGTGTCAACATCATCTTTTACGAAAATACAGAACTGGGTTTCGTTTTCTCCGACCTCCGTGGAGCTCAATATCGATCAATGGCATAAATTAAAGGTTAGGATAGATTCATTTACCTTGGTATTGAAGAAACTAAGCTTGAATTCGAAGGTTTTGGCTTGGATTTTGGTGATTGAATATCAAACAAGTTCTCTCTCTTCTCTCTCCCTCTACTATTACTTTTTTCTATCTTCTCACCTCTAAACCACAACCATGGCAACTCTCTCCACTCTCTGAAGAACTGAAATTCGTAGGTACAATGGTGAGGATGATTGAGTACAAATAGAGAGAGATGGAGTGTAAGAATGCCATTTGCATGGATTTTCATTGGAGAAGAAGGAGTGTTGCAGATTTTTGCAGTGGAGTGGTGGCATTGCTCAGCCATGATGGAAATGAGAGAGTGGTTTGTGACCAAAACCATGGGTGGGAGGGGGGTTTGGCTGGGGAAAGGAAGTAAACGTATAATTTTGGAGAAGGGGGTGATCATCACTAAAGGAAAATGATCCTATGTGATAGGTTCCATGGGTAATGGCTGATGTAATGGGTTTTGGGTCAAGTTAAAAGGATTTGGGTCGCGGGCCGGGTTAAACCAAGTTGGGCTTGGGTCAAGCATTAGTCCAATGGGTAGGATCTAAATACACACATGCACAAATCCAAGTATGACTAAAATTAAAAACGCGCAAACTAAATAAATCAATAAATGATTTCATACATTAAAATTTAATAATTTTTTTTTATTTCCATTTAAAAATTTAGGGTCTTTAGAACGTCTCTTGATCGGAAGGAAAGAATTCTCTTAGTTGAGGTCTAAGGGGAAACAGCTAATAAGCACCCACCAAACAGATTCCGATTAGAAATTTTGGATTTTTACGAGACAAGTTTTGAGAAAAACTAATTCTAATTGAAGAATTAAAGATGTGGGTCTCACATTTTTTTTGTTCACTGAACACATAAAAAGTGCCAAAAAAAAGGACATTTTTGTGCTTGCTTTTCTTAATTCCTTGCAATTGAATGGGCTCGGACTGGTGGGTGAATGGATAGAAATTTCAAAGGAGTTCTTTCATAAAAATATTCGCTTGAAGAATATAAATAGTGAGAGATACAGCGAGTGACGTCTCTCGATCAGAATGGAGCAATGGTCCTAACTGAGGGCTAAGGAGAAACAACTGGTAAGCACCCACCAAACAGATTTCAATTAGAAATTTTGAATTTTTTACGAGACAAGTTTTGAAAGAAAACTAGTTCTAATAGGAGAATTAAAGACGTGGTTTCACATCTTTTTTTGTTACCTAACACATAAAAATTGCGAGAAAATTAGACATTTTTGTGCTTTCTTTTCCTCAATTCCTAGCAACTGAATGAATCCTTACCGGTGGGTGAATGGATAGAAAATTCGAAGAATCTTCTTTCATAAAAACATTCGCTCGAAGAATATCCATATATAGACAGTGAGAGATATATTGAGTGACGTCTCTCGATCAGAAGGGAGGAATTGTCCTAAGGTCTAAGGGGAAATAGCTGTTGATCACGCAACAAACGAATTTCGATTAGATATTTTGTATTTTTTACAACAGTTTTGAGAAAAAACTAATATTAATAGGCGAATTAAAGACATAGGTCTAACAGTTTATTTGTTAAGTAAACATACAAAAGTGCAGAAAAATTAGATATTCTTGTGCTTTCTTTTCATTTCCTAATCGCTGAATTATGAGGTCGGATTGGTAGGGTGGTTAATGAATAGAAAAGTCTAAGGAGTTCTTTGATAAAATAATTTGCTCGCAAAATATCCATATAGATAGTGAGAGTTTTAGTGATTGACATCTCTCAATCGGAAGGGAGAAATGGTCCTCATTGAGATCTAAGGGGAAACAGCTCGTAAGCACCCACCAAACGGATTTTGATTAGACATTTTGAGTTTTTTTACGAGACGAGTTTTGACAGAAAGCTAGTTCTATCAAGAGAATTAAAGATGTGGGTCTGACATTTATTTGTTAACTGAACGCATAAAAGATGCAAGAAAATTAGATATTTTTGTGCTTTCTTTTCCTTAATTCCAAGCAACTGAATGAGTCCGGACTAGTGGGTGAATGGATGGAAAATTCAAAGGAGTTTTTTTATAAAAATATTCGCTTGAAGAATATCCATATATAGATAGTGAGAGATATAGCGAGTGTCGTCTCTTGAGCAGAATGGAGGAATGGCCCTAACTGAGGTCTAAGGAGAAACAACTAGTAAGCACCCACCAAATAGATTTCGATTAGACATTATGAATTTTTTATGAGACAAGTTTTGAGAGAAAACTAAATGTAATAGGAGATTAAAGACGTATGTCTCACATCTTTTTTTTTTTTTTTTTACCGAAAACATAAAAATTGCGAGAAAATTAGACATTTTTGTGCTTCCTAGCAACTGAATTTGCCCAGACTAGTGGGTGGATGGATAGAAAATTCAAAGGAGTTCTTTCATAAAAACATTCACTCGAAGAATATCCATATATAGATAGTGAGTGACTTCTCTTGATCGTAAGGGCAGAATGGTCCTAACTGAGATCTAAGGAGAAACAACCGTTGATCACTCACCAAACGGATTTCGATTATACATTTTTAATTTTTTACAATAGTTTTGAGAGAAAACTAGTATAGGAGAATTAATGACGTAGGTCTCACAGTTTTTTGGTCAAGTAAACACATAAAAGTGCAGGAAAATTAGACATTCTTGTGCTTTTTTTTCATTTCTTAACAGTTGAATGAGGTCGGACTGGTGTAGGGTGAATGAATAGAAAAGTCAAAGGAGTTCTTTCATAAAATGATTCGCTCGCAAAATATCCATATAGATAGTGAGAGTTTTAGTGATTGACGTCTCTCGATCGGAAGAGAAGAATTCTCTTAATTGAGGTCTAAGGGGAAACAGCTAATAAGCACTCATGAAATAGATTTTGATTAGAAATTTTGGATTTTTTACGAGACGAGTTTTGAGAGAAACTAATTCTAATAGAAGAATTAAAGATGTGAGTCTCACATTTTTTTTGTTGACTGAACGCATAAAAAGTGCCAAAAAAAGGGATATTTTCGTGCTTTCTTTCCTTAGTTCCTTGCAACTGAATGGGCTCGGACTGGTGGGTGAATGGATAGAAAATTCAAAGGAGTTCTTTCATAAAAACATTTGGTCAAAGAATATCCTAATATAGATAGTGAGAGACTTAGTGAGTGGCGTCTCTTGATTCGAAGGGAGGAATGGTCTGTAGACATTGAAGACTTAATGGTAGTTCAATTAAAGTCAAGACAAATAAATATTCTTAATTAATTAAAGTAAAAAATATAAGATTTACTCAAAGTCTTAAATGAATATTGAGCTGCTCAAAATTATGTGGATTCGGTCCATTTAAAAATATGATGGAGGCCAAAATAGACAGATTAGCCTAATTGGCTAAATGGCCATGAAATTGGGCTACCCCAAAGATACAAGTTCACTCCAATCCTTACTAGGTCAAAAAATAAAAATAATACTTTTATTGTATTATTTGTTTATTTTTTATTGACTTAAGATTCTCTCTATAAATATGAGACAGATTTATTTGGAAAAGTAAATCAATGAAGGAACATATGCTAAATTAAAAATGCTATCTTCTAACTTATAAATAGAGACTCTCATTATGAAGAAAGGGATCCCGAAAAGCCAAAAGAATTCTCAAGCTTTCAAGCGCTCTTCAAGCCTTTTTTCAAGTCATTTTCTCAAGCTCTTGCGAGGAATTAACACGAGCACTCAAACAACATCGATTCATCTGCAACTGCACTCCTTTGAGATCAAGCTGCTTAAGCCCTCCATCAAAGTCACCTCTTCGATTTTTTTATTCAAGAAGTCATTAACCAGTTCATTCAACAATAAATTTCAACAACCGTTGAATCGCCATCATAGTCTGACATCGAATCAGAGAAATCGTTCTTCATTACGAAGAACAAAATAGAAAATTGTATCCATTCTTTCATTTAAATTAATAAATATTATTTTGTGCATCTTTTTTTTATCTTTATTTCAGGACTCGATTTTGTGTGTTAGATGGTCGTAACTGAGGTCTAAGGGGAAACTAACTTTTGATCACCCACCAAATGGATTTCAATTAGACATTTTTGTACTTTTCACAACAGTTTTGAGTGAAAACTAATATTAAGAGGAGAATTAAAGACGTAGGTCTCGTAGTTTTTTTGTTAAGTAAACACGAAAATGTGCAGGAAAATTAGACATTATTGTGCTTTCTTTTCATTTCCTAACAACTGAATGTCATCGGACTGATAAGGCGAATGAATAGAAAAGTCAACGGATTTCTTTCATAGAATGATTCGTACAATATTCACATACAGATGGTGAGAGTTATGATCGGAAGAGAGGAATGGTCCTGCCTAAGGTCTAAGGGGAAACAGCTGGTGATCACCCACTCAACGAATTTCTTTTATACACAATGGGATGCCAGAATAGTTTTCCTTGTTGGATTTACTGGATTGGAATCGAGGCTTAGGCCTGTTGATTGTTGTATCCATTCGTTCTCCCTATGGAAGAACAACTAAATACCCACCTAAACAAGAGTTTTGGAGGCCCTTTTGAGAAAGATATATAATGAGACACCACATGAAAATGGGACCTCGATAGATTCTATCATGATTTCTCTCAGAGCATCGAAAAGTTCCAAGACAATTTTTTATTCATTACTTAGAATGTTCGAGTCAATTTACAATACCACGACATATGTGATTCGCAGTGAGCCCTATTGTGATTTTTCTCAGAGGATCAAAAATTTCCAAAACATATTTCTTTTATTTCTATTCAGTATGTTTGAATCAGCTTACACCACTATCACATATGCGATTCGGATGAGTTCGTGGAGATGGGATTTGGAGGGTAGCTATATAAAATTTGCGGCCCTAAGATTATCAACTAGGGGAAATGAATTTCAAACCAGAAATATTTGTTCACTCTCTCTCTCTCTCTCTCTCTCTCTCCCTCTCCCTCTCAAACTTGAGATGAGAAAAAGAAAAAAAGCAAGTGATTCTTTAGAACCTTACAATGGTCAAAAGCTAACCCCCCCTTCCACAGGTGATTCTTCCATGAAATTGACTCTCTCCTACTTTGCTGCAGGTTTTATCTAGCCAGTCAGGAGGCTACAGATTAGGTTTGTTTTGCTTTCTGATTAGGAAATGGTTTTTCTGCAGTCCACGAGCAGATTAAGAGAAATAATTCTTGCGATTTCTGTAGGAAAAAATACTACGCATCAGATCACACATTTAATTTAAGATGCGGGTATGTACCAAAGTAACCACACCCGAACAGGGTTGGCTAGTGGTAGTCAACTACCAATCACAAACCTCCAGAAGCCTTTGATCTGAGTTTCAATTTCATATTCGCATGCTATCATGAGTTAATTCATATAGAATTTTACTCCAATTTTAATTGAACCTCCGCTGATTGAAAGTGTAATTAGTCTCTCGAATTAATCGATCACTCTCACTCGATAATTAAATTTAATACATCTACTTAGGGCATCAATGTTTTTTTCTTATACCAAGGGGATCAATCTGTTGCTAGGAGAAGATGGCCAAATGGAGAGAAAAGTGATGAGATGTGGAAATAGAGAAACAGAACAATTTCAAGAACTTAAGGGATTAATATAGAAATAGTAAAAAACTAGAGGAGTAATATAAGAATTTGAAAACAAAGGCGCCATTGTGGTTCCTACTCTATTAAGATTAAATACTAACAAATATCTATTATCAAATATTATTTCTTACAAGACAAAGATCGATTCGATAGAATATTGTTTGTTACCTGCTAACTTGGGATTGGTTTTATATTTCTTCGTTTGTTCATGTCAGGGGCGGAACTAGGATTATGACTTTGGGGGGGTCGAAATTTTTTTTTTTGGAAATGAAGGGTTAAATATAAATTTGGGGGGGGGGGGGGGGGGGGGGGGGCCGAAATGTAATTTTTTATATAATTTTTAATTTTTAATTTTTTTTATACCTAGGTTTTAAAATTTTTTGAAATTTTTGGGGGGGGGGCCCGGGCCCTCCCCGGCCCCCACATGGTTCCGCCCCTGGTTCATGTTCGATACATTCTATTCTGGATGTACGTAGTTAGTAGTCGCAGACATATGTCACGGGGCATCCTCTCCATTAGTCACCTGAACAAAAGGCTCTCTATATACTCTCCAAGTCTACATGAATGTACCTACGTATACGTGTGTGTATGTGTGTGTTATATGGGATTTTGTTATGGGTACAAATGGAAGTGTACAAATAGGTACAAATGTGTGAGGTGATGGGGAGATGGAGCCCACCCAGGAGGATGAGGGGACCCACACACGTCTCACATTTGTATCCCGTTTTGTGCACTTCTATTTGTACCAATTGCAAAATTCAGGTAAGATATATGGTGGTCCATCCAATTGCCTTTTCAAACAAATGATTGCCTCTCCTTTCCAGCTCCATTTCTACAAAGTTCAGAAAAAGATGCATCCAAAAAAGGGAAAAAAAAACTATGTTTGACTAAGAAATTTTTTTTTTTTTTTAAAAAGCAGAATATTTCCGTACTACTCTTTGTTGGTCCCGAGAGAGACGGAGGAGATTAAGTTAGCCGGAACATGGTTATTAATTCAAGGATGTAAGATAACCTTGTAGGAAGGGTAAAATAACTAATATTCGAGTACCAGGCGCTACGACACTAAAGTACGTAATTCATGTCATTATATGTTCGGAAAAAAAAAAAAAGGATTCGAACGACCTTTAACAAAAGGGTAGGTGTATCATCTGCTGCATGGCCACATCATGGTGATTATGATCACACATTCAAACTTTGACTATATTCCTCTTTGAACCCCCACTTGGTTGATTTTTTTTTCCATACTAAGGGATTGATCCCTTTTTTTCACTTGAAAATATTCTCTCCAAACCATTAGAAAAAGTAGTTGGGAAAAAGAGGGGAAATCTAAAGCTGTTTTGTAGGGTACATTTACATAGTCTTTAATCCCAATTGTTTAGCCCGGTTGTCAAGGCTTGAAATTTAGGAGTTATTTCATCTTAAAATTTTATGTTTGAAATTTAGGGGTTGTCAAGAATTGGAATTTAGGGGTTAGTTTTTTCTTAAAATTTTATGTTCAAAATTTTGAAGGTTCTATCAACTCTTATCATGAAGTCAGTTCATACGGGTCTTTGTTCTAACTTTAATTAAAATCCACACAAGTATGCGATGAGATTGGTCTTCCAGAGAATAGTTGAGGTGCCCGTAAGCTGGCCAAATGACTCTTAGTTATAAAAAAAATGCATGGTCTTTTTTTATTTAAAAATATTTGGAGAATCTAACATAGAAATCAACACGATATATGTATTGTTTTACTTTTGAGTCCATATTTTCTCTTTGATATAGCTTAAGAAGGTTTAGTAGATGAACTCAATTTCCTAGACATTAAAGCCAAGCTTACACATGACATTAATATAGGTGAAATCGGCTCGGATTCGATCATCATTGGTACAAAAAATTTCTATCTTGAATTTGATCAATTCTTGGTTTGACTCCTATATTTTAGGCTAAATTTAAGAACTATTTTATTGCACCCTATAAAATTGAACGGCTAATATTTATTTCATCCCATAAAAGTTAATTTTCTTATGATGTATTGCATATTCAGTTTGGTTGGTAGGTTAGAACAAAAAAATTAGAAAAATCAAAACCAAAACCAAAAAATATGTATGATTAAAAAAACACTAATCGAACCCTACTCCAAACCGACTGAACCACAGTTTTTTCGGTTGGTTCGATTCTTCGATAGGTTCAATTTTTTTTATTTCAAAAAAATCTTAAAAATTTAACATAGGGTATTTTGAACGTGTTTTTAATTATGATGCAGGTTATTTTGGAGGGAAAAAATCTTGACCTTGAAGTTTCAGTATCTTGACTAGCAACACTTGACTAATTTTAAATAGTAGATGAGCTAACCGAATAATAATTTCAAAAGTAAGGGAGGTCAGAGTAATTTCTCAAATAACAGGAAAGATCGGTGCATTTATTAAGAAAAATTCAAGAGGTGTCAAAGTTGTAACGCCCCGATTTTCGGAGACGTTAATAAAAAATTCTTTTCAAAATTATTTGTTGAATAACACAAATATTTTAAAAGAAATACCGAAATTAGCCCCGTTAATAAAAAAATTAGTAGAATTGTAATTGAATTGACATAAATGCCCTTGTGGATATATATAAAAGATAAATTTATAAAATTCAAAACTTCTAAAAGAATGACAAGTAGGTCTTGCTGAATCTTTCGTCTTAATTGCCCGACTCTTCCTGCTAATTGGGTGGCATCTCCAGCTACTATTCTACATCTGGCATGAAATATTGCCAGGGACAGATAAATTGCTATATGAATTGTGACACTCAATGGAAAATACTACCCGAATAACAATGCAAAGATATGCACAACAAAATAGATATCGCAAAGAAAAAAAAACAATTGAGAATAGCACATAGGTTAATTATGATTCGTCAATTAACGTTTCCAAAATTCCTTCCTTGGGAAAAAACAAGCCCAAATTCAACCTTCGAAACCCTTGTAGGAGTTCGGGTACAGTTCAATGTCCAAGACCGTCCAGCACCCCGAGTACAATTCAACGAATCAAGACCGTCTAATACTATAAAAAGTACAGTGTAACGTGTCATGATCATCCAGCACCTCGTGTACAGATCAACGAATTCGAACCATTCAACACCCCAATCAAGTACTTTTCAACGAATCAAGATCGTCCAGCACCCCGACAGGTACAGTTCAACGCATTTGGACTGCTCAGCACTTCGATCGACACCCATACAAACCCTACTTATTACATAGTTCACACAGAACTCAGGCAACATTACAACTGTAAATTAAACTAGTTAGAACCTCAATAGAACCTATTACGTTCAAAATCTCAATAATATCATAACCTTTTTTTTTTCTCCATAATTTCCAATAATAAAGCAACAAAACAACATCGTCGTTATCATGTTATATTTTCACAAACAATAATTTTCATCCAAAATCTCATCAGCACAGTAAAATTGCCTAAGCAGTATAATGACATAATTTAAACAAAATATGGTCGACTTGGTATTCATTCTCTCACATAATCACAACGCAATAAAATTGCATGCATGTACAAGTGAGTGTCTCCGGTTAAAATTGAACGCAATAAATACAAAATCATGCAAATCGAGGGTTGAAGATAATAGACACTACAAGAATTCTGGTGTTTGGTGACGATTTAAATTTGTCTCTAATTGCATGTTTTTCGTCTCAAATGGTATAGGTGACGAAACAAGTGACGAAACAGTTTTCTCAACTAAAGGTTGTCACAAAAAAGCACCCGGTGACGAAATTAAAATTTCGTCACCTATAAAGGACTATTTTGTGACGAAATTCATTTTCTCATCTATAATGACTGTTTATGTGACGAAACTTATTTCGTCATCTATAGTGACTGTTTTTGTGATGAAATATTTTGTCACCATTTTGACATTTTGTTTGTCACCATTCATCTTTTTCGTCACAAATAGTGACTGGAAAATGATAATGTAAACAACATAGGTGAGAAAAATATTTCGTCAACGATAATTTTAAATTAAAAAATTACCTAAAATAGTAAAGGTGACAAAAATTGTGTTACCTATAATTTCAAATTAAACGCAAATCAGTGACAAAGCATTTCGTTACCCAATTTTGTTTAGAGAAACCTCATTCATGACAGAAAATTTCGTCACCTAAATACATTTATGCGGATGACAAAAAAATTATTTCTAACACTCCATTGAAAATACAATAATCCTGTACATTTAAAATCCAATAGATTTCAACTAAATACCAAAAAGTTGACCATAATTGCTACACATCTTCATAACAAATATAGTCACTAATGACAAAAGCAAACTGCACCACATGAGCAAACTACGTTAACCATATATACTTCTTATCCTATGCAGCATAAAAAAAAAAGGGAGTAATTCTAACATCATTGAAAGACCAAAAATATTGAAGACTTGAAGCTAGATTCAAAAAGAATCAAGTATCCCAAAAAAAAAAAAAAAAATTGCTCTGTAGAATAGCAAACATGTCATCTTCCTTGTTGCCAACCTTCTATATATACAATCTGCAAAAATAAAAAATACAAAGTGACTCTCTCCTCAATAAATATTGGATAAATAATTATGTATACTTTAATACAAAACTTCATGATATTTTATGAATGTAAATACGAAAAGCATGATGTACTACTAACCGGCAAGTCATTAACCAGTGTACCCTTAGCATTTAAGATACCAGGCATATCAAAGTTATTTTTCACTTGAGGTACTCTAAAAGTAACATGTAGTCACCAGGCAGATAAAAATGCATCCTTTGAAATCTAGAATTGAGAATAAATGCCTTAAGTTTCACAGACACTAAGTGTTACGGGCTTGACAGTTTTCTACATTTTATAGGAACACAATGTGTACGTTAAACAAGGAAGTGCAGAGAACAAAGAATTATGCAACGGATCAACAAAGGTAGAAAAAGGGAGTTAATGCGATAGTTTTTAGAAACATAAGCAGCCTCTTGGCTCTCCCACCATGTACAAGTCTTTTGGCATCTCTTGGCAAACAAAAAAACACTAAATCTCAAGCTTTATGAGACCCAAAGAAACTAAGTTCGAATTATCCCAAACGCGTCTAATATTAAAGGTTCATTCCCCAGAAGCCCTCAAACTTTCTTTAAGAGCTGAAATCAAGCTGTTGTGACATAAACAAAAATCAACAGTAAACAGAGAAATCAAGTAAAGAACAGAGCGGAAAATACAATCGGTAGGCTATGTCCTATAACTCTCACTGGGAAAACCCTTGGCCCCTATTAACTCCTTATACACAAGAGCCTACCATAGGGAACCAGGTCAAAAGATAAAACGACGTGTGGGTTATAGATATAATCCAGGAAAGATACGAGACACACTTACTACACAAACACATTACTACAACTTTAAACTTAGTGCACGGTGATTAAAGCATACTACTAGCAACATGAATTGTAAAGGCACTACAAACGGGGCAAGAATAGTGTACCTGGAAGCTTTTGCGAGCAGCATAAAGCCCCATAGGAATAAGTTGTTTTCATGACATTAAGAGCAGTGGCAATAGCATCGCTAGTTTGCACATTTCCATCAAATGAAGTGAACTTTTAGTCCATTAATCTAGAAAAACAATAGAACGAGCATAGTATATATCCAAGGCAACTCATCAGGTAAATCAAGACACAATCCCACATGAAGTGCATCAGCCACACAATCAACACAATAACAACCTAGAAATCCTCTACATATAGCCCCATTACAAAGAAAACATTTCAAAAAGCAAGACAATGAACCAACTGCCACTAAAACCATGGGAAACTAGAAATAATGTGGAGGCTTACTAGAGCCTAAATTGACAATGGCATTATCAAATCTATTGGCACATGGGCGCTACGGAGCATGCATGTTCGCTGCCTAATCTACCACTTTCAAATAGCTTTAAAGTCTCAACACATGATTGCTTTTGAAAATGCACATTGACTGCCCAAGTTTGCCTTTTTCTAATAGATTCCAAGTTGTAAGATTTATATCTAGTGTTGTTGCTAATATTGCACACCTAGAACGGAAAGCAACTCCTAGCATCCAATCATTAGTAGAATAAGCATTCACGAACCTCCCAGTCACAATCTGCAAAACAGCATCGGTAACTGCTAATTACAAAAGAGTATAGGGATTGTTAGCAAGAAAAACAGCTAGAAAGTGCTTCAAACAAAGAAGAAAAAGAAATAAAGTCAAACAGAACTCCAATTACTTTTCTATCTGCTTCCTAGTTCTCACCTTTAATTGCAATTGGTGCCCCAAGAAGAACAACACTTTCTACAAGTTCAGCTGCCAAAATCAGCCAAGTACATGAGGATCATTCAAGCAAGCCAAACAAGTGCTACACAAATAATGGTTAGCAACTAGTATCATTTACCACTATTTTCAGTTTCGGCCAAAAACTAGAGACACTTAAAAATTACTCGTGCTCCCAGTGAAAAACCTACAAGTGTCACAGGCCTAAAAATGTTGTTAGCAGACAATAATAGAATTCGGTATACTGTAACACTCCCACATTTCTGAGACAATGGAGCAAATTTTGAAAAGGCTTGTCTACCTTTGCCCTTGCATTCCTTTTAATAACACTTCAGCAAGCAGCTTTCTAGTCTTATCAGATCTAGGAGAAAAAAATCAAGAAACTTAACAAGGGATAACAAGAGTACAAAATCAAGAAACTTATTTGACCAAAATGGCTTCTACTGCTCCACCAAAACCTTAAAAACTGACTACCAAAAGCTAACAGTAAATGCCTCTTTTATCCCCATTTGATTCATATGCTCACTTTCCCTAAATCATGACCAAGACCCATATTCTAGATGTTAACCAATCACTGCCTAGCAAATAGGGTTTCTAATACAAAACAATACCCTGCTTATAGAGGGACCAAAATATCTCAAATACTCCAGAACATCACAAAGATACCTATAAATTCTACGTATAACGTATATATGTAGATTAAATATTCGTATGTATAACTACCCTATACGAATAGATAAGAACCGTATAGCGTAGATCCATATATATACAAGAACTCAACTGTACATACTATACATACTCGTGTGTACAGAATAAATAAATACGAAAGCATACACGCCCTAAATACGAAGAAATAAGATCCGTATTATACATATTCATACCTAATACATGTACGGAAAGAGATGAGAGAACACCGGAGATGGATCGCCGCTGTGATCGACGAATTCGCTGGAGTTTTTGCCTGAGAGAGAAGAGAGACGCACAGATTTGTTCCCGCACGTTCTTTCCGTCTCCTCTTCTCTTTTGGCTTTTTCTCTTGTTTTTCCCTTTTGCCCAAACGTGACTTTTTGCTGCAAAAAGGTTAATTTCATACTAGTTTAAATTCCTATTTTGTAAAAATATTATAAATTTGTTTTTTCATACTACTTTGATTTCCTATTTTGTTTCTTAATTTTTGACGTACAAAGTAACCACATAAATAAATTAGTATCTCTGTACATATGCTGCACCAACAAGGATTGAGTAGGAAATTGTGATTGTTAAGACTTTAGAGAAATATAAAAAAATTGTTAAGAACACGGTGGAAAGACTTTAGAGAAATATAGAAGTGCGAACAGATTAAGTAGTTAATATGTATAGTCAATATAAAATGACAAAAAAATATAAAAACATCACTTGACATTCAAATTTGAAGAGAGACAATAGAAATGTATTTCAAATTGTGAAAAACAAAACCAAAAAAATTAAAAAACAATAAACAGGTAAATTGATGGCTAATTATCTGTATAATACTTTTCTTTTCTTTTTTTCTTTCTGTATAGAATGTGAGGAATTTTTTTATTTTTCAATGTGATGGTGACTTCAACATATGGATGAAAATTTTCAAAGTTCAAATTTCAAAATTTTTAATTGAGTGACAAAATTATTTCGCACTCACCTATCGATTTCAAATAATTTGGGTGATGAAATAAATTTTCTCATGGAATAAATTTCCTTTTGATAAATTGGGTGACGAAACAAGTTTCCTCGTGTAAAAACTTTTCTTTTCTGAGGAATTGTTTCGTCACCTACTGGTTTCAAATAAATTTGATGACGAAATAAGTTTTCTCACGGAAGAACTTTCATTTTGATAAATTGGGTGACGTATCGAGTTTCCTCAAGCAAAAACTTTCTTTTCGTGAGGAAATATTTTCATCGCCTATTTATTTCAAATAAATTGGGTGACGAAATAAGTTTTCTCACGTGAAACCCTTTCGTTTGTGACGAAATTGCGAAATGGAGGGAATATATTAGTGAGAGAAAAAACAAATTTGTCACGAAAACCTTTTTCTGCCAACTCATTTCGTGACAAAATGTATATTTTCGTCACTAATGGACAGTATATGGTGACAAAATATAATTTCCTCACCTTAAATATTTGTTCCCTTCTAATTGGTGACGAGATAAATTTTTCCTCACAAAATAAGCATATTTGGTGACAAATTTTACTTTCATCACGGGCATTTTGTCACAGCTTCATATTTTTCTTGTAGTGAGATATTGCTACCTATAATGCATGATTCGATTGCGATCCGGGTATGGTACGGTGAATAATGAAAGTAATTTACTAAATGCTAAATAATTATGATAATTTGTGATAGCAAAAATCTTATTTTTATTAAAAAAATAAGATTTTGTAAAAAAACTCAGAAGATGTCAATGTCATTTACCCATATAATAATCATATTCCAATTCTTGTAATTAATTTTGTGAAACTGACTAAAAAAATTTAGTTGAAGTTGTCAATGTTCTGGTTGTTGTTGAAGATGAAACATGTACATCATCTAATTAAAGTTAGAAAATGAAATATTAAATTATTGTTAGTTGATGCATACATATTAGCATTGACAGGAATATTAAATAAATTATATATATATATATATATATGTAGGGTTAACAGGAATATATATATACATATTAGCATTGACATGAATATTACTAATAGTGTTTTGAATATAAATTTTAATTAGGACGTAATCGAATATTCAGCGAATTTGTAATCCCGCAAAGTATGGGACAAGTAATAACATTGACATTAAAGTTTTATTAATCCCATTATACTTAGTCCGATGAGATTTATATTCTATAAAAGCATATGCCTATTACTATCAGTTCCATCAGGCAAACGAACGAGATATTAAATCATTGTAAAATATTTTTATTTTCTTTGCCAAACGCTTGAGAAATACGTACAATGCACTTTAAGCGATGGCCAATGAATTTTGGCTTATCGAGTATCTAAATCTTAATTGTCGTAAACGATATTTTTGAGAGAATTATGTTACATAATAGTCCCAAATTAATTCAAAACCGAGCTCAACAGTAGGAGTACGGGACCTTGTTTGGACCTTGTTTTTTGTTTCATGTATAGTTTTAAAATAAAATTCAAAATAAAACATAGAATAAGCAAACCTAATTGATAAAATAAATGTTTACTTTGCTTATATATAAATTTAAGCAACTTAATTCCTAAGCAAAGTTCAATTAATTATTTGCTTACTTTTTGAGCTATTGTTCTCATAAAAAAAGTTGAGGAGTATCTTATCGTGGCCAGGTACATATAAACTTATTTACTTATCCATTGTTGTTTATTTTTAGAAAATAAAGAGAACAAGCAACCCAAATAAATGACCCTTAACTAGATTTAAAAAATAAAAACACAAATTTATCTGCAACCACTCGATGGGTAGGATCGCACACGTGTTTCATGAATACACGGATGTGAATATAAAATGATCATAATGTTTATGTATATAGAGTCTACTGAGTCAATTATGTGTAAAAATTTAAATTGATCGAATATCAGTAATCACTTCATCAGACAATATCCATACTAAAATAATCAAGCCGGTGTATCACAAAATGAACTATAAACAAATTATCTTAATCGAACGGCTATATCTTTTCGATTAACTTGACTTTTGGTATATAATTAGTGCTCAGTAAGTTCTATAGACATAACGGTTTGAATCATACCGATAAAGTTTTGATGGAGTCTATCCTTAGGGGCCGATTGGATGAATAATTATTTTCAGGGGATAAGTTATTAAGGGATGATAAGATAAGAATGGATATTATTTTTGGAGGATTGACCCACATTGATGTGATGTTTGTAGATAGAGGATAAAGAAATAAATAATCTGGACGAGGTATTAAAAAATAAAGATAAAACAATAGTTGGTTTGGATGAAGAATAAAATAAGAGGATAATATTATTTTGTAGTTGAAATAAGGAAGAAAGAGTATTATTCTTGGCTAATACCCGGCGATAATTTTTGGGCCAAGGAGAGGGTGTCCAAAAATAATACTCCTCTATCCCTCTACGAGAAATCATTTTTGAAGAGGTGAAAAATTATTCCCCTGTATTTTGTCCCCCCAAACTATGCTAAATGTGTCACGTTAATCCTTATACCCTTCAAAAGTTATCCTCATTTCTTATACCTCATCCAAACAAACCGTCCACTTGTTAGCGGTTAAAATTATGAAAGAAATAAGGTGATATAATAAGAGGGGAGACATAATAAGAAGGGAGATATAGAAGGGGAGACATAGAAAGAGAATACGGTATATATGAGTATGTTCATGACATTTTTATAATTAATAATAGTATTTTCATAAATAGAAGGGAGATATAGAAGGGTAATAAGATATGAATAGAAAGAGAAATGTTCAAATTTTATCTGATTTTTGACGAATTAAATTTGGACCTCAGATATCATATTCGAGATCCAAAGTCGCTAACAAATCCCGAATATAATAATCCAAATTATCATATCCGGGGTTCAAATCTTACACCCCTCTTTTAGCCTCTAATAGTAAGGGTATTAAGGAACCAGGTATTGCATAAACTGCTTATCTGTCCTAGTAATGCGGGCCCTACATGGTCTTAATCATCATCAGATCCAGCTTTGAAAATATAATTTTCCTTGGACAAAGCTTCATCAACCTTCCAACTCCCAAGCTTAACTCCAAACTCCAAACAAAACTTTAGAGTTACACACAAACACACACATATGGTATAGGCCCCCACCTAGTAGGGTGTAAGTAAAAATCAAAAAATCAAAAAGAATTAAAAAATTGAGCAAAATTTATGGCTTGGTAGAATGTTTTTTAGTGAGACCGATCCGCTTTGGTTTTGGTGTATTAAAAAACATATTTGGTTTTGGATTTTTTTATTCTAAACACCAGACCAGATCAAACTCGGCCAGAATAAAATAGAACTCAATTTTATGTAATTTGTATTTTTTATGTTGAATTTGGCCCATTAATAGTCCAAATGCTTATTTGTAAATTAAAAATAATATTTTTTTTAATATTTGGCTTGATTCAATCAAACCGAACTAGACCAAAATTGAAATCAAACCAAATGTAATCAAAATAAACTTGCCGATTGGTTATGAAAAATCATAAACCGAAATTTCTTACTCGATATGAGTTTCTCTTCCCAACCAAACTAAATTCGACCTGTTACACCTCTGTGAAGTGTATTTGGGGGTCGTTCCATGTGCGTTGAGAAAGTTTGTGCCCAGACTTAAACGTACAGATACAAACACAAATTTGTTTGTCTTCATCAAATGCATGTGAAACATACAAAAATAATAAGAATCTCATGTATATCAAATAATTTTAAATATATTTGTACTTAAATTTGTATGTGCAGTTGTTTTCGCGTGTGTAAAATCTGTAGTAAAATTGAACTCCAAAACTACCTAATCAGAAACCGCCACGTAACAGAGTAAACAATCCCCAAGTTGTTCCAAGCCCGCCGCGTGTCAACATCTAGTGGAGCTGTTAGACGCTCTCAATCAACGTCCCGTTACGGTAAAACTTGCTAGTCATTTCACGAAAAAGCCGTCAAACGCGCCAAAACAGTACCGGGAGCGGAAACTCAACCATATGAGAAAAACACATCAGAAACTTCTACAACAAAATAGCGTAGCGCATTCCGCGGCCACAGGCGGTGATTTGTGGTGGTGGGAGAGAGGTCGCTCTCTTTTTTCCTGCTTCGACATTCGACCTCTCCGCTACCCCCCTCATTAAATATGATGTATATATACACGTATACATATTGATTACCACTTCAGCATTTTGACGTTTCTCCTTCCGCCTTCAACCTCCTAATCTCACCTCGTGTATATATATGAACAAAACCCAGAAAGTAGAAGAACTTGGCGTTCTCTCTGTTGGTGGGTTTCTATTCAGGTACGATTGAATGAGAATTTCATTGACATTCCAATTTGTATTTTAATTTCTGTATGCAGTTCTAATCATGTTATTTACCGTCATTAATGTAGTTTTGTATTGTCATTAATCATGACGGATTCATGTAGCCGACCCATTTGATTGGAACGTGAAAGTTTTATTGACAATCCAGTTTGTATTTTTTATTTCTGTATGCAGTTCTTATCATGCTATATTTGCCGTAATTCATGTAGTTTTGTATCGGATTCATGTAGCCGACCCAATTCATTTCGAACATAAGGGTCAGTTTGGATTGGTTTGCTTTATTGTTGAATTTTTTTGAATTTGATTGCCAATTTGTTTGAAATGTATCGGCTAAAGGGTTGGAGGTCCACTCTGTTCTGGGTTTTTTCTTTGATTCTTGTGTTACGAACTTACGATTAAGGAAATTTTCATTCGGAATAAACTTGAGAATTGAAGAAAAGATGATTTTTGGCTACGCATCTGTTCATCTTCCATGAACATGCCACTCATATAATTTAATGCTAGTTTTGAAAATACATCCGATTATATTTTGGGTTACGAGATAGTATGGCATATTGATTGTAATCGAGAGTGGAGCCTGATAGGATCGTAGTGAAATAGTTTTGTATTGTCATTATTTATGACGGCCGACCCAATTGATTGGAACTTAAGGGTCTGTTTTATGTACTTTTGTATCATTAATAGTGATGGATTCATGTAGCCGACTCAATTGATTTGGAACTTAAGGGTCAGTATGGTTCGGTTTATTGTTGATTTTTTTTTTTTTTTTTTGAATTTGATATTGCCAATTTGCTTGACATGTATAGGATAAAAG
This sequence comes from Arctostaphylos glauca, assembly GCA_019985065.2. Classification (NCBI taxonomy): domain Eukaryota; kingdom Viridiplantae; phylum Streptophyta; class Magnoliopsida; order Ericales; family Ericaceae; genus Arctostaphylos; species Arctostaphylos glauca. The sequence continues at coordinate 29,207,608 of JAHSPW020000008.1, forward strand.
GTTGGAAATCCACTCTGTTCTGGGTTGTTTCTTTGATTCTTGTAGTTACGAACGAGAAAATTCTCATACGGAATAAACTTATGAATTGAAGAACAGATGGTTTTTGGTTAGCCACCTGTTCATCTTCCATGAACATGGCACTCATATAATTTAATGCTATTTTTGAAAATAAATTTGATTATATTGGGTTACCAGCAATGAAACACGGATACTCCCAAATGGGAGTCACACCCATATCGAACACCGATACTCGCTGATATACGCATATACGTATCCCAAAATTATCCACAGTATAGACACTATTATTTTTTATTTTTGAGGTATCAGATACGTTTTGGATACTCTAGATCACATGTTCAGAACTTTTATGAAAGTAAGATTGTGGTACTTGAGTAAATTGTTTAGAATAAAGAAATTATGACATTTTACTTTAATCTTTAGAGAGAAAGATGTAGTAAAATAAACTGATATCATCATTTTTGTAGTGTATTGAATATATGATACGTGTTTTTTATAATTGTGGATTTTTACAATTAAACTAGTACCAATTAAAAACGTAAAAAATACAATAGTTTACCATCATCCTTGTAAAATTATAATTTTATTCAACTTATACTAACCGTATCCGTATTTTATATTTTAAGATTTTCTCGTATTCGTATCTCGTATCAGTATCCATGCTTCACAGCTTACGAGATAGTATAACGTTTGTTCATGTGTTGTCTTATGGATACATATTGACTGTAGTCGAGTGTGGAGCTTGATAGGATCGTAGTGAAATAGTTGCACTGTCGCGAACATATCCCACATTACGCAAAACATGTATATCTGTGTGTTTTTGCTGTCCGTTTGTTTAATTTGTGCATCCATATACTTAGATTATGTGTTAGGGTTCTGCAAATACTTAATGTGAAAGTTAATGAATATTGATTATTGAATATGCATATCCAGTGATTTGCCACAAGATCCTACTTGGGTTATGTATGTCACCATTGGGATTGTTTGTAATCTTCCATTTAATAAACTTATGGTTACATGTAGTCTCTTATGTACCTAAAACAATTAATCCAATGCATGACCTTACATTAAAAATTCAATCAGATTTAACGCGATTCAGAGTCAGTGAACTAAGGAAGGGACACTACATATTGAAAAATCGAATGATCCCCCCCAGGCCTGCACTGGGAAGATCAGAAATGGGAATAGTGATTTTTAATCAGCTCACAATTTGCATATTCAGTAACAAAGTATTTCAAGCGATCACCTGCAGACAAGGGATGCCCTCGGGTGGAGAACCTTAAAGTGGAATAGGAAAGAAGGTGGTCCTAGGCCCCGGGATGGCTGGCAAGGGGGCAGATCGTGGACAAATGTTGTTCGAGGGTTTCAATATAAAGAGACTCTGACCGGTCCAATCTGTGATAGAAAATAGTATTGCAGTGGTCAGGTTCCCTCCGGATATTGCTTATTTGATTTTTGACTCCCATCCGGTAGAGTGGGCTAGTTTTGTTTGCAGGGTTTCTTCTTCTTCTTCTTCTTCGGTTACAAGTCCTCCTTTTGTTTCAAATATAGTCCCAGACCTGAAAAAAATGGTGTGTTTGAATTCAGTGCGAATGCATTGGTTCTAGGTGAGCTGTTGATTAGTCCAAGACTATTATGTGGTTATATTCTGCAATTTGTACATGCTAAAAGGAAAAACATTGATTCCATACGATTGTTTACATATAAAAATGTTGTTGCTTTTCGGTCTTTCTACATTATATTTGCAACTATGCAGTTTATTGTAATTTGTAATACCATTTTGACTCAGATGCCTGATTTGGACATGGATGAAGATAATTTGGCAAAAGAAGAACCAAGTGGACCCTACATTCCTTCTAAGGAAATTTCCACAGAGATTTCTCCTAGAAGCCCATTGAGTACTTGCAGTCCTGATGTTGAGTCCATTGATCTGGCTATGGTTGGAGGGGTTGAAACCTCTATTGACTATTTATATCACAATATCTATGAGATGCAGAGCTCCGATCAATCCCCATCGAGGCGTAGCTTTCTTTCTTACGGTGAGGAGTCAAGGATTGATTCTGAACTGCGATTTTACGCTGGAGGTTGGTTTGGAGACGTGGAGATAACGAAAGAGGTGGTGGTTGAAAATAAAGAAGAAGGAAGTTTCCCTATGACACCAAATGGAGCCAAGAGCAAGAAGTTTGCACAATCTAAGAGGTTCTCTCACTTGGCATTGGGGTTTGAAACCAATGGAAAATTAAGTCCAAAGAGCAAATCTTTTCGCGAAAGGCCTCCTACTAGTAAGAGGAATGGGAAGATTTCCAGAAAGCCCAATGGAGTTTTCTCTATGAAAGTTGACAGGAACAATCCCCTGGTGCAACATGGAAATGGGCATTCTCTTGAGGCAAGATATCTTGGATCATATTTACTCAAACAAACAAGGCATCTGATTTCCTCGGGGGAGAATCCTCAGAAAACTCTAGAACTGGCTCTTCGAGCATTGAAATCCTTTGACAGTTGTGCAAATGAGAAACCGAATTTAGAGTTAGTCATGTGTTTGCATGTCATAGCAGCACTGCACTGTAGCCTAGGCAAGCACGATGAGGCGATTCCTGTTCTTGAGCGTTCGATAGAAATTCCAGTGATCGACGATGGTACAAACCATGCACTTGCTAAATTTGCAGGGTGCATGCAGTTGGGAGATACGTATGCGATGCTAGGGCAGATTGAGAATTCAATACTATGCTACAGTGGGGGTTTAGAGATTCAAAGACAAGTTCTTGGTGAAAAAGACCCTCGATTTGCTGAGACTTGCCGATATGTGGCTGAAGCCCATGTTCAAGCATTCCAGTTCGATGAGGCTGAGAAGCTTTGTCAACTGGCTCTTGAAATCCATAAAGAAAATGGCTCCCCAGCTTCTCCTCACGAAGCGGCCGATAGGAGACTTATGGGACTTATTTTGGACTCAAAGGGAGATTATGAAGCTGCACTTGAACATTACGTTTTAGCAAGCATGGCAATGGCCGCGAACGGGCAGGAATCAGAAGTGGCTTCCATTGACTGCAGCATTGGCGATGCATATTTGTCTTTGGCGCGATATGATGAGGCTATTTTTTCTTACCAGAAGGCACTCACGATGTTTAAATCAACAAAAGGAGAGAACCATTCTTCGGTTGCTTCAGTGTTCGTCCGTTTGGCCAATTTATACAACAAGATAGGAAAGTTCAGGGAATCCAAATCCTACTGTGAAAACGCGCTGCGAATATATAGGAAGCCGGTCCCCGGGAGCCCCTCAGAAGAGATTGCTAGCGGTTTCATCGATGTTTCTGCTGTTTTCGAATCCATGAATGAACCGGAGGAGGCACTCAAACTACTTCAAAAGGCTTTGGACGTATATGGAAATGCACCAGGTAGGCAAAACACAGTTGCAGGAATTGAAGCCCAGATGGGGGTGCTTTACTATATGGTGGGGAGTTACTCAGATTCTTATGACTATTTGAAAAATGCTGTTTTGAAGTTTCGGGACATCGGAGAGAGGAAATCTTCTCTCTTTGGTGTTGCACTGAACCAAATGGGTCTTGCCTGTGTGCAACTTTGTGCGATAAATGAGGCTGCAGATTTGTTTGAGGAAGCCAGGAGTATTTTGGAGAGTGAATATGGGCCTTATCACCCAGAAACATTAGGGGTTTATGCCAATCTCTCTGGTACTTATGATGCGTTGGGAAGGTATTTATTTCTACCAGTAATGTGGTTAAGTTCTTTTACTTAGTTATTCCCAATTTCAGTTCTCCTTTCCCTGCTGTTATACAATCTTGAATGTTTTGATTAGTATCGATTAGGCTAATCAAGATTCATAGAAACAGGCTTATCTTGGATGAAATCTATAAAGCACGAATAGTTCGATTAGTTACGTACGGGTGTCGGACACTTATCGAATCGGATACCGATACGTGCTCGATATGTCCCGATACGTATCGGATACGGTAAGTAAGTATCCTGCATCTAAACTAAATCATTTTAGTTTCGAACACGCGGTGGATTCTTTAGGAATACGACGGAATACTTTTGAGATGAGACGGGGATCATTTTTCTTTTAAAAGTAGGTAATAAATATAACGGGCAAAGTGTAAATACAATCTATACACATTACATCGTATACTCTCCGTTTTGCTCCCTTTTTTAGTAAGTAGTGTAAAAATGTATATTACATACTATCTAATCCTTTTAGTATTTGTATTTAGCAATTTAACTACTCTTCTATTTCTTTTAGCTCCTTGTTATATACAGTTCATGACCAATAATTATAACAATATGTTATTTTTACATACTGACTTATCCGTATTCTATTTTTTAAAATTTTGCATTATCACTGTATTCGTATCGTATCGTGTTATATGTATCTCGTATTCGTATATGTGTAGGTCAGGCGACGCGATTGAAATCTTGGAATATGTGGTGCGGATGAGAGAGGAAAAGCTTGGAACAGCAAATCCTGATGTGGATGATGAGAAGAGAAGGTTAGCTGCGTTATTAAAAGAATCTGGCAGAGTCAGAAACAGGAAAGGTAGGTCACTGGAAACCCTTCTTGACGCCAACTCTCACAGTTCCCCACAAGATGGCACTAGGATTTCTATTTCATGATGCTGTTGATATATCCCTGCTTGAATGTGAAATATGTTTCTAGAGAAAAAATTAGGGTTCTTGTCGAATAATAGTACTGAGGAGGTGATTTTGGTTCGAAATCCTCGATTATTTTTGTTGGGGTGGCGTCATTAGAGACGGTATTTTGGTTTCACTCAACTCCAACGAACCATTGATAAGCCAGCCGAGCATATTTGTGTTGGAATTCTTGATCCGGGGGGTGGCGTAGCAGGAGGAAGGAAAATGTTTGCATCTGTCATTGTTTTGAGAAGTTGGTGAGATTCCTTTTGTCACTGTCATCTTTGTATAAAACTTATACTACTACTTGAAATAAAGAAAGGGTGGGACTTCCTCTTCCGTTGTTGTTATACCAAACAAAAGTTCCTTTTGTGTGAATCATATTTCTAGAGAAAACATTAGGGTCGTTGATTGGATAAGGATAATTAAATTCTTGTCAATAATATGGTAATGAGGAGGTGATTCTGGTTCAAAATCGCCGATTATTTTTGTTGAGGTAGTGTCTTTAGAGAAGGCTTTTGGCTTCCCTCCACTTCTTCGCCGAACCATTGATGAGCTATCCGAACATATTTGTTTTCGAATTTCTTGATCCCAGGAGGTGGCGGGGCATGAGGGAGGAAAATGTTTGCATCTGTCATTGTTTTGAGAAGTTGGCGAAATTCCTTTGTCTTTGTTTGTACAAAAACTTGTATACTACTTGAATAAAGAAATGGGTGGAATTTCAGTTTCCATTGTTGTTATACCAAACCAAAGTCCTTGAACTATGTTTCTAGATAAAATAATATTTGGGTTCTTGTATAGATAATGATGATTAAAGTCTTATTAAATAATAATGGTAATGAGGAGGTGATTCTGAAGTGTTCTTAAAGACGGCTTTTCAAGTTCAATCCCCTCCTCCAGTGAACTATTGACGCGTTACCTGAGCATATTTGTTTTCAAATTTCTTGATCCCGGGGAATGGCAGGGCAAGAGGGAGGAAAATGCCTTATCCGTCATTGTTTTGAGAAGTTGGTGAGATTCCTGTAATTGTCATCTTTGTATAAAACTTATACTACTATTCAATAAAGAAATGGGTGGAATTTCAGTTTCCTTTCTTGTTAGACCAAAGAAAGCCCCTATTACTGGACTACTTCCATTTCAACCACCAATACATAGGTGAGATGCTGACTCCTTATCTCCTTTGTACTTTCTTTTGATAAATACATAATTGGTTGTTTGAAAATACGATTTCTATAACAAACAGTTACCGCAATTATTGCAATTATTAAAACCATACAAATACGATAGCCAATTATACAAACAATCTTAATCTTATAATCAGTTACCGCAATTATCAAAACCATACAAATACGGTTATTGTAACTACAGTAACCGGTTATAGGATTGTATTTATACGGTTTCTATATTTACGATAGCCAACTATAGGATTGTTTTTGTATCTCAGGATTAGCATTGATTAGGACGCCGACACATGAATGTTTCTGTTTATGTTGTCTAATGTTTTAGTTTTCAACACAATGTGTGAAACCCAAAGGTATCGAGCAGCTCCAGACACATTTGCGTTCAAATATGTATGTCCGTGATATTACTGGTATAAGATTTTTCAATAGGACTCACTTTCATATATATCATGCAACTAGTTTTTATGTGGTGTTTCTATGTCAATAAACTCAATAAATACCTTTCGAGCCAGATTAAAATATTAGGTTTGGCTTCTTGTTTTAGATTTTTGGATTATTGGAAGGTCAATAAGACTAAATTGTTGAGGCTGAGGC